>CM037593.1:57820848-58462991 GCA_021018995.1 Chloranthus sessilifolius | reverse complement strand
CAAAACTAAATGAAACTACACCTAAGTGCTTACCAAAGATTTAGCCAGCAAGTACTAGGCTAAGAGAGAAGAAAAAATAGAAAAAGAGGTGATCAAATCCTAACCCTAATCCTAACCTGCTTGAGCTCTCAGCTGACAGAGGTTGAAGGAAAGAGTGATTAATGGTTTCTAAGTTACAAGCATAGGTTATATACTTAGTCCTACTACCTTGGCTAAGAGAAGAATAAACACTAATTTTTCTAATAGATGTGGCACTATTATAACCCTTGGATACATTGGAATGTGTGCCTCGATATTAGTGTCTCAAGATGTGTGCCCTAGACCTGAGGAAATCCCCAAAAGGTCCTTAAGTTAAGATTGAGAAGTGGAGAGCCTGAGCTTCGCGAGGCTAGCTTCTAGACATTACTTCTGTCGCACAGTTGTTTTATGCTTTTTAGTTCCTTCGCATAGCTTACAGAATCCTCGCGAGGTAGAATTTGGCTTTGAATGCTATTGTCTCACGCAGAAGGACTTTGGGTGATCGCGCAACTGATGTGGCTTTGAATGCACTCGCATAGGACTTGCAAGGCTTAGCTTGCTCGCGCAGTAGAGCTTTAGCTTTAGAAACTCCTGTCGCGAGGTACTCACCTAGATGCTTTCACTTCTCGCTCGGTACAGGGTTAGACTTTTAGGTGCGTGAGAGCTACGCGAGAGAACTTTTGGACGTCTCTGTCTTCCAGAGACACGCGAGAACTTCATGAGGTTGTGGTTGTTGTTCATGCAATTTGGTCTCACGAGGTAATGCACGCAGCTGCTTTGAAGCTTGATCCTCGCGAGAACTTCACGAGCTTCTTTTCATGTTGATTTTAGCTGTAGTTCGCGACTGCTACGCGAGAGGCTGCTTTGTGATAATCCCCTCTCTGACCTGCGTGATTTCTTCGTGAGCTTTATTATGCTACATGTCTTAGCTGTGCGAGGTAGCACCTCAACTATGTGAGATAGATCATTTGTTCCTCTGCTACTAAGCACATGCTTCTATTACAACTTCCTCCACTCTCATCTATGCTTGGTTCATCTGCTAGACTTTCTTGGTCCATCATGACATGTAAAATAGTCACCATGGTATATACCACCATGGTGTTCCATCAATCTCTGGCTCAGCTGTCATCTTTTGCTTGAATTCTCTCTCTTCTTGGCACCAAAGACATGAACTTTGTGTTAAGTTGTATAATTTATTAATAACTACAAAACACGCTTAAGCAATAGTTATTAGTCAGCTTCAAGGTCTAGCAAGGGCTAGGTTAAGAGGTGAAAAGTGGTACTTTTCAGTGAATAACAACCTCTCGAGCCAGGTCGGGTCCGAGTCCATGGGCTGAGATTTTAGCCCAGGATTAAGATCGACCCTTTTCAAAAGTCATGGGTAAGGTCAAAGGCTGACTGAACATGCTTGTATACTCTAAGAGGGAAAAAATGGGGTGTCTACAATGATAGATTTAAATTTAAAGCGCAATATCTTTTGATGTATTTACCCGATTATAGCATATTATATATTTATTTTTATCACCTTGACGCAATCTTCACAATGGCATGAAATCTTTAGGATTTTAATGCCATCTATGAAGTCAAACTCTTACCTTTCATGTGTTCTCGATTAGATGTACACTAAGAACTACACCTATTTTATAATTGTATTTGATGTACTATATATATATATATATATATATATATATATATGTAAGGTAGTTTTTAAATTTAATTCGATTCATTAGTAAGATAAGACTATATTTATATCATTGTTATATTATATGTTTTATGGATAGGATAGGTGACCAGTCACATAATATACCAAATTATCACCCTTAACTTAGTGATGCTAGGATTTAGTTTGTTACTAATAAGTTAATGATGTGCAGATATTAAAGATAATCAGTAAAAGAGAGCCATAATAATAATCTTTGTCAAAATGAACTCAAAAAGAGCAGAAAAAGATGATTAAGCGTAAAATGATGATTCGTTATATACTGAAAGCTAGAAAAGCGTGAAAAGATGATTGAGCATTGTGACTAAAGAATGGAATAAGAAATTGTAATTTACGATTCTTTAGAAGATGTTCAAGAAGCTAAAGCGATATAAAAGAAAAAGCAAACAATCATAATTTCGAGAATCGTCCAGAGAGAGAGCTATGAAAGATAGAAAATTACGATTTACGATTTTCCAGAAAGAGAAGAAAAGAGACAATCATAATTTACGATTGTACTAATAGAAGCTTTCCTACTGATGGTGTTGATCACATGAGAATGAACACCGCCATGCACTGAATTAGAAGAACTCTTGAATTAGAAGTTGAACTGATCATAGATCTGGGAGGTTGACGAAGAAGAAAGAAGACTCTACTACTAAAATAAAGGAAAAAATCCAAAAGCACATCAATAGAATAGGAAGCAAGGAGGAATAAAATTGGAATTAGAGTTATATTAGGTTAGCTTTATTTCTTTTATTAGAATTAGGAGTTTGTAACCGACCCCTTATGATCTATAAATAAGAGGGCTTGGTATAGGAATAAACCATCGAAGAATTTTTTAGCATCAATTGATGACTGAGGTTGGGTTTTCTTTCGATCAAATTAGAGTAGATTTTTATTACTTTGTAGATTAGATATCCAAGGTTTCTCAAGAGCAATTGACGACTGTAATTGGGAGCTAAAGATTAGAGTAGATATCTATAACTTCTCATAAGCAACTGACGACAGTGATTGAGGGGTGAAAGATATAATTTTATTTTCCTTTCTAGTTTAGATTTATTTTATTGCAATTTCGTGCTTTGTAAATATCTTTAAATTTTAATTTGAATTGACGACCATAATCTAAAATTTTCTAGAATTTTACTTTTCCATCTTCAATTTTCTAGAATTTGAATGATGCCCAAGTTTTAGAAGATTGTTAATTAGATTAAATCTATATTGAATGAAGCTAGTTTTTTATTGATGCCCAAATTCTAGAAGAGTGAGATATAGTATAACAGTATTTTAAATTTATAAACATCTAATAGTAGAAGATTGTGATTGACGACCATAATCTAAAGTTTGAAGATTTAGGATTTATTTTATGCAAATTAGATTAAGACATAATTCTTTATTCATATTTCTCCAGTAGTTTAGGATCTTAAAAGAAAAGTATAAGTTTTTAGAAAAATTAAATTAATATAATATAACCTATCTCTATGGGAATGATCCTTTGCTAGTACTATAATTTCCATTGTCCACTTGCAATAAGTTAAGACTTAATTGGATGACATAAACAAGCCGCTAACAAGTTTTTAGTGTCGTTGTCGGGGATTAGCATTCTAATGTATTAATTCAAGAAAACAAGTATTTATCTTTCTCTTTTTTATATTTTTTTATATTTTCAATTTTCATAGATCACTTCTTAAGCTTTTGCAGATTTACACGGAGTAGCGAATTAAAAGGTTTCAATACTTTTGTTGGCCACAGAAACTCGACGCTCAGATTTGTCTCTCTCCCTACTTTCTAAAAAAAATTAATTTTTTTACATACATTAAATACATAGTTCATTTAAGATGCAAGGTCGTGATGTAACATCTTGGCCAAACCTCAACATGACTTATCCCCAATAGAATTCCCAACTACTCCTTGGTATCCAACAATGTTTTACATCACTTCTGACATAGGGACTTTGAATTTGTATGTGTTAGATATGAGAATGATTATGAACTAAGAAAGCTAGTTCGAAATAGGAAAGGTTCGTTTGGACTTTATGTGAGGTGGCGAAAACTCCTTTACATGTATATTTGATTACAACTAGCATATGCGTAATGATATGAAAAGAGTGTGTGTGTTTTGAGACTTCATCTATGTGATAACATGATTTTCATTCATAGCTTTTAACATGTGAACTTCATATGTATGTGCACTAAGAGAAAAGATATGTGTGTGTGTGTGTGCCATGAGAATTATGTATGTGACATCAATCGGATGTAATCCTGCGTGTGACATCTAAAGGATGTGAATAAATATGTGTGTGAAATCTTTGAAAACTTCGAACTATTATAATTACCACAAACTCATGGTGATAAACTATATGTAAATTTTGCACGTTGATTTAAGGTTTATGTGTGAATACCCAATAAACCTGGCGGGATATCTGTGACTAGTACGGCGGGATATCCGTACAAATTGCGCTCTGATACGGCGTGATATCCGTTCTTTGATTACCATTCTGTGGTAATATTATATTCTGCAAGTCACCTCCATCGAGGGGGCTTGTGTAATTGTGCAAATTGTTCACTGAATGACGATAGTGGGTATTCCATTGGTATAATATGCAGCTCTCTATGCTATATATGCTCGGGAGAATATTTAAGTGATTGACTAAGTTTTTGTGAAATAAGAACAAGATTTTGAAATTATGATAAGTGTGGATTGAAACATACATCAGTTATTCGTCTTGTCCATTTAAATGCTTTTAAATTGTGATTCTCATTAAGGAAAATATGCTTTAAATTGTGATTCTCATTAAGGAAGATATGTGCGAATAAGAAAGATATGCATGCTTTTACTTTTTCCTATTGAGCTTAGATGTAGCTCATCCCTCGACTATACGTCACAGGTACAGGTGAGGATATTGGCACTGAGGACCTAGATAAGGAGGACTCTGAGTACGTGCCTTTGGAGGAGTCTGAATCCCCACCCGAGGATTTCTTTTAGTGGACATAGCTGAGCTTATTTTGAGATTTTGTGTGTTAGGCTTGGTACGTCCAGCCACGTTAAGATAGAATTGATGTAATATTGTGATATGGTATTTCTTTTGAGAACCATCCTTGGGTGATGATTGTTTGTCACTAATGGTTTGGTTTGGTTTGGTTCTTTTGCTCATGCGATTGGCATGGGATTAGAACCGTCTTTTGGGATTATCTTGTTTAGTTTATCATTATATAGAATTGGAGATTTATTTTCTTTATGATGACTCTATTTGATTAGTTAGACTATATGCTTTGTTTCCACTTTGTGTGTTGATTTGCCAAGTGTTTGTTGTGCTCCGTGATTGGCCTTTGTGTCTATCCGACGGCATGAGTTTTCGGGTGCAGAAATCCGGGCTGTCACAATTGGTATCAAAGCATTTTGCTTTAGAGATTTTTGACAAGCCTTAGATGTTTTTATATTTAAGATGTGTCATAATATATGGACCTTCTACTAATGAAACTTTTAGTTCCATGATGCAGAGTGTCATGTCTGCTAGAGGAAGGGGTCAACTGAGAGGCAGTCATGGTAGAAACTTAAGGAGTGGGTCCCACAAGTGCAAATAGAGTTCCAAAGGAAAATAGAGTTGTTTCGAAGACAAGTAATCCAGAAAATAGAGATCAAGAAAGAAATGAAGATAGAGAAGAAAGACAAAGGATGATGCATGTTAAGCAGTGAAAAATACCATTTTTCACCTCCTAACTTGACCTTTGGAAGACCCTTGAGGTGTCTAATAATGTGTTTTAAGTATGTTTTATAGATAAGTAATAAATTACAGCCTTAGCATAGACAGCCAACAAAAAGGTCAGATAAGCAATCTGCAGCCTCAACCTGTGCTCAAACTCCAACAATCCATAAAGCCTGAGAAACTCATTGAAGGCCATGAACCCAACTAGGTGCACCTAAGACCAAGTACAATGCCAAGGGATGAAGATTGAATCCACCCAAAGGTGGTTGAGGGCGAGATAGATGAAAGATAACACATTAGAAGTGCGTGCTAGCCAAGGAAGCATAGAAATAAAGTCGTCGAGAGGTTCTCTTAAATTGCCGAGAGGATCTGGTGCCTAAATTAGAAGATATCGAGATGATCCGGATCCTATCGAGAGGATACCTGGAGGTACAAAGGAAGCCGAGAAGATCGATTTACATGTCGAGAGGATGAATGAACCTGTCGAAAACTCGTCGTGCAGTACACCCAATCCTGTTGACAACTGCTAGGTGTAGTCGTCGAGAGGATGAAAAGAAGTTGTCGGCAGGATCTACGACAATCAATCAACGAGTCGACCAGAACCTATCGAGGAGATGAACGAGACGATCGTCAATCCTATCAACAAGCATCGTCAATCCTATCGATAGGTCTACAAACCTGTCGATTTGCATTCAGAGCCAAACAGAACCTGTCGAGAAGATCGCAAAACCTCTCAACACTCGATTTGGGGAACTTCTTAGTTCTGTCTTCAATAGATGTCCATGCCAAAAGCCTATGCACGTGTTTCAAAGCATGACAGCGACCCCTGGGGTCTTTTTGGCACATAATGGGCCACGCGCGAAAACCCTAACGATTTCACATGTACTTGTCAAATGAGAACTAGCGAGAGAAGATCTTTTAGAAGAGAAATCAGCCGCATAACAAAATTATTCCCTTTCATTCTGATTGGCTGAAACGGATCTAAGGACAGAGGATGAGAGTATAAAAGCTTGGAGAAAATGCATAAGATACAATCATGAAATTGAGAAAACCAGAGCGTAGGGCGAGATCCATTTTCCCATAATTATTCCTTCTTCTTCCTCCTCTCTCCCTTCTCTCTTTAGCCAATCATGAGTGGCTAAACTCTTCTCAGTAGTTAGGGTGAGGTCTTAAACTGTAAATTGAGAGATTCAAAGGCATTGTAAGAAACTGTAAGATGCACAGATTACAAATCTGAGCACAATTATATTGTAGTTTCACAATATAATTGTGAATTTTAAAGGTGATTATGATCTATATTTCACTTTTTCGTATTTGTTTTCCCTTGGTTGGATATTCCTGTAGATGTTAGCCTATGAGGGTCTCATATCCTGGCATCTACAGTATTTGCAATGATTTTCCTATTCTACTTAAGATCTTTGAAGCGGAACAATCTCTAGGATGATCTGTGACCATTAAAGTGGACAGATCATAGCCTTAGGATTGCTTCAACTCTTATTGAGATTAGATTCTTATACTTCACCTCTGCCAGGGTAACCTGGGAAGCTGGGAGCCAGAAAAGAGGATTGTAGCAAATCAGATCTTAGCATTGCCATTGATTCCTTTGATTTTCAGTGAGAGACCAATACCCCTAGCTGTTGTTCTCATCCTTTGATTTTTGCTCCTTTCTATATCTCCCCTGATTTATGTGTTGAATTAGATTTGGATCAGTAACACTTAATTCTATAGTTTGTAGTTAAAGTGACAAAACCCTAAAACCTCTCATCTTTCTTATATTAGAATAGAGTGCCAAATCCATTCTGGATATGGAGATTTACTGAAAGTTAGACTACATTTCCCTGTGGACATACCCTTACTTACCCTTTTTAAAACTTGCTACAATAGCCTTGAATACTTTCAGGTCTGTGAGTTTGTTTGCCTTGGTGTGTGTGCAATCCATAGATTCTATAATTGTTTAATTTTAAACTCCTTTTTAGCACAAGGTAATCCGGCCAACAAGTTTTTGGCGCCACTGCCGGGGATCTGTGTTTCTAACTTAGTAGATTTAAGTTTTTCTCATTTTTGGTTAACATTTTTAATTGTTTAACAAGTGTTTGATTAATTGATGCTTTAGTTTTTGCTATAGTTTAACTCTGTTTTAGATCTGGATCTGTGGAGCTAAGAGGAGCTCTGTATCACTTGAAAAAGCATTCAGTGCTTAAGTTTGCATCTATTAACTCTATTTCTATTTCTAGATCTGTAACTTAGTATATCAGCAGTTGTGTAGTTATCTATTTTGTGATTGATTTGTTGTGTTTTCCTATGCTGTTTTTTACCCTTGAGGTGTGTATGCTTGGGAGGAGATCTCTTAATCCTGAGATTGCTCCCTTGGATCCTGAGATTGAAAGACTTCTCAGACCTAAGCACCCCTTATGCACTTCTATTCTTGATTCTGATAATTCTGCAATGGGTGAGCAATCTAGGACCTTGAAGGAATACAATACACCAGGGGTTTACGATTCTCCCTTCTACATTCAATTCTTTGCTATTCAAGGGAACTATGAGATTAAGTTATCCATTATCCAAATGCTACCCTCATTCTATGGCTTGAGCAAAGAAGACCCATACAAGCATATTGATGAATTTCTAGGACTGTGTACCACATTCAATATTGCAGGTTTGGGGGAGGAAGCAACCAGGATGAGACTCTTTCCTTTTTCACTAAAGGATAGAGCCAGAACTTGGTTGTCAATGCTCCCAACCAACAGTATTCAGTCCTGGAGTGACCTTCAATGTCAGTTCTTGGCCATGTTTTTCCCCATGTCCCAGACAAGCCAGTTGAGGAATGGCATTATTTCATTTACTCAAGCCTCAACTGAGGACTGTCACCAAGCATGGGAGAGATTCAAGGAGCTCCTGAAGCTATGTCCTCATCATTAAATCCCTGAATGGCAACTTGTTCAAAGTTTCTATCAGGGAATTGACTCTTAAAGAAGAGATATGGTAGATGCCTCTTGTGGTGGTACCTACCTTCACAAAACTGCTGAGGAGGCTTGGGAACTGTTTGATATCATTAGTGGGAACTCTATGCAAAAAGAGACATTGGCCAGGGATTGTGAAACCCCTAGAATGGTGAGAGATAATACCACGAGAGAAAAAATGTATGAGGTGAGTGGACACAAAGAGTTTGAGAGGAAAGTAGACAGTTTAACCCAAAAATTTGATAAGCTCGTGGGAGCAATGCAGTCACCCATGGCTGCTAAAGTAGAGGAGGCATTTGTTATATGCTAATCCCCCACTCACTCCCTTGAGGAATGCCCTTCATCTGTCCAAGTTCCTGATCTTGTGATGCAACAAGTGGCTCCTACTCAGTCTTTTGGGCAACAACCTACTGCTGGTTACCAGTGGAGAAACCACCCCAATCTGAGGTGGAGAGAAGATACTTTTCCAAACCAACAATAGCAGCCACAACACTCCATGCCTTTATAATTACTTTTCAAGGCCCCATTACCAGCAGCCCATGGCTTAGCCTATACAACAAACTGCACCCCCTCCAACTACTACGTCACTTTCTTTTGAGGAACAAGTTCTGGCCTCATTGCAGAATTTAGGACCCTTGTCTCAAACTGTGCACTCTCATAGCCAAAGCATTAAATAGAAGATCATCTTGGCCAGCTGTCTAATGCTTTGACAAAGAGAGAGAAAGGGAGGCTACCTAGCCAACCCATGGACAACCCAAGGAGGCAATATGCAGTAGGGAAGGTCTCTTCTTCTCATGAGGAAGCCAAATCTGTCACCACATTGAGAAGTGGAAGGCTGGTGGACAATCAAGTAGGCTGTGAGCCTGTGAAAATTTTAGAAAAAGAAAAAGAAGTAACAACAGAAGTACAGGAAGCAAGCAATCTAAGAAATGCAGTAAATCAATCGAAGAATTATGAAGTAAAAGAAAACAGAAAATCTATTATACAAAGCAGTAAAAGAAAAAATGTGTACAATGACATAATGACAGAAAAAAAAGGGAAAACCTAAGAGAGAAAAAAAAATAAAAAAAATCTAGACACAAGGTATCAAAATGACCCGTAGCCTCCTCCGGGATAACCTTAACCTGCTGCTCCTGGAAGAGGAACTGCAAGCCAGAGGGGGGGAAAGGTTTTAAGGGGGAGGAGGCTGGGTAGGGGGTGGAGAGAGTGAGGTGGAAGGGGGAGAAAGCAAAAATGGGAAAAATCGTCGGAGTAACTCTCAGCACAAAGAGAAGGTGTTGAATGGTGGAAAATGAAGATGTCGTTAGGTTTTAAGAAGAAAAAGTCGATTTTCGATAGGATTGGGGAAAGTGTCGCCAGGTAGTTCCTACTTGTCGATGGGTGAAAGGTGACCATTCCTCATGAGCGGTTCGATTTTAATCTTGTCGATAGGTTCCAAAACTACTCAGGAGCCTTTCGAGAGGATTAGAGATCCTCTCGACAGCCATTTCAGCTCAGTGCGACACATTCTCAATAGGTTCCAAGTTTCAGAGGCATAAACACTTTGAGAGGTTTGAATATCCTCTCGACATGTATCCTTAACCTATCGAGAACTTCACTGATCAGCATCAAAACCTATCGACGGTCACTTTTACACCTCCACTACCTGTCGACATTGAATTCAAACCTCTCGACAGGTTAAAAAGTAGTTCAATTAGATTTAAGTTATTCCTCAGTACCACTCTGCACATCATTTTGTCGACTCCCAAGTCAACTCACACAGACACTGCCCAAAGTTAACCAATGAATGACTCCAATTTAGTGCTTGCATGTATTACACCTTATTTAGAATGCTAAACAGTAACGAACAAAAAGTAAAAATAGCAACAAAATTAACAAAGCAAAATAGCTAGTATACATAGTGTACATCGTTGAAATTCAGACCTGCTATGGGGTTTCATGAAAATGGGTGATCTTCCCTGGCATCACTACATTTTCAAACATATCACCACCATCATCAAGCAATTTATCATAGGACAGCAGCTTTGGCAAATTATCAACTACAAACTCACGTAATGCATTAATGAAAAAACTGTCCTCACTATTTAGGTGAGTTTGATTAGTTGCATTATAAACATTCAATTTGACCTTCATATTGCCAAAAATTACTTCCATGTTCCCTGATCTGCATTGTATGCATGCATTTGCAATGGCGAAAAATGGTCTACCTAGGATCACAGGGATAGAAGTAGCACATTTGCTCGGCTCCATATCTAGCACCAGAAAATTAGCAGGATAGAAAAATTTGTCAACCCCAATCAAGACATCTTCTATGATCCCCACAGGTTTCCTCTCATATCTGTCAGCTAGTTGTAACACTACATGTGTGGGCTGCAATTCTCCTAAGCCCAGCTTCTCATATACTGAATACGGAAGCAAATTTACACTATCTCCCAGATCTAACAAGGCTTTTTTAATGGTATGATCCCCAATGATGCAGGGGATAGTGGGAACTCCAGGGTCTTGGAGCTTTATTTGGGTTGTAATATTCAGTTTCTGCTTCACTTTATCTGCTAAAAAGACTTTCTTGGAAAGATGTATCCTCGATTGTCTTTTGTGGGTGCACAGGTCTTTTAAAAACTTGGCATAGGCTGAAACTTGCTTGATTGCATCAAGTAAAGGCAAATTAATATTTACTTATTTAAAGGTTTCCATCATTTCCTCAACTTTGGCATGCCCTTTATCAAAAGGGGAAGGTGCTTGCATTGCCCTATTTTCGACACTCCCTATTTTCTAAGATAGGGGAGTGTCAGGATACTTTGAATTATCTGGTGAAGGCATGCCTAACACCCATGATGAACCCATTGAATGAAAAATCTTACCCAAGGTTGGTCAAGTTGGGGTATCAGAATCTCGAGAAAAAAATTAAGCCAGATTCTCTTAATCCCTGCCTGGCAATCATGATTGATCAGATGAAAATGGTGGTGGATTACAGAGATATAGGGATAGCAATAGGAGTCTCTTCTGTTTATGACCCAGTTTATGGCCTGGCTGCATCTAAGAAGGTCTTTTTCAAATCTATGGCCAGGCTGCTAACTCTAGGCATTGTAGGGTCTAGGGATTCAATTAGGAGAAGAGATTTATCCCCTAGCTTGTGGTTTTTCGATTCAATTTTGTGAAAGAATGTCTATGTTAGTGGTCAGCAAGAGAGACAAATGCCAATAATGGATGCCCTGTACTTCTTCGCTAAAGGGCAATTTGTTAATGTTGTCTGGTTGGTGTTTGAAGCAATGATAAATGTAAGAATGCTCAAGCCCTATCAGGGCTTCCCTACAGCAAGCCCATTACAGCTTTGCTTAGGAGTAAGGGATTCGTGTTTAAAGAAAATGAGGAAAAAGAGAAGGTGAAGCCCACAGTGTTTGGAAAAAGGGCTTGGTCTGCCAGTGGGACCCTCATTGGTAAAGGCACCCACAGGTCAACTGAAGAGATTGAGGAAGAAATTCCTAACACCTTTGTTGCCCCGAGTTCAGCACCCCCTGGCTCGAAACCTCCACTTGTATCCTCTGCACCCTCATTCACCCCGACCATTGATCTGCATTTCTCTATGGCTAGTTCCATTGCTATAAGCTCCACCACCCCTCCATCTCTCCCACTAATCATATCCCCTTCTTTTCCTTCCTTGCCAGTTCCCACGCCCCAACACAGCCCAGCCTCCCTTTCCACAACTATTTCCACATCCACCCCATTTTTAGCTCCTTTCCTCACAGACCCCATCCCTACTTTGCCTTCATTCACCATTCCAGCTAGCTCATTTACATCAACCACTAGCCCTTTCAGCCCATCCATGCCTTCTCCACTCTCCACTCCCCTTGAGAGTGAGCCAATTTTTTCCATCTCACCTACCCTAACCCAAGACCTATCAACCACTGAAGGATTTTCATCCCTGATGACATCCATAGTGGAGGATATTGGTCATGACTACAATCCATTACCTGACTCACCACAGCCCACATTCCTCCAATTTTCTCATTCTCAACCTCCTTCAACCTCTAACGATCATGCCCACACTTCCTCATTTCCACTACCCCCTCTCTTCCAACGCCCACCTGCTATCAAACTTGACCCTTACCCCAAATCCTAGACCTCCTCCAATCAATACAATCCCATGTCATAGCCAATACCACTACCCAATCTTCCATTGAGGCCACACTCTTATCCATAACTTCCACCCTTCTCAACTAGGCCCCTATCTCCCAGACCTTAGCAGCCATCCAATATTCATTGACCAATTTAACCCAACCAGCTTCACAGCCACCTACTCATGTACCTACCCCACCTACTAATCCCCCCCACCATATTGCAGAGGTCACTCCACCTACCTTCATAGATGCCTCCACCCAAACTAACCCTGAATCTCCTCCACCCCAGTTCACACCTAGCCCTGTCACTTTACCTCCCCCTGAGGAACTGGCATCATACATTCCCTCATCTTCCTCCACTCCACTCCCCTCCCTCCCCATTGCTCCCTGCCATTCCTTCTACATTCTCCCTTACCTCACCCTTTTATATGCAATGTGGGATAATCCCTACATCAATAGGGATGTCCTCAGAGGAATGGCTGCTCTTCGCGCTTCCCTTGAAGCCACCTATGAGGAGAGGATTGCTATCATGGAACTAGAACACAGAATTCAACTCCGAGATATCTCGCAAGGTTGGGAGAAAATCCTGGTTCATTATGAGTCAGCAAAACTACTTGTGACGTTGAGCATCTCATTGCCGTAGCCGAAAAGAAGAAAGTTGAATTCCTCCAGAAAAAATTAGACAATGCCTAGGAGATAAACAAAGCCACACGAGAACTCATTGAGTCCAATCTCCTTTATGCACTGAAGAAAATTGAAATTTTGGAGAGAAGGATTGCTACGCTGACCTCTCAACCATTTTAGCCAACCCCCCTAGCTACTGCTCCTCCCTCCGATCCCACGTCCACTCAACCTACTCCTACTCCACCTGTGGATGTTGCTCCGCCCCACACTGAGCATGCCCCTCCAGAGCCTAAGCAAACTTCTTCAAGGAGAAAGGTCACTGCAAAAAGATCTGTCCCATCTAGTGCTACTCTGAAGAAAGACAAAGGACCTGCGGCCCAGAAGCCCCAACCCATGAAGAAAAGACCTCTCTCCAATGAAGAATTGAGGAACCTAGTTGATCTTTATGAATGGCCTGATGACGCTTGCAAATAATTATAGCATGCTTTAGTTTTCTTCCTGTAGATTTACTTTTCGGTTCTGCATACTCCCTGTAGATAGTGTAATACAATTTTTTTTTATGTTGCTTAGTGTCTTTAATGATTATGCCATTTGTTTGTTCTCTTTCTCTGTGTACTTATTTTGTTACCAGGCTACACTACACCCTTCTCTCTGAACAGTGAGGACACTGATCCTCATAGGTTTGGGGGTGTGGCAAAGTATACCTTGCCAATAGGATAGTTAATGTTAGTGCAGCCAGAATTGAACAAACATCTGTGAAAATTAGAGGAAATGGAAAACTTTTTAAACTAAAAGTATTGGAGTTCCAACATGGGCAGGAAGAAAATATTAAGAAATTTTTGAAAATTAGTGCCTTGTGAACTTGAAAAAGGGAGAAAATTGTGAGGTTATACCCAAGAAATCTGATGGAAGACCACACCCAGTGAGATTTGGGCCTGAAAAAAAAAATTTCTTTGAAGAGTGTCTTGGCAACATTTCTTTCTGCTCCAAGAACTGATTAGACCTAGCTCTGATCAATAGAAGTTAGGCAATTCCAAGTTGAAATAGCTTGACAGCACTCATGACATTAAGGACATGAAGTAAGGTCATCCCTTGGACAGTTTGAACTTAAAATGCCCCACCTTTGAAACTGCCCTTGACACACACCTTTTGAGCTTTGAAATTCCCAATTTTCTTTGAATAAAAATCAAAAAATTTGACCCAAAACCTCTCAACCTGTTTCAGTTCACCCTCAATCTGAGAAGCCAGGAAATAGAAGGAGAAGTAAGGTTAGAGGTGCAAGGTTCGATGTTTGGAAGAAAGGACATTTGAAGGCTAGTGTGATATATAGTTGTGGCATTCCAACCCACATAAATACAAAAAAAAATAAAAAAATAAAAGGAATGAGAAAGAGAAGTCATTTCATTGAAAGACTAAAAAGAGGATTAGAAACTGGCCACTTCAAATCTAAAAAATTCAAGAAGTAGATGGATTTGTGCTGAAATGAAGAAGGTGTTGTCTAGACCACCTCCTTACCTTTACTGATTTCTCAATTTGAATTTTCTTTCTTTTTACCCCTTTATTCTTTTACAAATTTCACCCATCAGCCACATTACAACCCAATAAAAAGACCTTACTGATATGAAATTAATTGAGTTGTCATATGGAGATGAGGAATTATTTAATCTATGGTAAAAAGAGTTAGGGAATTTCAGAAATTAGAGCAATGCCTATGCTCATGCTTGCAGTCCTATTTGAGGGTTGTAACTATTCTTGAGCTGTGTGAATTGATACACCCTTCTATTTTTGATTACGAGTGCCTACCCAGTAAGATTACGGTTTAAAGTCAAGTTTGTTGGGGGCATAATTAACACATGATTCTCAATTTAATGGTAAACTTTGCACTATTTTTCACACATATTACCTAGACATGAGCTGAGTGACTATGAAGGAGCCACAGCAATACTTTGGTTTAAATTGCCATATTTTGGCTGAGAATCCTCTAAAAACTGATTGGACAAAGGTGTGGATTGAACTTTATAATTGCTTGCTGCCTGCTTCAATATTCTACACTACTATTAACTAACCTTGTTGCAGAAGTTTGTGGGTAACTTCACTGTAAACCCTCAGGAGACTTCACTCCTCCACTAGGGATCACCTAGGGGTTTAAAAGGCTTGATGCATATGCTAAATGCATCTGTGTTCCCTACAAAAGTGACATTTTTTATTTTCAATAATTGTTTTCACTTTCTCCTTTGCTCAGGGTCTAGCAAAGCTTAGGTTTGGGGGTGTGTTAAGCAGTGAAAAATACCATTTTTCACCTCCTAACCTGACCTTTGGGAGACCGTTGAGGTGTCTAATAATGTGTTTTAAGTATGTTTTATAGATAAGCAATAAATTATAGCCTTAGCACAAATAGCCAACAAAAAGGGCAGTTAAGCAATCTGCAGCCTCAACCTGTGCTCAAACTCCAACAATCTACAAAGCCTGAGAAACTCATTGAAGGCCATGAACCCAAGTGGGTGCACCTGAGACCAAGTACAATGCCAAGGGATGAAGATCGAATCCACCCATAAGTGGCTGAGGGCGAGACAGATGAAAGAGAGCACATTAGAAGTGTGTGTCAACCAAGGAAGCATAGAAATAAAGCCGTCGAGAGGTTCTCTTAAGCTGTCGAGAGGATCTGGTGCCTAAATTAGAAGATACCGAGAGGATTAGGATCCCGTCGAGAGGATACCTAGAGGTACAAAGGAAGCTGAGTGGATCGATTTATATATCGAGAGGATGAATGAACCTGTCGAGAACCCGTCATGCAGTACACCCAATCCTGTCGACAACTGCTAGGCGTAGTCGTCGAGAGGATGAAAAGAAGCTATCAACAGGATCTGTGACAACCAATCGACGAGTCGGCCAGAACCTGTCGAGGAGATGAGCGAGACAATCGTTAATCCTATCGACAAGCATCGTCAATCCTATCGATAGGTCTACAAACTTGTCGATTTGCATTCAGAGCCAAACAGAACCTGTCGAGAAGATCCCAAAACCTCTCAGACATTCAATTTGGAGAACTTCTCAGTTTTATCTTCAGCAGCTGTCCACGCCAGAAACCTGTGCACATGTTCCAAAGCACATCAGCAAACCCTCGGGGTATTTTTGGCACACAATGGGCCACACGTAGAAACCCTAACGGTATCATATGTACTTGTCAGATGAGAACTAATGAGAGAAGAGCTTCTAGAAGAGAAATTGGTCACATCAACATAACAGAATTATTTCCTTGCATTCTGATTAGCTGAAACGGATCTGAGGACAGAGGAGGAGAGTATAAAAGCTTGGAGAAAATGCAAAAAAAACAACCCAGAAATTGAGAAAATCAGAGCTTAGGGCGAGATCCATTTTCCCAAAATTCTTCCTTCTTCTTCCTCCTCTCTCCCTTCTCTCTTTAGCCAATAATGAGTGGCTAAACTCTTCTTAGTAGTTAGGGTGAGGTCTTAAGCTGTAAATTGAGAGATTTAAAGGCATTGTAAGGAACTGTAAGATGCATAGATTGTAGATCTGAGCTCAATTGTGTTGTAGTTTTATAATATAATTGTGGATTTTAAAGGTGATTCTGATCTATATTTCACTTTTTCATATTTCTTTTCCCTCGGTTGGATATTCCTATAGATGTTAGCCTATGAGGGTCTCATATCCTGGCATCTACAGTATTTGCAATAGTTTTCCTATTCTACTCAAGATCTTTGAAGCAAAACAATCTCGAGGATGGTCTATGACCACTAAAGTGGACAGATTATAGCCTTAGAATTGCTTCAACTCTCTTATTAAGATTAGATTCTTATACCTCACCTCTGCCTGGGTAACCTGGGAAGCTGGGAGCTCGAAAAGAGGATTGTAGCAAATTAGATCTTAGCATTACCATTGATTCCTTTGATTTTCAGTGAGAGACCAATACCCCTAGCTACTATTTTCATCCTTTGATTTTTCATCCCTTCTATATCTCCCTTGATCTCTGAGTTGAATTAGATCTGGATCAGTAGCACTTAATTCTGTAGTTTGTAGTTAAAGTGATAAAACCCCAAAACCTCTCCTCTTTCTTAGATTAGAATAGAGTTCCAAATCCATTCTAGATCTGGAGATTTATTGAAAGTTAGACCACATTTCCCTGTAGATATACCCTTACTTACCCTTTTTAAAACTTGCTCCAATAGCCCTGAATACTTGCAAGTCTGTGAGTCTATTTGCCTTGGTGTGTGTGCAATCCATAGATTCTATAATTGTCTAATTTTAAACCCCTTTTTAACACAAGGTAAGCCGGCCAACAATGCAGACCATGGAAACCATGGCAAATGCTATGGCACAGCAGGCGGCATTGTTGGCAGCTAATAATGTCAATAACCACCAGCAGACACCACCTACACCTCCAGTTACACCTGCCACACCATATCATTCGTGATTTGTTGAGTTCAGAAAGTTGAGACCTCCTTATTTTTATGTTCAGACAAATTCATTAGAGGCAGAAAAATAGATGAATCAGACTGAGAAGCTCTTGCAAAGACTGCCATGTGCTGAGGCAGAAAAGGTGAGTTGGGCTTCTTGTCAACTGGAGGGTGATGCTGACCCTTGGTAGAAGTTGGTATTACTGAGAAGAGAACAGGAGAACCCAGATGGGGCATGGACTTGGGAAGAGTTTGTTGAGGTGTTTAATAAAGAGTACTTCCCAAAGCAAATAAGAAATCAGATGGCAGCAAGGTTTATGACCTTGGAGCAAGGGGCCACGGAAGTCATGAAGGCCAATAAATTTGAAAATGGTTTGAGGTCGATTCTACGTGATAGAATTGTTGTATTTGAATTAGAAACTTATGCAGATGTGATAGGAAAAGTGCTGGTTGCTGAAAAAAACAATGGATGAGATGTACAAAAGAAGGGACCGGCAGAATAAGGGTAAGATAGGTCAAGGGATGTCAGGCAACTACGAGCCGGTGAATAAAAAGTTGCAATTCTTAGCACCTCTTCAGAGGCAGCCGATTAAGATGAGGTTTTCTAGGCCACCTCAGACCAATTACTCTAGGCTACCTATGCCTTTGTCTATAAGACCTATTCGTTTTAAGAGCCCTGCTACCACTACAAGAGTATCAGTTACTCAAAGTTTCTCTAGAGCAGCATCATCCACCCCAGCTGAGACATGTGCCAAGTGTGGAAAGTCTCACAAGACTTCAGATTATAGGTGGGGTACAGGCAGATGCTTCAAATGTGGGAAGATGAGACATGATTAGAGATTGCCCAGAGATGAGAAAGGAGAGGACGACATTAGCTCTTATGCCTAGGCCATTGCAAACAAAGAGACCTTCGATCTAAGGACGAGAGTACGAAGTAACAGTCCAGGATGCCCAGAATAGTAATGACATTATCCAAGGTGAAAATTCCTTTTAATTTAATTATTTCAATGATTTAAATTTTAGATAGAGAAGATGCATCAATATTAGAAAATAGTCTTTAAATCAAGTTCTTTGCATACATAACTTTTGATGCATGAGTAATTGTTAAAGTATGTGTATGATATAGGTACCTTGTAATTATACAGTAAGGAAGATTATCTTTGCTATGAAGCAAGAGTGCTGATAAACCCGAGGTCTACTCACTCGTTTGTGACACCACATTTGGCAAGAAAAGTAAAAGTCATTCCTGAAGCATTGGATTTTGTGTTGAATGTGTCAGTTCCAATAGGAACTGTAATTCGAACTGATACAGTATGTCAGTCTGTCATAGTCTCCATCATGGATTATGGTGTTCATGAATTTATGGTAGACTTGCTCCTGTTTGATATGAAAGGATCCGATGTAATCCTTGGCATGGATTGGTTGCCCACACATGATGCGACCGTTGATTGTCGGAGGAAGATGGTAACTTTTCGACCCAATGGGAGTAGATCATTCAAGTTTCTAAGAATGCAATCAACATTTGTACCACTTATCTTCACAGTCAGAGCTGAATATTTGATAAAGAAGGGATGCAGTGAGTACTTAACTTTTCTGAAGGAGCACAAGGAGGAAAAAAATGTTATAACTGAGATTTCAATTGCATGCGAATTCGAAGACGTGTTTCCAGAAGAATTGTTAGGATTACCACCGGATTGAGAAGTAGAGTTCACAATCGACTTAGCACCAGGTACGGAGCCCGTATCTAAAGCACCATATAGAATGGCTCCAGCTGAATTGAAGGAGTTGAAGGATCAATTGCAAGAACTCCTAGGTAAAGGATTCATCAGACCTAGTGTGTCTCCTTGGGGAGCACCAGTCTTGTTTGTAAAGAGGAGGGACGGGTCGATGAGACTGTGCATCAACTATCGTCAGTTGAACAAGCTAACTACCAAGAATCGATACCCTTTGCCTAGAATTGATGATCTGTTTGATTAGTTATAAGGTGCGAGATTCTTTTCCAAGGTCAACTTGCGATCTGGATACCATTAGTTAAGAGTCAAGGCAGAGGACATATAGAAGACGACATTTAGGATAAGATATGGGAACTATGAGTTCTTCATAATACCATTTTGATAAATGCACCAGCATCATTCATGGATCTAATGAATCGGGTGTGTAAACCACACCTTGATACTTGTGTGGTCGTATTCGTAGATGACATCCCCATCTACTCAAAGACCAAGAAAGAGTATGAAGAACACTTGAGGATTGCTCTATAAATGTTGCATGAACACCAATTATATGCAAAGCTCAGCAAGTGTGAGTTTTGGTTAGAGAAAGTCAACTTCTTGGGACATGTTGTCTCAAAGGATGGAGTTACCATTGATCCAATAAAGATTGATGCAGTAGTGGAATGGGAACAACCAAAGACTGTGACTGAGATTCGTAGTTTCCTTGGTCTGGCTGGATATTACAGACGATTCGTAGAAGGATTTTTAAAGATATCTGGACCACTCACTAAACTTACCAGAAATGATGTGAGATTCGAATGGACTGAAGAGTGTGAGAAGAGTTTCTAAGAACTCAAAAAGAGACTAACTTCAGCTCTAGTTTTGGCTATTCCTTCTGGCAGTGGAGGG
The DNA here is from genome assembly GCA_021018995.1 of Chloranthus sessilifolius. Taxonomy (NCBI): domain Eukaryota; kingdom Viridiplantae; phylum Streptophyta; class Magnoliopsida; order Chloranthales; family Chloranthaceae; genus Chloranthus; species Chloranthus sessilifolius. The sequence continues at coordinate 58,442,830 of CM037593.1, read as the reverse complement.
TTTGCTTTATACAGTGATGCTTCATACAATGATTTAGGTTGTGTGCTCAACTAGGATAAGAAGGTTATTGCTTATGAGTAGAGACAACTTAAGAACCACAAGAAGAATTACCTAACACACAATTTAGAACTAGTAGCAGTGATCTTCGCACTGAAGATTTGGAGACATTACTTATACAAAGAGACTTTTGAGATATTCACGGATCACAAAAGCCTCAGATACTTGTTTACACAGAAAGAGCTCAATATGAGGCAACGAAGATGGATGAAATTTCTTAAGGACTATGATTGCTCTATTCAGTACCACCTAGGCAAGGCTAATGTGGTAGCAAATGCATTGAATTGGAAAAGTTCAGCTCTATTATCTAGCCTTATCATGGGGATTCGCAGGTGGAGACTGTTGGAAGATCTTTGCTTGTATGATACAAAGATTGAAATACAAGCTTCAAGGGCCTTATTGGCTAACATCACAGTGCGACCGACGATCTTTGAGCACATTTATGAATTGCAGATGAAAGATCTAGAGTTAGTCAAGGTCAGATAGGGTGTGATTGATGGCAGTAGGCCAATTTCTCAATCAAGGAAGACAGATCATCGCTATTTCGGGGATGTCTACCAATTGATGCCGACCTACAGCAAACTATCTTAGATGAAGCCCACAAGTCTAAGTATGCTATTCACCCTAGTAGCACTAAGATGTATCAGGATATGAAAAAGAACTACTGGTGGAGAGGTTTGAAACAGGATGTTACTAAGTATGTGTCAAAGTATTTAGTGTGTCAGCAAGTGAAAGTAGATCATAGACATCCGACAGTTTTATTGCAACCTTTGCCAATACCAGAGTGCAAATGGGAGTCAATTTTGATGGACTTCAGTGTGGGATTACCATGGACAATGAAGTGATACAATGCCATTTGGGTAGTTATTGACCGACTAACCAAATCAGTTCACTTCTTGCCATATAACACTCTGTATATGGCAGGGAGGCTTGCAGAGATGTACATGAAAGAGATTGTCTGATTACATGGTATTCCAGTTAGCATTGTTTTAGATCATGACCCTTTATATACTTCAAAATTTTGGCAAAAGTTCAAAGAAGGAATGGGTACGGTTAGACTTCAGTTCAGCATTCCACCCGTAGATGGATGGACAAACAGAGCGGGTGAGTCAGATCATCGAAGATATGCTCAGAGCATGTATGCTTGATTTTCAGGTATCATGGGATTAGCATTTACGATTGATCAAGTTATATGGACGGTGATGTAGATCGCCGATCAGTTGGGAAGAGACCAGAGAAAAGTTTGTATAGAGTCCGAAAATGCTTGAGAGCAATGCCACTATCGTTCATGTGATAAGAGAAAGAATCAAGTCCGTTCAGAGCAAACAGAAGAGTTATGTGGATATGAAAAGAACGTGCATTGATTTTCATGTTGGAGATCATGTGTTCATTAGGATTTCACCCATGAAGGGTGTCATGAGATTTAGAAAATGGGAGAAGTTAAGCCCACACTACTTCGGACCCTTTGAGGTTTCGGACAGAGTTGGTGAAGTGGCTTACAGGATTGCGTTACCCCCACAATTTGATAGGATACATAATGTCTTTCATGTATCTATGCTCTGAAAATATGTGCAGGATTCGACTCATGTTTTGGACGATCAACCAGTCGAGCTGTAGGAAAATATGTCAACGATAGAAGAGCCAATTCAAATACTTGATTGGAAGGAGAAAATCTTGCGTACGAAGAATGTTCTGTTAGTGTTTGTCAAGTGGAGGTATCATCCAGCTGATGAGGCCACTTGGGAGCGCGAGGCGGAGGTTAAAGAATAATACCCTCAGTTGTTCAATGAGAGTTGAAATGAGTTGTAATTATTCTAAACTTTCTTTTAAGATAATGAATGTGAGGTTTTTTGTGAAGTTGTAGCTTGATGAACCTATTAAGATCAATTACATAAGAGTGTGATAAGTTACAATAAAATTGGGTGAAAATCAAACGAATTGATGTCTTCTGTCAAATTGACCAATCGAAACATAAAATTGATCGATCGATTTGACAGAAAGAGAGACACTGATTGTCTGTTAAAAACCGATCGATCGAAGGTGAAAACCGTTCGAGCAAAATCACAAAGATAGTGAGCGAAATTTAGACTTGTAGAATAAATTATGGAAAATCAATCAATCAAAATAAGTGACCGTTCAATCGAAATATGAAAACTGACCGATCAATTTTAAACTGATCGATCAAAATTGTCGACTAGTGCATTTATGAGTGGAAACCGATCGATCAATTTTGTTATTATATATATGGGTCGTGCGATTTTTGTTGAAAAAAATCAGAAACTGTGTTTTTCTTCTTGGGGGTTTTCTTGTGCTCTGATTTGGAAGACCTTCAGACTTCAATTCGAAGCCTTTTGGAGCTCGAATCTTCACAAGTTTGGGACCCAATCACTACAAAAAAGGTAAACCCTACACTTTTAGAGATTAAAATTTGTAATTTCTCTATTCTACCCTAGTTTCACTTAGTTTTTAAAAAACCCTAGTTCCTTTGGTTTGTTGTGGTTTTAATGGCACCCAAAACGCGACAAATGTCGAAGAGCAATACGTCAAAGAAACCCTCTTCACAACCACAACCACCACAACAATCAATACCACAGCCACCACCCCAATGACGTGAGCAACCCAACGAATGGTGGGCTGAGAAGGATTTTGAACCCGAATGGAGTATTGATAAGAAGTTGTTTGCAAAGTGTGATGAGACACATTGGGCTTTTAGGTATATTACTAGGGCCGGTTTGGAGGGTGTACTCTAACCTTTCAACGAGTACTACTATCCTCGTCTTGTGAGGTTCTTTACACCAAAAAAGATCATAGAGATTATGAGTTTACCTATTCCGATGTTTCCGACGCCATGGAATGCTATGAGAAGTTTGGTAGTGGAATTGAATTGACAGAGCTTTTCCCAGCGACTGTGGACTATAAAATTGTGGCAGACCAAATGACCCAGGATAGGCTCCGGTCTGGTTGAGCAATCAAGAGAGTGGATTTACCGTGCCAGCTGTGGATGCTTGATACAATTTTCAAATGTAATTTGTACCCATTGCGGCATAAGAAAGAGAGAGTAGGAGAGATCCAGCAGTTTTTATTTTTTGCGTTTAATGGTCAATCGTTTTGTTCGCCAAAAGTCTTTTTTGAGGGTATGAAATATGCTAGGAAAAAGATGTTAGAGGGGGTGGAAAAACCCATTGAGGACATACCCTATACCCGTCTTATTTCCATTATGATTGAGAATTATGTCGGTGATAGCACGTATACTCTTTCGAAGAGTGAACTGAGATTGATCGACAACATGAAGCCCTATACTCTAAAGGAATGGAACAAAACCTATAACCGATTGATAAAGAGACCGCGGGATGAAGTACAAGAGCCACCTGAACCACAAGACCAAGAACAACCAGCTCATGACGCACCACTTCAGGATGAACCAACTCCTACAGTTCCACCTCAACAGCATGCTCAGACTCGTGTAGCACCAGAACACCTGAGTGCCCCTGCGCCTACCATTATCAATGTTTATGCCCTGTTGGCTGAGAACACACGTCAGATGACAGAGAACAATCGTTGGATGAACCGCCAGCTAGACTATATGATGCCTTGCATGTCGAGGCTATGCGCTTCATGTACCCAGCAGATTATCTCCAGCGCATGGTGGCAGCACTAGCGTGGATTCCGGAGGCATCGAGTTCTGGTGTAGCCGGACATGATGAGGATGAGGGCCAGCCAGGCGATGCCACAGTTTGAGTGATAGTTTATGGGGTATAGGTAATGATTTTTGGGAATTCAGAATATTCCTTTTTGAGAATTTTGTAATTAACACAGGTGAAATTGGACATAGGTCCTTTAAAACTATTATGGCATGGTTGCCACTTCTTGAAATCTATAAAACTATTATGTCATGGTTGCCACCTGATGGTGTATATAACTTTTTGGATGTGATTGAATAGTTAATTTCACTTTTCTGAGAAATATTTGAATTTGCATATGATTTTTGTAAATGATATGCTAGTTGTAAATGTGTTTTCGTACAGGTACGATGGGTGGGTAAAATTAACTCGCATGGTTTAACACGTGATGGTGCATACCATCATGTTCTGTGTGATGTGTTTTGTTGTTAATTAGGTGTGGGTCTAGCCTTGGCTAGCATTTTTATATAAGTTATGACTTGATGAGCCCTCGTTAAAGGATTGGATTCTCTAACGGGGGGAAACATTTGACTATTAGGTGTCCTATGTTTATGAGTGCTTGACTCCATAGGGAGTGACGAACCACTATCGAAACCATGGGACCCTTAGTGATTTTTGAAGATGAAAATTCCTAAGGAGAGAAGAATGTAAAGTCCCAAAATTTTTGAACCTTTGAACTGTACGTCTCTATATGCGTGCCGACTGGTCACGCACCAGATAAGATAAAATATTAAAATATTAATGTGAATTAAGTTCACTTAGTTTGTGAATGAGAAAGAAAAGGTTAAAGTGTGTATGAACCATTGTTGAGGATGCATACTCCGGGGTACGGTGTATGTGTTTAATACTCAAGTCAGAGACTTTAAGTATAAAAGACAAGGTGTTAAGAGAAGTTAATTCTCTTACCTTGGTTGTTGAGAGAGTTATGAGAGAGAGTTATTGAGAGAGAGAAGGGAGTGTGCCTTGAATGCGATCGCGTGCGTTCAAGATCGAAATCCTATGCAGAACCAAAGGATTTTGGATTTGATGAGAAATCCAAATTCCAGCTTTTGCAAACCTAGCTTGAGATGAGCTCATGGATCGAGAAAATTGATCAATGAAAAGGTAAGAATTATGATTAAGTTGTATTTTACATATGTGTTAGGAATCTAGTTAGTATGTGTGTGGAAATTTGAAGAATTGGAATTTAGTTTTAAGAAAAATGAGTTAAGACGTTAGAGCCGTGAATGTGCTGAGTCTGACGAAACCGACTGATCGAAATAAGTGAACGTTCGATCGGTTTTGTCAAAAAAGGAAAGAGTGTGGGTTTCGGAGGAAACTGATTGATCAAAATTATTTTTGATCAATCGGATTGAAGAAACTGATCGAGTGGTTGGGAATCGATCGATCGGATTGTGGCACCTGAGCAAGGTTTGTTTTCCCTATAACCATTTGATTGATTTGGAATCGATCGAGCGATTTGGGGAAACCGATTGATCGATCGGTTTAGATAGATTCAGGATTTTGTTTCGATTTGTTTTGTGGACCTTGGGGAGACTTTGTATCGTCCTACTTTACGTCACTTCTGACATTGGGACTTTGAATTTGTATGTGTTAGGTATGAGAATGATTGTGAACTAAGAAAGCTAGCTCGAAATAGGAAAGATTTGTTTGAACTTCGTGCGAGGTAGGGAAAACTCCTTAACATGTATATTTGATTATAACTAGCATGCGCGTAATGATATGATAAGAGTGTGTGTGTGTTTTAGGACTTTATCTGTGTAATAACATAATTTTCATTCATAGCTTTGAACATTTGAACTTAGCATGTGTGTGCACTAAGAGGAAAGATATGTGTGTGTGTGCCATGAGAATTGTGTATGGGACATCAACAGGATGTAATCATGCATTTGACATCAAAAGGATGTGAATAAGTATGTGTGTGAAATCTTTGAAAACTTCGAACTATTATAATTACCACAGGCTCACGGTGTTAAACTATATGTAAATTTTGCACGTTGATTTAAGATTTATGTGTGAATATCCAACCGATGTTGCGGGATATCCGTGACCGACGCGGCAGGATATCCGTGACCGGCACAGCGGAATATCCGTAAAAATTGTGCTCTGGTACGGTGGGATATCTGTTCTTTGATTATCATTCTGCAATAATATTTCATTCGACAAGTCACCTCCATCTAGGGGGCTTGTGTAATTATGTAAATTATTCATTGAACGACGATGGTGGGTATTCCATCGATATAGTATGTGGCTTTCGATGCTCTATATGCTCGAGAGAACATTTAAGTGATTGACTCAAGTTTTTGTGAAATAAGAACAAGCTTTTGAAATTATAATAAGTGTGGCTTTGAAACATACATCAGTTATTCGTCTTGTCCATTTAAATGCTTTTAAATTGCGATTCTCATTAAGGAAAATATGCTTTGAATTATGTCATGAAAGATATGTGTGAGTAAAAAAGATATACATGCTTTTACTTTTTCCTATTGAGCTTAGATGTAGCTCATCCCTCGACTATACGTCATAGGTACAGGTGAGGATATTGGCACCGAGGACCTTGATAAGGAGGACTCTGAGTACGTGCCTTTGGAGGAGTCTAAGTCCCCTCCTGAGGATTTCTTTTAGTGCACATAGCTGCGCTTATTTTCAGATTTTGTGTGTAAGACTTGGTACATCCAATCATGTTAACATAGAATTGATGTAATATGTGATACGGTATTTCTTTTGTGAACCATCCTTGGGTGACGATTGTTTGTCACTGATGGTTCGGTTCGGCTCTTTTGCTCATGCGATTGGCATGGGATTAGAACCGTCTTTTAGGATTATCTTGTTTAGTTTGTCATTATATAGAATTGGAGATTTATTTTCTTTATGATGACTCTATCTGATTAGTTAGACTATATGCTTTATTTCCACTTTGTGTGTGGATGTGCCAAGTGTTCACTGTGCTCCGGGATTAGCCTTTGTGTCGATCCGACAGCATGGGTTTTCGGGTGCAGAAATCTGGGTTGTCACAAAGGTATCCTATGTACCAAAGTTACCATTTCCAAATGCTTTTGGTGCACCATCCCCTTTTGATAAAAATCTAAAAAAATTAGAGGAAATTACTGAGATCTTCAAAGAAGTGAAGATCAATTTTCCCCTCTTAGAGGCAATGCAAAATTCCTAAAAGAGTTGTGTACACAAAAATGAAAATGGCGAAACAAAGTCTCACAAAAAGTTTTCTTGATAGAGCAAGTAAGCTCAGTCTTGCAAGCTAGAACTCCGCCTAAGCTTAAGGATCCTGAGGTGCCTACAATTCCATGCATTATACGCAATCATACAATAAATAAACCACTTCTAGATCTGGGAGCTAGCATAAATCTGCTACCTTACTCTGTTTACAAAAAATTGGGGATAGGAGATATGAGGCCTACGTCGGTAACCCTTCAGTTAGCCGATAGATCAAAAAGAAGGCCTATAGGAATTATTGAAGATGTCATGGTTGGGATCGACAAATTTGTTTTCCCCGTCGATTTCCTAGTGTTAGACATGGAACTAAGTTTGAAATCTCCAACACAAATTCCCGTTATACTTGGTAGACCATTCTTGGCCACTACCAATGCTTGTATAAACTATAAAATCGGAGTAATAAAAGTTTCTTTTGGAGATATGTGAATCCAGTTAAATGTCTTCACTGCAGCCAACCAAATGGATTCAATAGATGATGAGGAATGCTTCAGTATAGATAAAATTGAAGAATTAGTAGACGAAGCATTACATCTGGTTTTATCAAAGGATGTGCTCCAGACTGCATTATGGTACAAGGACTTGGAAGAACCAAATCACCAATTAAACGAGGCGATTTATCCGGTGGACACTTCTATCTATGAACTACATTCCAAAACTTGGAAACCATCGATAGAACCTTTACCCGCCATTTCCAATGAACCATTACAACCATCTTTTCAAAAAGCATCATCCTTTGATTTGAAACTACTTACTGATACCCTTAAATATGCTTTTCTTGGGCCTAACGAAACTCTCTTAGTAATTATTTCATCTGCTCTTAACAAGGAATAAGAGAGTAGGTTATTGGCCACACTCGTAAAGTATAAGGGTGCAATAGGATGGACTGTTGTTGGCCTAAAAGGGCTTGACCCCTCGAAATGTATGCATCATATACATTTAGAGGACAATGCCAAAACTTCACGAGAAAGTCAATGATGGTTAAACCCATATATGAAGGAGGTTGTTCAAAAGGAAATCATGAAACTACTACACACTGGTATTATTTTCCCAATTTTTGACAGTGAGTGGGAGAGTGGGTGAGTCTTATTGTGCTGCCACCTTGCAATTATTATATGATTAAAATAATCAATTAAAAGGCACAAATTATAAATATATGGAATTAAGGTGAGCAACCAGTCCTGCAAGAACCAGGGTTGTTGTAGCAAGTTTTAAAAGATAGGTAAGGGTATGTCCACAGGGAAATGTGATTTAACTATAGTAAATCTTTAGATCTATGGTAGATTTGGCACTCTATCCTAATTTAGGCTAAACAGGAAAGATGAGAGGTTCTAGGTTTTTGTCACTTTTACTACAAACTATAAAAGTTAAATGCCATTGATCTAGATCTGATCAAACATAGAGATGAGGGGAGATATAGAAGAGATGAAAATTTAAAAGATGGAGAACAGCACCTAGGGGTTTTGGCCTCTTATTGAAAATCAAAGGAATCAAAGGCAGTGTAGAGGACAAATTTGCGACAATCCTCTATCTAGCTCCCAGCTTCCCGGGTTCCCCCGGCAGATATAAGGTATAAGAATTCAATCTCCACCAATGGATCAAAGAAATCTTATGGTTAGGATCTTCCCTTCTACTGGATATAGTCCATCCCAGAGATTGCTCCAATCTATTAATCTTGATTGGTAAACTATTGCAAATGTTGCAGGTGCCAGGCTACTAGCTCCCCTCCCCATTTCTGGCTGGCATCCACAGGAGTATCCAATCCAGGAAAATCAAATATGAAGAAGTGAAATATAGATTTGAATCACCTTTAAAAACCATAATTATATTGCAAACTTATAATACTATTGTACCCATATCTGTAATCTGTGTAATATACAATCTCTTACAAGCCTCTGAAACTCTTGATTTATAGCTCAAGACCTGACCCTAACTACTAAAAAGTATTTCGCCACTCATGATTGGCTAAAGAGAGAATGGGAGAAGAAGGAAGAGAGAAGGAGTTCTTGGAAGAAAAATGGATCTCGAACTAAGCTCTGGTTCTCTCAAATTCTGGATGGATCTTCTATAAAAGTTCTCTTCTATTTATACCTTCTCCCTCTGTCTCAGATCTGTTTTAGCCAATCGAGCTCAAGAGAATAATTATGTTATTTTGGGCTGCTGATATGGCTAATTTCTCTTTTAGAAGCTCTTCTCCCATTGGTCCACAACTGGCAAATACACGTGAGGCAGTTAAGATTTCCAATCATGCAGAGTTGAATGCCAAAAATACCCCCAGGGGTTGTTGATGAAGAAAGAAAACTGAGAAGTTACTAGTTTGAGTGTCGAGAGGTTCAGGGATCCTCTCGACAGGTTCTCTGTCTCCTTGCTCTTCATTTCGATAGGTTTGGGAACCTCTCGATGAGTTGAATTGCACTAGTCAATAGGATTTAGTCACTCATCGATAGGATCTATGTAGCTTTCGATAGGATTGAAACAACTCGACAGGATTGGAAGCTTGTTTCACCGTTCTGTCCATTTCTCCATTCATCCTCTTGGCAGGTTATAATCATCCTGTCGACTTGTTATAGAAACTACAACAGAGCTCTCGACAGGTTCTATATATCCTCGCGAGAATGCACCTGGGATCAGGCAAGTTGTCGACAGATTGACTTACACTGTGACAGGTTTAGTTGAACTTCGCGATAAGTATCTAGAACCTCACGACTTCCCCTGCACCTTGATGTAAGGTGTCAATAGGATCTATGTTGCACTCTCAACCTCTCGACAAGATCTGAAACCTCACAATACCTTCATGTTTCCAACTCCATTCCTCTCGATAGGTTGGCTCATTGCTTACAGATTCTCTCGACAAGTACTGGGAAGCTCTCGACAATATTTTCTACTATGCCTCCAACCTCTCGACAGGATCTGTCTTCCTCTCAGTCTATTCACAGTTTCTCTTCAAGACCTCTCGACAGGTTATATTCAGTGCTTCCACAGCTGGTACACCTCTCAAGTGGGTTGTTCTTCATTTGTTCGACACTTAGTAACCTCTTGGTGGATTCGATTTTCATTCTTTGTAACTGCACTTGGCCTCAAGCATCCCCTGTTGGGTTCAAGACATTCCCATGAATCTCTATGGCTCTTATGGAAAGCTTGATTGGTTGGCCTTGGGGCTATAAGGTCACATATTGAGCAGCAAATTGTTTCTTTGGCTCTTTTAAGTGAATATCTACACTAAGTTTGTAATTCATTGTTTATCTATAAAATACACTTAAAGCACATTATTAGTCAGCTCAAGGGTCCACCAAAGGTCAGGTTAGGAGGTGAAAATGGTATTTTTTACTGCTTAACACACCCCCAAACCTAAGCTTTGCTAGTCCCTGAGCAAAGGAGAAAATAAAAATAATTATTGAAAATAAAAAGTGCCACTTTTGTAGGGAACACATATGCATTTAGCATATGCATCAAGCATTTTAAAGCCCTAGGTGATCCCTAGTGAAGGAGTGAAGTCTTCGAGGGTTTACAGTGAAGTTACCCACAACCTTCTCCAATAAAATTAGTTAATATTAGTGCAGCCAATCAGTATAAAAGTCATTCCACACCTTTTCCATTCAATTTTTAGAGGATTCTCAGCAAAAACATGACAGTTTAAAACTAAAATTTTGCTGTAATTCCTGCACAGCCAATCAGCTCATGTCAAGGTATTTTGTATGAAAACTAATGCAAAGCTTACCCTTAAATTCAGAATCATGTTTTGATAATGTCCCCATCAATCCTAATTTCATACCCAAAACTCACCAGGGCTATCATTCTCAATAAAAATAGAAGGGTGTACCAATTCACACAGCTCAAGAGCAGTTACAACCCTCAAATAGGACTGCAAGCATGAGCATAGGCATTGCTCTAACTTTTGAAATTTTCTAACTCCTTTCACCATAGGTCAAACAAATTCTCATCTCCACATGACAACTCAATCAATTTCAGATCAGTAAGTCTTTTTATTAGGTTGTAATGTGGCTTATGGGTGAAGTTTATAAAGAATAAAAGGGTGGAATGGGATTCAGAATTGAGAAATCAATAAGGTGAGGAGGTGATTTGCAACTTCACAACTTTCATTTCAGCATAAATCCATCTTCTTTTTGAATTTTTGGACTCAAAGTGGCCAACTTTTTGTCTTCTCTTTCAAAATATCCAATGAAGTGACTTCTCTTTCTCATTCTTTTGTTTTGCTTTTCTGTTTTTCTTTTCTTTTTGTATGCTTTTTCTTTTATATTTTTCTCTATTTTTCTTTTTATGGGCTGGAATGCCACAACTGTACATCACACTTGCCTTCAAATGTATTTTCTTCTTCCTTCACCAAATTGTCTAACCTTGCTCCTTTAACCTCGCTTCTCCTCCTATTTCCTGATTTCTCAGATTGAAGGTGAACTAAAACAAGTCAAGAGGTTTTGGTTCAAATTCTTTGATTGTTGTAAAAAAAAAACTGGGATTTTTAAGGCTCAAAAGGTGTGCATCAATGGCAGTACAATGGTGGAAAATTTTATGCTCAAACTGTCCAAGGGATGGCCTTACTTCATGTCCTCAATGTCATGAATGCTGTCAAGCTATTTCAACTTGAATTTGCCTAACTTCTAGTGAGCAGAGGTAGATCCAATCAGCCCTTAGAGCAAAACAAAATGCCAAACACTCTTCAAAGAAAAAAATTTCAAGCCCAAATCTCACTAGGTATGGTCTTTCATCAAATTTCTAGGGCATATCCTCATAATTTTCCTCTTTTCAAGTTCACTAAGCACTAATTTTTGAAAAATTTCTGACATTTGCTTAATGAAAATGTTATAGCTATAACATATTTCTATTTTTAAAAAGTTTTTAATTTCGTCTATTTTAAAAAAAATCAGGTGGGAAATTATTTTATTTTCTCAATTTCTGTTAAAACCTTGTTGCACTAACATTAACTATCCATTGGCAAACCTTACCACACCCCCAAACCTATGAAAAATAGTGTCATCACTAATTCAAAGATAAAGAGATGTGTAGCAGGAGAAAAATATATACAGATAAGCAAAGAAAGAAAAATAAACAATTAAACCTTAGCTAAACAAAGAACACCTATACATAAACACAAGAAGAACAAGTATTATATAAAACACAAAGAAGGAAAAGAAAGGGGATAATAAACAAAAAGAAAGCAAGAAAATCACAGTAAATAGACTAAAGAGAAATTCCATTGATAACATAAAAAGATGTACAAAAAATACAAAAAGCAACCTAAGCAGCTGTAGTAAGCCTACAAAACCAGGTAAAAATCCTAAAAACAAGATAAAGCTACTCAGAGTCAGAGGTGAAGATGTCAGCAGGGTCGAATCCTTGTTGAGCAACATAAGCTTTTAACTCAGCTCTCCTCTTAGCCTTGGTCTGCTCTTTGGTACTAGCTACCTCCTCAGACTGGGTAGCTATCTCTTTCCCTTTTTCGGATTGCTTAGAGGGTGAACTAGCAGAGGGGCAGTGGCTTGTGCAGGTGTTGTGCCAATAGAGGCATTGGTATAGGGAGGAGGAGAGATGGCTGGTTGGTGGGAAGGTTGGGTTAAAAGTGTCAAGGTGGAGTGGATGACTTGGAGGCTAGTTGGAAGGGAGGATTGACTTTGGAGTGTGGGGTGCATGGCTTGGAGTGTGACCACAATTGATGATTGGGTTTTATTGTTGGCCAGCACATGGGATTGAAGGGAAAGTAAAAGGTGAAGGATTTAGGGTAAGGGGTCAGGTGTGACGGGGACTGTGGGTTGGATTGGTGGAATTGGTTGGAAAGGGGAAGTGTGGGTATGGGCAAAAGGTGGGGTGGGTGAGGTGTGTAAATTGGTTGCTTGTGGAGAGTCAGGTACAAGGTATATTCATACCCAATGTCCTCCACAATGGAGTCAATTAGGGATGAATATCCCTTAGTGGTTATTTGGTCCTGGCTGTGTGGAGGTGACATTGAGAAGGTAGGGTCAATGGCAAAGGACATGGATGGTGGGGAAGTGATGGCCGGTTCAACTGAAGGGGAAAGGTGGGAGCTTGAGGGTTCAACATCTGAGATGGATGGGCTGGGTAATGAAGGTGAGGTACGAATGGGGGCTATAGTAAGAGGAGCAAATACAGGTGTGGATGTGGTGATGGTGGAAAGGGAGGCTGAAGTGCTGGGAGGTATAGAAACTGGAATGGAGAGTGAAGTAAATGAGATGGATGGTAGAGGGGCTGCTGGGATGGAAAAGCTAAGGATATCAGGGCTGACACTTGGTAAGGGCACAGAGATGGGAAGAATGGGAGGGGTGACTGCAGGTGCTGAGGGAATCAAAGGAGCAGCTGCAGAGCTGGCCACTTGGTGTGCCTCCCTGTCAAGACTCCCAACAAATTTTCTCTTACTTTTGCCAATCAAGGTCCTACTGGCAGACCAAACCCTCTTTTCAAAAATTTTGGGCTTCACAATTCCACTTTCTCATCCCCTTTAAAAACAAAATAGCCTCTCTTAAGAAAGGCAGTGATGAGCCTACTGTAGGGGAGCTTTGATAGGGCTTGGGTTTTCCTACATTTGTCATTCACATCCACCATTGCTTCAAACACCAGCCAAGCAACATTTACAAGCTGGCCCTTAAAGAAAAAATATAGGGCATCCACTATTGGTGTTCTCCTCTCTTGTTGATGTCCATTGACATATATGTTCTTTCTCAAAATGGAATCGAAGAAGAGCATGCAGAAATAGAGATCCCTCCTCATCAATGATTCCCCAAACCCCACAATGCCTTGAGTCAGGTGCCTTGCCATTGCTTTGAAATGCATATTTTCAGGCTCCCCTAACCCATAACTTGGGTCAAAAACTAAGGGGGCTCCCAATGTCAATCCAATGTCATTCTAATCCATCATAATTTCCACATTATCAATCAAAGTTACAAGGCAAGGCACAGATGAACCTGGCTTGGTCCCCTTCCTCAGGTTCTGATACCATAACTTGCCAGCCTAGGGTAGGATTTTCTTTCAAAGGGGTCATCAATGGTGTCAGACCTGCCTTCACCAAATAGTCCATTGTGGCCTTGCAGACCTCCTCCTTAGAAAAATAGGGTGTATCAACAATTATCTCTGGGATCAGGCCTAAGGCATCCACAAATTCATTGGGAGTGGATCTGTTCACAGGGACTTCAGGCTCAGCCCCAGGGCTATCCTTAGGCACAATGGTAGGCTCAGGCATAGGGAGTTCAACCTCAGGGGCCTCCTCAACAAATTCTTCACTGGTTTGGGCCCTCTTTGACTTTTTGGCTTTCTTGGATTTCATAGTTTTCTTAGCTTGGTCCATGACCAGCTTTCTTTTTACAGGTGGGGATTTGGTAGGTTGTGTGGTGAGCCTATTAGACTTCCTAGTGGCTTTGGTGGTGGATTTAGAATGTACTTTGAAAAGATTAGCCAAGGTATCCTCTTGACCAGCCATTACTCATTCAATTTTACACAATCAAATGCAATAACCTCACAGACCTTTGTTATCAATCAAATTATCCGCACCAATTTGCAAATGAAATGCCAAAAGCACAAAGTGGGGCAGAAGAGAGGCTTACCAGCAGAAACCTAGGGTTTCTCAGATCTTAAAATGCACAACACCAAACTAGCTTAGACCAGGTGCAAAGTGTAGCTTTTGATGAATTGAAGCAATGGGGAAAATGGCCAGGGGTTTGGAGTAACAGCCAGTGAGGTAGAGAGAGAAAAAGAAAAGTGAAAAAATCTCCAGAGAAAACTTAAAGCGCAAAGAGAAGCTGTCGAATGGCAAAAATGGAGTTGTCGTTTGGTTTAAAGCAGTGGAAAATGGCGTTCGATAAGATTGAGGCAAGGTGTCGACAGGTTGATGCAACCTGTCGAAGAGTAGAAAGTCACTGATCCTCGCAAGAGGTTCATGCAATCCTCTCGACGAGTTCAAGAAAATAGAAATAATCATTTTGAGAGGTTCGCAGAACCTCTCAACAGGTTTGTTTGAATTCAACATATAATCCTCTCGACAGGTTCTAGGCTCTAGAAAAGTTACTTCGAGAGGTTCACAGAACCTCTCGATAGGTACGCTGAACCTGTCAATAATTCAACCAAAAATCTTCAAAACCTGTCGAAATGCTCCTGGATCCTGTTGACAACCATTTTTACACCTTCAGAACCTGTCGAGATTTAATTCACACCTCTCAACAGCTTCAAGATCTTGTTGAAATGCAAACTGGGAACTCTCAGAACCTATCGAGATGTTCATAGAACCTATCGACAGGTTATACTTCAGTTTAAAAAGGCTTGTAATCAATTCCCAATTCATTTTCCAATAGATTTGACACCCCAACTCTGTTCACTTCACCAATTTGACTCATTATCCTACCTGAGGTACCAACACACATGGCAAAAAATCATGTACAATGCCAAACAGAAATGAAACAAAAGAAACAGAAATAACCCAACACATGTGTTATTATACATAATATACATTGTTGAAATTCAGACATGTTATGGAGGTTCAGGATAGTGAATGGTCAGTACAGGCTCCACCACATTTTCAACAACAACCTCGAGCCTTTGCCCATTCACTTTCGTGGTCCTTCCATCTTTTGGATCCTTGATTTCAATAGCTCCAGATGGGGATACATGCTCAACTATATAAGGTCCCTCCCATCTGGATCTCAACTTAGCTGGGAAAAATCTCAAGCTAGAGTTGAACAGCCATACCTTGTTGCCAGTTGTGAACTCTTTCCTCAGCAGATATTTGTCATAGAAAGCCTTGGTTTTCTCTTTGTAAATCCCAGCATTTGAATATACCTCCAACCTCAACTCTTCTAGCTCTAACAGCTGGAGTTTCTTGTGCATACCAGCTGATTTTAAGTCAGTATTCAATGCTTTAACAACCCAATAAGCCTTGTGCTCTAGCTCTACTGGTAAATGGAATGCCTTACCATATACCAGCTAGAAAGGAGACATGCCTATTAGGGTCTTATAGGCAGTCCTATAAGCCCACAGAGCATTAGGTAACTTCAAGAACTAGTCCTTCCTATCCACTCCCTATTAGAAATTTCCACCTGTCCACTGCTTTGTGGGTGGTATAGGGTGGCAACTCTCTGTGTCACAAAGTTATTTCTAAGGAGGTTTTCAAATTGTCTATTGCAAAAGTGGCTCCCCCATCACTAATGATAGCTCTGGAGGTGCCGAACCTGGAGAAAATATTGTCCTTCAAGAAGTTGACAATCTTGTGATCATTTGTTCTTGTAGCTAAGGCCTCAACCCATTTGGACACAGTCCACAGCTACAAGAATATAGTTGTATCCAAAGGAAGGAGGGAAGGGACCCATGAAGTCAATCCTCCAAATATCAAAAAGTTCAATCACAAGTATTGGCTGTAAAGGCATAGAGTTTCTTTGGGAGATACTTCCCATCTTTTGGTATCTTTCACACATTTTACAATGAAGCCATGCATCCTTGAAGAGAGTGGGCTAATAAAACCCTCTTTGGAGCACCATGACACTAGTTTTGTTCCCACTGAAGTGGCCTCCATAAGCCTATTCATGACACACAGTTAGCACATTGTGGAATTCCTCATCAGGGACGCATCTCCTCACCACTTGGTCTGCGTAATGCTTAAATAGGTATGGATCCTCCCAAATATAATGTCTGATCTGTGAAAAGAATAGATCCTTGTCCATTTTGTTCCAATGTGAGGGGATCTTCCCTAGTGCCAAGTAATTCACAATATTTGCAAACCAAGGTGTAGAGGTGCTGATAACAAATAGTTGTTCCTTCGGAAAAGAGTCATTAACAGGTAGCCCATCAAATTCCTCTGCTAGGATCCTAGACAAGTGGTCAGCAACCACATTTTCAACCTATAATAGGAGGATTGTTGTCGCTCCAAGTGTGCCATAATTATGTGCATTATGAATCAAAAATTAAAGAATTAAAGAATGCTAGGTTATATGGATGTTAACTTATGAAAGGGATATCAGCACATTGGGGCTAACACTGGCCTGCAAGATCAGGGCCAATTGTAGCAAGTTTTAAAAGTAAGTATTTCAAGATCGTCCACAGAGAAGTTTGTCTAAACTGAGAGATAAACCCCCAGATCTGTGCTACCAGATCTGGCTCTATAATTATCTAAAAAAAGAATAGACAAAAGAGAGTGTTGGATTGTGTCACATTTAACTATAAGCAAATAAAGAAAAGAACTAATTACATGATCCAGATCCGAGTTGGGGAGATGTTTAAAATAAGACAAATGCAGAAATAATAGCTTCATGTACTTTAGCCTCTGACTTTTAATGGAGAATCTGTAGTTCAACAGAGCAGATTCAATCTTCATCTGGCTACCAGCACAGATGTAAGAGAAATAAATCCGAATTAAGGAATAGGTTTAGACTTATGGCTATGATCTGTCCAATGGTCGAGATCATCCAATAGTTGTGGCCTATTCTTTAGTTCAACATGAACATCATCAGAATGCCGCTTGAATTAGGTTACCAACGCTAATTCGCAGGGATGATGAATTAAGGGAAGTTGGATGCGGATAAGTGAATCTAAAGAAGTCTAATGCACTAAGGTGATCATTGAGAACCCTCGACATGACTCCAATGGAGAAGACACAAATTACAAGAACCTTTTAAAATCCAACGTTACAATTACAGAACACGACTTCTTAGAGAGCCCTCGGACTTCTGATCAGAGCTTCGAGAGCCCTCATTTCTGATCTTGAATCCGAACTTGGAAGTACAAATCACTCACAATGGCTCTCAAAGGTAAACTACAAGAAGGGATTACAGGGGGGTCAGATAAGCTATCTGACCGGAAGGAGGGAAACAGAGATGAAAACTCTAAAATCTGGATACCCAAATTGGACAAATGGTCCGTATATTTATAGTTTTCCTAAGCCGACTCAAATGTGTATCAACCAATCGAATTGGATAGATCTGTATCAACCAATAGGAGTCGAGCACGGGATCCAGGATCTGTCGCCAATCAGAATCGCTTGATCCGGTTCACCAATCGAGAGCGAAGCATCAATTACGTATGGGTTTGAAATTACATTTGAGCTTCTAGAAGTTCCCGCCAAGTAATTTCATCTTTGGGTGTTCACATGGGGTGGAATCTGCCTTTGGTTCGTGCACAGAATCTTCCGGAATGTCCTTGGGTTTAAAAATGCATTGGTGCGCGTGCTAAGTTTCCTGAAATACCCTTTGACGATGCAAATCCTCGTAATGCCATTTCGCATAGTTTAAGGGCTTTTTTCGCAAAGTAGTTTGGCTCCGAAGCTCTCTTCGCAAAGCATTTTGGCTTGGAGATCTTTTCGCAAAGCATTTTGGCTTCAGGAGATCTTTTCAAAGGACTTCTCTTCTTTTCGCAGAGTGTTTTTCTTCTTCGCAAAGTTCAAAGTTCTTTGCGAATAGTAGAAGTTCTTCTTGAATAGTAGAAGTTCTTTGTGAATAGAACTCTAGGCTCCCATTCTTCTTCTTGAATTGACTTTTAACTTGATTTTTCTTTGAATGGCTCTCTTTCTTGCTTGGTCTTTGTTCCGCTCTTTTAGACCCTCTTTAGCCATTCTTGAAATTTGTTTCTTCACTCCTTTAATCTTGACATGAGTGTCACTTTTGATCTTTTGGGATGCTTTTGATTTGGACACATCGATTGGTTAGTGTAAAATGCACACTAAAGCACTTATTTAGTCTTCTCAAGGGTCTTTCAAGGCTCATGTTTAGGGGTGAAAATGGTATTTTCACTACTTAACACACCCCAAACCTAAGCTTTGCTAGTCCACGAGCAAAGAAACATAAAAAACAAAGTAAAGAGCCACTTTTGTAGGAAGCACAGTGCATTTAGCATATGCAACAAGCCTTTTCAACCCCTAGGTGATCCCTAGAGGAGGAGTGAAGTCTCGAGGGTTTTCAGAAGGTGCCCACAAACTTCTCCATGAAGCTTAACATCAAGGCAATATTATCAAATGAGAAATCAAGGAGCGGTTAGTTACTCTTGAATCAATGATGAAACAGAAAAATTTGATTATTGTTTGCAGAATTTAAACATTTATAAACCTCATGAATGTTTCAATATTTCCAATCTGTGAACAAATCATAGAAAATCATACAAATGTGCCAAGATAAGCTCATCCTATGGATAAAAATTAGGTTATAAGTCATACTTAAGGTGCTCAAGTTCCAACCCAAACACTCACCGGGTATACTCTCATGTGTTTTTGTTGAGGGGTTCATTTTCACTCAAGCTCAAGAGCGCTTACATCTCCCAAATGGATCGTAAGCATGAGCATAGGCATGATTCTTAGGCAATGGCATCATTGACATCTCCTCACCATAGATTAGGTCACTTCTTATCTCCACATGACTCACTCAACTTTGGATCACAAGGGCTTTTAATCTAGGTTTGTTTGTATGGCTTATGGAGTGAAGTTTCAAGGAAAGGCGGTTTGAGCAGAGGTTTGAATTTGAGAACTCGGGAAGTGCGGAGATGGTTCATGACTCCACCTTTTTGAGTTTAGCTTCTTTCTTCTTCTTTTGAGATTCTCACATTCACGGATCAGTTCTTTCTTTGATCTTGCATTTTTCAACATAAGGTCCCTTTTTTCCTTTTGCTTGCAACTTTTCACATTGTTTGTCTCTTCTTTTCCACCATATTGCCTTATTTTTGAGGTATTTTCTCTTCATTTTCTTGATGTTGCCTTAAATGGTCCATCTTCAGTTCTTTCTCCTTTACCTCTGAATTCTCGAGAGTGAGGAAGGCTGAATTGGTTCCATAGGTTCAAGTACTTTTGAGTATTTTTGATGAAGAATTGTAGGATTTACTCAAATGGGGTACAAACAGGCAGATTTTTCTTGGTTGGTTACATTAGGTTCAAGTCCAAAGAAGGCCTTGATCTTTTCCTCGGTTTCATGAGTGTCATTACTTGTTTTAATTTGGAGTTTCCTAACTTCTAGTGGATCTAATGCCTCGGCCAATCCTTTGAATCGGAAAAAATTGCCTCATCACTCTTCAACGAGAGATGGAAAATATATGGGCTCAATTCTCACCGGGTTATGGTTTTCCTTGAGCTTTTAAGTATATCTTTACCTTTTCTCTTCCTTTTGACTTACTACGTGCAGATACGATGTTTTTATGGTGTAATCATCATGGAAATGTAGAATATCGCAAGGTTTAGAATGTCTAAATTTGGCAAAGGAATTTTAAATTTTCTAGTTGTCATGATTCTAAAGTAAATTAATACATTTCCTAATTACTTAGGTGATTCTGCGCCCTTATGTTAACTATTCCTAGCGGGACTTGTCCGCCACACCCCCAAACCTATGGGGAACAGTGTCCTCACTTTGGTTCAAAGGTGGCATGGTCACTTTATCTAAAAATTGAAACAAGGCAAAACAATAAGAAGTAAAAAATAAGCAATGAAAATGACATGGAGAATGGGAGAAAGTAAAGTTTATTAACTAGAAATATTTTACATAAAAAGAAAAATAAAGATGTAATAGGACAGTGTGTTTTTAGGGAGGGGGTGGGGGCGGTGGAGGGTGGAAGTGGCGGGGAAGGTTGATTTTTTGTTTTTCCGAGGAGGCCGGAGTTGGGCCTCCTTTTCTTTTGGCCAAAATCGCGAGGACCTCTTCAAATTCGTCCCTGAGGGGCTGAGCGGATCTAGCACCTTCGGTGGTGGTGGGTCCAGACCACATGGGGTAAAAGCGTGTGGTGGCTTATTGGCTTGGTCGTCGGCCATTTTGGAAGGGTGGGGAAAGATGTGGGGGAATTTGGTAGAGGTTGGTTATTTATAGGTAAGGTGGGGAAGCCGAAAGGGTGGGACTTGAATGGGGGGCATTGGGAATGCTCATGGCCCAGGAATCAGCGTGGGTCATTAAGTAGCATTGGGCGCATGCGTGTGGGAGGCGGCAGAAAGTAACTTTCTGCATTTAATTCCCCAATAAGTGAGTAACAACTGAAATTGGGGAAACGTGTGAGGAACCGTGTCCTCACTTGTTGTTGTAAGGAAAAACAAAAGAAAATAGTAGGCTCACTCAGATCTAAATGGTAGAATTTATGAAAGCAAACCGAAAGAAAAAGAAAAAATTAGTGAAAGCGAAAACTAAGAAGCAATGTAAACTAAGAAGCAAAAAACTAAGAAGCAGAAACAAATGCATGCATACTGGGTTTATTCCTCCTAATCAAGAATGGTCCACCAATTGCTTTCTTGTATTTTAGAACTACCAACACTCCTCTTCTTGCTCCTTTGTAAGGAGGAAGAAATAATCAGTAGTGTTTGATGATCTCCCAAAATACATATTTCAGATTTTGGGGAGTTTGAGTTCCAATTCGGGGCCGAGAAAGAGAGGGACAAAGAAAGGTACCTTGGTAACTTGTGGAAGAGGAGAGGAGCAGGTCTCCAAGAGAGAGAACTTGATGTGTTGGTGAGTGCCTTGCACAGCAGACTCCAGATTGAATTTGATCTCCTTTTCCTTCTTTCTCGGGATCCCCAATCATTTTAAATTCGTGGTGGAGTCTTTACCTTGCGAAATGTTTGTAAAGACTCCTCCACCGACTCATCAATGATGTCAACATGGAAACATTCCTCACCGAGACCCTTTATGATGAAGAAATCTCAAGGAAAATAAAATTAGTGGGTCCATTGAATATTCAAAACAGCCTATGATTCACTACTCATTATCCTACATGATTCCTAAAAAAAAAAAATGATCTCAAGAGTCCGGATGGGAAAAGTGGATGCAAATGGAGAAAATTACCCATCAGGAAGATATCTATATTGTTTTTATAATTTTCAATTTTTTTTATTTATAATTTTTTTTTTTTTTTACTTGTTTTGGATCACCGCTCAACAAGAGCCCTTATTTACTCTTCTGAAAATAATGAGAAACAACTCGAGATTTTCTATTTGTGTTTTACTTCTTTTATTTTGTATTTGGTTTTGTAAAAAAAAAAAAAATCACATGCCTAAAAGGCAGAAATTATAATCAAAACAAACATTAAACAGAGAATTCTTTGGTTCTCAAGAATTTAAAATAGAAAATGAATACAAAGGAGAAGGGATGCAAAATCAAGCGAGATCTGCTCCACTTTTGGTCCAGATGCTCCTTGTTGATGCTCGATCTGCAAACATCCAAAACTGTGATACCTTATTCAAGTATTGACAAAACTATAAAGAAAACTCAAAGCACGCCCAAATTTGACAAAAGACAAAAGAGTGGGCAGACATTTATTCAAATAACTAGAAGGCAAAGAATAAAAACTCGTAAAAAAAAAAAATAAAAAATTTCACTGAATAAAACAGTTTTCTATACAAAGCTGTCAGAGACATTTAATCAAGCACTTGGAATGCAAAGTGTGTTTAAAGCAAAATTAAAATAAATGAAAATAAACATAGGTTTATCTATTTTAGAACAAACTTGCCAAAAAACTTGTTGTCGCTCCAAGTGTGCCATAATTGTGTGCATTATGAATCAAAAATTAAAGAATTAAAGAATGCTAGGTTATATGGATGTTAACTTATGAAAGGGATATCAGCACATTGGGGCTAACACTGGCCTGCAAGATCGGGGCCAATTGTAGCAAGTTTTAAAAGTAAGTATTTCAAGATCGTCCACAGAGAAGTTTGTCTAAGCCGAGAGATAAACCTCGGATCTGTGCTACGAGATCGGCTCTATAATATCTAAAAAAGAATAGATAAAAGAGAGTGTTGGGTTGTGTCACATTTAACTATAAGTAAATAAAGAAAAGAACTAATTACATGATCCAGATCCGAGTTGGGGAGATGTTTAAAATAGGACAAATGCAGAAATAAGAGGTTCATGTACTTTAGCCTCTGAATTTTAATGGAGAATAGTTCAGAGCGATTCAATCTTCATCGGCTACCAAGACAGATGTAAGAGAAATAAATCCGAATTAAGGAATAGGTTTAGACTTATGGCTATGATCATCCAATGGTCGAGATCATCCAATAGTTGTGGCCTATTCTTTAGTTCGTAACATGAACATCATCAGTAAATGCCGCTGAATTAGGTTACCAACGCTAATTCGCAGGATGATGAATTAAGGGAAGTTGGATGCGGATAAGTGAATCTAAAGAAGTCTAATGCACTAAGGTGATCATTCGGAACCTCGACATGACTCCAATGGAGAAGACACAAATTACTGACAACCTTTTAAAATCCAACGTTACAATTCTGAGCCGACTTCTTAGAGAGCCCTCGGACTTACAGCTTAGCTTCAGAAGAGCCCTCGATTCTGATCTTGAATCCGAACTTGGAAGTACAAATCACTCACAATGGCTCTCAAAGGTAAACTACAAGAAGGGATTACAGGGTTCAGGATAAGCTATCCTGGAATGAGGGAAACAGAGATGAAAACTCTAAAATCTGGATACCCAAATTGGGCAAATGGTTCGTCTATTTATAGTTTTCCTAAGCGACTCAAATGTGTATCAACCAATCGAATTGGATAGATCTGTATCAACCAATAGGAGTCGAGCAGATCCGTTACGCCAATCGAATCGGCTTGATCCGGTTCAAATCGAGCGAAGCATCAATTACATTATGGGTTTGAAATTACATTTGAGCTTCTAGAAGTTCCCGCCAAGTAATTTCATCTTTGGGTGTTCACATGGGGTGGAATATGCCTTTGGTTGTGCTCGAGAATCTTAGGAATGTCCTTGGGTTTTAAAACGCATTAGGCGCGTGCAAAGTTTCTGAAATACCCTTGGACGATGCAAATCCCGAATGCCATTTAGCATAGTTTAAGGGCTTTTTTCAAGAAAGTAGTTTGGCTCGAAGCTCTCTTCGCAGCATTTTGGCCGGAGATCTTTTCGCAAAGCATTTTGGCTTCAGGAGATCTTTTCGCAAAGGACTTCTCTTCTTTTCGCAGAGTGTTTTCTTCTTTTCGCAAAGTTCAAAGTTCTTTGCGAATAGTAGAAGTTCTTTGCGAATAGTAGAAGTTCTTTGCGAATAGAACTCTAGGCTCCCATTCTTCTTTGCGAATTGACTTTTAACTTGATTTTTTCTTTGCGAATGGCTCTCTTTCTTGCTTCAGGTCTTTGTCTGCTCTTTTAGACCCTCTTTAGCCATTGCTGAGGCTGTTTCTTCACTCCTTCTTTAATCTTGACATGAGCTGTCAGCTTTTTGATCTTTTTGGGATGCTTTTCGAATTTGGACCTGTCTGATTGGTTAGCTGTAAAATGCACACTAAAGCACTTATTTAGTCTTCTCAAGGGTCTTTCAAGGCTCATGTTTAGGGGTGAAAAATGGTATTTTTCACTACTTAACAAGGATCCATCTGAACAATCTAGGCTTTGCATCCTTTTTTGACAAAAGGTGTTTTAGGGCTGAGTGGTCTGTAAAAACCATTATCTTGGATCCCAGCACATAAGACCTGAACTTATCTAGAGCAAAAACAATTTCCAACAGTTCCTTCTAAGTTGTGGTGTAATTTAACTGAGCATCAATTATGATTTTGCTAGCATATGCAATCACACAAGGGGCCTTATCCTTCCTTTGTCCTAAGACTGCACCAATTGCAAAGTCTGATGCATCATACTTCAGCTCAAAATGTATTGAAAAATCAGGTGCTTGAAGGATAGGTGCAGAGGTTAGGCAACTTTTCAACAGCTCAAAGGCCTTAAGGCATTCATCATTGAAATCAAAGGGAACCTCTTGGCACAAAAGGTGGAAAAGAGGTTTTAAGATTTTGTTGAAATCTTTGATAAATCGCCTATAGAAGCCAGCATGCCCCAAGAATGATCTGACTTGTTTCACAGTTTTTGGTGGGGATAAATGTGCAATCAGATCTATTTTAGCTTTGTCAACCTCAATGCCTCTGTGAGAAACCACATGGCCAAGGACAATGCCCTGAGTGACCACAAAATGGCTCTTTTTCCAACTTAAAACCAAGTTGGTTTCCTCACATCGCTGCAACACAAGGTTGAGATGGTGTAGACACTGGCTAAAACTATCCCCAAAATTGGAGAAATCATCTCTAAAACCTGCTCAATCATGTCAAAAAATATAGCATACATGAACCTTTGGAAAGTTGCAGGTGCATTACACCATCCAAATGGCATCCTTCGATAAGCAAAGGTGCCAAATGGGCATGTGAAAGTTATCTTTTCTTGGTTTTGGGGATAAGGATTTGATTATACACCAAATATCCATCAAGAAAATAATAGATAGGCTTTCCTGCTAACTTATCCAAGATTTGGTCAATGAAGGGCAAAGGGAAATGGTCTTTTCTTATATTCAAATTGAGCTTTCGATAGTCTATACACACCCTCCAACCTGTGGTTTCCCTAGTTGGAACAAACTCACTAGCATCAATTTTAATCACAGTAATTCTAGATTTCTTAGGTACCACCTGAGTAGGTGCCACCCATTCAAAATCTGAAATTAAGTAGATGACTCCAGCATCTAGCAATTTGACCACTTCTTTCATCACCATTTCTTACATGTGGGGATTCAATTTTCTCTGCATTTCTCTAGAGGGTTTGGAACCCTCTTCCAGGTGAATTTAATGCATACACACAGCAGGGCTGATGCCCCCAAGGTCAGCAATGGTCCAGCCAATTGCTCTCTTTTGCTTCTTTAACACATAAAACAATTCTTCCTCTTGCTCATCAGTGAGAGGAAGAAATAATCACTGGCAATTTCTGGTTTGCCCCTAAAAAAATATACTTCAAGGTCTTAGGCTACAGTTTCAACTCCACCTCTGGTGGACATACAAGTAAGGGTAGTAAAGGTGCCTTTGATGGAGGTGGAAGAGGCATCACAGCAGGTTTCCAAGGAGGATACCTTGTTGCTGGCCCCACATCAAAAATTAAGGCTTTCACTTCTTGAACCGTGGGTGTGGGGGCCTTCTCTTCCACAATATCACTCCACACATTCTCAAATACATCACCAAAATCATCACAAAAATCATTACAATCCAGAAACTTGGAAAAAGTTGCTCCCACAAGCTTATCCAATACATCAATTGAAAAGCAATCCTCACCATTCAAGTGAGGCTGATTTGTTGCATTGTAAAATTTAATTTAACCTTCATGTTACCAAAAGATACCTCCATTACTCCTGATCTACACTGAATACAAGCATTGGCAGTGGCCAAGAAAGGTCTGCCCAAAATCACAGGAATAGAGGTAATGCACTTGCTTGGCACCATGTCAAGAACCAAAAAATCTGCTGGATAGTAAAATTTATCAACTCCAACTAAAACATCCTCTATCATTCCCACAGGACTTCTTTCAGATCTGTCTACTAGTTGTAGCACCATATGTGTGGGATTCAATTCTCCCAGGCCTAACTCCTCATAAATAGAATATGGAAGTAGGTTTACACTAGCTCCCAAATCTAATAAGGCCCTCTCAATAGTATGATCCCCAATGATACAGGGGATTGTGGGAACTCCAGGGTCTTGAAGCTTGGTTGGAGTTGCAATAGACAGCACTTGGTTCACTTTCTCAGCACAAAAGCCCTTCTTGGATGTGTATCCTAGACTGTCTTTGGTGGGTGCACAATTCTTTCAAAAATCTTGCATAGGCTAGAACTTGCATGATGACATCAAGTAAAGGCAAGTTGATCTTTACTTGTTTAAAAGTTTCCATTATCTCATCAACCTTAGCACTCCCCTTGTTAAAAGGAGAAGCTGCTTTCAATGCATTAGGAAATGGAAAGTGGGGAACTGTCCTCCCATTTGCAGCCTTAGTAAGTTCATCAGATTTTTCTATGTTTTTATTTTCAATTTTCTGTTGGGGCACATCACCCCCTTATTTGTCATATGCTGCTCTTGCTCCATGTTTTCATAGGTTGTTTCTTCATTTTCTGCACTTGACTCATTAGGCTTATTACCAACTTGGTTATCTACCAGCCTCCCACTCCTCAAGGTGGTGACAGATTTTACTTCTTCATGGGAAGGAGTCTCACCAACCAAGTATTGCCTCTTTGGATTGTTCATGGGCTGACTGGACAGTCTCCCCTCCTCTCTCCTAGTCAAAGAATTAGATAGTTGACCAAGGTGGCCCTCTATCTTCTTGATGCTTTGAGTGTGGAAGTTAATAGTTTGAGATAAAGAGCTCAAATTCTGCAGTGAAGCTAGAACTTGCTCTTCAAATGTGAGGGACCTAGAGGATGTTGGGGCTGGTTCACTTTGATGCACAGGTTGAGCCATTAGCTGGGCCATAGGCTATTGGTATTGGGGCCTTGAAAAATAATTTTGCTGGTATGGCTGGGCATTCCTATAAGGCATGGATTGCTGTGACTACTGCTGGTTTTGAAAGTTATCTTGTCTCCACCTCAAGTTGGGGTGGTTTCGCCAATGATAACCAGCAGTAGGTTGTTGTCCATAGGACTGAGCAGCATTCACATGTTCTTCACAAAGTCTAGAAATTGGGTAGTTGAAGGACATTCCTCAAGGGAGTGAGTGGGGGACTGACATATGACACATGCCTCCTCCACTTTAGCAGCCATTGCAGACTGCATTGCTCCCATGAACTTATCAAACTTTTGAGTCAAGCTGTCCACTTTCCTCTCCAAATCATTATGTCCACTCACCTCATATATTTTCCCTTTGGTAGTATTTTCTCTCACCACTCTAGGGGTCTCAAAATCTCTTGCTCGGGTCTCAAAATCTCTTGCCCGGGTCTCCCTTTGCATGGAGTTTTCACTGATGATATCAAATGACTCCCAAGCCTCATCAGCTGTCTTATGGAGGTATGTACCACCACAAGAGGCATCAACCATATATCTGCTTTTGGGATCAATCCCTTGATAGAAACTTTAGATAAGTTGTCATTCAAAAATTTGGTGATGGGGACATTGCTTCAAGAGTTCTTTAAATCTCTCCCAGGATTGGTGAAAGTCGTCTGTTGGGGTTTGAGCAAATGAGATAATGCTCTTCCTCAGCTAACTTATTTTGGACATGGGGAAAAACTTGGCCAAAAACTGACATTGAAGGTCATTCCAGGACTGAATACTGTTGGTTGGGAGCATTGACAACCATGTTCTGGCTCTATCCTTTAGTAAAAAATAAAAGAGTCTCAACCTGATTGCTTCCTCCAAACCTACAATATTGAAGGTAGTGCACAGTCCTAAAAATTTATCAATATGCTTGTATAGGTCTTCTTTGCTCAGGCCATGGTATGAGGGTAACATCTGTATGATAGAAGACTTGATCTCATAGTTCCCTTGGACAATAGGGAATTGAATGTAGAAGGGAGAATTGTAAACCACTAGTGCATTGAATTCCTTTAAAGTCCTAGGTTGCTAACCCATTGCAGCAATTTCAGAATTAACTAAAGGTGTGTGTATGGTTTGCTTAGGTCTGAGAAGTCTTTCAATTTTAAGATCTAAGGGAGCAATCTCAGGATTAAGAGATCTCCTCCCAAGCATATACACAGCAGAAACCAAATTCAATGCAGAAAATTACAGCACAAAATTCAATCAAACAATCAAAAATACACAACTAATGCTGTAGATCTACAAAGCTACAGATCTAGAAATGTAAACAGAGTTAGGAAATACAAACTTAAGCAAAGCTTGCTCCACCAATTGGTACAATGCTCTTTTCAACACCACAGATCCAGATCTGAAACAAACAATTGAACTACCAAGAACTACAGTAGCAATTAGTCAAACACTAAACAGGCAATTAAAAATCTAATTCTTAAAATGAGAAAAACTTAGATCTACCAAGTTAAAAACACAAATCCCCCGATAGCGGCGCCAAAAACTTGTATTGCTGCCACTTTACAATTATTATATGATTAAAACAGCCAATTAGAAGACAAAAATTAAAAATGTATGGAATCAAAGTGAGGAACCAGTCCTGCAAGAACTAGGGCTATTGTAGCAAGTTTTAAAAGGTTGGTAAGGGTATGTCCATAGGGAAATGTGGTTCAACTATAGTAAATCTCTAGATCTATGGTAGATCTGGCACTTTATCCTAATTTAAGCTAAACAGGAAAGAGGAGAGGTTCTAGGTTTTTGTCACTTTTACTACAAACTATAAAAGTTAAATGTAATTGATCTAGATCTGATCAAACACAGAGATGAGGGGAGATATAGAAGAGATGAAAATTTAAAAGATGGAGAACAGCAGCTAGGGGTCTTGGTCTCTTACTAAAAATCAAAGGAATCAAAGGCAGTGTAGAGGACAGATTTGCAACAACCCTCTATCTGGCTCCCAGCTACCCAGGTTCCCCTGACAGATGTAAGGTATAAGAATTCAATCTCCACCAATGGATCAAAGCAATCCTAAGGTTAGGATCTGCCCTTCTACTAGATACAGTCCATCCCAGAGATTGCTCCAATCTATTAATATTGATTGGAATAGGTAAACTATTACAGCTGTTATGGGTGCCAAGCTGCTAGCTCCCCATTTCTAGTAGGCATCCACAGGAGTATCCAATCCAGGGAAATCAAATACGAAGAAGTGAAATGTAGATTAGAATCACCTTTAAAAACTACAGTTATATTATAAACTTGCAATACTATTATGCCTAGATCTGCAATCTGTCAATTATACAATCTGTTACAAGCCTTTGAAACTCTCGATTTACAGCTTAAGACCTCACCCTAACTACTGAAAAGAGTTTAGCCACTCATGATTGGCTAAAGAGAGAATGGGAGAAGAAGGAAGAGAGAAGGAGTTCTTAGAGGAAAAATGGATCTCGAACTAAGCTCTTGTTCTCTCAAATTCTGGATGAATCTTCTATAAAAGTTCTCTTCTATTTATACCTTCTCCCTCTGTCTTAGATCCGTTCCAGCTAATCAAAGCTCAAGAGAATAATTTTGTTATTCTGGGCTACTGATATGGCTGATTTCTCTCCTAGAAGCTCTTCTCCCATTGGTCCACAACCAGAAAATACACATGAGGCAGTTAAGGTTTCCAATCGTGCACAGTTGAATACCAAAAATACCCCTAGGGGTCACTGACATGCTTTGGGATGTGTGCACAAACTTCTGAAATTTGTAGCTACTGAAGAAACATGCTGATAAGTTCCTAATGTGAGTGTCGAGAGGTTCAGGGAACCTCTCGACAAGTTCTCTGTCTCCTTGCTCTTCATTTCGATAGGTTTGGGAACCTCTCGATGAGTTGAATTACACTAGTAGATAGGATTTAATGACTCGTCGACAAGATCTATGTGGCTTTCGACAGGATTGAAACAACTCGAAAGGATTGGAAGCCTGTTTCACCGTTCTGTCCATTTCTCCATTCATGCTCTCGACAGGTTATAATCATCCTGTTGACTTGTTATAGAAACTACCCTAGAGCTCTCGATAGGTTCTATATATCCTCGCGAGAATACGCCTGGCTTCAGGCAAGTTGTCGACATGTTCACTTATGCTATGACAAGTTCAGCTGAACCTCGCGATAAGTATCCGGAACTTCGCGACTTCCCCTGCACCTTGATGTAAGGTGTCAATAGGATCTATGTTGCACTCTCAATCTCTTGACAGGATCTGGAACCTCGCGATACCTTCATGTTTCCAACTCCATTCCTCTTGATAGGTTGGCTCATTGCTTACAGATCCTCTCGACAAGTACTAGGAAGCTCTCAACAATATTTTCTGTTGTGCCTCCAACCTCTCGACAGGATCTATCATCCTCTCGATCTGTTCACAGTTTCTCCTCAGGACCTCTCGACAGGTTATATTCAGTGCTTCCACAACTGGCACACCTCTCAAGTGGGTTGTTCTTCATTTGTTTAACACTCAGCAACCTCTTCGTGGATTCGATCTTCATTCTTTGTAGCTGCACTTGGCCTCAAGCATCCCCAGTTGGGTTTAGGACATTCTCATGAATCTCTAAGGCTCTTGTGGACTGCTTGATAGGCTAGCCTTTGGGCTGTAAGGTCACATGTTGAGCAGCAAATTGCTTCTTTGGCTCTTTTAAGTGAATATCTGCACTAAGCTTGCAATTCATTGCTTATCTATAAAATACACTTAAAATACATTATTAGTCAGCTCAAGGGTCCACCAAAGGTCATGTTAGGAGGTGAAAAATAGTATTTTTCACTGCTTAACAAGTCTCATCCAGGTAGTCCCAAAGAAATCTGGGATTAATGTTAAAGAAAATGCAACCGATGAGTTGGTGTCATTACGTGGAACCACAGGATGGCGTGTATGCATTGACTATCGAAAGCTCAACTCAATGACTCGCAAGGATAATTTTTCTACTATCCTTCATTGATCAAATTTTGGAAAAACTTGCGGGCCCAAAATATTTTTACGTTCTAGATGGATATTCAGGGTACAACACAGTTTTGATCTACGTACAAGATCAAGAAAAGACAACCTTCACGTGTCCTTTTGGAACATTTGCTTATCATCGCATGTCTTTCGGGTTATGCAATGCACCTGCAACATTTCAAAGATGCATGATAGTAATCTCTTCTGACATGATAGACAAGTTTCTTGAAGTATTCAGTGATGACTTTTTGGTGTTTGGCCAAACTTTCGATTCTTTTCTTGATCATTTTGCCCTCATCTTAGAAAGATACGAAGAAGCCAATTTAGTGCTAAGTTGGGAGAAGAGCCATTTTCATGGTTCAAAAGGGTATAGTCTTAGGGCATATTATCTCCAAAAGAGGAATAGAAGTTGACAGTGCTAAAATTGATGTAATAGCAAATCTACCACCATCAACTTCGATACGATAGATCCTATCTTTCCTTGGTCATGCCGGCTTCTATCGCCGCTTTATCAAAGATTTTTCAAAAATATCAAGACCATTATGTCACCTTTTAGCAAATGATGTACCCATTGACTTTGACGATGCCTGCCTTAACGCATTCAATAAGCTTACAACACTTCTCTCATCCGCACCAATCATTCAACCTCCCGACTATTCTCTTCCTTCCGAAGTAATGTGCGATACTTCTGATTATGCAATAGGTGTTGTCTTCGGACAACGGAGAGATAAGGTTCCTCATGCAATTAATTATGTAAGTCGAACCTTGATTGAAGCTAAGGTTAATTATACCACCATTGAGATGGAGCTCCTCGCTGTAGTCTTCGCTTTGGATAAATTCCGACCGTAGGTATTGGGATCTAAAATCGTGACCTTCTCTAATCATTCCGCAATAAAATACTTACTATTCAAAAAGGATGCCAAACCCAGATTAATCAAATGGATACTTCTTTTACAGGAATTTAACTTTGAGATTAAGGATAAGAAGGGAGTTGAGAACATAGTGGCTGATCACCTGTCCAAGATAGAGATGCCTGAGACCATCAGTAAAGAATCTCTGCACAACACCTTCCCGGATGAGCAACTTTTTTCCATCCAAGCAATAGTTCCATGGTATGCCAATATCGTGAATTATTTGGCAATAGGTAAGATTCTTCCAATCTGTTCTAATCAAGATAGGTATATTTTCTTTGCTAACGTCAAATACTATATTTGGGAGGATCCAAACCTATTTAAAATATACCGAGACAAAATAATTAGGAAATGTGTGCCCAATAGTGACACCCACAATATATTATAATTTTGTCACACATTGTTTGTGAGGGCCACTTCAGGGGTAAGAAGATGGCTGCCAAGGTACTGCAATTGGGATTTTATTGGCCATCATTATTTAAGGATGCCTAAAATTTTTGTCAGGCCCATGACCGATGCCAAAAGTCAGTAGTCATGTCTCGAAGAAACATGATGCCCCTTCAACCAATTTTGGTCGCAAAACCCTTTGATGTTTGGGGCATTGACTTTATGGGCCCCTTTTTGCCTTCGTCAAGATTCATATACATACTTGTAGCCATTGATTATGTATCAAAATGGGTAGAAGCAACAGCTACACGTACAAATGACCATAAGGTGGTAGTTTCTTTCATTAGGAAAAATATATTTACACGGTTTGAAACACCATGAGCTATTATAAGTGATGGCGGAAGCCATTTTTGCAACAGATACTTCGAGAGCTTACTCAAGAAATATGGTATTACGCATAAAATCACAACCCCCTACCACCCGCAAACTAGTAGACAGGTTGAGGTTTCCAATCGTGAAATAAAGAAAATACTGGAACGAATGATTTGACCTGATAGAAAAGACTGGTCCATAAGATTGAATGATGCCTTATGGGCATATAGGATGGCTAATAAAAAACCCATTGGCATGTCTCTATATAGGTTGATACATGGAAGAGCCTGTCATCTACCTGTGGAATTAGAACACAGAGCTCTATGGGCCATCAAGACATTGAATTTCGAGCTGAATGCATTGGTGAGCTACAAAAACTCGAACTCAATGAGCTTGAGAAAATTTGCAATGATGCTTACCAAAATGCATGAATTTAATTTATAAGGCAAAAACCAAGGTATTTCATGATAAACACATTTTGAGAAAGAGGTTTGAGCCGGACCAACAAGTTTGGTTATATAATTTCAGATTAAAGCTATTCCCAAGAAAACTACGAAGTCGTTGAGACAAACCCTACAATGTTGTGGAAGCATTCCCTCATGGGGCTGTAACCATTGAAGATCTCAAAGACAGTCGTACCTTTAAGGTTAATGGGCAGAGACTCAAACTGATGGCATCTTTAGAAGAAAAAGGGACGGTGACCACAATGGCACTAAAAGACCCTGAGTATAACTGACCGACTCATGGGCACCATCGATCTACCGATTCCTCCGTAGAAAATTGGTGTATAGTATATGTACAATAGTAAGGTAAGTCTGCATATTTTATGGTGCATTGAATCACAGTGATTACGATTCCTTGTAACCTGAGTATTCTCCCATTAAAAAATCGTAGTGACTATGATTGCTGAGAGAATGTTTTGCCCAGGCAATGCAAGTGTTATCAGAAAGGCACAACTTCCGATTCCAAAGGCGTCGCCTCAATTAACTTTACACAACACGTCCCTTAGCATTTATTAGGACTACCAACTGATTCACTTGATTAAACGTAAAATATAACGTCTATTTAAGACACCTCTTCGAATTCTCGGTTTGGATAGGTTATAAATAAAAAAGTACCGCCTGCTCAATTCACTCCATTCCTTCGCTTTCATTTAAAACCGCCCCTTTTGCCATGGCAAAACAACAAAGCTGGTTAGAGATTACTGAGGCATTTTCAAACCTCATCCAACACCATGAGGACGGAGCCACCACGTTGTAATAAGAAAGGGGCGATTAATCAGTGAAATTGTTGCCCTCTTCTATTCTATCATTCTGGAACCGGCGACCGAAAATCTCCCTTTCCTCCCCTGACCACCAACAGTCTTCTCCATCATCACCCCCTTCATCTTCTTAATGCTTCTCTTTTCTATTAGACCCACCTACTCAAAGAAGGGGGAGATATTTTATGGGGGCAGCACAATTTTGGACCGATCTTTATTGAAGATATCTTCATCTCGGACATTGCTGCCAGTGTCATGTATAAATTAGTGTGTTTCTAGATTTTTCCTAGGATTATTTTCTTTATGTAATTAGTTTTTACTTTCCTATTCATTATAAATACTCTGTTAATATAATTTTCCTTTTGATTAACTTTTCCTTTTCACTAACTTGTTACTGTTACTAACATTTCTATAATTTTTGCTATTTTGAGAATAAGCCGCGGATATTTTCTCTTAAGTTTGGGGGAGAATATATATCTGGTAACATATTTTTTTCAGTAAATAATCAGAGATATCAATAATTTTAGGTAAATAATTTTTCTGTGTCCCCTGTTTTGCTCCAATGAGTGCATTGTTAGACTTAAGCTTGGGGGGATACACAACCTCTGTGTAGTTTAATTTGTATATCAGTAGTTTTATTTAGTTTGTTTTTGTAAAAAAAATTTGAATTTTTTAAAGTTGATCAGTACATAGGAATTATGATAAAAAAATTAACAAATATTGCAAAACTTACGATTCATTATAGTAGAAGTTTAATAATTAGAATATAGAACAGTTACAATTCATGCTTCGCTCGTTGAACACTGTATTAGAATGGATGTTTGAATTAATAGATTGATCTAAACTGCCAAATTTAGACTATAGTTTCAAAATTGTAAACCAGTGAGATTTTGAGCCAATTTTCCTCTTTTATTCAGAGAGAGACTGTTTCTATTCAAATCAAAAATTTCTTTGAACTTTTATACTATTATGAAATCTCATATTGCTGAAGTTAGAATAAAATTATTCTATGGATATGATAAATTGATTTTTTTTCTAGAACTATCTGTTAGGAAAATCAAAGCAATAAGGCATCTATGCTAGTAAATCGTAAAGATGATTTAAGGCCATCTTTTGTTTAAATCAGAGCTAAAAAGTTAAAATCTGAGAAAATATTTTATCATTTGAACCCATATTAGAAGTCTAAATCGAATCTCTTTATACCAAAATCTGATAAACCCTTAACTATAAGTACTACCCAAAGCTTTCAACCTTTAACCCTTATATTTTCTGAGAGTTTAGAATATAAAAGAAAGGGAAGAAGAGGGAGTGGAAGGAGTAAAAGTATAACAGATAAGGGGAATGTTAAAAAGAGGTATAGTTGAAGAAATGAAAAAAGAAGAATATGGGAAAGGAGTGAAAAATCGTAAATCAACGATTTGAAAAAAAATTATATGATTTAGCAAAAAGCTTTCAAGAAAGAAGAAAAATCGTAAAATACGATTTTACAATAGGAGAACTTGGATGTAAAAAAGAAAAGAAAAATTGGAAGAATTTATCCAATCGGGGATACTTACTGAAGCAGAATAGAAAAGAAGAAGATCGGAGAAAGAAGAGCTAAATTCTAAGAAAAGAAAAAAAAAAACTTTGAATCCTTTTCTACCTTTCTTTGATACCTTCTAAAACCCGAAGCCCCATTACAAGCTAAAGGAAAGACCTTTCTAATTTATGATTTGCAAAAGCATAAGAGAGATATTAATACTAAATACTATGGATTGCACAAGGAATCATATGAATAGAATAGATTATCTTTTCCATGAGATTCATTAATTTTTGCAAGTATCTTTGACTGAATTTTTCTAAAAAATATACTGAGAGAATCTAAAAGTTTTGATATCCTTTTGAGAGTATGTCAATAGTGAGTTTTTGGAGTCAAAATATTTTTTAAATCTGCAGTTTAGAAAAATTTATGAAGAATAAACTATTCATTGTTGCATACACTCTGGCTTATTATGAATTGAAATTGTTAGAGTTCTAATCAAAGATAAGTGTTATAATGGAAAGTAAGGATAAAAGATTGGTAATTTTAGAAAATCATAACAACTTATTGTTGAGAAAATTGAGTGTGCTGATTTAGTGTGTAACAAAATAGAATCAAATTAAAATAAAGGATGGATTCAGCACAACTACAATCTCTTAGACCTGCAAGATACAGGGCTATTGCAGCAAGTTTTATAGGTAAGTAAGGATATGTCCATAGGGAAAATGTGAATAAACTATGATGGATCTCCAGATCTACAAAAGATCTGGCACTTTATCCTACTTTAAGCTACTCTAAAATAGGAGAGAGGAGAGGTTTTTGGGTTTTTTCGTCACTGTAAACTACAGATTTTAAATGTAGTTGATCCAGAGCTTAAGAGAACACAGAGGTAACAGAAAATGGATTAAAAATCAAAAGGATGAAGATCAGCAGCTAGGGATTTGGTATTCCACTGAAAATGAATCGAATTAAAGCAATGTTTAGATCGGATCTGCAAAAATCCTTCATCTGGCTACAAGCTCCCCAGGTTTTACCCCGACGGATGCATGGTAAAATATTCCAATCTCAACCAGAGAATAAAATACCCCCCAAGGGTCGCTACGTGCCTTGGAGCGTGTGCGCAAAACCTGAAAGTTGTGACTGCTGAAGAAGGGTCATTGGAAGTTCCCAGAATGAATGTCGAGAGGTTTAGAGAGCTTTTCGATGGGTTCTTGGTCTATATACTCAGTCTTTTGATAGGTTTGGGATAAACCACTCGCTGGGTTGAAGTGTACTAGTCGCTAGGATTAGCCTCTGTCGATAGGTTTGAAGTAGCTCTCAATACCCTCTGTTTAGTTCTTCATCCTGTCGACAGGTACTAACCATCATGTCTCCTTGGTGAGGTGATAGATATGTTGGGGATCATCTCGACAGTTTCTGAAGGATCCTGTCGAAGGCTTCTCTTGTTCTGCTTGATAGGTTTATCTAACCTCGCAACTTTCACTGCACCTTCAGGTAAGGTGTCGACAGGATTCTTTCTTTCTGCAATCACAACCCATCGATCAAAAGTTAAAACCTTGCGATAACTTACTGGATCCTCACGGCAGCTTGGCAATTGAGCTTCAGAACTTCTCGACAGCTTCTTCCTCGACTTTCCTCAGCTGGCACCAATTTCTAGTGCACTATCTTCAATCTATTAGCACTCAGCAAGCTCTTGGTGTGCTCAATCTATCTTCTCTGCAACTGTGCTTAGTCTCCAGCATGGCTTGTTGAGCCCATGACCTTCTCATGAATTTATACAATTCTAATTGCTTGACTGACAGGCTTTTGGGCTGTTGTGAAACTGTGTTATGAAACCGTGATGAGGAATAAATTTCTTCTTTGGCCTTTTTAGGTGGATATTTGCACTAAGGCTAGATTTTATTGCTTATCTACAAAACATCCTTAGCACACCTTATTAGTCAATTCAAGGGCCCAACAAAGGTCTGGTTAGGAGGTGAAAAATGATATTTTTTACTGCTCAATACACCACCAAGCCTAAGCTTTGCTAGTCCCTGAGCAAAGAAGAAATTCAAAACAATTATTGAAAATGAAAAAGAAAATGCCACTTTTGTAAGGAACACAGATGCATTTAGCATATGCATCAAGCCTTTTAAATCCCTTGGTGATCCCTAGTGGAGGAGTGAAATCTCCTGAGGGTTTTTAGTGATGTTACCCACAAACTTCCCCAATGGTTTAGTTAATGTTAATGCAGCATATTGGGAACAAAAAATATCAAGTCAAAATGAAATTCATTCCACACCTTGTTTCTTTAAGTTCAGAAGGTTTTTATCACAACCAGTCTTTTAAAAATTGAAATTCTTTTGCATTTCCTTCACAATCAATCAGCTCGTGTCAAGGCATTTTATCCAAAATTTAATACATAGCTAGCTATCAAATTGAGAATGTCTATTATGATATAACTCCCAACAAACTTAATTTCAGACCCAAAGCTCACCAGGGCTTGTCACTCAGAAGGAAACTAGAAGGGTGCATTAGTTCACTCAGCTCAAGAGCAGTTACAGCCCTCAAATAGGACTGCAAGCATGAGCATAGGCATTGCTCTAATTTATGAAATTTCCTAACTCTTTTCACCATAGATCAAACATATCCTTGTCTCCACATGACAGTTCAATCCATTTCAGATCAGTAAGGTCTTTTTATTGGGTTGTACTGTGGCTTATGGGTGAAATTTATATAGAATAAAAGGGTAAAAAGGATTCAAGATTGAGAAATCACTAAAGTAAGGAGGTGATGCATAACTTTACCTTCTTCATTTCAGCATAAATCTTCATCTTTTTTCTTGAATTTTCATATTTGAAGTGATCAGTTTCTAATCTTCTTTTTCAAAATATCAAATGAAATGACTTCTCTTTCACTCTTTTTTTTTTTTTTTGGTATGCTTTTTTTTTGTATTTTTCTGCATTTGTCTTTTTTTTCTTTTTTTTTTATGGGCTGGCATGCCACAATTACAAATCACTCTTGCCTTCACATGTGTTTTCTTCTTCTTGTACCAAATTGTTAAAACTTACTCCTCTAACCTCTTCAATACCTTCACCTTTCCTTCTGAAATCTCCAAGTGAGGGTCAGGCTACATCAGGTCATTGAGGTTGTGGGTTCAAATTTTTTGGTTTTTATCAAAGAAAGGCTTGGGTTTCAAGGATCAAATAGTGTTTATTAAGGGCAATTCAAAGGGTAAGGATATTTTCAGCTCAAACTGTCCAAAGAATGGCCTTACTTCATGTCCTCAATGTCAAGAATGTTGTCAAGCTGTTTCAACTTGGATTTGCCTAACTTCTAGTGATCAAAGCTGGATCCAGTTAGTCCTTAGAGCAGAAAAATTGCCAAGACACTCTTTAAAAAGATAAGTTCTCAGGCCCAAATCTCACTGGGTATGGTCTTCCATCAAATTTTTTGGGGAGTATCCTCACAGATCTTCTCTCCTCTCAAGGTCACTAAGTGTTAATTTTTGAATAGAAGTTCCTAACATTTGCTTCATTATATTGTTAGAACTAAAACATTATTCCAATGTTAAAAAGTTTTCTTTTTCAATTTTCCTAAAAATAAAAAATTCAAGTGGGAATTTACTTCATTTTCTTAGTTTTTTATTATTTTTTTTTTTATTGAACCTTGCTGCATTACTATTAACTATTCATTGTTAAGGCATACCTTGCCACAACCCCAAACCTATGAAGAGCAGTGTCCTCACTGCATCAACGATAACAGTGGGTGTGCAGCAAGGAAAAAAAAAATAAAGATACACACAGAAAGAAAAGAAATATAAGACATAAATATCAAAGAAACTAATTAACACCAAAAAGAAATTGCATAAAAATATAAACAGAGAGTATGCAGAACCGAATGAGTACATAAAATAAAAAGTAGATAAGAAAACCTAGACATATTCTAATATAGACACGACTCAGGCGGCAACGTCCATAGCCTCAAACAAAATATACCATTCAAAATGTTGCGCCCCTGGCTCAGGGATATCGTCAACCTGCTGCCGCTGGAAGAGGAACTGCAAGCTAGGGGAGGGGATGAGAAGGCCTAGGAGGAAGGAAGTTGAGCGGGTGGTGGATGGCGAGGTGAGGGTGGGGGAGAGGAGGCAGGGGGTTCTATCTTCTATTTTTTCTTCTTCCTCTTATCCTTTTTTTTCTCTTCCTGGGCCAGAATCCATTGCACTTCCTCGTATTCATCCCATAGGAATTGCAATGGGTCTGACTCCTTAGGTGGTGGCTGGTCCAATCAAATTGGGTAGAATTTGTTTGACTTATCGATGGGTTTGTCATCCACCATGGTTGGAAGTAGGGATGAACTGACAAAGTCGACGGAGAATGAGTATAACGGAGGGGGACTGACCTGCTATTTAAAGGGCGAGATAGGTGGAATAGGGATCGTCAGAATAAATGTTTTCATTTTTTCAAAGCATAATTGTTAAAGTGACGGTGGCAATAAATGGCATGATGATGGCGGTAAGCATGGCATGTCATGTGAATTATTATGGGGAATGACACCGTGGAGTGCATGTTTGACTATTTTTAGCCATGGGGTTTAATGCGAGGAGATAAGAGGAATTAATGCTCGGACACGGAGGAGGGAAATGTTGTTGAGTCCTCTTGAGGGGTACATGAAGCCCTTCGACCGGTATTTTGAAGCTATCGAGAATTACAAAGGAGGACCCTTAGATCTTATCGACAGGTTTAGCGATCGTATCGACAAACAATGATGCACCAATAAAACCCGTCAATACATTCCTTTAGAGGTTTCGAAACCTATCGACAAGCAGCCCAAACCTTCTCGACAGGTTATAAATCAATGCAAATAGGCTTATATCCTACCCCACGACCATGCCACACATCCCTTAGTCAACTCAAGTAGTTCCCAGCCCTAAGTCGGTCTATGAAGGACACCTGATATGTACATACACATACTAACCCTAATGACTCTACGAAACACCAAAACAGCAACTATGATACATATGATACATTGTTGAGAATCAGTTAAGTAATAGAGGATCTTGAAGGGAAATGGCCACTATGGGCTCCACATTTTCAACAACAGGCTTGAGCCTCTGACCATTTACTTTCATGATCCTGCCATCGTTGGGATCCTTAATATCAACTGCTCCAGATGGGAATACATGCCCAGCTATGTAGGGTCCCTCTCATCTGGATTTCAATTTTCCTGAGATAAATTTCAGCTTAGAGTTGAAAAGCCATACCTTGCTGCCAACAATGAACTCTTTTCTTAATAATTTCTTGTCAAAGAAGACATTGGTTTTCTCCTTGTAAATTCTTGCATTGGAATAAGTGTCCAACCTCAGCTCATCCAACCCAGACAGTTGGAGTTTCCTCTGAATGCCAGCTGGTTTTTGGGTGGTATGGGGTGGCAACTCTGTATGTCACAGAGTTCTTTCCAAGGAGGTTCTCAAACTGTTTGTTGCAAAAATGGCTCCCCCCATCACTGATGATGGCTCTAGGGGTGCCAAACCTAGAGAAAATGTTATCCTTCAAAAAGTTGAGGAAAACCTTGTGATCATTAGTTCTTGTGGCTATGGCCTCGACCCATTATTGGAATATTTTTAATGCTTACAGTGATAAGAATGGGGTAAATAAAAAATGAGTGAAAGGTAGAGTGATGATTACAGAGCAGCAAGCCTAAAACATGCACAGTCCTGCAAGATACAGGGCCTGTTGTAGCAAGTTTTGATAAGTAAGAGTTTGTACCACAGGAAAAGTTGATCTAAAGCTCCGAGGGAGCCATCATTAGTAGGCTCTCCAGATCTGACTACAGATCTGGAAATCCTAAAGGGAAGGGGATTTAAGGTCAATAAATTCTAAATCCTAAGGTAACTTAATCTCTAAATCATAGAAAGGGTTGAGAAAATGGATGGAGTGGGAAAATAAATATAAAAGGGGTGAGAAGTATGCTATTAGGTTCAGATGGCTACATTATCACCGCTGAGGAGAAAGAATCCAACTCATCTCTGTGCCATGATCCAATCCCTTTATGGCTATAACCTGTCCACTTAAATGGTCACAGACTATCCAATTAGGGAACCACAGTCCAGAGATGGGTCAGAACAAGTCTATCATTGTAACCAATACTTCATCCAGGCTATAAGCACAAGAATCCATAGGGAACCTCAACCTCTAAAGTTCTATGTGTGGGGCTAGGCCTGTATGGGAGCATGTTAGCCCAAACACATAAAACCAGCAAGAGTTTGAGTACAGCCTTAGGTCTAGCTGTCCACTGTTGAAGAAAGACTGTAGTGATCCAGTCACAAGCCTACAATCTTTATAACCAAACCAGATCTGCCATTTGATGGCAGGTCTATACAAATACAGGGGAGTTTGTCTCTGCACAATCTCTCACAGGGCTACAAGCACAAGTGCAGAGAAGAAGAATCTGTCTTGGATCTGTGGATTGGCCTCACCCTAAGGCTATAACCTGTCCACTTAAATGGTCACAGACTATCCCAGAGGCTATCCTCCTCACAAAGGACCAAAACAGAACAAGAACATTGTTGTCACCACCATGTTCACAAGGCTACAAGCTCAGCCTCCCATGGGGATTTCAGATCTAGTGGATCTTGTGGTGGGGTTAGGCTTATATGGGAGCACGTTAGCCCAGACACACAGGTCACTTGGATCTATATAAGTCTTTAAAAACAGTTCTCCATTGCTCATAATACAACCTATCAATGGAGGATCTCATGGCAGCAGCCTTGTACGGAACAACTCAATCTTAAACTTCAATCCCATACATGTAAAACACCCAATCATGAAATTCCATTAAATCTAAACGAAATAAGCATATAGAGGCATAGCCAGCAAGTGCTGGGCTATGGAGAGAAACCTTACTAGAGATCTATAGCTACTGCAAGAAGAAGATAAATAAAATTATATTCTAAGAGGGGTCCCCTAAACCTAAACCAGGCTTAGGTTTATATAGCAGTCAATTTGGCGGCACATTAGGGTTAGGAAACCCTAATTTTAACGATGCTATGTGGCCTAATATTGTTCCTTTGATGCCTCGAGGTGCGTGCATAGAAATTTGAGCATTGGAGTGCGTGCCCTAATTGTTGGAAGTTCCTAAAATGTCCTCTGCAAAAGTGAGGGAGAGTTAGAGTCCAGAGCCTCGCCAGGTAGCACTGGTTTCCAAGACTGTCGCATGGTAGCACGGTCTTCGCGAGATTGGATTAACTTGAAATTCTAGCAGTCACAGGGTTGTCTTAGTTTGCAGCTTAAGCAGTGTTAAGACCTGAAAAGTACCACTTTTCACCCCTTAACTTAACCTTTGATTAGACCCTTAGCCACCTAATAAGTTCTTGTTAAGTGTTTTGTGTAGGTAATAATCAGCAATGAAATAAAGCCAGGAATCCTGTTAAGGAGCCTGCTTTGGCACCAGATATCCCTCAGAAGAATGAACTCTGAATCCAGACCTGAAATGAGCCTCACGCAGCTGACCCAAGCTTTAGAGGATTCAGGAGAAATATGCCTCGCACAATTCAACTGAGCTTCCCAAGACTTTACAGCAACCTCTCACGCAGATGAGTGACTGAAGAGCTTCAGAAACTCAAACTCGCATAGCTCTTGCGAAGCTCAAGAGTAGAACACATCGCGCAGTGTCGCGCAGTTCAAAGCAGACCTCTCTCAATCTCACACAATTCGCTCAGAATGGCTGAGTAGAGAGAGCTTCAGAAGATTCCTCATGCAGCTATCGTGCAGTCATCGCGGGATGCAATTATCAGAAGAAGAATGCCTCACGTAGTTCTCACACCATTCAAGAAAGAAAACATCCTGGCGAAGGCAAAGCCAACCTCGCGAAGATCAAGTGAGACATAGAACCTCGCGCAGTTCAGAACTCAGTAGAGCCTCGTGAGGTAACTAGCGAAGTCCAGTAAAGAGAACTGCTCGTGAAGTTCTCGCGCTGCTCAAATTCACTCTCGCAAAGATTAGCCCAGCGAAGACCGAGTGATCTCGCGACTGCTTGAATTTCAACCCCGCGACACTTGAGACTATTTTTTCTATTCAACCTCGCGAAGCCCAATCCAGCGAGAGCACAATTCTCTACCGCGCGACTACCTGCAGAGCAAACCAAGGCAACCTCATGACGACTGAAGCTTCAGTGTCAAATCATCCTAGCGAAGATCAAAGAGCTACCACGTGACAAGTCTGGGAAACTACAGCTACCTAGCGAAGCTCTAACCCTAAACTTCCATCTCTTCAGCAGAGGGCATGCATTCCCATGCTCAAATCTCTGTGCACGCGCCCCGAGGCATCCATGGATCATTATTAGGCCATGTGGTATCGTTAAAATTAGGGTTTCCTAACCCTAATGTGCCGCCACCCCACTGCTATATAAACCCATACCTAGCTTAGGTTTAGGTATCTGGGAACCCATCTCAGATCGTTTTTCCTTTTCTCTTTCTTTTTAGTAGTAAGTAATTTTCTTTTTCTTTCCTTCTCTCCATAGTCCAGCACTTGCTGGCTATGCCTTTGTATGTATTTTTGAATTAGATCAATGGAAGTTCTGTAATAGGATCTGTACTTTGTGGGATTGGTGTTTATGTATGAGATGCTCTGTGCAAGGCTGCTGTCTTGTGATCCGCCATTGCTTTGGCTGTGTTTCATAGCAATGGAGGACTGATTCTAAGGGCCATTCAGATCCAAGTGACCTGTGTGTCTGGGCTATCATGGTCCTACAGCCTTAGCCCCACCACAGGACCCACTAGATCTGAAATCCCCATGGGAGCTTAAGCTGGTAGCCTTGTGAGCATGGTGGTAGCAGCGAAATTCTTGTTTTGTTTTGGGCTCCATGAGGAGGATAACCTCTGGGATAGTCTGTGACCATTTAAGTGGATAGATTATAGCCTTAAGGTGAATCCAAGATGGATCCTTCTTCTTTACACTTGAGCTTGTAGAAGCCTGGTGAGAGATTGTATAGAGGCAAACTCCCCTGTATTTGTATAGATCTGCCATCAGATATTGGATTTGATCTGGTTATAAAGATTGTAGGCTGGTGACTGGAC
The DNA here is from genome assembly GCA_021018995.1 of Chloranthus sessilifolius. Taxonomy (NCBI): domain Eukaryota; kingdom Viridiplantae; phylum Streptophyta; class Magnoliopsida; order Chloranthales; family Chloranthaceae; genus Chloranthus; species Chloranthus sessilifolius. The sequence continues at coordinate 58,398,169 of CM037593.1, read as the reverse complement.
CATTGTAGCCTCGCTCAAGCAATGGACAGCTAGATCAAAGGTTGTACTCAATTTCTTGCTGGTTTTATGTGTTTGGGTTATCATGGTCCTACAGCCTTAGCCCCACATATAGAACTTTAGAGGTTGAGGTTCCCTATGGATTCTTGAGCTGGTAGCCTGGATGAAATAGTGCCTACAATGATTTACTTGTTATGTTTTGACCCATCCCTGGATAGTGGCTCCCCTATGGGATAATCTGTGACCATTTAAGTGGACAGGTTATAGCCTTAAGGGTGGAATCATGGCAGAGTGATGGGTTGGATCCTTTCTCCTCAGTGGTGATAATGTAGCCTCTGGACAGGATTTCTATAACATCAGATCTGAATCTGAGTTATAAAACTTCTCTGACCTTGGCTCAAATAACGTACTTCTCACCCTTTTTATACTTATTTTCCACACTCCATCCATCCTCTCAACCCTTTCTGTAGTTTAGATATTAAAATATTTAGAATAAGTAACCTTAAACTCCCCTCCTTTTAGGACTACCAGATCTATAGACAGATCTGGAGGGACTACTATAGATGGCTCCCTTGGAGCTCTAGATCACCTTTCCCTGTGGGACAAACTCTTACTTATCAAAACATGCTACAAAGGACCTTGTATCTTGCAGGTCTAGGACTTCTGAGTTGTGCTGGATTCGCCCCCTGTTTTACTCTGTCTTTAATTTTTAAATAACTTTCACCACCAACCAATAATGTAAGCACACCAGAAATCATCAACAAGCAGTCACGCGATAGAGCATTGAATCCTCGCTGGATTGCTCTGGTCTTCGCGGGATTGCACTTTCCTTCTGAATGGCACTGGAATCGCGCGAGCAGTTTGTTTCTCAATGGATCTTTGCGAGGATCCTCACGAGGGCGTGATGTGCATTGATCTCTGAACTGTGCGAGAGGTTTTTCTGATGTTTTGCATCCCGCGGCCACTGCGCGACAGTTGCGCACAGAAATACCTAGAGCTCTCTCTCTCTCCTCAGCTTATTTGAGTGAACTGCATGCGGTTTTGAGTGCTGCTTTCTTGAGCTACACGAAACTGCGTGAACATTTAAGTGCTTGAGCTTTGAGAGCTGCGCGAGTCATGATTCTGAAGCCCTTCTGTCACTAAACTGCACGAGAACAGTGCAGACAATTGGTATGAAGTCTTGGGAAGCTCCCGAGGACCGCGCGAGGCTTACTTTCTGAATCCTTTGAACCCTGTGACAATTGCATGAGGCTCATTTCTTGCTTTGTTGCTGCTCTGCTTTGCCTTCATGCAGTCAAGTTCTTGTCTAGATCCAGCTTCCCTTCTTTTGAGAGACTTCTAGGGCAAAAGTGGGCTCCTTAGCAGGATTAAGGCCTTATTGCAGCTGCTGTTCATTACCTACAGAACAGGCTTAAAACACTTTTATTAAATGATTAAGGGTCCAACAGAGATTAAGTTAAGGGGTGAAAAGTGGTACTTTTCAGGTCTTAACACACCCCCAAACCTAATCTTTGCTAGTCCCTTAGCAAAGCTGTAAACGTCACTTTCGTAGGGATCACGGATACATTTAGCATATGTACCAAGCCTTTTAAACTCCTAGGTGATCCCTAGTGGTGGAGTGAAGTCTCCTGAGGGTTTTCAGTGAAGACACCCACAAACTTCACCATTAGAGTCAGTTAAGTATAGTGCAGATAATGACAACACAAATTCGAATGTTTAAAGTTTCATTCCACAGTAAATTTATTTAACACTTAGAGGAAATTGCAGCAATGTTGCAGGCCATTTAAAACTTAAAAGTTAACATATGTTTGCCTGACCATCATTCATTTAACATTAGAATTTCAATGTATAAAAATTAGGACCCAACTTGCCTTTGATTCAAAATTTAGGTTGGATACAATTCCAATGGGGTTAAAATTCAGACCCAATTCTCACTTGGGCTATCTCTCAACATTAATATGCTAAGGGTGTTCGCATTCTTAATAGCTCAAGAGCAGTTGCAGACCCCAAATGGGCTTGCAAGCATGAGCATAGGCCAAGCTTCTAATTTTCTGACATCTTCAAGGATTTTCACCATAGATTGGACAACTCTTCATCTCCACATGACAGCTCATTTGACATTGGATCCACAAGGTCTTTTAGAATGGGCTGTAATGTGGCTTATGGCTGAGGGGTGTGCAGAATAAAAGGGGTAAAAAGGGAATCCAAATTGAGAAATCAGCAAGATAAGGAGTGGTTCATGATTTCACAACCTTCATTCCAATATAACTTCATCTTCCTCTTCTATTTTAGAGACAAAGTGGCCAGCTTCTCCTCTTCTTTTCACTTTTTAGATGATGACGTTCTCTAGACTTCTCTTTCTTTTCCTCTTTTTATTTTCTTTATTCATTCTTTTGATGAAATGCCACACAACTACCATTGATACACAGCTGTTCACAAGATGCTTTTCTTCACCTTCCACAGAATATTGGACCATTCTCAGTATCTTTTCTTCCTTCTCCTTTACCTTCTGAATTCTCAGAGTGAGGGTAAGGTAAACTCAGGTAATGAGGTTAAGGTGCAAGTGTTCTTGTGTTTGTGAAAGAAGAGTATGATTTTAAGGCTCAACTGGTATATGCAAAAGGGCAGATTTTAAAAGGTTGGATTTTTAGGCTCAAACTATCCAAATAAGGGCCTTGGATCATTTCCTTAGTCTCATGAGTGCTGTCAGTTAGTTTTGATTTGGAGTTGCACAACTTCTAGTGACAAAGTCTTGATTCAATCAGTCCTTAGAGCAGAAATAATGCCAAAAAAATTCTTCAAAAGAAAATTTTGAGCCCAAATCTCACTAGGTATGGTCTTCAATTTAACTCATGGGTTGTATTTTCGTCTGTTTCTCTCCTCTTAGGCTCACTGAGTACTTAACTCATAAATTTTCTAATATTAGCTTCATGGTGGTGTCAAAATTCAACTTTTTCTGTTTCCAAAAGTCTGCAAAAATATTTAAATTTTTTTACATGTTTCCTCATTGTGTCAAGTTAAGTGGAAATTAACTTTATTCATCCCAGTTAAATCACCATTACTGTAGTAAAATTAACTGATCTATTGGCAGACCTATCACACCCCCCCAAACCATTTGGAGCAGTGTCCTCACTGGTTCCGAGGTGATAAAAAGCAGTAGAATCCAAGCAGTCAGATAAAAATGAACACAGAAGAAGATAAAGAAACAGAGAATGCAAACTGCACAGTATAGAAGTAAAAGAAACTTTCATTGAAATAAAAAGAAAATATGACAAAAAGATGGAAAAAGAAAAAAGAAAATGGGGGGGTCAATGTAGCGAGGAGGGTTTGAGGAAGATGGAGGGGGAGATGCAGGTGGTGCCATTTTTTTCTTCTTCTTTTTCTCTCGCTTCTCTCTTTTTTTCTTTTTCTTTTCCTCCTTAGCCAGGATCCGCCGGACCTCATCAAATTCATCCCAAAGAAATTGCAAGGGGTCCGGCTCCTTGGGAGGTGGGGGATTGTCCCAGATGGGGAAAAATTTGATTGGGAAGCCGAAGGGGCTGTCATCCGCCATTTGTGTGAGGAGGTATGGACTTCTATGGTTAGAAGAGGAGGGATGAGATGAAAAGGGACTGATAGCCGCTTAAAAAGAGAGGGACGAGAGAACATGAATCGGCGAAGTTGAAATTGCGCCCCTTTTCAGACTTAGCAATAAATGCGTGCTGTGTGGGGAAAGAAGAAACACACACTGGCTCTTTGGAAAAGAGAAGGAGCATTATATGAATGTCCAAAGATAGGCATGGTATTAAAAGAGGCAAGTGTAGCGCGCGGGGATCCTCGCGAAGAGCAATCAGTGATGAGTGAAGGACATGTCTCGCGCAGCTGAACTGGGGATCTTCGTGAGGTACATTGAACAGGGCACATCAATTTGAAGAGGAAGCCATGGAAATCCCTGAGGCAGGTATTTGCACAACTTTACATAGCCACCATCTCCATTTGTTCTCCAAACAGATTACTATTTTAAAGATACACATCCTCCCAAAACGCATCTCCCATTAATGGCAAAAAGAATAAAATCAAAAGTAGCTAAAAATAAAAATAAAAATTAAAAAAAAAAAGAAAGAAAGAAGCACACAGAACAGAGCAATGGACAAAACAAAAAAAAAAAAAAAAAAAAAAAAAAACTAGAAATTCTATTCTATTAAAGTGGAATAAAAATAGTTACAAGTGGAATTACAAGAAGAAAAACCTAAGATACAATCTAGAAGCTGGGATCTAATCTGAATCAGAATCTGTAAGGAAATTCCAGCCCATCTTTTTAGCTTTTTCCTTAAGGGCAGCTCTATCCTGTTTCTTCTTTTCCTCCCTCTCCTTTTTCTTTTCGGCTGGTGTTTTCACTACAGATGGAGCTTTAGGTGCCCTCACCTTCATTTTTGATGCTTTGGGAGCCTTTGGTTCCTTGGGTTCTTGAGGGGCTTTTCCTTTGCGCTTAGCAGGGGGGGTGGCAAGAGATATTTCTTTGCCTTTAGCTTTGGGTTCCTCAGTGGGGATCACTGGTGACTTTCCTTTTCCAGTGGACTCAGATTTGGCTGGGGACTGTGCCTCTTCAGACTGGGCAGCAGGCTCTTTACCAATTTTTATAGGGACAGCTTTGGGAGCAGACCTCTTGGCAGTGACTTTCCTCCTCTAAGGATAAGTTTGCTTCTGTAGTGGTTAAGCAGAGGCCGTGGTAGGGGTAGGTTGCTGTTAAGACCTAAAAAGTACCACTTTTCACCCCGTAACTTAACCTTCGATTAGACCCTTAGTCACCTAATAAGTTCTTGTTAAGTGTTTTATGTAGGTAATAATCAGCAGTGAAATAAGGCCAGGAATCCTGTTAAGGAGCCTGCTTTGGCACCAAAAATCCCTCAAAATAATGAACTCTGAATCCAGACCTGAAATGAGCCTCGCGCAGCTGACCCAAGCTTTAGAGGATTCAGGAGAAATATGCCTCGCGTAGTTCAACTGAGCTTCCCAAGACTTTACAGCAACCTCCCGCACAGTTGAGTGACTGAAGAGCTTCAGAAACTCAAACTCGCACAGCTCTCGTGAAGCTCAAGAGTAGAACACATCGCACAGTGTCGCACAGTTCAAAGCTGACCTCTCTCAATCTTACGCAATTCGCTCATAACAGCTGAGGAGAGAGAGCTTCAAAAGATTCCTCGCGTAGCTGTTGCGCAGTCGCCGCGAGATGTAATTATCAGAAGAAAAACTCCTCGCGTAGTTCAGAACTCATTAAAGCCTCGCGAGGTAACTCGCAAAGTCCAGTAAAGAGAAGTGCTCGCGTAGTTCTCGCGCTGTTCAAATTCACTCTCGCAAAGATCAGCCCAGCGAAGACCGAGCAACCCCGCGACTGCTTGAACTTCAACTCCGCGACATCTGAGACTGTGTTTTCTACTCAACCTCGTGAAGCCCAATCCAGCGAGAGCACAATTATCTACCGCGCGATTGCCTGAAGAGCAAACTAAGGCAACCTCGTGACGGCTGAAGCTTCAATGTCAAATCATCCTAGCGATGAGCAAAGAGCTACCACGCGACAAGTCTGGAAAACTATAGCTACGTAGCGAAGCTCTGAACCTAAACTTCCATCTCTTCAGCAGAGGACCTTCTGGGAATTTCCAAGCGATTAGGGCATGCACTTCCATGCTCAAATCTCTGTGCATGCACCTCGAGGCATCCAAGGATCACTGTTAGGCCACGTGGCATCATTAAAATTAGGGTTTCCTAACCCTAATGCGCCGCCACCCCACTGCTATATAAACCCATACCTAGCTTAGGTTTAGGTATCTGGGAACACATCTTAGATCGTTTTTTTTTTCTCTTTCTTTTTAGCTGTAAGTAGTTTTCTTTTTCTCTTTCCTTCTCTCCATAGTCCAGCACTTGCTGGCTATGCCTTTGTATGTGTTTTTGAACTAGATTAATGGAAGTTCTGTAATAGGATCTGTACTTTGTGGGATTGGTGTTTATGTGTGAGATGCTCTGTGCAAGGCTGCTGCCTTGTGATCCGCCATTGCTTTAGCTGTGTTTCAAAGCAATGGAGGACTGATTCTAAGGGCCATTCAGATCCAAGTGACCTATGTGTCTAGGCTGTCATGGTCCTACAGCCTTAGCCCCACCACAGGACCCACTAGATCTGAAATCCCCATGGGAGCTTGAACTGGTAGCCTTGTGACCATGGTGGTAGCAGCGATATTCTTGTTTTATTTTGGGCTTCGTGAGGAGGATAACCTCTGAGATAGTCTGTGACCATTTAAGTGGACAGATATAGCCTTAGGGTGATTTTAATCCACCGATCCAAGATGGATCCTTCTTCTTTACACCTGAGCTTGTAAAAGCCTGGTGAGAGATTGTACAGAGGCAGACTCCCCTATATTTGTATAGACCCGCCATCAGATGTTGTATCTGATCTGGTTATAGAGATTGTAGGCTGGTGACTGGACCATTATAGCCTTACTCAAGCAATGGACAGCTAGATCGAAGGTTGTACCAATCTCTTGCTGGTTCTATGTGTCTGGGCTATCATGGTCCTATACAGCCTTAGCCCCACATATAGAGCTTTAGAGATTGAGGTTCCCTATGAATTCTTGAGCTGGTAGCCTGGATGAAATAGTGCCTGCAATGATTTACTTGTTGTGTTTTGACCCATCCTTGGATAGTGGCTCCCCTATGGGATAATCTGTGACCATTTGAGTGAACAGGTTATAGCCTTAAGGGTGGAATCATGGCAGAGTGATGGGTTGGATCCTTTCTCTTCAGTGGTGATAATGTAGCCCCTGGACAGGATTTCTATACATTATATCTGAATATGAGTTACAAAACTTCTCTGATCTTGGCTCCATAACATACTTCTCACCCTTTTTTATTTATTTTCCACACTCCATCCATCCTCTCAATCCTTTCTGTAGTTTAGACATTAAAATACTTAGAATAAGTGACCTTAAACTCCCTTCCTTTTAGGACTGTCAGATCTGTAGTTAGATCTGGAGGGACTATTAGAGATGGCTCCCTTGGAGCTGTAGATCACCTTTCCTTGTGGAACAAACTCTTACTTATCAAAACTTGCTGCAATGGACCCTCTATCTTACAGGTCTAGGATTTCTTAATTGTGCTGATTCCATCCCCTGTTTTACTCTTTCTTTGATTTTTAAATGACTTTCACCACCAACCAATAATGTAAGCACACTAAGAATCCGCCAACAAGTTTTTGGCGCCGTTGCCGGGGATAGATGATCTATTAGTAGACCCTTAGTTTTTGTATTCTTAGTATTCTTTGCACATGTGGATAATTGATACTGCTGACATAATTTTGAATCTTTTTTGTAGATCTAGACAGCAGCAGTGAAGGACAATGGACTACATGTGGAGCTTAGCTACCTCTGTTTGCAAACTCTCTGACTTTTAAAACTCTGTCTATCTGTCTTAAAATTTTTTTTAGCAGTATCTAGGATAGTTTAAATGTATTCCTTGATTAGCTGTGAACTAGTTAGACAAATATTTTTAGTGTACAATTATTCTTTTGCAATGTGCTTGCAAGAAGCTTTCCTTGCTGTTGGTTTGCTTGTATGCTAGGGAGGAGATCCCTCAGCCCTGCTTTAGAGCCTCTAAACCCTGAGTTAGAAAGGGGAAGGAGACTTAGGAGAGACAGGCACACCACAGGAGAGGCCCCAAGTGAATCTGTGACAGCAATTATGGGTGAAGAACAACCCAGAACCCTCAAGGAGTTGAATGCTCCGGATGACTATAACTCCCCTTTTAGCATTCAATTCCCTGATGTTCAGGAAAACTATGAGATAAAAACTTCAATCATCCAGATGCTGCCAGCTTTCCATGGGCTTAGCAAGGAGGACCCTTACAAGTATATTGACCAGTTCTTAGCCTTGTGCACCACTTTTAATATCACTGGTTTGGGACCTGAGGCTACTAGGCTCAGACTCTTTCCCTTCTCTCTGAAGGATAGGTCCAGTACCTGGCTGACCACTCTTCCCAATAATAGCATTGCTTCATGGAAAGATCTGCAGACCAAATTCCTAACCAAGTTCTTCCCTGAGACCAAAACTAGCCAGTTGAGGAAAGAGATTCTTGCGTTTGCTCAATCCCCAACTGAGGATTTTAACCAGTCCTGGGATAGGTTTAAAGAGATGCTCAAACAATGCCCCCACCACAAGATCCCTGAGTGGCAGCTTGTACAAAGCTTCTACAATGGGATTGATGAGAAAAATAGAGATATGGTCGATGCCTCTTGTGGTGGATCCTACATGCACAAGACTGCTGAGGAGGCATGGGAATTGTTTGAGGTGATTAGTGAGAATGCTTTTCAAAAGCCATCCCTGGCAAGAACTAGTCAGGAATCTGAGTCAAAGGTGGGGCCTGCTGCTGGATCAAGAGGAAAAGTTTATGAGGTGTCTGGGAACAATGACCTGCAGCTGCAGATGGCAAACCTCTCTATGAAGTTTGACAAATTATTGACTGTGATGCAACCCAGAAGGGCTGCTCATGTGGCGGAGGCATGTCTAATATGCCAGTCCCCACAACACACAATGGAGGAATGTCCATCTGCAGGGCAATTTCCTAAATTGATTTTGGAACATGCTGCTACTGCTCAATCTTATGGCCAGCAATAATCTGGGGGCTACAATAGGCAGCCATATGGATACCAGCACCAAAATGCTGGTTACCAATGGAGAGACCACCCAAATCTGAGGTGGAAGCAAGACAACTACATGCAGCCCCAGTAGATGCTAGCCCTACCACAAAGGCCACAGCAGCAGTTCAATCAAGGGAATGCCCCTAGGTCTACCTTTCAGCACCATCAGCAGCCCCATCAACAGCAAAATCAGTTGGTCTTACCCCCTTCTCAACCTAGAAATACTTCTTTCGAGGACCAGGTCTTGACCTCACTGCAAAACCTGGGTTCCTTGGCTCAGACTGTAAACTCTCATGGTTAGAGCATCAAGAAGATGGAAGAACAGATTGGACAACTAGCGAACACCTTAGCCAAAAGAGAAGAGGGAAGGTTGCCCAGTCAACCAGTGGTTAATCCCAAGGGCCAATTTTTGATTGGTGAAGGATCCTCAGACCCTGAAGGGGATCTTTCATTGCATTGACGATAAGAACTGTGCACCTTTGTATAATATGTACTTTATAGTTTAGAAGAATTTGTAGCAATCTTGTTGGAATCTGAGTTTAGTGCTTTAATGCCTACTTTTATTCCTGATCCCTTGGTATGATAATTTCAAGTGATTGAATGATGATGGTATTGATTGAATGTTTTCATAAGATGTGAATTTGATGCTTAGAGAGTGTGAGAATTATGGAATGTTTTATAATGCTTATGGGTGCCCCTGGAAGCGAGCCTGTGAGAGAATCCACCCACAAAATAAAAGCCAAAGGGCTGCTGGTGGGTGTGTGAATTCTAACTCTGATAAGCCATCGCGGGGTTCTGGAAATTGGGTTTAGTCTCCTCTCGCGCAGCTCATAAAGAATTACATCGCCTTGCTGTTGCGAGTTTCAGATATGGCTGGGTGGGCTGCCTCGTGCAGTTTAAATGAACATCTAATCTCGCGACCCATTCATTCCTAGCCAGCGAGCGGATATTTTCAAAGTGTGCTGAGCCTCGCAATATTTAAATCCCACCCTACACTGCTTTTCTTTACTGCTTTCTCTTTCCTCTCCTGCCAGCAAAACCCTAGCTCCCACTCCTCTCAACCTCTCTCCTCCAGCTTCCTGTCTACAGTTCATTGCTCGCTTTGAAATCCTGGATTTTTGTTTTGAAAGCTTCCATCAACAGTTGCCCCCTGCTAAGAGCTCTTGAGATCCACTGTGCGTCCAATTGAATAGAACCCTAACTTTTAGGGTTAGACTCAGCTCTTGATCTCTCCTTTCAAAATTTCAATTGCACACTCACCAAGAAGAATCTTGATGGCTCCTAAAAGTGCACCTGTGAAGAGAGCCAGGGACAAGGCCACTGTGGAGCCTGCCCCTAAGAAAGCCAAGTCCTCTACGGCACAACAAAAAGGGAAGGAGGTGATTCCTGAGGTGGCTGCACAAGCACCTGACTACTCTACTCCCTCTGAGCTCCTCATTTCCATTTCCTTAGAACCTGAAGTAATTTTTGATATATTGTTCTTTGAATCTGACCCGTTGTTAGCTCCTATCATTGAGTTCTTACGCAAGGCTGGTTTGTTCCCTTTGATGCAAATGATTCCTGCACTAGCCTATCCTAGGTTAGTGCAACTCTTTTACCAACACCTTAGGGTCAGACCAGACACACATGGGCAGCCTGGCCTCCTTGTGTTAGTTGATAATTTTGAGATGCTGCTTAACCCAGCGTTGATTGCTGAAGTCATGGGCATCCCTGCCATTTTTTATCCCAACTGTGGATATGGTGCCCCTGTGAGTGCCTCTCTCGATACCATTGCCCAGGGCCATTACCAGAGGCTTGAAGGCCACAGGGGACTCCATCAGAAGAAGAGATTTGGTTCCCAAGCTGCTATTCATCGATCAAGTGCTCAGGAAGAATATCTACTGCTCCGGCCATCAGCAAGAAAGGAGGACACCAATTGCTGATGCTCTCTACTCCTCTCTGAGCCACGGATTTAATGCTGCATGGTTGATTTTTGCGGCCATGAAAGATATGATGGTGAAGCTTGGGCTACAAAAGAAGGTCCACACTCTCCCCTACGGAAGACTCATCACCAGACTACTTCTGAGGGGAGGATACAAGATACCAGTGGGGGAGTTATCTGCTGACCTCACTCCCACCACTTTTGCCAAAAGACAATGGGGGATCAGCAAAAGTCTAATGGATCCCCAGAAGAAGAAGAAGGCTAAAGCTCAGAGTGTTTTCGAGTAGGGAGAGGGAGCTGCTGTGGCAAAGGCCACCCCTGCCCCCAAAAAGAAGGCTAAAGCCCCTGCTCCAAAGAAGGTGGTGCCACACTCACCTGCTTCACAAGAACTCCTCCATCCACCACACTTGCCTCTCCATTAGTTTCTTCACCTATTCCATCTCTCCCTTTCCCTCTCTTATCTCCCTTTTCCATTCCACCCCCCACTGTCATTCGTTCCTGGGTGGAAAGTGTTGAACCCCATGACAACACTCCACCTTCACCCACCATACCTCAATACACAGCCCCAGTCTCTCCCATATCATCTGCTCCACACCCTGACAGCCCTCCCCTGATAACCTACCTCAAAATGAAGCCCTCACACACAACAGCTACCATACCTCTACCTACCCCACCAACCCTTATCACTGTCATAGACACACGCCATATTGACCAACCCCTAATCCAACCCCTCCCAACTACATCTTCCCTCTATGATCTTGACTTTAACTTAGCCACCACTTCAGGATATCAGGCCTTCATGACTACCTTGCTTGATACCTTGCCCACCCATGACATCCCTCTTCCAGATTCACCACTCCCTTCACCACATCACTCCCCAGCCCTTTCCCCTTCTCCCCCTACCACTTTCCATCATGCCCCCACTTTTTCTTTCCAACCTGTTCCCTCCTATCCTAAGACTCCACCCCAACCAACCTCAGATACCCTTACCCATATCCTTTCCCTCATATATGACATCCAAACCAACTCTCCACCACCACACAGACCCAAGCCCAAATGCAAACGGGCATCACCAACATATAATCCTACCTTCAAACATTGACAAACCCAATCATCCCTCCACAACCTCCTACCACCCCATTGACCCAACCCCCATCCACCTCGACTCCCAGCCCAACCTGACCTCACCCACATTGACTTACCTACACCCTACTCCCTCCATGACACCATACCCTACCACTTCTTCCCCACTCTACCTACCCTACCCCCTTTAATACTACCTCCACCTCAATTTACCCACACTTCTACCCAAATTGACCCCATTCCCTTCCCATCCACCTTTCCTATTCCAACCCCCTATTTGCGCCCCCCCCCCTTCCCCTTCCACCCCTCCCCATCCCCTTCTTCCCTTACCCTGTACCATCCACATCCGCTGCCCTTCCTTCATTTCACTTCCCACCCATACCTTCTATTCCCCCTCTTCTCCCACTCCCTCTTCAATTCACTGACCATTCAACCCAGACCACCCCAACCATTTCTACAACCCCCACTTTTCTCCCCCAGGATCCATTACTATCTACTTCTTCCACTCCATTTCTACCAATCTTGCCCAGACACTCCTATTACACCCCTCCCTACTTCACCCTCCTCCATGCCATGAGGGACAATCCCTATATCAAGAGGGATGTTCTCAATGGCATGGCCCAACTCTGCCAAGCCATTGAAAATGCACTCCTTTCGAGAAAAAGCCCACTTCTAAAAGAGCCACTGTAGCCCAAAAAGGTAAAAGGTCGGTCCCTCCATCCCCACCTCCAAAGGTCACCAGAGCTTCTGCTCAGGATGATCCCCATGGTCGCCTACTTTCCAAAGAGGAACGCAGACAGGCTGCTGCTACCCTTCGATTGGATCTCACTGAGCTTTTTCCTTCGGACTCCGACTCTGACTCTGCTTCTAAACCACCAAAGGATCCCAGTGCCCCCACTACTATTGTTGCTCCTTCATCCAGCCCTACTGAACAATCCTATCCTCAGCGAAGGAAGGTTGCTGCCAAAAGGACTACTCCCCCAAGTCACTTTTTGAAAATTGGAAAAGAAAATTCTGCCCAGTCTGAGGAGGCACCCCCATTAAGCCAGCCCATGAAAGGGAAGAGCCCTGCCATTCCTATAGCCAAAGTACCAGATCCATCTTCTGTGGCTCCCCCTAAACCAGAAAAAGGGAAAAGTCCTCTCCTGCCTCAGGTGCAAGCAAAAGTTAAATCTCTTCCCTCCCGAGACTAACCACCTCTTATTCCCCTCTTACCTCCTCAAAGAAGGGTAAGCCACCAAAGGTAAGGGCCCCAAAGGAAAATCTCTCACCAAACCCCTTGAGCCAACCACTGATAAATCTTCAGAGATCCCTCCTGAATCAAAGAAGAGAAAAATGAGGGTCAGGGCTCCAACCATACTCAAAACTCCCGAGCAAAGAAAGGCAGAGAGGGAACGAAAGAAGAAAGAAGAAGAGGCTCTCCTGCAAGAGCATGCAAAGAAGATGGGATGGGACAAGTTTTGAGACAGATTCTAACTAGATTGTATCTAGGATTTTCTCTGTTTCTTTTGCTTCTGTTTTCTTATATTTTGTACATTTCTAATTTTTCATAGACTTTTTCCCTGTCTTTACTATCTTGCTTTGCTTGTTGTGTGTTTTATTTCCTGTTCTTTCCTGTTCTTTTAGCCTCAATAGTTCTGCTACACTTTCACCTTTGAACCAGTGAGGACACTGCTCCTCATAGGTTTGGGGGTATGGCAGACAGACACTGCTCCTCATAGGTTTGGGGGTATGGCAGACAGACCCTGCCAATAGAATAGTTAACATAAGTGCAGCAAACTCATCTGAGTAATATGGAAATGGATCTATGTTCACTTAAGAATCATGCAAATAAGAAAGTTAATATTTCTACAAACTTTAGATAGTATAAACTTCTAATATTCCATATTTCCATATAATATCACCAAGGAAACCTACTTGTTTCAGCACTTAGTGAATCATTAGAGAGAGAAAAAGGTGAGGACATACTTGAAAGTTCAAAGGATGACTATAACCAGTGAGAATTGGGCTTACAAAATTTTTCTATTCTTTGAGGAGTAACTAAGGCATTTCTTTTAGTTCTAAGGACTGGCTGAGTCACTGTGCTCACTAAAAGTTAGGTAACTCTAAGTTGAAATAACTAACAGTACTCATGAGACTGAGGAAAGGATCAAGGCCTTCTCTTGGACAGTTTGAGCCTAATAAGACCAACCCTTAAGTAACTTCCCTTGTCCATACCCCCTTTGAGCTTTAAATCCTAAATTTCTTCAAAATACACCTGAGTACTTGAACCTAAACCTATGAACCTGATTCAACCTACCCTCACTCTGAGAATTCAGAAGGTAAAGGAGAAAGAGTTGAAGATGGACTAGCTATGGTCAACATTAGGTGAATGGAGAAGAAGGATCTAAAAAATCTGGCAGTATGGTAACTGAGAACATGGTGGCATTTCTGAAGAGCAAAAATAAAATAAAAAGAAGGAAACTCCAGTAAAAAAAAACAAAAATAATAATGAAGAGGAGTAAGAGAGAAGTCAAGAGGAACTTTCATTGGAAAATCAAAATCAAGAAGAGAAGAGAAACTGATCACTTCAAATCGGAAAATCTCAAAGAAGATGAAGGGAGCTGAATTATGAAAGGTGAAGTCATGAATCACCTCTGTGACCTACTGATTTCTCAAATTGGAGCCCCTTTTCAACCTTCCATTCTTTTTAACCCTACTCCATAAGCCACATTACAGCCCAGTTAAAAGCCCTTATGATCCAAAGTTGAGTGAGCTGTCATGTGAAGATAAGGAATTATCCAATCTATGGTGAGGAACTGCCAATAATGTCAGCACTTAAGAACTCTGCCTATGCTCATGCTTACAAACCCATTTGGGGGATGTAACTGCTCTTGAGCCTGTGAGAAAATGAACCCCTCAACAAAACCTTTATGAGCGTATGCCCTGCAAAGTTTGTGGGTCTGAACTTGAATGTATTATGTATGACCTTAACCTAATTTTTAACCTAATGATAAGCTCAGTGTTGGCACACACTAGTGCAGTTTTCTGTGATTGTAAACTATTTGGAAATGTCGTGCATTCATAAGAAGTTTATGCTGTCTAAATCTCTGTGCTATCAATGGATTAAAATTCTTTTATGTGTACTAATTCAAGATTAAACTAAATCTGATTCCTTGACTGCTCATTTAATGATACTGCACTCTTGTTAGCTGTTTCACTGAGAAGTTTGTGGGTGTCTTCACTGAAAACCCTCAGGAGACTTCACTCCTCCACTAGGGATCACCTAGGGGTTTAAAAGGCTTGGTACATATGCTAAATGTATCCGTGCTTCCTACGAAAGTGGCATTTAATTTTTAAGAGTAGATTTACTGTAGCTTTGCTAAGGGACTAGCAAAGATTAGGTTTGGGGGTGTGTTAAGACCAGAAAAGTACCACTTTTCACCCCTTAACTTAACCTTCGATTAGACCCTTAGCCACCTAATAAGTTCTTATTAAGTGTTTTGTGTAGGTAATAATCAGCAGTGAAATAAGGCCAGGAATCCTGTTAAGGAGCCTGCTTTGGCACCAAAAATCCCTCAGAAGAATGAACTCTGAATCCAGACCTGAAATGAGCCTCGCGCAGCTGACCCAAGCTTTAGAGGATTCAGGAGAAATATGCCTCGCACAGTTCAACTGAGCTTCCCAAGACTTTACAGCAACCTCTCGCACAGATGAGTGACTGAAGAGCTTCAGAAACTCAAACTCGCGCAGCTCTCGTGAAGCTGAAGAGTAGAACACATTGCACAGTGTTGCGCAGTTCAAAGCTGACTTCTCTCAATCTCGCGCAGTTCACTCAGAACGGCTGAGGAGAGAGAGCTTCAGAAGATTCCTCGCGCAGCTGTCGCGCAGTCACCGCAAGATACAATTATCCGAAGAAAAACTCCTCGCGCAGTTTAGAACTCATTAAAGCCTCGCGAGGTAACTCGCGAAGTCCAGTAAAGAGAAGTTCTCACGAAGTTCCCACGCTGTTCAAATTCACTCTCGTGAAGATCAGCCCAGTGAAGACCGAGCAACCTTGCGACTGCTTGAACTTCAACCCCGTGACATCTGAGACTATGTTTTCTACTCAACCTCGCGAAGCCCAATCCAGCGAGAGCGCAATTCTCTACCGCGCGACTGCCTGAAGAGCAAACCAAGGCAACCTCACGATGGCTCAAGCTTCAATGTCAAATCATCCTAGCGAAGAGCAAAGGGCTACCACGCGACAAGTCTGGGAATCTACAGCTACCTAGTGAAGCTCTGAACCTAATCTTCTATCTCTTCAGCAGAGGACCTTTTGGGAATTTCCAAGCGATTAGGGCACGCACTTCTATGCTTAAATCTCTGTACACGTGCCTCGAGGTATCCAAAGATCACTGTTAGGCCACATGGCATCATTAAAATTAGGGTTTTCTAACCCTAATGCGCTGCCACCCCACTGCTATATAAACCCATACCTAGCTTAGGTTTAGTTATCTAGGAACACATCTCGGATTATTTTTCTTTTCTCTTTCTTTTTAGCTGTAAGTAGTTTTCTTTTTCTCTTTCCTTCTCTCCATAGTACATCACTTGCTGGCTATGCCTTTGTATGTGTTTTTGAACTAGATTAATGGAAGTTCTATAATAGGATCTATACTTTGTGGAATTGGTGTTTATGTCTGACATGCTATGTGCAAGGCTGCTACCTTGTGATCCGCCATTGCTTTGGCTGTGTTTCATAGCAATGGAGGACTGATTCTAAGGGCCATTCAGATCCAAGTGACCTGTGTGTCTGGGCTATCATCGTCCTACAGCCTTAGCCCCACCACAGGACCCACTAGATCTGAAATCCCCATGGGAGCTTGAGCTGGTAGCCTTGTGACCATGGTGGTAGCAGCGATATTCTTGTTTTGTTTTAGGCTCCGTGAGGAGGATAACCTCTGGGATAGTCTATGACCATTTAAGTGGACAGATTATAGCCTTAGGGTGATTCTAATCCACCGATCCAAGATGGATCCTTTTTCTTTACACCTGAGCTTGTAGAAGCCTGGTGAGAGATTATACAAAGGCAGACTCTCCTATATTTGTATAGACCCGCCATCAGATGTTGGATCTGATCTGGTTATAGAGATTGTAGGTTGGTGACTGGACCATTGTAGCCTCACTCAAGTAATGGACAGCTAGAACGAAGGTTGTACTCAATCTCTTGCTGGTTTTATGTGTCTGGGCTATCATGGTCCTATACAGCCTTAGCCCCACATATAGAGCTTTAGAGATTGAGGTTCCCTATGGATTCTTGAGCTGGCAGCCTGGATAAAATAGTGCCTGCAATGATTTACTTATTGTGTTTTGATCCATCCTTGGATAGTGGCTCCCCTATGGGATAATCTATGACCATTTGAGTGGACAGGTTATAGCCTTAAGGGTGGAATCATGGCAGAGTGATGGGTTGGATCCTTTCTCCTCAGTGGTGATAATGTAGCCCCTGGACAGGATTTCTATACTTCAGATCTGAATCTGAGTTACAAAACTTCTCTGATCTTGGCTCCATAACATACTTCTCACCCTTTTTTATTTATTTTCCACACTCCATCCATCCTCTCAACCCTTTCTATAGTTTAGACATTGGAATACTTAGAATAAGTGACCTTAAACTCTCCTCCTTTTAGAACTGCCAGATATGTAGTCAGATCTAGAGGGACTATTAGAGATGGCTCCCTTGGAGCTGTAGATCACCTTTCCCTGTGGGACAAACTCTTACTTATCAAAACTTGCTACAATGGACCCTGTATCTTGCAGGTCTAGGATTTCTTAGTTGTACTAATTCCATCCCCTGTTTTACTCTTTCTTTGATTTTTAAATGACTTTTACCACTAACCAATAATGTAAGCACACTAAGAATCCGCCAATAGTTGCTCAGTAGATGGAGGCTGCTCCTTAGGAGGTGAAGCAGGAGCTTTATCTTTAGCTTTCTGGGGCTGAGGTGGTGCCTCCTCAGACTGGGCAGGTGGATCTGGAGTAGTAGATATCACAGGTGCAGGCATGTGAATAGAGATGGGGGTCGGATGATAAGGTTCATTATGGGCAGCAGCCAATGCGGATTCCAATGAGGCTATCTTGATTTGAAATTTGAGGGCGTCAGTCTCATGGATCTCCTTTTAGATTTTTTAGATTTCCTGGGAATTGTTATTTCATTTTTCAAGCATTCTCACCCGGGCATTCGCTGCAGCAGCAATTGATTTCTGATATTCCCAATTGATCTGATGATAAGTAGCTGTAGCCTTGGCCTTTTGATAGGAGTTCAAAATGTTTGTCCACCCCAATGAGATGCCCAGAAGCTGATGTCGGTGTTTCTCCATCATTTTATCAATCTGCTCCAGCAGGGGGGTCTTAATTGATTGGTGAAGCTTGGCCATGCCCCTTAGGACATCCTTCCTCAGGTATGCATTATCTCTCATATGGTGGAGGATGGTGAGGTAGGGGGGCTGTAAAAATGATATTTTGGGGCAATGGGAAGATAAGAGGTGGAAGGAGAAGATTGTGCTTGGTCCGGGAGGGGAGGAGGGGGGATGATAGTAGGGAAATCAAGTTGTGGGGGAATGGGGTCAGGCTCTGGGTCTGTTTGGGTGGATTTGGTAAAGAAGGTGGGGTAGGATAAGAGGGGTGGAGGTATAGGGGAAAGGAAAAGGGTGTTGGCTCAATAGGAGTTGGGGGTTATGGGGATGGAAAATGGAAATTGTGAAGGGATTAAAGGAAATGGGTGGGTAGGAGTTAATGGTGAAGGTGGGGGGGGAAATGAGTCAGGGGGGAAGTCTGTTTATGTATGTCTGTCAGTGGATAGGACCAGGGGCGGTGAAGTGGATGGGGGAGGGATGGGTGGAGTGGTTAAGGTGTGTAGGGTAGATTGGATGGAGGTGAGTTCAGCTTGCATCTGGTCCTGTTTTTGGGTATTGGTGGATAACTGGGCATGTATGTCGTGGATAAGGGGTAGGATGAGGGTTAGTGTGTCAAAGCTAGGAGGTTGGGTTTGGAAAGAAGAGGGTACTAGTTGGAAAGGGGAGGAGGGAGCATGATGGAAAGTGGAGGGAGGGGAAGAGTGGGATTCTGGGGAGTGGTGTTGGGAGGTAGTTGGGGAGTCTAGCAGAGGGGTGTAGTATGCAGGCATTGTTTCAAGGAATGTAGAGATGAAGCCTTGAAAGCCTATGGATGTGTTAAGGGTTAAGTCAATGTCAGGGAGAAGGGATGTAGTAGATATGGCTGGGGTGAGAGTTTCATCAAGGTGGGGTGTGTCAATGGGGATAGAGGGTATGGAGGGTGGTTTTTGGGAGATGGTTGGGATGGTCGCAGTTATTTTTCATTTTTTGTAGGAGATGAGTGGTGGGCTGGTAGGCTTAGGTGGAGATAAGAGGGGAATGGTGGCTGTGTACTGAGGTAAGGTAGGGGAAGGTGAGTCCTCCCATGGACCAAGCACAGGTGAAGGGGGAGTGGACATGGAGAATGGAAACAGAGGGGGGTGAGAGATGGATGCAAGAGGGGTGGTGGATGGAGGGGAAACAGGGGCTGCTGCAGCAATGGAAGTGATAATCTCTGGAGGCGCCTCCTCTATAGCAGGGGTAGACCCTGATCCTACTGCCTCTGGTTGCTTAGGCAGTGCCTGAGCCTCAGCTTTCTTCTTTTTCTGGCCCCCCATCAAGCTCCTGCTGATTCCCCATTGCCTTTTGGCGAAGATAGTAGAGGTAAGAATGGTGGTATGCTCAGTCTGTCTTATCTTGTAGCCCCCTTTGAGCAGCAGCAAGGTAATGATTCTTGCATAGGGTAGAGTGTGAGGCTTCTTGTTGGACCCTAACTTCTCCACTACATCCTTCATAGCCTGAAAAATTAGCCAGGCTGCATGGAATCCATGGCCCATGTTGTAGGAGTAGACAACATCCGCAATGGGGGTTCTCCTCTCCTGCTGATGTCCGGAGCAATATATGTTCTTCCGCAGGACTTGGTCAATGAACAGAAGTTCAGGTTCTAGTTCCCTCCTTCTGATTGAGTCCCCGGTGGATTTTAATCCTCTAGTTAGGGCCAGTGCAATTGTATCAATAGATGCCCTCAGAGGGAGGCCATATCCACAGCTAGGATTGAATGTTGCTGGGATGCCCAACACTTCCACGATCATCTTGGGGCCGACCAACATATCGAAGTCGTCAATCAGCACCAGCAAGCACCCTTGTCCATCATTGTCCCTCTTGACCTTGATGTGCTGATAAAATAGCTGCACTAGCCTGGGGTAGGCTAGTGCTGGAATTCTTCTCATCAATGGCAGCAGGCCCGCTTTGCTCATAAATTGTACTGCAGGGGCAGAGAGAGGTTCTTTCTCAAAAAATGGTATATCAAAGGCTATTTCAGGTTCCAATGGAATTGACTCCATGAGCTCAGAAGGAGTAGAGAACTTTGTGGTTGGTACCACCACCTCCTCAACCACTTCCTTTCCTTTTTTGGGAGACTTTGAAGTCTTGGCCTTTTTGGGGGTGGTCTCTACAGGGTCCTTGTCCTTCCCTTTTCTCTTATGTGCAAATTTTGGAGCCATATCTAACTCTGTCTTATAGTATGAGAAACGGGGGCTGAAATCTAGGGTTTGGTTTTATTTGACACACAGGGCACCTCAAGATCTCTGAGTAGAGGGCAATGGATGGTGGTGACGTCAGGAACAACTCTGTAGAATTGTGAAGTGAATGATGAGTTGTAGGAGTGATGCAGGAGGGGGAGAGGGGAGAGCTCCAGAAGCTAGGGTTTCACAGAGGGAAGAAGGATGAATATAATGAAGAAGGGACAAAGCGCGGGATTGAAATACTTATCGCGAAGCTCGGCGCGCTTTGGAACATCTAGTCGCGGGCTTGGCAATGAACCTAGCAAAGGTGTGGATTAAATCTGGATTGCGCGACAATCTCTCAAGTTATCCTTGGAGCACGCGACAGAGTGAGATTAATTCATGTGAATCGTGCGAGTGGCTCTTAGGTTTCTATTGGATTGCGCGAAAAGCTTTGAGGTTCATTTTGAATCTCACGACAGACTTAGAATCTCTGATAGGAAATGAAGTATTTCTGTTGAATTGCGCGAGAGTCTCCCTGTTTACCTAGGGAACCTCACGACAGCCTGATAATCTCACGAGAACTACTGAAGAGCGCGATGTGGACCGCGCGAGAGGTTGTCAGGCACACATGAAACTTGCGATAGGCATTGGATGTTGCTATGCAAACTGCGCGACATGCTCCCAGGCTTCCTTTTTAACCTCGCGATAGCTTTTGAATCTCGCGATAGTCTCCCAGACTTTCATTTTGGACCTAGCGACAATAAGGAATAAAATAGAGAGCATGTGCTCTCTGTTCTGCCCCTTTTCTTGTTTGCTTATGGTTGGAACCGGGGCATGACTCTCTCCTATGGCTACCTCTAGACACATGCAAACTCAAGCTTTTAATCAAAAACGACCTCCCATATTAGGTGTGCAACAAAAGCTATCTATTGAAAAATAGTAAGAATCAAACCGTGCATCAAAAGCTTAAAACAGATTGGTCCATATTCAGATAAGACCATGAACAAATCCTAAAGAATAGAAACAAGTAAGATAAATCAACCAAAAACATCATACATATGATATAGTAATGACACAGCTGTGGAGCAATTTGAAGAAGGATCTTCTTGAAGGTTAATGGTGTCCATGGGTTCAACAGGTTTTTGAAAACAAGACTTAAGCCTCTGACCATTCACTTTCAAGGTTCTCCCAGACTTGGGATCCTTGATTTCCACAGCACCAGATGGGAAAACATGCATGACAATATAAGGACCTTCCCATCTGGTTTCAATTTGCCTGAAAAAAACTTAAGTTTGGAGTTAAATAACCAAACCTTATCACCAGCAATAAAACTCTTTCTCAATAGCCCTTTGTCAAAGAAAGTTTTGGACCTTTCCTTGTAGATCCTGGCATTGGCATATGCATCCATCCTTAGTTCTTCCAATTTGGACTCGTGAAGACCAAAGTGAAGTTAGATCTAGATTTAAATATTTGATGGCCCAATAGGCCCTGTGTTCTAACTCCACTGGGAGATGACAGGCCTTGTCATAGAGCAGTCTGAATGGGGACATACCAATGGGGGTCTTATAGGCAGTCCTATAGGCCCATAGTGCATCATTAAGCTTGTCAGCCCAATCCTTCCTATCAGTCCTCACAGTCTTCTCAAGGATATGATTGATCTCCCTATTTGAAATTTCAACTTGCCCACTGGTTTGTGGGTGGTAGGGAGTAGTAATCCTATGGGTGACAGAATATTTCTTGAGCAAGCTCTCGAAATTTTTGTTACAGAAATGGCTCCCCCCATCACTGATAATGGCTCTAGAGGTACCAAATATGGAGAAGATATTCTGCTTTATGAACTTGAGGACCACCTGATTATCATTAGTTCTTGTGGCAATGGCTTCTACCCATTTGGAAACATAGTCCACTGCCACTAAGATGAAATGAAAACTATTTGAAGGAGGAAAGGGGCCCATAAAATCAATACCCCACACATCAAACAGTTCTACAACAAGGATGGGCTATAAAGGCATTGAATTTCGTTTAGACAGCCCTCCTAGTTTCTGACATCTTTCACAGGTCTTGCAGTGTGTATTGGCATCTCTGAAAAGAGAAGGCTAATAGAACCCACACTGCAGTACTTTGTCAGCTATTTTTTTTCCACTAAAGTGACCCCCATAGGCATTTTCATGGCACATGGCCAGAATACTGGGGACATCACTTTCGGGGACACATTTCTGAATGATTTGGTCTGCACAATACTTGTACAAGCAAGGTTCTTCCCAGAAAAACAATTTGACCTATGAGAAAAACAGGTCTTTATCGACTTTTTTCCAATGGGAAGGGATCTTGCCTATAACTAGATAATTGATAATATGTGTATACCAGGGGACTAAAGAGTGGATGACAAACAGTTGCTCATCTGGGAAGACATCATTTGTAGCAAGGTCATCATCACCTTTTTCCAACATAATTCTGGGCAAGTGGTCAGCCACCACATTTTCTACACCCTTCTTGTCTTTGATTTCGATGTCAAACTCCTGCAATAGGAGTATCCATCTAATCAATCTGAGCTTTGCATCCTTCTTGGACAGTAGGTACTTTAAAGCAGAGTGGTCAGTGAAGATGACAGTTTTAGACCCAAGTAGGTAACGTCTAAACTTATCCACAGCAAAAACCACTGCCATAAGCTCTTTTTCAATTGTTGTGTAGTTCAGCTGAGCTTCAGCAAGTGATTTGTTGAGGTATGCAACGACCACAAGCAGCTTTTTCTTTCTCTGGCCCAAGACAGCACCTATTACCAAGTCAGATGCATCACACATCAACTCGAAGGGCAAGGTATAGTCAGGTGTTTGGAGTACAGGAGCAGAGGTGAGGCAGATTTTTAACTTTTCAAAAACCTCAAGACATTCAGCAAAAAAATTAAAGGGCACATCCTGGCAGAGCAGGTGGCACAATGGTTTAGCAATTTTGCTAAAGTCTGTGATAAACCTCCTGTAGAATCCAATGTGCCCAAGGAAGGATCTGATTTGCTTGATTGTTCTTGGAGGGGGCAAATTTGCAATGAGGTCAACTTTGGCCTTGTCTACCTCAATTCCATCTTTAGAGACCACATGGTCCAACACAATTCCTTGTGTTACCATGAAGTGGTTCTTTTCCCAACTTAAGACCAAATTGGTCTCTTCACATCTTTGTAAGACTTGATGGGGGTGTTGTAGACATTGGTCAAAGCTATCCCCATAAACCGAGAAATCATTCATGAAAATTTCCAAGAATTTATCAATCATATCAGAAAAGATGGCATACATACACCTCTGAAAGGTGGCTGGGGCATTACATAGTCCAAAAGGCATCCTTCTGTAAGCAAAAGTGCCAAAAGGACAAGTAAAAGTAGTTTTCTCTTGATCCAAAGGGTGCACAGGGATCTGGTTGTACCCTGAGTACCCATCAAGAAAATAGTAAAAAGCTTTCCCAATCAACTTATCTAAAATTTGATCAATAAAAGGGAGAGGGAAGTGGTCTTTTCTGGTCTTGGAGTTAAGTTTTCGATAATCGATGCAAACTCTCCAGCAGTGGTCTCCCTGGCTGGTCTCAACTCTCCAGAGTCGGTTGTGATCACTATGATGCCAGACTTCTTGGGTACCACCTGGATTGGTGCCACCCATTTAGAATTAGAGATGGGGTAAATTACCCCAGCATCCAGCAACTTAATAATTTCTTTCAGGGCCACCTCCTGCATGTGAGGATTCAATTTCCTCTGCATTTCCCTGGAGGGTGTTGAGCCCTCTTCTAAATGGGTCCTATGCATACAGATTGATGTATCAATCCCTCCCAGATCAGCAATGGTCCAGCCAATTGCTTTCTTGTGCTTCCTCAGAACTGTTAACAATTCCTCCTCTTGCTCACAGGTTAGAGAAGAGGAGATAATTACAGGAAGTTTCTCTTCTTTCTCGAGGAAAGTATATTTTAATGTCTCTAACAGCTTCTTGGGCTCCAGGTCAGGGGCTTGTTGTATGGACGACAGGATTGGTATATTGTTGGTTGGAGGAAGGGGCAGCAATGTAGGTTTCCAATTGGAATGCTGCACTAAGCCCACAGAAGACCTCACTAGGGGCATGTCTTCTGGCATTAAAGCTAGGCTTCCTTCCTCCACCAAGTTCTAAAATTCAGTTAAATTAGTGACAATGTTGCCCCACTCCAGCAGAGTGGGCAGTTCTTCTTCAACAATTTCTTCTAGTACATCTACTGTAAAACATTCCTCATTGTCCAGCTAAGGGTACTTTACACTGTTGTACACATTAAGCTCAACTTTCATATGTCTGAAAGTGACCTCCATGATTCCAGACCTACATTGAATGCATGCATTGGCAGTGGCCAAAAATGGTCTGCCCAGGATAACAGGTATCGAAGATGTACTTTTGTTACAATCCATGTCCAAAATAAGAAAGTCTGCAGGGTAGAAGAACTTGTCTACCCCCACTAGGACATCCTCAACCACTCCCATGGGCTTCCTCTCAGACCTATCAGCCATCAATAGAACAATGGGGGTGGGCTTCAGCTCCCCCAATCCTAGCTGCCGGTATACACTGTATGGCAGCAGGTTAACACTGGCTCCAAGGTTCAAAAGGGCCCTTCCAATCGTGTGGTCTCCAATAATATAGGGAATAGTGGGTATCCCTGGGTCTTGTAACTTCTCAGGTATTATCATAGTTAATATCAAATTAATTGTATCAGTTGCAAGACCTTTTTGGACAAATGGCCTCTGACCTTCCTTTTCTGAGTACAGAGGTCCTTCAGAAACTTTACATAGGCTGGGACCTGTCGGATTACATCAAGCAGGGGTAAATTATTTTTGACCTACTTAAAGGTCTCCATCATTTCCTCGATCTGTGCTTGAACCTTATCAAAAGGGGCAAGGCCACTCAAAGCTTGAGGAAATGGCAGCTGAGGTACTGCTGATTCCTCAGCTGCAAGCCTATGGCTGAACTTTTATTTTTTTCTTTTATCTATTTTTATCTCCTGCTGAGGCTTAACTACAACCTCTTTATTTTTCCCTTGTTGAAGGGTAGCAGGCAGTTCTTGACTCTGTGTTCTAACAAAGTCCTTATCATTTTCACTTAATATTTCCTTAGGGTAAATCACTCCTTGTTCTTTTCCCACCTGGTTGTCTACCAGCTTGCCAGACCTTAAGGCTGTGATGGCATTGGCCCCCTCAAAATTTGAGGATCCTTCTCCGATGGAATACTGGCCCTTTGGTTAGCTACTAGTTGGCTTGGCAACCTGCCCTCCTCTCTCTTAGCCAGAGCATTCGCTATTTGGCCAAGCTGCTCTTCTATTTTCATAATGCTTTGACTGTGAGAAGTCACAGTCTGATTTAAGGGACCAAGGCTTTGCAATTGGGCCAAAACCTGGTCCTCGAAAAAAGCACTTCGAGGCTGAGGTGGGGGAACTACCAATTTATTTTGTTGCTATGGCTGTTGTTGTTAGAAATTTGACCTTTGGGCATAACCCTGGTTAAACTGCTGCTGTGGCCTTTGAGGTAAGGCCAACATCTGCTGTGGCTACATATAATTGTCTTGCCTCCACCTCAAATTTGGGTAATCTCTCCATTGGTAACCAGCATTTTGGTGCTGGTATCCATATGATTGTTTATTATAGCCACCAGATTATTGTTATCCAAAAGATTGGGCAGCAGCAGCCTGTTCCATTACAAACTCAGGGTATTGCCTTGCAGATGGGCATTCTTCCACTGTATGCTGTGGAGATTGGCATATCAGACATGCCTCCATGACTTGTGCAGCCATCCTGGGTTGCACCACAGTCAAAAGTTTATCAAATCTTTCAGTAAGATTGGCCATCTATTTTCTCAGGTCATCGTTTCCTCTAACTTCATACATCTTTCCTTTATAAATTTTAGCCACCCCCAGATTAGGAGAAGGCTCTTGAAGAGTTCTAGATGAGGACATCTTCTGGAAAGCATTTTCACTTATGACCTCGAATAAGTCCCATGCCTCATCAGCTATTTTATGCATGTATGTTCCACCAGAAGAGGCATCTACCATGTCTCTGCTCTTCTCATCAATCCCATTGTAGAAGCTCTGAACAAGCTGCCAGTCAGGGATCTTGTGGTGGGGACATTGTTTGAGCATCTCCTTAAATCTATCCCAGCATTGGTTAAAATCTTCAGTTGGGGACTGGGCAAAAGAAAGTATGCCCTTCCTCAATTGGCTGGTCTTGATCTCTGGGAAAAATTTAGACAGAAATCTTGTTTGGAGGTCTTTCCAGGAAATGATGCTATTGTTTGGGCGAGTAGATAACCAGGTCATGGCCCTGTCCTTTAAGGAGAAAGGAAAAAGCCTTAACCTAGTGGCTTTTGGTCCCAAACCAGTAATGGAGAATGTCGTACATAGGGCCAAGAACTGGTCAATGTGCTTGTAAGGGTCTTCCTTGCTAAGCCCATGGAAAGAGGGAAGCATTTGGATGATGGAAGTTTTGATCTCATAATTACCCTTAACATCTGGGAATTGAATGCTGAATGGATAATTGTAATCATCCGGAGCATTCAATTCCTTCAATGTTCTAGGTTGCTCTTCACCCGTAACTGCTGTCTCTATTTCAATAGGGGGCTCGACTGTGGTGTGCCTATGCCTTCTTGGTCTTCTACCCCTTTCAATCTTAGGGTTAGCAGGCTCTAAAGTAAGACTGAGAGATCTCCTTCCTGACATGCACACACACCAACAGCAGGGACAACTATTCGCAAGCACATTGCACTAGAAAAAATTACAACTATCCTAATCAACTACTTATGGAATCTTCAAAGGAGAAATAAACTGAGGTTTTGAAGGTTAGAGAAGTGCAAACAGAGCTAGCTAGACTCTCAATGCAATTCCAGTCTCCTTCTCTGCTACGGTCCAGATCTGCAAGAAAAATTCTAAATGTAAATCAGCAGTATCAATTATTCACAAGTACAGCTACCAAAGAACAAAGAATACAAAATTCTAGAGTCTACTATTAGATCAAAATTTCCCGACAATGGCGCCAAAAACTTGTTGGGCTTGCTACTGACTTTATTGGAGACAGTGATAAAAATGGGGTAAATAAAAAATGAGTGAAAGGTAGAGTGATGATTACGGAGCAGCAAGCCTAAAATATGCACAGTCCTGCAAGATGCAGGGCCTGTTGTAGCAAGTTTTGATAAGTAAGAGTTTCTCCCACAGGGAAAGTTGATCTAAAGCTCCGAGGGAGCCATCATTAGTAGGCTCTCCAGATCTGACTACAGATCTGGCAATCCTAAAGGGAAGGGGATTTAAGGTCACTAAATTCTAAATCCTAAGGTAACTTAATGTCTAAACCATAGAAAGGGTTGAGAAAATGGATGGAGTGGGAAAATAAATATAAAATGGGTGAGAAGTATGCTATTAGGTTCAAATCTGATGGGTTTCATGACTCAAATTCAGATCTGCTGCTATAGAAGTCCTGTCCAATGGCTACATTATCACTACTAAGGAGAAAGAATCCAACTCATCTCTGTGCCATGATCCAATCCCTTTATGGCTATAACCTATCTACTTAAATGGTCACATACTATCCAATTGGGGAACCACAGTCCAGAGATGGGTCAGAACAAGTCTATCATTGTAAGCACTACTTCATCCAGGCTATAAGCACAAGAATCCATAGGGAACCTCAACCTCTAAAGTGCTATGTGTGGGGCTAAGCCTGTATGGGAGCATGTTAGCCCAGACACATAGAACCAGTAAGAGTTTGAGTACAGCCTTAGGTCTAGCTGTCCACTGTTGTAGAAAGACTGCAGTGATCCAGTCACAAGCCTACAATCTCTATAACCAAACCAGATCTGCCATCTGATGGCGGGTCTATACAAATACAGGGGAGTTTGTCTCTGCACATTCTCTCACAGGGCTACAAGCACAAGTGCAGAGAAGAAGAATCTGTCTTGGATCTGTGGATTGGCCTCATCCTAAGGCTATAACTTGTCCACTTAAATGGTCACAGACTATCCCAGAGGCTATCCTCCTCACAGAGGACCAAAACAGAACAAGAACATTGTTGTCACCACCATATTCACAAGGCTACAAGCTCAGCCTCCCATGGGGATTTCAGATCTAGTGGATCCTGTGGTGGGGTTAGGCTTGTATGGGAGCATGTTAGCCCAGACACACAGGTCACTTGGATCTAAATAGGTCTTTAAAAATAGTTCTCCATTGCTCATAATACAACCTATCAATGGAGGATCTCAATGCAGCAGCCTTGTACATAACAACTCAATCTCAAACTTCAATCCCGCACATGTAAAACACCCAATCATGAAATTCCATTAAATCTAAACCAAATAAACATACAGAGGCATAGCCAGCAAGTGCTAGGCTATGGAGAGGAGAAAAAGTAAAAAGAAATCTACCTAAACCTTACTAGAGATCTACAGCTACTGCAAGAAGAAGATAGACAAAATTCTATTCTAAGAGGGGTCCCCTAAACCTAAACCAGGCTTAGGTTTATATAGCAGTCAGTTTGGCGGCGCATTAGCATTAGGAAACCCTAATTTTAATGATGTTATGTGGCCTAATACTGTTCCTTGGATGCCTCGAGGTGCGTGCACAGAAATTGGAGCGTTGGAGTGCATGCCCTAATTGCTGGAAGTTCTCAAAATGTCCTCTGCAGAAGTGAGGGAGAGTTAGAGTCTAGAGCCTCGTCAGGTAGCACTGGTTTCCAAGACTGCCGCGTGGTAGCACGGTCATCGCGAGATTGGATTAACTTGAAATTCTAGCCGTCGCGGGGTTGTCTTAGTTTGCAGCTTAAGCAGTCGCGCGATAGAGCATTGAATCCTCGCTGGATTGCTCTGGTCTTCGTGGGATTGCACTTTCCTTCTGAATGGCACGAGAATCGCGCGAGCAATTTGTTTCTCAATGGATCTTCGCGAGGGCGTGATGTGCATTGATCTCTGAACTGTGCGAGATGTTTTTCTAAAGTTTTGCATCCCGCGGACACTGTGCGATAGCTACGCATAGAAATACCTGGAGCTCTCTCTCTCCTTAGCTTATTTGAGTGAACTGCATGCGGTTTTGAGTGCTGCTTTCTTGAGCTGCACAAGCATTTAAGTGCTTGAGCTTCGAGAGCTGCGCAAGTCATGATTCTGAAGCCCTTCTTCACTGCGCGAGAACAGCGCGGACAATTGGTATGAAGTCTTGGGAAGCTCGCGAGGACCGCGCGAGGCTTACTTTCTGAATCCTTTGAACCCTACAACAACTGCGCGAGGCTCATTTCTTGCTCTGTTGCTGATGTACTTTGCCTTCATGCAGTCAAGTTCTTGTCTGGATCCAGCTTCCCTTCTTCTAAGAGATGTCTAGGGCAAAAGTGGGCTCCTTAGCAGGATTAAGGCCTTATTGCAGCTTCTGTTCATTACCTACAGAACAGGCTTAAAATACTTTTATTAAATGATTAAGGATCCAACAGAGATTAAGTTAAGGGGTGAAAAGTGGTACTTTTCAGGTCTTAACACCCATTTGGACACATAGTCCACAACCACGAGAATGTAATTATAACCATGGGAAGGAGGGAATGGGCCCATGAAGTCTATCCCCCAAATATCAAAAAGCTCAATCATAAGAATGGGCTGCAAGGGCATGGAATTTCGTGTGGAAATACTCCCCATTTGTTGTCATCTAGAACAGGCTTTGCAATGTTGAAAGGCATCCTTAAAAAGAGTGGGCCAATAGAAGCCACTTTGAAGCACCTTTGCAGCAGTTTTGTTACCACTGAAATGGCCTCCACAAGCTTGTTCATGACACATAGTCAGAATGTTTTTAAATTCGGTTTCAGGCACATTTCTTCTTACCACTTGGTCTGCACAATACTTAAAAAGGTAAGGATCCTCTCACATGTAATATCGAATTTGTGAGAAAAACAGATTCTTATCATCCTTGTTCCAATGTGGGTGAATTTTACCTGCAGCTAGATAGTTTAGTATGTTGGCAAACCAGGGCACACTCATCTCTACAGCAAAGAGCCTTTCATCTGGGAAGGATTCATTGATGGGCAAGCTCTCTTGTTCAGCAGCTGGGATCCTAGATAGGTGGTCTGCTACCACATTCTCAATCCCCTTCTTTTCCTTGATCTCTAAATTAAATTCCTATAAAAGTAAAACCCATGTTATCAGTCTGGCTTTGGCATCTTTTTTGGACATGAGATATTTTAGGGTTGAGTTCAGTAAACACAATGATCTTAGATCCCAGCACATATGATCAAAATTTCTCCAAAGCAAATACAATAGCCAACAACTCATTTTCAGTTTTCGTATAATTCAACTGGGCATCAACCATTGATTTGCTTGCAAAAGCCACTACACTTAGTGCCTTGTCTTTTCTTTGTCCCAAGACTGCACCAATAGCAAAGTCGGATGTATCACACATCAGCTCCAATGACAAGGAGAAATCAGGAGCTTGTAAAATGGGAGCAGTAGTCAAACATATCTTTAGCAATTCAAAGGCAGTCATGCATTCATCATTGAATTCAAATGGAACCTCCTGGCACAACAGGTGGCAAAGAGGTTTTAAAATTATGCTGAAATCTTTGATGAACCTTCGATAGAAACCAGCATGACCCAGAAATTACCTGACTTGCTTGACAGTTTTGGGTGGGAGTAGATGTGCAATTCAAAGGCAGTCATGCATTCATCATTGATCTTTACTTGCTTAAAGGTTTCCATCATTTCCTCTACTTTGGCATTCCGCTTATCAAAAGGAGAAGCTGCTTTTAAAGTATTTGGAAATGGCAAATGGAGAACTGGCCTCCCATTTACAGCCTTAGCCAACTCATCAAATTTTTCTTTATTTTTATTTTTAATTTTTTCTTCTTTTTTTCCTTTTTTCTATTAGGGAGCATTAACATCCCCCTTATTCAAACTGGGCTGCTCCTACTAGACATTCTTTGGGACTGCTTCATCATCTTCCTCGAAATTTGTCAAAGGCCCACAGCCTACCTGATTGTCTACCAGCCTTCCACTTCTTAATGTGGTGACAGATTTAGCTTCCTCATGGGAAGAAGAGACTTCACCTACCACATATTGTCTCTTTAGATTATCCATGGGCTGACTAGGCAGCCTACCTTCCTCTCTCTTTGTCAATGCATTAGACAATTGACCAGGATAGTCTTCTATCTTTTTGATACTCTGACTATGAGAGTGGACTATTTGAGACAAAGAGCCTAAGTTCTGCAATGAGACCATAACTTGCTCTTCAAAAGAGGGTGTTCTAGAAGCTGAAGTTGGGGCATTTGGTTACAAAGGCTGAACCATAGGCTGAGCCATAAGTTGCTGGTATTGGATCCTTGGAGCAAAATTATGTTGATAAGTTTAAGGAGCAGGTTTAAAACGCATTTGTGGTGGTTGCTGGTAGAACTAATTCTGAAACTGCTACTGGTTTTGATTTTGTACATTGTCTTGCTTCCACCTTAGGTTAGGGTGGTTTCTCCAAGAATAACCAGCAATTGGCTGCTGACCATAAGACTGAGCAGCAGCCACATATTCCATTACCAATTTTGAGAATTACCCAGCAGAGGGGCAATCCTGAATGGGATGAGTGTGAGATTGAAAAATGAGACATGTCTCTCCCACACTAGCAACTAATGGAGACTGCCTCTCCTCCACCATATTCTCCAGCTTTTGAGTTAAGCTGACTACCCTTCTTTCCAAATCGTTATACCCACCAATCTCATACAATTTTCCTCTTGATGTATTCTCCTTCACCATTCCTCTTAGTGTGTCCACATCCCTAGCAAGAGACTCTTGTTGTAATGAATTTTTACTAATAACATCAAATAATTCCCATGCTTCCTCAGCTGTTTTATGAAGGTATGTGCCTCCATAAGAAGCATCCACCATATTTCTACTCTTTGAGTCAATTCCCTGATAGAAACTTTGGATAAGTTGTCATTCAGGAATTTGGTGGTGGGGGCACTGCCTCAATAGCTCCTTGAATCTCTCCCATGCCTCATGGAACCCTTCAATTGGGAGTTGAGAAAATGAGAGGATATTCTTCCTCAACTGACTGGTTCTAGACATGGGGAAGAATTTAGCTAGGAATTGGCTTTACATGTCATCCCACGAGTTGATACTATTAGGGAGAAGCAAAGATAACCAAGCCCTGGCTTTTTCCTTTAATGAAAAAGGAAATAGCCTAAGCTTGGTGGCTTCTGGCCCTAGACCTGTAATGTTAAAAGTAGTACACAAGGCAAGGAATTCATCCACATGCTTGTATGGGTCCTCTTTACTCAAGCTATGGAAAGAAGGCAACATTTGATCGATTGAGGACTTAATCTCATAATTAGTTTCCACAGCAGGAAGCTGGATACAAAAAGGAGAGCTATATGCACCAGGTGCATAATAATCCTTCAACAACAACTTCGGTTGCTCACCCATTGTAATAGATTCAGTTTCAGCAGATGTAGATGTGGTTTGTTTAGGTCTAAGAATCCTTTCAACCTCTGGATTTAATGGCAAAATCTGGGGGTTGAGAGTTCTTCTTTCAAACATACACCACTCACACAATGCCCACAGTACAGTTCACAACCAATACAACAAGGAACAAGCACAAACAGCTAATAAATCTACAAATGCACAGATCTGAAAAATAATAGAGAAGTAAAGAGATGCAAGCTTCAGCACAACCTCTAGCACAGTGCTCTGAGCACCATAAATTTAGATCTAAAAAGAAAATCTAGCTACAAAATACTACATGAGCATTTAGTCAAACACTTAATAAGTAATCACAATTACAAATCTAAAAAAATTAGAAAGAAAACTTAGATCTACCAAGTTTAGATCACATGATTCCCTGGCAGCAGCGCCAAAAACTTGTTGGAGAAATTGAGTGTGCTGATTTAGTGTGTAACAAAATAGAATCAAATTAAAACAAAGGATGGATTCAACACAACTATAATCTCCTAGACCTGCAAGATACAGGGCTATTACAGAAAGTTTTACAGGTAAGTAAGGGTATGTCCATAGGGAAAATATGAATAAACTATGATGGATCTCCAGATCTACAATAGATCTGGCACTCTATCCTAATTTAAGCTACTCTAAAATAGGAGAGAGGAGAGGTTTTTGAGTTTTCTTGTCACTATAAACTACATATTTTAAATGCAGTTGATCCAGAGCTTAAGAGAACACAGAGGTAAGAGAAAATGGATTAAAAATCAAAAGGATGAAGATCAGCAGCTAGGGTATTCCACTAAAAATGAATCGAATAAAAGGCAATTCTTAGATCGGATCTGCAATAATCCTTCATCTGGCTAGAAGCTATCCAAGTTTTACCCCGACAGATGCATGATAAAAGAATTCAATCTCAACCAGAGAATTGAAGCAATCCTAAGGCTATGATCTATCCACTTTAATGGTCACAGACCATCCCAGAGATTGTCCCAATTAAATCAAAGCAATCCTAAGGCTATGATCTGCCCACTTTAATGGTCACAAACCATCCTAGAGATTGTCTTGAGCAAATGGTTTTAATTAGAATAGGTTAACCATTGTAGGTGTTGTGAATATCAGGCTACAAGCTCCCCATTTCTGGTTGGCTCACAGGAGTATCCAAACTAAGGAAATTAAATACGAATAAATGAAATCTAGCTCAGAATTAACTCTAAAACCCACAATTCCATTGCAATGCTACTACTTACAATGATGTGCTCATATCTACAATCTGTACAGCATCTGATCCCTCACAAAGCCTCTAAAACTCTCAATTATAGATCATACCGTCACCCTAGACACTGAAGTGGTTTTTAGCCAACCATCATTGGCTAATAGCGAGGAAGAAGAAGAAGGCAAGGAGAGGGAGAAATTGGAGGGAAAAATGAATTCGATCTTGACTCTACTCTCTCAATTTCTTGATGCCTTTCAATGTCGTTGCTCCTCTATTTATGCCTTTTTCTTATATCTGTTTCAGCCAATTAGAATTCAGAAGAATAATACAGTTATGCTGATGTGGCTGATCTCTCTTCTAGAAGATTTTCTTCTATTGATCCACAACTGACAAGTACATGTGAGGCAGTTAGAGTTCCCACTCGTGCTCAATTGAATACCAAAAATATCCCTCAGGGGTCGCTGTCGTGCCTTGGAGCTTGTGCGTAAAACCTGAAAGTTGTGACTGCTGAAGAAGGGTCATTTGAAGTTCCCAGAATGAATGTCGAGAGGTTTAGAGAGCTTTTCGACGGGTTCTTGGTCTATATGCTCAATCTTTCGATAGGTTTGGGATAAACCTCTCGCTGGATTGAAGTGTACTAGTCGCTAGGATTAGCCTCTGTTGAAAGGTTTAAAGTAGCTCTCGATACCCTCTGTTTAGTTCTTCCTTCATCCTGTCACCAGGTTACAACCATCCTGTCGCCTTAGTGAGATGATCGATATGTTGGGGATCATCTCAACAGGTTCTGAAGGATCCTGCCGAAGGCTTCCCTTATTCTGCTTGATAGGTTTATCTGAACCTTGTGACTTCCATTGCACCTTTAGGTAAGGTGTCGACAGGATTCTTTCTTTCTGCAATCACAACCTATCAACAAGCAGCTGGAAACTTGCAATAGCTTACTAGATCCTCTCGACAGCTTTGCAATTGAGCTTCAGAACTTCTCGACAGCTTCTTCCTTGACTTTCCTCAGCTGGCACCTATTTCTGGTGCACTATCTTCCATCTATTAACACTCAGCAAACTCTTGGTGGGTTCAATCTATCTTCTCTGCAACTGTGCTTGGTCTCAAGCATAGCTTATTGAGCCCATGACCTCATGAATTTATACAACTCTGATTGCTTGACTGACAGGCTTTTGGGCGATTGTGAAACCGTGATGAGGAACAGATTGCTTCTTTAGCCTTTTTAGGTGGATATATGCACCAAGGCTGAATTTTATTGCTTATCTATAAAACATCCTTAACACACCTTATTAGTCAATTCAAGTGCCCAACAAAGGTTAGGTTAAGAGGTGAAAAATGGTATTTTTCACTGCTCAACACTTATGTGTGGATTACATGACCACCTAGTTAACTTAATTAACTTAGTATACAAAATTAATTTAGAATTTTAATTTTAATTTTTGAAAATTTTATTTTGAAAAATCCAAAAGTATTTGAAGTTTGTAGGTAACTTCACTGAAAACCTTCAGGAGACTACAACTCCTCCACTAGGGATCACCTAGGGGTTTAAAGGCCTGTTGCATTTGTTAAATGCAATCGTGCTCCCTATGAAAGTGGCATTTAAGTTCTTAGTTTATATTTCCTTGTTTGATAGGGACTAGTAAAACGTAAGTTTGGGGGTGTGATCAGTCACATAATATACCAAATTATTACCCTTAACTTAGTGATGCTAGGACTTAGTTTGTTATTAATAAATTAATGACGTGCAGATATTAAAGACAATCAATAAAAGAGAGCCATAATGATAATCTTCGTCAAAATGAACTCAAAACGAGCAGAAAAAGATAATTAAGTGTAAAAAGATGATTCGCTATATATTGAAAGCTAAAAAATCGTAAAAAGATGATTGAGCGCTATGACTAAAGAATAGAATAAGAAATCATAATTTACGATTCTTTAAAAGGCATTCAAGAAGATAAAGGGATAAAGAAGAAAAAGCAAACAATCGTAATTCAGAGAATAGTCTAGAGAGAGCTATGA
The DNA here is from genome assembly GCA_021018995.1 of Chloranthus sessilifolius. NCBI lineage: Eukaryota > Viridiplantae > Streptophyta > Magnoliopsida > Chloranthales > Chloranthaceae > Chloranthus > Chloranthus sessilifolius. The sequence continues at coordinate 58,362,290 of CM037593.1, read as the reverse complement.
AAGATAGAAAATCGTGATTTACGATTTTCCAGAAAGAGAAGAAAAGAGACAATCGTGATTTACGATTGTACTAATAGAAGCTTTCCTACTGCTACTGCTGATCACGTGAGAATGAATACCGCCATGCACCGAATTAGAAGAACTCTAGAAGTTTGACTGATCACAGATCTGGGAGAATGACGAAGAAGAATCTTAAGAAGACTCTGCTGCTAAAATAAAGGAAGAAATCTAAAAGCGCATCAACAGAATAGAAAGCAAGGAGGAATAAAATTAGAATTAGAGTAATATTAAAATAGTTTTATTTCTTTTACTAGAATTAGGAGCGCATCAACAGAATAGAAAGCAAGGAGGAATAAAATTAGAAATAGAGTAATATTAAGATAGTTTTATTTCTTTTACTAGAATTAGGAGTTTGTAAACCGACCCCTTATAATCTATAAATAAGAGGGCTTGGTACAGGAATAAACCATTGAAGAATTTATCAGCATCAATTGAGGACTGAGGTTGGATTTTCTTTTGATCAAATTAGAGTAGATTTTTATTGCTTTATAGATTAGATATCCAAGGTTTCTCAAAAGCAATTGACGACTGCAATTGAGAGCTGAAGATTAAAGTAGATGTTTATAATTTCTCAGAAGCAATTGACGACTGCGGCTGAGGGGTGAAAGATATAATTTTATTTTACTTTCTAATTTAGATTTATTTTATTATAACTTCTTGCTTTATAAATATATTTTAATTTTAATTTGAATTGACGACTTAGGTTGAAGTTTGCATATTAGTGTAACAATTTTTACTTTTCCATCTTCAGTTTTCTAGAATTTGATTGACGCCGAAGTTTTAGATGATTGTTGATTAGATTAAATCTATATTGAATGAAACTAGTTTTTTATTAACGCCCAAATTCTAGAAGAGTGAGAATAGTGTAATGGTATTTTAAATTTATAAACATCTAATAGTAGAAGATTGTACTTGACGATCATAATCTGAAATTTGAAGATTTATAATTTATTTTATACAAATTAGATTAATAAATAACTCTTTATTCATATTTCTCCAGTTTAGGATCTTAAAAGATAAGTATAAGTTTTCAGAAAAATTAAATTAATATAGTATAACTTCTCTCAGTGGGAACGATCCTTTGCTAGTACTATAATTTTCATTGTGCACTTATAATAGGTTAAGACTTAATTAGATTATATAAATAAGCCACTAATAATAGGTCATGTACGCGAGTGTGTGAGATCATGTCTAGGCTTGGGCGTGGTGATTTACTGAGATGGTATCGAAATATGGATTGCACCGTATTCACATGCTTTACAACTCATGGTGGTATAAGACATTATGATGAGTGAGGTGAGTGTGAATTCAGTATAACCTCGTATTCGGTGCCATAGACGGTGACCTATCAACCTGAGCTTTAAGTATGATAGATTAAATTAAAGAATATAATACGACACTCGACCTTTAGGCCTTTGTCATGATGGGGTTCCTTTTACTGTCATGTGAGACTTAGAATGTAGGCATTCATGTACAGATTCAACACTTTTATGGGAGTATGGGGCTGCCACACAAAGTTCATCCAGGTTTCTACGGAACCCGTCCATTGGGTAACGTGATTTAGTGAAGCTTATCGCACCATGACTCATTTTAGATTCAAGTTATATGAAAAGATAAAATAAGATACAGATATAATAAAACATCACTGTATAGGCCAACATAAGATTAATAATTTAAGTCTGTATGTGTCGTTCCTTATGTAGTCACCCTAAGAATTCCAACGTCTATAGTAGAAACGGGTCGCTTAGAAGACAATATGAGATATGTTTTAAGGTACGGTGTTCTTGCCTTTAGAGATGTGTACGCATGCCGTCCGCCCCTGAGACTGGATGGAGTTTATGATATGATATAGAGGGAGGTATGTTATGATGGCATGCTACTATAGCGACCCTCACATGGTAGGCTCGAATAATGACTCTGGCATAGGTCGTATTAGGAATAGAAGTATGTATGTACACCTATGCTATGTACAGAAGTATGTGTCTTTGTAATATGATATGTTACATTTATGAGGTATGATGATGTATATTAGGATTGGAATGTGTCTAGATCATGGTCTTGCATGTAAGTTAAAATATGATTTTGACATTCTTTATTTCTTATATCCTATCACACATTTATTATCACTCACGAGATGCACCCACAATGCACCTAAGTAGTGTAGGATGGATTGATGTGTACCCACTAAGTTGCGCGTTGTTTAACAACTCAACCCTCGTGGCATTTATTCTTTTCAGGTGATTTTATCGACGGAGTGGGTGCCAGTTATCACGATCTTGTGAACGCTGATTTTATAGATCCTGTGGATGCTGAGTACCAAGAGCCTTGAGAGGGCGACATTGCAGAATACCAAGAGGACCCCAGTGTTGATTATAGTCCTTATACAAATTATTAATAGCATAGTTTTATTACTGAGATTAGGATTTATAGTCTAGGCAGTTTATTCTTTTGTTTCATACAGTGATTGCTTATTTATAACCTCGTACTTTTTATATATAATTGTTCTTTATTTTTCCATTGATTAGTTAATATTTTATGGATTTTATCATATTTTATTTAATCTTTTTGGCTGCCCTAATATTTCATTTATTTATTATTGGATTCATGAATTTTATGGAACTATATTAGCATAAGAACTCTGATTATGTATATATCTGCTTAACGTATTTGGGATGTGTGCAGGTCATAACACAGAATTCTAGGCCCTCAGGATGAGATAGAATTTTGGGCCATGACACTGTATGATTATCTTATTGACTTTATATTTAAGCAACCATCTGACATCAGGTATTCTTTCTAACAATCATCACTGTTTGTCTATATTAAAAGATTGGTAGTTGTTCGATAAAGAGACTACTTACTGATCGTGAAAGCGTACTTTTACGTCATGTGCCACACATCTTTGGTCATTGCAAATTGTCCAACTAACAACCCATCATTCTTATGTGTCTCAGCCAAAAAAGAGCACAACCGTCCATATTAGTGCATAGATTGGGCAGTTCAAATCCTCCAATGAATATAATCTTTGGGCCTATGGTAGTTTCCCATATGAGCTTCCACTTTGACAAACTGAATTTATATAAAGATATGCCATTTGGTAGAAATTGAGTGGTCATGCCTCATTTATCATTAATTAAAATGTTGGTACACTAGAAAAAATAAGACTATTAGCAGCAGCCAAAAATTGCCGCTAATAGTCTTAATAGCTTTTTTTGTTAATAGCGACAATTTTTTTACAGCCAAAAAGTGTCACTAATAGTCTTTTTTTTTGTAGTGGGAGCTCTCTCTTCCTTATTTTAATAAGTTGGATTATGTTTAAGAAACATTTTTTGTTAAAAAATAAGTTGTTATTCTTCCAGATTGAGAATTATGGAAGTCCAGTCAGCTGGAAGAGCAGTGCGCAAATCGATACTCCAGATTGCAGCTCTATCCTAGTCCAGCCATATGACAAATACAAATCAAGGTAGATATTTTACAATTCATTTATACTTAGGTCTAGCAAGAACACCATTCTTTTTTACACTTCCAAATTTCACTACGAGGAGAATCAAGCATTTGACTCTCTTTTCACTCAATATCCTTAAAGCACATATGGAGAGAGATGAACTTTAGTGCTGATTTGCTAACAAAGATTGGACAAGACTCATCTTCAGTTGGTCGATGGACAAATTCATTTTCTATTCCTTTCCCTCTTCACTCTTGCATCTGAGAAGATATGATATGCAATTCAACTCGTTTATAATTGTCACGACCCAGAATCCTTACCCGACCTCAAGGGCCTAGAATTCCGTGTTATGACACCGCACGCTTGTTAAGGCAATAAGCGGACATACACATAATTCTTATACCGATTTAGCATATGGATCAAGGCATTTAATAGCATCATTTAAAAATAAATTATTCAAGAAAACAACAGCGGAAAACGTAGATGACGTTAATTAAGTGATAAATCCTAACCATGCATCTATAATCGAAAGCAAGCAGAGGTTTTACGTAGAATAAAACAGTCCCAACGCAAACCTAAGATTGGTGCTGAAAAATAAAAGTATCTAATAACAAATCTCCCCTGAAATATAATAAAACTATGACTAAGAATCTCTCAATGCTCAAAGTAATCCGCCGGATCTATTCCCTCGTCCAAATGGTAGCCCGGCGTCTTCACGCTCTTGAGCGCATCGAGAACAAGACATCCCCATCCTCGGTGATGGAAAATCGAGTTCTCACCGCAATCGTTAGTTTTGGGGAGGGGTGAGTTTACTCGATCACGTAAACTCAATGAGTTACAATCGATCCACCATAAAATACTCGGTGATCGTGTGCAATCGCTTGAGTTGCGATACATTTGAAATAAATCAAACGACTATAAATGATTACAAAACATCTAAGATCTCATATCTATCATAACAAACTGAAAAATATAGCATAAAAAGAAAAAGAAGTAACATAAAATGAAAAGACCTGACATAACATGAAATAAATATGATGCATCAAGTTCTGATCTCTTTTTGTGTCTGCTTTGACGACTTTTCCTATGTGGCATATCTTAAGACTTAATATTGCTCCATACGCCTACACAACGTACTTCACATCTTACCTAATTTTCGTTATACGACTGTGCGGGGCATTTGCTCGAGCCTATCACGCGAGGTCCACGGTAGAATAACCACCTAACCTCCATATCATATCGTATACCACCATCCAGCCCGATGTGGTTGCATGCATTTAAATCAGTGTCCCCTTACATTCGGGACACTGTCGTATCATATTGTCCTTAAGACCCGTCTTGGCTGCAGACGTTAGATCTTGCGGTGTACGCAAGACATGGCGATGTAGAAACTTAATTTGTATTTTTTGGCCTTCACAACGTAACTTAATTATCCGTATTCGTAGCTTACCTTATCTTACATATCATTTCTTATTGTTTCTTTGAAAACTTAATTTGAAGTGAGCCACGCGATAAGATTCACAAAATCACGCTTTCCAAGGAGCAGGTTACGTAGTAACCTAGATGTACTTGGTGATGACTCATACTCCCATAGAGGTGTTACATCCGTACATGGATGCCTACATTCCAAGTTCCACGTGTGACCGTGAGAACCCCACCATGAAAGGCTTAAAAGTCGTGTGACATAGCTTATTTCTTTTTAATTGTGCGTATGCCCTATCGTGATTTTTCTATGTGGTGCATGCTATATGATGAAAGGACTAACTTGACCTAAAGAAACTATTTCATACACCTTACATACTTGTGAATATAAAATAATAATTTACATTTGAATGTAATGTATATTTCATACAAAAAAATTGTGAAGAAACCTTCTATGGTACGACATCGATTCGCCTTCTGTTTTTAAAATTTCATAATATTTGTGCAGTCTTAGTATCGACACCTTTTACTAATTTGACCTAAGAGTGGGTCAATGTGGCAGTCAAATGATCCACTTAGCCTAGTTATACAAGGGTTAATATCCCTCACTAAATTTTCCAATTTCTGAGCCTCAAAGCGCGTCTAGAAATTTTAGTGACACTTTCTCGATCCATTAGATTACATTGAGTTACTATTGAGATCGTTTTGAAGTTGGTCCTATGGGCCACTTGCGCCTTAATTCTCAAAAATTAAGGGTCAAAGGTAACCCATGTATTATTCCATGTGGCACCTAAGGCTAAAATAAGAAGGCACGAACTTTGAGTCATTTATCCTCTAATCTGAACCATTGGATGGTTAGACAATAAAATTTTACCTAAGGTTGATTCTTTTGTCCCGATCCCAATTCGATCTCTAGCACACTAGATCTTCCAGTCAACGTTTTACAAGATCTAGCGATCAAGTGCACACTTAGTGTACCTACCATGTGTCGATCGATTGAATAGATCTGAACCATCAGATATTTAAGAAAAATGATTCTAAGGTATTAGGTCGTTGGGCCCAATTTATTTTGACCTCTAAGGTCTCAAATCTAAGGGTCAAATCCTTCATGTTCACTGATCTCTAAATAGCCTTTTAATTTTCTTGATTTGTGGGCCAAATTCTAGTTACGAACCATTAGATGTCTCGAGGATTTCAATTTGTGGAGATGGTCCATCTCTGTTCTATTTCTTGGTTGGGCCCACCAGTCCAACGTTGAATCTATTTCATTTGAAATCAATGGTGCTAAAAGGATGGTTGCACCAAAGTATTCATATCAGGTAAAATTCTTCAAAGTGCCCAACTACAATAGTTGGCACGGGCAAGTTATCACCGGCATTGTCGGCGTTTAGTTGGGCCGATCCCCGAAATATATCTTATCTTCACTGACGAAATTGTGGAGAAGAAGAGCTCTCTCTCTCTCTCTCTCTCTCCACTGTAAACACCTATATAAGCAATACAAAACACTATATATATTCATTTTATATCTATATATATCAAGGGCAACTATTATATGTCCATGTATAGGATTTATGTTATTATACACACCGAAATACATGTATATATATAACTTTTGAATACCTAAATAAGATAAATAGATATTCATTTAATATATATATATATATATATATATATATTTATTCTTATTATTATTAAAATAAAAAGTTGAATATTTTAAGATCGATCGAGGGGCACCCACCTGTTGGAGCGTGCACGTAGGAGTTGATTTCAAGCGCTAGATCGGCGATTCGGCGATGTGCTTTCGGCAGTGGATCGACGGTTTCACACTTATGCAAATCAGATTCAAGGCAACACTTTGGCTCGGGTGTGGTATTTGTGCGCCACCCCGTGGGCCGATCGGCAGAGGGCCTGCTAGGCGTTTTGGAAGGGAGCGTGGCTGTTGGGTTTGGTTCAAAAGTGAGAGAGGGAGGCAGAGGAAGATGGCTGTTTGGTTTAGTGGGTTAAGATATATGTATATTTATAAACAAGTCTATCTATATATAGAGAGGGAGGGTAAGGTTTTAGGTTAAAAGCCTTTGGTGGCTCTTATTTATAGAGAGAGGAAGAGACGGACGTGGGTGACCTAAATGGGTAAGTTCCCAAACCTAAAAGGGGCAAGAGTTCCAAGAGAGTAGGAGTCATTTTTGGGACTCTTCTTATTTGGTAAACAAAATAATTTAGTTGCCCTATACAGTGTAAACGTAATAAAATAGAAATTCCTAAAATTAGCATTTGTGTGGGTCAGGATAGAGTGTGCGTACACATACCCCCTCTTGGTGCATCCTAAATCTATCGCCATTCATTTGAGCCACAGATAACCGGGTCATAACAATAATTTTCTCTTTTTTTTAAATCAAAATAAATATACATGGGTGGAGTCCCATCAGCCCCAATTGACTACCCAAAAAAAGAAGACTATAGTCAATTTGATCTTGATTTAACTCCAAGTAATGATGGAGATGTGATTCATTAATTTTCACAACCCAGAAGTGATAATACTGCAAGTATTTGGTGACAGTTTAATGATCGACAATTGTTTTATATATATATATATATATATATATATATATATATATATGCACATACGATCAGCAAGGTGTTCTTTTAGGTTCTAACGAAAAGAAAAATGAATCAAGCATTCAGATACAAATGAATTGCCGAAAAGTACTAAGTCCATTAGCATTTTTAAAAGTTGGGCCAAGCAGTTTAGCTATTGATTTTTAATTAACATCTACTATGTCTATTTTGCTTCTTTAGATTGAAAGCAGGTGAAAACAACACTTATTCTAGAGGATATAGCATAATCTAGAAAATTATTTACACAAAAAATACCCGTCTTCTTTTGTTTCACTTTTGTTATTATTCATTTTGAGACCAATTCTTGGTTTCTTACATCAATAGTTTAGAACCCTCATGGCAAGCTTAATTTTTGGCCAAGTGTTGCCACATAGCACACATATTTCATCAATCCATTGATGCATGTTATACAATAAGCAAAAAATCCATCCAAAAATAATAAATTTTTTAAAACGAAACAGATGCAAAGTCAGTGTACAACTATTTATGAGCATCCAAATTAGTAATAATCTTTTGAAATTTCACTTATTTCATGTTGCATGATATCTGTGCATCTCCCAAGGTTCGTGGAAGGAGACTGATCCAGTTGCAATTCTCTCTGCAATAAATCCTAGGTGCATGAACTCATGCAAGTGTGATAAAATAGTATATATATTAATAAATTTTATAAGTGACAATTATTTAAATAGGATTTAACACAATTTAACAAGAACCTCTAAAACTTATTTCAAAGATTTACATTGTAGCTTTTCCTTCTTAAAATAAATGGCCCTCACGTGCATTGCACGTGCAGGGTCCACCAGTGTATATATATATATATATATATATATATATATATATAATGAAAAATGGAAAACTTTAGTCATATGATCATTTCTTCTCAAAATGCATGTCTTCAAAATGTTCTAATGAACATCTCTGTATTTGTGTTGATCCTTCCTCTACTTCGCTACTAACATTTCTCATTTCAACTGCTTTTTGATCATATTCTCTATAATCAAAATCATCCACGTTCTTATTTTTTACTATAGGAATAATGGAATTTTCCGTTGCCTTGACCTCTGCCTGAAAGTTCACCCTAGGAATCGGTAACTTTGTGAACAAAGCTTCCTTAATATTATTTGTTGTCCCCTTATCATATGGATTACGTAAGCCCAAATATCCTTGTCTGAAATTCTCATAAGCTGTCTGTGAAAGCAAATAAATAAAATAATCATATCATATGGATAATGTTTCCCTCATTCAAGTGAAGGAGAGATCAAATAATCTTCCTAGATTGTGGGGACCACCTCAAAACATTTTTTATAACTAATAATGGAACATGTAACAAAAAACTCGAGCCTATTTATAATGGTGAAAAGTTTACTATAACCAATATATATATTGAATCGAGTCATGGGACATTAATGTATAACTCGAGCTCTTATTGGCCGCATGTTATATCAGGTGACTTAAAAAGCGAACCTGATGTGACATGCATCCAATGATTATTAGAGTCATGAAACTATGTTTCATGACTTCGAGTGAGATATCATTACCCGCTGTATATATATAAGGGTACCAATATCTGAAGCCCTTCAAGAAGTAAGAACCGCCAAGTTTAGACATATTTATGAAAACAAAAGGTTCACTATTTTATAATGCCGTGCATGCCCCACTAAATTGGTAAAAATGCCCCCATTCACACCTGTCAGTGGTATGCCATAGACTATATATTACAATTATCGGTGGCAAACAACCGAGAGATGTTAATTGTTGCTGGTGACGTCCCCCAACGTGTACCTGTAACAACCCAAGCGGAGGAAAGTGAAGGGAGGGTTATGGGGTGGTTAAAGTGTTTGTGTGGGTAGGCATGCCCATAATTCATTTTTGAAAAACGTTATTCGCATTTTTTGGAGGTCCCACTATCAAGTCATCTCCCCTACCTATTAGTAACCCGGTTGTATGATGGTTGAAAGTGGGTTCGTACAACCCGGAGGAGTGAGCCAGGACAGCTGCCTGTCTCAAGCATCCTTCTCGCAAATAGTCTGGCCCTGGCTACCTCCGTTATAAAAAAATTAAAAATAAAATCATTTTAACGTTTCTTTTTCAAAAAATAAATATAATGAGTTTTGTAAATTGTAATTGTTGGGTGATGCGTGAGAAGGGGCTATAAATTGGCTCCTGTTTATGTCGTTGAGGAAGGTTGGGTGCGAATGGTGGCTCAGGACGACAATTGGCGAGCATGGGGAAGATGCTTGTGCTCGTGGACAATGAGGAATTGTACCTCCTTTTACATAGTCGATTGCAATTGTTATATATATAACATTTTTTTTTAAAAGGCGAAAAAAAGAGGTACAGGTTAAAGAGTGCAACTCCTAATTCGTGACCAACACATGGGGGTGCATGATATAACTATCTTCGGGTGCACCTACGTTTTCCAAGCGATGCAAATTCAGCATTGAATCAGATGATTGTCTTTGATTATAGTGAATCAGATGATAGAGATCACATTTCATGCTGATCTTTGGCAGCTAAGAGCTTTACATCACCGCCTTAAAATCAAAGAGTTTAGATGGTGTGTCACATGGCACAAAGCTCAAAAAGGTCAATTTTTTTTTTTTTAGCAATGCGGTGCAAGTTGTAGTTCCCTTTAGAAAATAAGGTGGATCCATATATGTACTATACAAACAAAATCCGATCAATTTCTGCACAATTCCATCAATCTTGACCATCTGATCAAAGTGCTGACACCATAGTTCAAAATATTTCGGCCGATATGTACTGGTTTTGGCCAAGCCCAAAACGAAAACCTGTAAATTTCTGTCGAAATATACCAACCTTCAAATTATAGGCTGATAATTTGAACACTATTGAAAATACTAATTTTTCCAAAAAAAAATAAAAAATAAAAATAAAATTTGACTGAAATCATCAGCCGAAATTTTGATCCTTGGCTGACACATGATAATTCTAACCATCTAATTGTTGATCCTCCGAAAAGATAATGAATTGTTTTATAATTAGGAGCTACATTAAAGATACTCTATACAAGTTATATCTGAAAACCAATAATAAGGTAAAAAAAAAAGAGAGGTTTAAGTGAGCCACCTGATTTAGTGTAACAAGATAACCATGGAAGGTGATGAGACCGCCAAGAAACCAGATCCCAAAGAAGCTAAACAACAATAATGCGAGGGTCTCTGGTGCGTTCGAAAGCAACTCTATGCCAGTTTCAGATATTCTCTGCTTGATTTTCCGACATGAGAATGCGAAGATGTAGATAAAATAAACTAATGCCGATGATATAAACAACAAGTAAAACCGGTAGTTGCGCTGCACATACAATTAAAGTTCATAAATTTTACATTATTAGAAATTGGCTTAAATCTGATGCTTCTTATATAGACAAACAAATATAAGATTTAAATCAACAAGGATGTTTTTGATGGAACTATATGGATCTATCGATCTGACCATCAAAATATATGCTTTAGGATCTAGCCACATGATCAATCAAAACAATAAATCAACAATTTATAAAATTAAAATATATGTGTGCACTTTGAGTGTGAGCCATAAATGACCGATCTCCAACGATCTCCTCGCTCTCAATACCTCCTAGCACAATGGGGATGTATTTGCTAATAGGGAGGGTTGAAGTGTATCGAGCAATAGTTGGGACCAAGCACCCCTTATATTTAAGCCAAAGAGTCATTTCCCATTAAGGACTTGAATTACTAATTATATTGTGATTGGGAAACACAATCATACCTTAACTAAAAGACTTAACTATTAATTACTTATTCTCTTCAAATTCACCGAATTAGCAACTATACAACTCAAGATTAATCTTATATCATTCACCGGTCAACGGATTGACCATAGTGACAGCTACAAAAATTGAAACTTCTAACAGTCTCTCACTTGGCCACACTATGTCAACAAACTTCGATTACCAAATATTAGCTAACTTTCTTTGAATGGTAAGTTCTAATCAGTCTCAATCAAAGTCTTTATAATTAATTCGGTCCAGTAAGAATTTCAACACAGAATCAATGTAGTCAATACATCATGTCATCGATATATGACCGTTCATTAGTTATCGTATTAGAATTCATCACCGACATGGATTCCAACTAGTATGATTTCACATAGATTTTAAGTTTACAAATTAAATGGTAATTATATGTAAACTCAATCTATTATTGGTCCTACTTTATTGTCATCTACTGACACCATATGTTTCAAAAATTTATTTGCATAAAAATGAAAAAGTAAATAAATAATCCTTATTTCTAAATCAATTTAAATAAATGTATTCACTCTCATACATCCACTCTCAAAGGCTATCAAAATTATCCTTTAATTACATGCGCGCAATGTGCTCTAAAAAGAGCTTAGGAGGTAAGCCTTTAGTGAGAGGGTCAACCAACATGAGTGTCGTACTGATCTTTTCAACATATACAATTTGATTATGAACTTTCTCCTTTATAATAAGATATTTAATATCAATATATTTAGAATCTCCACTAGTCTTGTTGTTATTGGAGATAGCTATTGCAGTGAAATTGTCACATAAGATTCTCAATGGCCTTGAAATACTATCAACAACTTGAAGCCCTAAGGTAAAATTCCTTAACCATATCACTTCATATGTTACCTCAAAATATATAATAAATTCTGCTTTCATAGTAGACAAAGTAGTCAGCGTTTGTTTAACGCTCTTCCAAGATACAAGTTTACCTATAAGCATAAAAATATAACCTGATGTGGACTTACTACTGACACCTAACATAGTCGGCATCTGAATAACCAATAACTTCAATGTTATTCGACCTTTTGTACGCGAACATGTGCCCTTTACTCCCTTATAAATGAGAAAAACCTTCTTGACTGCTTTCCAATGATCCAAACTAGGATTACATTGATACCTACCAAGCATGCCAACTATATATACTATGCCGGGAGGGGTGCAGACTTGTAAATACATGAAACTCATAACTGTCGATGCATAGGGAATTGTCTCTATCTGCTTTCTCTCTAAATTGATCCTAGGACTCTAAAGTAGACTAAATTTATCACCCTTAATAATAGGAGCAACATTGGCAAAGCAATTATACATGTTAAACTTTTTGAGAACTTTATCAATATAAGCTCTTTGAGACAATCCCAATATGTCATGGGGTCTATCTCGATGAATCTCAATTCCTATCACGTAGGAAGCTTCATCAAGATCTTTAATATCAAAACTCTTTGATAAAAAGTTCTTTGTCTCATGTAACATATTTAAATTATTACTCGCAAGCAATATATCATCAACATATAAAACAAGGATGATAAACTTGCTCCCACTGATTTTAAGATATATGCATTGATCCACAGTATTTTCTTTAAAACTAATGTTTGAAATGACTTCATAAAATTTTAAGTGCCATTGTCGAGATGCCTGCTTTAAACCATATATAGACCTTTTAAGTCTACAATCTAAATGTCTCTCTCCCTTAACCTGAAAACCTTCAGGTTGTGTCATAAAGACATCTTCATTCAAGTCACCATTCGAAAAAACAGTTTTAACATCCATTTGATGCAATTCTAAGTCAAAATAAGCTACTAATGTCACGACTATCCGAAATGATTCTTTTCTAGAGACAGGAGAAAATATCTCTTTATAGTCTATTCCCTCCTTTTGAGTGAACCCTTTAGCAACTAACCTAGCCTTCTATCTTTCTTCATTACCTTTAGAGTCTTGTTTAATTTTATATACCCATTTGCAGCCTAAAAGCTTAATTCCTTCAGGTAACTTACAAAGATCCCAGACTGAGTTATGTTTCATTGATTCTAACTCATCTTTCATAGCTTCGAGTCATTGAGTGAAGTTGTCGCTCTTCATAGCTTGATTAAAGGAAACAGGATCTGATTTCTTTCCAAAATCGTACTCACTCTCATTGAGGTAGATGATATAGTCAGCAAATATGGCTGGCTTCTTTGCTCTCTCTGATCTACGTAATGATTGATCATTGGCGGTCACCATGGGAGCAAGAGCCTCCTCAATGTGGGGTGTTTCAATAGGTATAGTTGAACATGCATCAACACTATCTTGAATGGCAAGTGTTGGTATCACCTTTTCTTGGATAAAATGAATAGGAATTATAACCCGATTCTCCTCAAAGGTAATTTTTCTAGGCTCAACACTCCCACTGTTCTCACAATCCTCAAAGAATTTTACATATCTAGTCTCAACAATCCGGGTTCTATGAGTGGTATAATAAAATCTGTAGCCTTTTGACCTATCAGGGTAACCAATGAAATGACAACTTATAGTTTTAGGATCCAATTTTCATAATTGTGGATTATATACCTTTGCCTCAGCTAAACATCCCTAAATGTATAAATATTCTAGAGTCGATTTTCTTCCTACCCATAGCTCATAAGGAGTTTTGAGAATAGCCTTACTAGAAATCAGATTCAGGATATGCACCACTATTTTCAAGGCTTCTCCCCACAAGAACATAGGCAACTTAGAGTTGCATAATATGCTTCTCACCATATCCATAAGAGTACGATTGTCACTCATCTATACCGTTCTGTTCAAGTATTCCCAACATGGTGTATTGAGCAACAATCCCATGCTCTTATAGATACAGGGCGAATGGTTCTGGATTGCGACTTATTTTAGAGTATTTACCATAATACTCTCCGCCTCTATCAGATCTCACAATTTTAATATTCGAATTGAGTTGTAACTCAACTTCGGCTTTATAAATTTTAAACATATCCAGGGCCTCAGATTTCTTATGGATGAGAAACATATAATCGAAACGAGAATAATCATCAGTAAAGACAATAAAATACTTTTGGCCGCCAATAGCAGGAGTTGAAAATGATCCACAAATATCAGTGTTGACTATTTCCAACAAACTCGTGCTCCAGATAGCTCCTTTCTTATTAGTCTTTGTGAGTTTTTCTTTAACGCAATCAACACAAGTATTAAAATCAGAGAAATCGAGTTCATCGATTATATTATCTTTAATTAATCTCTCTATTCTAACTTTAGATATATGGCTTAAACGTTTATATCATAAAATGGAGGAGTTGTCGATTGCTCATTTTCGTTTCTTACTAACTGTATCATCTAGAAACTAAAGATTGGGCGTAAGATGAATCCAAGTTCAACTGATAAAGATTGCCCACTAATGAGCCATCACCCACAATATCGGAATCAAATAATAGAGTAAAAATATTATGTCTAAATTTAAATTCAAAACTTAATAAATCTAATTTAGAATTTGAGATAAGGTTTCTAGTGATACTTTGAATATAAATAGTATCTACTAAATCTAAAATGAAACTACTATCTAAAATAAGACGAAGAGTCTCAATGGCCTCCACATAAGCTTCTATTCTATTTTCGAGTTTGATGGTTCGTTCGCATTTACTTAGCTTCCTACTGGATCAAAATCTCTATATTGAATTACTTATGTGAATAGTTACACCAGAATTTATCTATCAAGTATTACATGGAGCATCAATATTAAGTGATTCAAAACACACTAAGACTAAGTCATTACCTTTCTTAACTAGTCAATCTCTGTATTTCTGATAATTCTTTTTTATGTGTCCCTTCTTCTTACAAAAGTGGCACTTGATATCAGAAGTAGATCCGCTAGATTCTCCTTGTTTAGTTTCCAGTGGAGAAGTTTTCATGTTCTTTCCTTTATATGCTTCCTTCTTTCTCTTGAAATTTTCTTTCTTTCGACTGTCTAAGAGCGGCGTAATGAGCACTTTTAGGCTTTTCAGCCCGAAGTCTTTCTTTTTCTTGGACACAGTGAGTGATTAGCTCGTTCATCTTTCATTTTTCTTTCTGCGTGTTATAATTAATCTTGAACGGGCCAAATTATGCAGAAAGAGAAGTCATAATGAAGTGAACAAGATAATCCTCAGAAAAACTCATATCCATTTCTTTCAATTGAGTCGCCATGTCACTCACTCTCATAATGTGCTCCCGTACGCCAGTATGACTATCATATTTCATGGTTCCCATTTTAATAATAAGACTACTGACAAGTGCCTTAGAATTTCCTTAAAATTATTTCTGAATGGCTTGCATGTATTCTTTTATATTGTGCGAGTCAGGAATACCTCTTCGGATTGCATCAGTAATGAAACTCTTTAAGATCATGAGGCTTATACAATTTGATCAATCCCATTTTTTCAAATCCGTATTGTTCATTGCTAGATCCTCAGCTGAGGCATCATCGGTAAGTACCTTGGGTTTATCAGATCGTATAACATAGCCAAGATCCATGTAGTCTAGAACAATTGTAACTTGTTCCTTCCATTTGCCATAATTCGAGCCACTCAAAAGTTTAATTCCACCAATCATATTAGTAATAGAAGACGGGTTCAATACTGTACAATAATTCATGACTTTATTATGTCCACATACAACTATAGCAACGATCCATTTCACAATAGTATATTTAAAGTGATTTACTTATGACGAGGAATATAATAAAGAAATAACTAAACCAATCTGATTTTATTGAGAAGCAATTTGTTTCATTATGATCCTCCGTTAGGACGAGTCATAATACACTAGCCACTTTTTCAATTAATATTAATGATTGTAGTACTAATTACATCGTTATGACCCTCTACTGGGTCGAGTCACAATACGCTAGCAGTATCCACACACAAGATTAAGTGATTCATCGCCGTTAGGCAAAAGTAATCCCTTAAGTTGTGATGTTAACGTTTGCTACACACTTTCACTGAATTTGTAACATGGTCTTTTACAAAAATAAATCTCACTTTAAAAACCCGACACTAGATAAGATCATCACCGTTGGATAGAAGAATCCTTCCAAATCATGTTTTTTATTTAAGGTTTTTAATATTTTATATGATCACAAAAGTGATTAAATAATAATTAAAAATAAGCCACTTAAGAGATGCAAGTAGACAAATCTAGCTCATGTTGTAGATAAGTGCCAAAAATAAATAATAGTCGTAGGTAATATTATGTAAGTACCAGCCTTGGTGCTGGAGAACAACTTTCAATACCCGACCCTAATTAAAGGCACTCAAAAATACAACAATTATCAGATTAAAATTTTTCAAAATGACATCAGGTTATATAAACGTCACGACATAAAGTTCCTTGTCAAAAACAGACCTAAAAAATTGATCCGAAATATCCGAAATATATAATGTCTTAAAATCAGACCTATAGATAGCACAGAAATGACCCGAAAGGAATAGGGAATAATATGAGTCACAATTGGGCCTTAAGGACAATCGGATCACGTCTAACGGGTCGAATCGAGTCACGAATCATGGTTCAAGATAGGATTGGACCGGCCCATGGACTGGATCGGGTTATGACTCAAGTCCGACTCTGGACTGAGCCGAGTCACAAAATGGGTCAGGCATGTGAACTTAACGACGGGTTGGGTCACCAGGCACATAAGGCCCATCGTGCATTGACAGGGAGACCCAACATAATGATGTTTTAAAAAGGTGGTGTTTCCGAAGTCATATTTTTGTTCAACAAAACAGAATCAGAGACTTTTAGGCCTCTTTTATTTGCAGCCATCATAAGACCTTCCAAACCTATTATGGCCCCATTTTAACGCACATGCTCAAAAAGCCCAAAAACCGTGAACTGACTGAACCTAATAAACCCCTTTGGAACAGCAAAACTATCTTCTTTAAAGCCAATGTGCACTTGTCAACTTATTAAATATCAGGAAATAATTTATCACATACAATCCCATTAGTACATAAGCCAAGATAAAAAGAGGAAATAAAGCATCGGCCCAAGTACCAAAGATGGCACTCCAGCTGATCCATTCCATACACATGGCACACGTGATCATCAATCTGGATGTAATGTGCCAGCGCGATCCAAAAAAAAAAAGAAATTCCAACTATACCTTCTTCTTAAAACACAAAAAAAAACTTATTCATCCAAAAATCGCAAAGCACGATCAAAAAAAAAAAATTCCCACCATCCCTTATGAAAACACAAAAAAAAACTTATTCATCCCAAAATCGCAAATTAAATTGCCAATATGTCATCATTATAACGAAGAGATTAATAAATAATTTAACAGAAAACAAAATATCAAATATTACATCTGATTTTAAATTGCCTGCTCTGCGATCGCTTCTAGAGAGGAGTTATGGTAGAGCAAAACCCTTATTTCCCAAATTGTAGCTAGTTCTTAGAGGAAGACCAAATCTCTTTCTCAATATCACACAAGATAAAACTCATGTATTACTGTTTTGATCGATCAAACACTAAACTTGGCTTTGATACCAATTGATGGAACTATATAGATCTATTGATCCGACCATCAAAATATATGCCCTAGGATCTAGGCGCATGATCAATCAAATAATAAATTAACAATTCACAAAATTAAAATATATGTGCGCACCTTGAGTATGAGCCATGAATGATGGATTGCAGATCTTCAACGATCTCCTCACTGTCAATACCTCTTAGCACAATGGGGATGTCTTTGCTAATAGGGAGGGTTGAAGTGTACCAAGCAATCGTTGTGACCAAGCACCTCTTATATTTATAGCCAAAGAGTCATTTCCCATTAAAGACTTGAATTACTAATTATATTATGATTGGGAATCACAATCACACCTTAAGTAAAAGACTTAACTATTAGTTGTTTGCTAATAGGGAGGGTTGAATTGTACCAAGCAATCGTTGTGACCAAGCACCTCTTATATTTATAGCCAAAGAGTCATTTCCCATTAAGGACTTGAATTACTAATTATATTATGATTGGGAATCACAATCACACCTTAAGTAAAAGACTTAACTATTAGTTGTTTATTCTCTTCAAATTCACCAAATTAACAACTACACATCTCAATTTGTGTTTTATAAAGGAAAAGTATAAGCAATGGACAAATTTTGATAGACAATTTTGCAGACAGCTTATGTGGCGCGACATGACTGATGCAGTGCTTGGACCCCACTATGTGTGCAGCCAGTCACATCGCGCCACATAAAACTGTCTATAAAAAAGTGTCCATTGTATACCAGTGTCTTTTTATAAATTGTTGTGTACATTCCTAGGATTGGACGTTCTAACATAAGGAGGATCGACTCAAGAACTACCGTGATGCTCTGGAAGAGTACCTTACATGGGTCAAAAAATCGTTCGATACCGATACGTATCGGACGATTTTTTGGACTTGGGCAGTACGATACAAAGGCATTGTATCGTACCCCCTTAAAAATAATATACTTATCGTCCGATACGGGCAATGTATCGCCCGTATCGAACGATACGGATGATACATTGAAATTATCGGACGATAATTTCAATGTGTCGTCTGATAATATGTATATATATTTTTTTCGATTGGCTACACAATCGATGACGATTGTTTATACAATCGATGGCGATTTTTCAATTGTCTACACAATTGATATCGACTGTATAGACAATCGCCATCGATTGTGTAGACAATCGAAATTTTTTTATTTTATTTTATTATTATTAATTTATTTTATTTTTTTTTATAAATCGATGATGATTGTTTACACAGTCGATATCGATTGTGTAGACAATCGGAAAAAAAAAAATCAATGTATCAAACTGATACATTCAATATATCACCGATATATTGAATGCATCAACCGATACCCGATACATATCGTCTTGGAGGTTAGGACGATACGTACCGGTTTACTGCTATTTTGATCCTTGGTACCTTACACCAAGCTTTAATATAAGCAAGATGAAAAGAAAGAGCTGGTAGTAGCCAGTAGGTAGTAGACAGTAGCATCAGCGGCGGCCCTTGGTCTATCGTCTGTTCAAATGAGTCAAACTTCAGGACTTGTAGTGTTATACAACTAACTATTTATGAGCTCACATGGTAGGGTAGTTCACTTTTGACCTATTACTCAAAAATGTGAGTGCTAATACAAAGGTTGACGATTTGAGCTTGACTCGACAGCGATCCATGTCTGACTCCCGCAAGCGATCCTTCATAGTCTATATTGGATGTTAGATAGCCCAACCCTTTCGTTTTTCCCTTACCACTGCCCTCATATCATCAAGTTCATTTTCACAAACATTTTCTTGTATAGAAGAGTACAAGAAACCCAGCCATTGGCATTCCCATGCCCCGATGAAAAAGGAGCGTTAGTTGTAGGTTAGCAGCCAGCTGTTAAAAACATTGTAAAACTCCTACAATGAGACTCATTTAAATGGAACCTCAAGCGGTTAGGCGAACTGGTCATGAACCTGCTTCCAAAAGGAGGAGATCTGAGTTCACATCTCCTTCCCCTTCGAGGCCACCCTAGAGATTTATATCCTATGCTAACTTGACATGTGCTGAATTTGAGGTGCGCATATGCCCCTTGAATTAGGTGGGTACTCTAAAAGGCCCGGATATGCAGGTTATCAAAAAAACAAAAAAATACTCATTCAAATGGTGCATTCACTACAAAAAAATAAGACTATTAGCCGCAATTTTTTATAGCCAAAAAGTGCCACTATTAACA
Organism: Chloranthus sessilifolius; assembly: GCA_021018995.1. NCBI lineage: Eukaryota > Viridiplantae > Streptophyta > Magnoliopsida > Chloranthales > Chloranthaceae > Chloranthus > Chloranthus sessilifolius. The sequence continues at coordinate 58,342,227 of CM037593.1, read as the reverse complement.
AAAAAAACTATTAAGACTATTAGTAGCAAGGGTATTAGTGGCAATTTTTTTGTTAATAGATGCAGTTTGTGGCTGCCGCTAATAGGCTTTTTTTTGTAGTGATTTCAAGAGAACGTCTCAAATAGGATTAATGCAGGTTGGATGAAAATTGAAGCAACCTAGCAAAGTATTGTGCAACCCAAGAGTATCACTTAGATTAAACGAATGTTTTTATAAAACAGTGGCCAAATCTGCCATATTATATGGTGTGAAATATTTGCTACAAAAACGTGAGAAGAAGTTAAGAGTACAAGTGGTCGAGATACGAATGTTGAGATGAATATGTGTAATAACTAGAAAGGATAAAATATAAAATAAGTACGTAAAAGAAAACTTGAGAGTAGCACCTATAAAGGATACAAATACTAAGTCTCACTTGAATTGGTTTGGACATGCTCATTGGAGGTCAGGAGGCCAGGAGCAAGCCTTTTATGAAGGGATGAGACGCTAGAAGTACAAGGACGTAGAAGAAGCGGAAGACCAATGAAGACCTAGATGAAAGTTGTGAGAAAGAATATGAATGATTGTGAAATTACAAAGAACTTAATTCCACTAATCAGAAACGAGTAGAGAAATAAAATTTGCAATGTCGACCACAAATAGATGCGGTAAAGCTGATGCTGATGATAAATGAGGACAAAAATAATTACGAAACAAAAGAAGTAAATGGTATACAGTCAATCTACATAATGAATTCTGATAAATTAGGGTGCTTTCTAAACACAGCCAATCTTCCAAAGACATTGATTCCCTCTTACCTATGAAGTGGCAACGATGCCATAGATAATTTGATTATATAAGAAATGAGCAATCAACTGTCCTTTATGCATTCTAATGAGATGCTTAGAATCTTAAGAGGGTCGTAACTTTTGGTCTGTGTTTAGTTCAAATGTTGACCTGTCCTTTAGATGACTTGACGTTGGATGGTAAAAGTTTGTGGCACATGTCATAAAAAGTGTAATAGTGAGGGGGTAATCATTAATCCTATATGAAATATTTGGTGGCTCTTATTATTATGTACACGACACTTGAGATTCTAGACTTGGGGTCGAAACAAATTTGGAACTCATATGGGCTGGGATGGGTTGTGATTTTAATTTCTTTAGCAACATATTCAGCATAGCCAGCCCATGGACTCCTGAGGGAATCACCTTTCAAAAAAATGATCTTGCTCCAGTGATGAGTAGGTGCCATGTTTACTTACCAATCCAACGCAATTGCCGATCCACGGGCAATGGTGATCAAATTTCTCAACACAGTTGTCACAGATCGCACAATGACAGCTCCGCGGAGGCCGAAATAACCGGCAAATTCGGCAATACTTCAATCTAATCTCTACCCCATTGATAGTGATCACCCTCTTGCTTCTAAACCCATTACTAGTACCAATTTCTTCTAGCAGTGGCTCCTCATTTCTTGGAACAATTCCTGGATCTCTTGTACTAACGATGATCAAATCAACCAAAACCTTTGAAAACCACAAATAAATTTAACATCAATATAAAAAAAAACTGCATTTTTTTGTCTAATTAAGTATTTTTTTCTTAATAATATTTTGAATGCCTACTTACAATTATCGTTAAGATCACACAAAGACCCATTACGAGACCGGATTCTTTTGATCGATCATTTGCAATGTAGGCACAGAACACCCAACTCGATAAGATTATAGAAACTGTCGTGAAGACGAAACCCCTTGGATCTGGGCCGCAAATGAGACGCCCATGAAAGAAAAACACCTACAATTAAATATATAAAAAGGCTTAATTTCTGTTCACAGTTCAACAAAAATCTAAACTGTGGGTGCCCAAACAATGCCTTAGTATCAAGAGAGACATTAAAGATTGCTTTTTTTTTATATAAAGGGAACCAATAATTCGTCTTAATTTGAAATTACAACCCACAATTATTTTGAATAAAAATTTATGGGATCAGTATCCGATGTCCTGTTCTTCATAAAGAATTAGTACGGGAGAAAAGAAAAATTAAATATCCACAATCTCCCAATTTCCTCTGTATAATTTAAAATACAATCAGTGATCTTACATTTTTTTTTTTTTATTATTTTGCAAATTAACCAAAATTTTTTCAATAAAATTTCCTAAGAAAAAGCACATATTCGTCTTCGTGGCAAAGAATACTAGCAAGTTCAGTTAGAAAAATAAATTTTCTCTAGGAAAAGAAAGAGAAGTACATTTTTTCCAGGCCAAGCTTCATAAACTCTAGTGCTTCCCATGGCTTCACCTGAAGCCGCATTCCGTAATTGCGGCTGGGTGTTGATGACATCAATCGGAAATTTGAAACCTTGATCACTAGAACCAATTCCCAATAGCTGATTGCCGCCTTGGGTTGCATTTTCTGATATCATTTGCTCAACATCTCTGCCGCCTTTTTCATTTTCGGGAGCAGATTCCGCGTAATGGGAAATAGGGATTATCCTATTGGCTTCAGATTTATCATTTCTTGGTTCTAGTGGTTGGTTGATGGAAGCCATCGCACATAGATTAGCAGAAATTTGAAAAGTGATTCATTGAAGTAAAAGAGGGAAGTTGGAGAAACCCATAACCGCAATTTGAAACCGACCTCTGTTCGCGCCCACTCAAATAATGAAAGCACCGCCAACGAAAACCCCTTAAAACTCATTGATTGGGTCGGATCAGATGATGAAGATTGTTTTTCACCCTGGTATTCCGCCCAAAGGATCTTGAGATCATGTCGCTCCTATCAAACGGTCAGTTTTATATATCATGTGTCACAGATCCCCAAAAAATGACCCCTGAATCATATGGTTCACATCGCACTCAAGCATGATTATAGGGCTATATTTTGGGGATCCACTACAAAAAAAGTGTTTATTGGAGAGCCGTCTCCAAAGGTGTCTAAGCCGTCTCTATTAGAGACGGCTTCCATGTAGTCTCAAATAGTCTCGTCTACATTGTCTTTGGAGACTAAATAGGGACCGTCTCTAATAGTCCAGGTTATTAGAGACGGCCATAAGTCATCTCCAAAGATATATTGGAAACACCTTAAAGCCATCTCTAATAAGTCATCTCAATTCCAATAAGTGATATGATGTTATTGGAGACGACTTAAAGCCGTCTCCAATAAGTGATCTCATGTTGAATAATTTTTTTTTAATGCTATTTAATTTTTTTTACTTCAAAAATCATATTGCCTAGCAGTACAATTTATAACCTACATTTTTTATTTTTTTTATGAAAATCCATAACCTGCATTTAAATACTCACATTTTCATTCACATTAGCATAAACACATTAACATGCTCAAAACTCATTTAGAAAAGTAAATTTTCATTCACAACACCGCAATTTCATTCACTGTAAAGAAGAAAACCCACATATCAAAATAAATACTTCAGTCCAACCAATCCAAATCCAAGTTCAAGTCTTCTTGAGCCAAGCAATCTAGCATATAAGGTAAGTATATTATGACCAATTGGAAATTTTATTTTATTATTTATTTTTGTGAAAGGTAATAATGACCAATTGAAATTTCTTTAACTCTTATTGATATCCAGATCCTTCAATCACTCTCATCCAATATGATATATGAGTAAAGACCTACCTTTCTGTATAAATTTCGCAACAGTATAGCCCACGTCTTCGGCTGGTCAAGTTGGAACTGGACCCCCAAAATCTGTGTACCTACAAACAGAAAAAAAAAATTGAGAAACTATGTCCACTGAATCTTAAATAAATCAAAATCCGAAAGTTCATATGAAATTTAAATTAGACAGATTATAAGGATTAAAACACTTCTATTACCAGCCACTCCCGTCTTTGGTCCACATGTTCGGTTTGTAAGGCTTGTTGGGAGTGAACCAGTTGCAGTAGAAACCATTGCAGGTATTTATCTATCACAAGATCAGGAGAAATTAAAGAGAATAAAAGAACATTAGATGATAAAAAATCGCTTAATAGTGATAGGAAATAATGGATACATATTTCACAAATGTAGAAAACCGATATTTTGAACCTTGCTCAGTATGTCCTAGAGCGTGCTATTAAATTGGTATATTGTATGGTATGCAAGTACTTTGTTTTTGCCAAAGATCTTAGAGTTATGCACTTCCCTAGAAGCAAAAACAGTTCAACAAAAGGGTATTGTATATAATCCCCACCATGCATGGTTTAATGTGTCCATTAAAAAACTCTCGACTTTACAACAAATGGAGACTAGGTAAGGATTACAGACAATAAATAAATTTGAGAGAAAGAGAGAGAGGGAGAGAGATATCTTCACCAGAGCTTCCAATAGTACCAACTTTATGGAAAATAGAAACTCAACTATAGGCTTTTTTGTAGAATAAAAATGTTAGCCATTTATGTGGTGCTAGATGCACTGATACATCTCATCTGTCTTTGTGGCCAACACCATGTGTTTGTGTATGAGAGAGAGAGAGAGAGAACCTCATATCCTGCTCCTGCATAGCTCGAGTATTCAGGATCATAGGAAGGTGCAACTGCTCGCACTGTAATACCACAAATATTGAACTCATATCATAAATATGACATAAATAATGCTAGAAATAACTTATACAACATATTACCACTTCAGAGATAAAAGAGCAGTTTAGTCAGGTATAGTTTAGCTTGCTGAATTTCACAAGTATCAAATTTTACTTAGAAAAGGTTCTAAAGTAGCCCAAACTCAGGCAAATTGAACACATCTACAAAATATCAACTACTGTCCTATTTCTTGATGACCATATTAACAACTACTCAACCAATGTGCCTAAATTTATATGAATAAGTATCCAAACTCTCAAACAATGAAGTGTCTCGATGAGGAGACTTGTGCGGCCATATTTTTATTTGATGTACTGTAAAAAAAAATAAATAATGTTAGTGTTCATTATGGAGGCCCATGAGAAAACTGCAATTGCTCTAAACATCTAAAGGAAAGTTACTCCGTGGAACACGTACTTCACATTCTAAATATTGTTAATCTAGAGTCGTTAAGACAACAATGAACTAATAAAAATAAAGTTGTAAATACATTAAAAGATCTTGGACTTCAATAAACTGACCAAATTGATTTGATTTGTGATTTTGGTCCCAAACCGACCAAACTGAACCAAATACACCCGTATTTCCATTGTTAATTTCCGCACCCATTTTGAATAGGAACGCCCAATGAATATATGATCATTCTCTTTCCAATTAGTCCAACAAATGCAATGAAGATTCTCAACCACAAGGAGTTTCTTATTAATTGCTAACCACATGATTAATGCATGTCTCGGATTGTATTTTTTCCCATTTGTCATTCAAATTCTTGATGGGTTTCTTTATGCCATTCAAATTCTCGGATTGTGATTTTTTCCCATATGTCATTCAAATTCTTAGTCCAAAACCCTTACCGGTAGAATATTTTATGACTTTCTGCTGTGTTGTCTATTTTTTAACAAATAATAATATTATTATTATTATTTATAATCTTCTTTTGAGTGGACTGGTCTCTACTGGCTTCTCTTTGATAATGGACCAATGTTGCTATCTTTTTCTTTGTTGCCAATGATTGGATTTGAAGTGTTTACCAGTTAGATAAGAGAAGTTTCCAAGTTTTCACCACTCAGTTTTTGTGTACGATATATCATAAAGGTCGTAAATATATTGCATATCCACTGACCATGATTGCCTAAATGTACGATATATCATATACAATAAATAACACTAAGTTACATGAACACTGATTTGAAGCCAAAATTAAGATCTCTTGAGATAAAATCACCTTGATCTCTCCATCCCCAAGCTGCGTAGTGTTGATTCCTTCCACACAAGCTCTCTCACAGGAAGTAAATGCAACAAATCCAAAATCTTTTCGCTTTGTACTAGTGAAATTCCAGGATAGCTAAACTTTCTTGATTTCGCCATACTGCTTGCATTGCTCCTTTAGCTGCTCTTCATCCAAAGAATCAGGCAGACCCTCAACATATGTGCTGATAATATCACATTCAAGGTCTCAAGCACCTTTTGACACAAAAATAAGAAATAAAAAGTGCATTCTATATTGCAGGTATTTCATAGAAATTGTATCAGCAATGCATGTCTGTAATTCAGAAATAAACTATCAGGAAAATAAGTATTAACTGCACGGACTATATTAATAAAAAAAGGCATATATGAAGCGGCATGCTCATATGCAATTGTGCACAGACAACATGGTATTCAATCAAGATATATTCACGAGCCAGTAGGCAACAGAAAACTACATCAAAGTAAACCTTACATGATCTTTGGTCCATGTCTTGCAAATATTACAAACGTAAAGTGCATCCTTGTCCTAACTAGTTGAAATCCCAACATGTTTGCCTCTAACCTAACCAAAATAATATCAATACATAAGTGTTTATGTTGAACAGTAACACGACGGAAAATGTGCAACCATGGATTCTCTCGAACCTGTCGCGGCGATGCACTCGCGATAGAATAAATGTAGAGTCACCACCCGGAGCTTTTGGTGATCCGGGAAACCTTTAAATCAATATTTTGAGCACCGAAGTGCTAAATATGACTCTGATTTACCGGTTTTTGCCAAAGACTCTAGGGTAGGGGCTTCGGTTATCGATCAGGAAGGGTTTAGGCACCCGATCAACCCGCACGTCGCGGTCTCTATCTATGGCCAAAATAAAAATAAATGGGTGGAGCTTCCGCTTGCCCGAAGGCAATATCGTCCTATCAAGCTTTGAGCCAAAACCGAAATTTCGGCGGTGTAACGGCTTGAATCCTTGGACGGAGGACCAAGAAGGTAGAGGAAGAGAGGGGTGAGCCGGAGATCACGAGCCCTTGTTGCACCATAGAAGACCTTCACTTCGGCGTACTTCCGATGACTTTAAATGGTTTAAACGATAGGGGAATGGATTCTAATGCTAGGATTCGGTAGATGGGAAGTGTAAGATGAAGCTAGGGACTAAGCTTGAGTAAAAAAGGGGTGATCTAATGGTTGAAATGGATTGAAAGGGATGAACTAAGCATGCTGGAATTCTGGTTGAAGAATGCAAAATAAAATCAAACTTTCTCTCACTAGGGCTCTCTCTCTTAAGCTCAAACTTTCAACCCTTTGAGAAGAGGGGGTGCCCCTCTATTTATAGAGAAGAGGTGAATTAGAGGGTTACTTAAGAGCTAATTGGTTTAGCAATTAGGTAATCCTCCATCAAAGGTTTTCTTGGTTTTTAGGATCCTAGGGGTTTGGGGAACTGATTTCAATGGCAGATGATGGGGTGAGACCATAGGTGACTTAAGGGTTGCATATAAGCTCAAAGGGTGTGCAACCAACCTTAAGACACCCACCTCAACCAAGGGGATGGTCAAAAGGTCACACCTGATGAAGGAATTTTGAGTATCTAATGACAGTTACTGTAGCTAAGCTGGGTGTATATATTACATACGCCCAGTTTATGTACAGTGATTTCCATGAAAACCAGAGGAGACCTGAGAAAGTGGGTGTCCGTGGTGGGCCCTACCTATCTTTGGGCGATGTATTATATGTGGCCAAATTTAAAAATGTCAGCGATATAATATATATACCGAAAAATAGCCAAATTTGTCATATATCTAATACATACGCCTGAGCAAAAGTCATGATTTTATGTAAAACTTCAATCGGCCATAACTTTCGAACCATCAATCCAAATTGGGTGATCTTTGGCTTGCTGGAGAGCTGGAGAAGTCCTCCTTCCAAAGGTATGTGGATCATCCTCGACAGTGGTATGTGTAAAATTTTATAGCTCTCCTCCCATCAATTGCTCCGAAGGGTTTAAGTGGAGTCTGGGAAGGGATCCTAGGGTTTAGGGATGATCTCTAAGGGTTGGGGGGATGGTTCTAAAAGGTTCAGGGTGATTCCTAAAGGTCTGGGGTGCCATCGAAAGCACAGGGGTACATCTCTCTCGGAGTACAGACTGATCGAGCATTGGGCCAAATTGGGATGTCTACAGATGCCCCTCTTTGGTATTTAATCACTAATGATCGGATGCCAATGACAAGAGACATCTGAAGAGGTCCAAGGCACGTTTGATGGATCCGCCTGGTTCAGCTCAATTCTCAAATATTCATGGTGATGGTGAGTGTACATAAGCCCTCTCATTTCAGGATATCGTCCGTACCTCAATGCTAACAGTCCCCAAGCGCACTGCGACATTTCTGGGCATAACTGCGATGATCACAAAAAGTGTAAGCCCGCTAGCTGGGATATCGTCCACTTCCTGAGGGAAATTATAGATTTGTGATATTGAGTATTAATCTGAACCAAACAGCTCCATGAAACGAGGTGATCGATCTATGCTTCAGAATCGACGCGAAGTACACAAAGCGAAGGCCTACAAATTGTGTCCAATCCTATGGGGTATCGACAACTCCATTGGATTGGCCACGTGTGCCCTTAGCTAGGTAAGGTTCGGAGTCCTTGGGCTAACCCATCAACCTCGAGGTTGCTTTAGCATGATTTACCCGAGTGGAGCGAATATTGATGTCGCAACACTTCTTGGGAATGCGTGCCCATTTTCAGAGTGAATTTTTGTGTGTTATTTTTCAAATTTTCTTTTGTTTTGAGGCCTCTAAGAAAAGCTCAAGGTCCTCTGGCAATTTTATTCTTGCACAACTGTTGAGAACTGGAAAATACCATTTTCCACCCCTTACCTGGGTCTTGATAGACCTTTGAGAGAACTAAATAAGTGGTCTAAGTGTGTTTTTTACAACTAACAATAAAGGCAGACTTAATCTTAAAAGTAGCCTAAATGTGCCAAAAAGATAAAGATCCATGTTGATCCGGAGGAAGAAGGAGAAGAGACAACCTCACTAGCTATCAAAATGCCTGAACTGAAGAGACAAAGACTTGGTCCCAACCTAGAAAAGAAGTGTGGAGCAATTCGAACAAAAGAAAGCAGTATAGAGAACTTTCGAAAAGAATCTGAACTTTTCGAAAAGAATCTGTACTTTTCGAAAAGAACCAAAAGCTCCAGGCTTAGCTTTCGAAAAGCACCTAAACTCTTCGAAAAGATTTCGGACCTTTTTGAAAAGAAGAGAACTCCTAGCGAACAACATCAGAATCGAAAAAGAGCTTGTAAGTCACAGAATCGTGAAAAGAGCTTGAAGTCAGTAACTCGTAAAAATTCCCCAGACTATGCGAAATGATATTTTGAAGATTCCTAGCATCTACAAGGGTAATTCAGTAATCTTTTGCACGCGCCCCAATGCAATTAAAAACCAGGTATATTCCAAAAGATTCTGAGCACGAACCAAAGGCATATTCCACCCCATGTGAACACCCAGAGAAGAAATCACTTGGCGGGAACTTCTAGAAGCTCTAACAGATTTTCGAATTACATAACTGAATTGATGCTTCTGTCATCTGATTGGCTGAACTAAATCAAGCAATTCTGATTGGTCAAAACAGATCTGGATCCTCATGCACGACTACCATTGGTTGATACAGATCTAAGCAATTCTGATTGGTCGATACACATCTGAGCTAAACCTGGGGGAAACTATAAATAGATGAACCATTTGCCCAATTTGGGGATCCAAATTTTGAGTTTCATTTCTGTTGCTCCATTTCCAATTCAGATAGCTTGTCTGAAACTCTTGTAATAGCCTAACTTTTACTTGCAATTGAGAGCTGTGAGATACTTTTATAATTCAAAAGAGAATTATATTCAAGACTACAAATCCGAGAGCTGTTTAAGCTGTGCTCTGTAATTGTAATGGTGAATTTGAAAAGGTTGCTGTAAATCGTACGTTCTCAATTGGATTCGTGTTGAGGGTTCCCTATGATCTCCTTATTGCACTAGACTCCTTTAGATTTACTATTTTTCAAGCAATTTCCCTTGATTCATTATCCCTATGGGAATTAGTGTTTGTAACCTAATCTTTCACAGCATTTGTAGTGGTGTTTCTTGTTCTGAATTGAGGGTTCAGATTAAAGACTATTGGATGGTCTGTGGCCATTGAAGTGGACATACCATAGCCATAAGTTTAACTCTAATCCTTGAGTTAGATTACTTTCTCTTGCATCTATGCTTGCAGCCAGATGAAGATTGGATCATCTCTCATTTGATCTACATTTATTCTCATTTTGTTTCAAGAACCAAATCAAAGTTAGATATTATTTCTCCATTCTTATTAATTTACATCAAAATCTCCCCAACTCAGATCTGGATCATTTAGTTTAATTGTTACTTTTATCATTTAGTTAATGTGACAAATTCAACCTCTCATCTTATGTGCTTTGTAGATAGGATAAGAGGCCATATCTGGTAGCTCAGATCTGGAGGTTTATCTTAAATTTTAAATCAATTCCCTGTGGACGACCTTTAACTCACTTATATTCAAAACTTGCTACAATTGGCCCTGATCTTGCAGGCTAATTTATACTTCTCTCTGTGCTGATATTTCTTTATTTTTTTTACTTTTTCAAATTCAGTATAATTCATTATTTGCAAATCTGTTTTCAAAACACAAATAAATCATGCACACTTAGAATTAAGCAACAAGTTTTTGGCGCCGCTGTCAGAGAATTTATTTTAAAATAGGTAGACCTAAGTTTTCATTTTGTTTTTATTTTTACGTCAGTGCTAAACTATTCTATTGTTTAAATTTGTGCAGTTATTCATATACATTTTGAAGCGTGCAATCTACTTTAAAAGGAATTCTGAAGGTTTACTGTGCATAATTTGATTCTCTATTTTGTGTTGTATGTTTGGTAGGAGGACTCTCAACCCTGAGATTGTCCCTCTAAATTTAGAAGTTGAAAGGCTACTACGAACCAGACAAACATCATAGAATTCTGCTGAAACAGCTACTATGGATGAAGAACCTCGACTTTTGAGGGATTACTTTGCACCTGGCGCCTATAATTCTCCATTTTGCATTCAATTTCCTACTGTTGAAGGAAATTATGAGATCAAATCATCAACTATCCAAATGCTTCCTTCCTTCCATGGTTTGAGTAAGGAAGATCCATACAAACATGTGGATGAATTCTTGTCTCTTTGCACCACATTCAACATAGCTGGACTTGGTCCAAAGGTAACCAAGCTTAGGCTCTTTCCTTTTTCATTAAAGGACAAAGCTAGAGCATGGTTGTCTATGTTAGCACCAAATAGTATCACTTCTTGGAATGATTTGCAGTGTCAATTTTTAGCCAAATATTTCCCTATGTCTAAAACAAGCCAGTTGAGACAAAGTATTATTTCCTTCTCACAACATTCAACTGAAACTTTCCATGAAGCATGGGAAAGATTTAAAGAACTTTTAAGGCAATGCCCTCATCATCAAATCCCCCGATGGCAGCTTGTTCAAAGCTTCTATCAAGGAATTGATCAAAAGGGCAAGGATATGGTAGATGCTTCATGTGGAGGCACTTACTTGCAAAAAATAGTTGAGGAGGTCTGAGATTTATTTGAAGTAATTGGTGAAAATTCAACTCAACAGGAATCTTTGTCAAGAGATATTGAGAATCCTGCTAGGTTGAACAATCAGCAAACCACCAAAGGAAAGATTTATGAGGTGAATGAGTTAAAAAGGAAGATGGATAATTTAACCACAAAGTTTGATAGATTGATGGACTCACTTAAAAATCTAATGGTTGCAAGAGTAGAGGAGGCATGTCTGATATGCTAGCCCCCTACTCATTCACATGATCAATGTCCTGTTGCACCACAATTCCCAGATCTAGTGGTGGAACAAGCTCATGCTGCCCAATCATTTGGACAGATGCAGTCAAATGAATTTGCATGGAGAGGACACCCCAATTTGAGGTGGAGCCAGGGCAATTATCAATCACAACAGCAGCAGCAATCAAAGAACCAAGTACCTTTCAAAACTGCTCAGCCTTATCAGCAGAATTTTTATACCAAGCCAACTTTTCAACAGCCCATTCCACAACAACCTGTACAGCAATCTGCTCCAGTTCAAGCCCCTTTCAGATCCCCTTCTTTTGAAGATCAAGTTCTAAATTCACTCCAGAATTTAGGGTCTTTAACTCAGACTGTGAACTTTCACAGTCAGAGCATAAAGAAGTTTGAAGAAACATTGGGTCAACTTTCAAATACTTTGGCCAAAAGAGAGGAAGGAATGTTACCCAGCCAACCTTTGAACAATCCCAAAGGACAGTTCACGGTTGGAGAGGCTTCTGTTTCACATGAAGAAATTAAAAATTGCCACTACTTTGAGAAGTGGAAGAATTGTAAATAACAAAGTGGGTACTGAAAAGGAAGAAGAAACAGGAGCAGCATGATGTTAGCATTGGGGGTGCTGATGTACCTCAGAAAAATAAAAAAAATGAAAAACAAAAAAATAAAAAATATTCAAATGATGTTTCTAAAGCTGTAAATGAAGGACTAGTTCCTCATTTACCATTTTCTCATGCCATGAAATCTGCATCCCCTTTTGATAAAGGGAACACAAAAATAGATGAAATGATGGAGACTTTCAAGCAAGTCAAGATAAATCTACCTTTGCTTGATGCAATCAAATAAATCCCAGCATATGCAAAATTTTTGAAAGATATTTGTACTCACAAAAGACAATCTAGGATACAGTTATCCAAGGTCTTTGCTGTGGAAAGAGTTAATCAGGTTTTGTCCATTACCACACCACCTAAACTTCAAGATCCTGGAATCCCCACAATCCCTTGCATTATTGGGGAACATACCATTGAAAAGGCTTTATTAGATTTGGGTGCTAGTGTCAACCTGCTTCCATATTCTGTATATGAGAAACTAGGTTTGGGAGAATTAAAACCCACTCATGTGGTGTTACAACTAGCAGACAGATCTAAAAGAAAGCCAGTTGGGATGATTGAGGATGTATTGATAGGAGTAGATAAGTTTTTCTACCCTGCTGATTTTCTGGTATTGGACATGGAACCCACAAAAAGTAAAACTTCCATCCCTGTCATTTTGGGGAGACCATTCCTGGCTACAGCCAATGCTTGCATTCAATGCAGGTCTAGTATTATGGAAGTCTCTTTTGGAAATATGAAGGTGAAATTAAATATTTATAATGCAGTCACACAGCCTCAATTCAGTTTTGAGGAATGTTTTCTTGTTGATTTGTTGGATGAACTGGTGGAAGAGACTCTACCACAGTTTTTGCAGTGTGAAGATTTTACCACAGACTTGAAAAATGCTTGGAAAAATGCTATGGAAGAAACGGTTTGTACCTCAAAGTGAAGTAAATGTTGTGTCAGGAACTCATGATCAATCAGCAAGTTTCTCTTCATGGAAACCTGCTATTCTTCCTTTTCCACAAACAGCCAAGGTACCTTTGTTACCTTCTTTTCTCAGCCCACCTGATGTAGAGCTAAAGCAGTTGCCAGAAAATTTGAAATATGTGTTTTTAGGAGACCATAAAACATTGCCTGCGATTATTTCTTCCTCCCTCACTGAGGAGCAGGAGGAAGAGCTGTTGATTGTATTGAAACAGCATAAGAAAGCAATTGGCTGGACTATTGCTGATTTGGGAGGAATCAGTCCAGCTATTTGCATGCATAAAATTCATTTGGAAGAAGATGCAAAGCCTTCTAGGGAAATGCAAAGGAGGCTGAATCCTCATATGCAAGAAGTGGTCATGAAAGAGGTTGTTAAGTTGTTGGATGCAGGGGTCATTTACCCCATTTCAGATTCAGCTTGGGTGGCACCTACACAGGTGGTACCTAAGAAATCTGGGATCACTGTTGTAACCTCAGATTCTGGTGAGCTTATGTCAACCAGACAAACAACTGGTTGGAGGGTCTGTATTGATTACAGAAAACTAAACACAATGACCAGAAAAGACCATTTCCCTCTTCCATTCATTGATCAAATTTTAGATAAGCTAGCAGGAAAAGCTTATTACTGTTTTCTTGATTGTTACTCTGGTTACAACCAGATTCCTGTGTATCCACAAGATCAGGAAAAGACCACATTCACTTACCCTTTTGGCACTTTTGCCTATAGGAGAATGCCTTTTGGTCTTTGTAATGCTCCTGCTACCTTTCAAAGATGCATGTACTCCATTTTCTTTGATATGATTGGCCAATTTATGGATGATTTTTCAATCTATGGAGACAGTTTTGCCCAGTGTTTACATCATCTCAAATTGGTGTTACAGAGATGTGAAGAAACCAATCTAGTTTTGAGCTGGGAGAAGAGCCATTTTATGGTCACCCAAGGCATTGTCCTTGGCCATGTTGTCTCCCACAAGGGCATTGAGGTGGACAGAGCAAAAATTGATTTAATTGCACATTTGCCACCTCTCAAAACTGTTAAACAAATCAGAAGTTTTATGGGACATGCTGGATTTTACAGAAGGTTCATTAAGGACTTCAGTAAAATATCCAAGCCTCTTTGTCATTTATTGTGCCAAGATGTCCCTTTTGTTTTCAACAATGAATGCTTGAAGGCATTTGAATTCTTAAAAAACTGTTTGATTTCAGCTCCAATATTACAGTCTCCAGACTATTCACTGCCTTTTGAACTGATGTGTGATGCATCAGATTATGCTTTGGGAGCTGTTCTTGGGCAGAGAAAGGATAAGCTGCCTCATGTCATAGCTTATGCCAGTAGATCAATGATTGATGCACAGCTCAATTACACAACAACTGAGAAGGAGCTGCTGGCAATTGTTTTTGCTTTAGAGAAATTCAGGTCATATGTTTTGGGTTCACAAATAGTGGTGTTCACTGACCACTCAAATGAAATACCTTACAAACCAAGATTAATCAGGTGGATCCTCCTATTATAGGAGTTTGATTTACAGATCAAAGATAAAAAGGGTGTGGAGAATGTGGTGGCTGATCATCTGTCTAGAATTTTAACTGCTGAGATTGATAGGCTGCCTATCAATGAATCTTTCCCTGATGAGCAACTTTTTGCTATCAGTGTACACACCCCTTGGTTTACAAACATAGTCAACTTTTTGGCTACTAGAAGGACTCCTCAACATTGGAATAAAATGGATAAAGATCTTTACTTCTCAAAGGTTAAACATTTTATTTGGGAGGATCCTTATCTGTTCAAGATTTGTGTAGACCAAATAATAAGAAGATGTGTCCCTGAAGAAGACTTTCATAGCATACTTTTTATGTGTCATGAATAGGCCTGTGGAGGTCATTTTAGTGGAAACAAAACTGCTGCAAAGGTTTTGCAGTGTGGATTTTATTACTACACTTTTCAAAGATGCTCTACAGCACTGTAAGTCTTGCCAGAACTGCTAGAAATTGGGCAGCATTTCTAAGAGAAACTCAATGCCATTACGGCCTATTTTGGTAGTTGAATTGTTTGATATTTGGGGGATAGACTTCATGGGTCCCTTTCCTCCTTCCAATGGCTGTAATTTCATCTTAGTAGCTGTGGATTATGTATCTAAATGGGTTGAAGCCACAACCACTAAAATCAATGATCACAGAGTGGTTCTGAAAATTTTAAAGGATAACATCTTTTCCAGGTTTGGTTCTCCCAGAGCTATTATCAGTGATGGGGGAAGCCATTTTTGTAATAAACATTTTGAAGCTTTATTGAAAAAGTACTCTGTGACTCATAGAGTAGCTACTCCATATCATCCACAAACCAGTGGACAAGTGGAGATTTCCAATAGAGAAATCAAACATACACTAGAAAAGACTGTGAAGAAGGACAGAAAGGATTGGTCCTTTAAGCTGAATGATGCATTGTGGGCATATAGGACAGCCTATAAAACCCCAATTGGCATGTCCCCATTCAGATTGGTCTATGGCAAAGCATGCCATTTACCAGTGGAGTTAGAATATAAGGCCTTTTGGGCTATTAAAACCTTGAACATGGATCTTACTATTGCTGGTAATCACAGGAAACTGCAGCTTGAGGAGTTAGAAGAGTTGAGGATGGATGCATACACCAATGCAAGATCTTACAAAGAGAAAGTCAAAGCCTTCCATGATAAAAATTTGTTGAGAAAAGAGTTCACAGCTGACTCTAAGGTATGGCTATTTAACTCAAAACTTAAGTTTTTCGAAAGTCGAGATCCGAATGGGAAGGGCCATATCTGATCATTCATGCATCTCCTTCGGGTCATTGGAAATTTTGACCCAAGTGATGGAAGAATCTTGAAAGTAAATGGTCGAGGCTCAAACCATGTATTGAAAATACCACAGCTGTATAACCATCTATCATCAAGATCCGTCCCATATATGAGGATAAACAACCATAATATGTATTTTACGCTTGTTTTATAGTTTTGCATAGTTGTTTGCTCTCGCTTTTAGTCAATTTTACGTTCGATTAGAAGTTTAAATATGTAAAAAATTAACTCAAGAAAAAAATCCTTCTCAAAAGTTTAATAAACTTTTCGAAAAGGAGTCAACTCAGAATCGATCGCTCGAAAAGAATGATTTGCTTTTCGAATAGTTAGTTCAGAATGATTTGCTTTTCGAAAAGTTAGTTCTGAAGCTATTTGCTGTTCGAATAGTTGTTTCTGAAGCCATATGCTTTTTGAATGGTACTAATGCCATTCTCACTTGTAAAAAAGGACTATTTTGAACTTTTCGAAAACTTCAAAGATATTTTGCGAAAATCATTTTGAGCATATTTAAACCCTTTCGAAGTAAGGGTTTCATATTCGAAAGCCTTCTGAGAACGTCCTGTTTCACAGAAAACCCTTTTTCCTTCCTTGCGTGTTTTTAGAATTCAGCCACACTTTTCTTCATATTTGTTCGATGGTTTAAGCTTGAAGAGAGGGATTTTTTGCTTCTGGTTCTGGTGGATTTCAGCGAGCAAGCAACAAGTTCAACCAAAACCCTAGATTTCGGTATTTTTCTGTGCATTTCTTCTGTTTATCGTTTGCAAAGTTTGATTTGGTGTCAGCATTTATTGTCGGAGTTTTAGACAAAGCTTTAGAATGGGGAAAGCTGAAAAATCATTGGCTGAAATGTTCCAAAAATCTTCTGCTAAGAAAATTAGCAAACCGTCCAAAAAAGGAAAAACCAAAGCTTCAACTAAAAGGAAACTTTCAATGGATAAAGCTGATATGATTGAGAAGGGGAAAAAGGTTAGATATGAGGAACCCACCGCAACAGCTGATTCTAGCCCTGAGTTTGAGCTTCCTCCTTTGCCTATTCATTTGGTACTGCCGAACCCATTTATTGAAGCTCAGAAGCTAATTCCAGAATTTATTGTTGATGAGACCTTTTTCTACAACAAACCTGAATGTCAGTTATCTTTGAAATACATTAGGGATGCCTCACTGAGCAATATCCCAACCCCTCTTCCTGAGAAAATTTATCCACGAATGGTGAGATTATGGTACCAAAACTTGGTAAAAGTGACAGAGAAGGATGCTGATGTCCCTACTCTTGTTATTTTCATTGATGATTGCGATTTAACTGTCACTTATGAAGACATTGGGAATGCTTTGGGGATACCTTTTCAATATGATCCGCCGTCCATTGGTCAGCACTGAACAGACCTCTTTCGTGAGAAATGGCTGCACATTTAACCCAAGGCATAGTTGGAACTGGACAATCCATAATGAGGAGAGACCTAGCACCTCAATTTTTACTGATGGATTCCATTTTGAGGGGATGTTTTATGTCATCGGCATACCAGAAAGAAGGACACCAATTTTAGAGGCTCTCTTTCATTTTCTAAGGGCAATTTTCAATGCCCCTATGTTGATTTTGAAGCCATGGCTGATATTAGTACCAAGCTGAAAAAGGAGCAGAAATTAGCTGGAATACCATTTGGTAGGCTGACACAACCCTACTAAGAGCCAAGTTTGACATTGATGAGCAAGAGCCATTTGAAGTTATATCTCCTCATGCGTTTGGGAAAAAGGCTTGGACTACAAGTCAAGCAATGTTGAATAGAATGAGGGAGGAAGTGGAGCCTGCCCTTGCAGCTGCTATTGAACCTGCCCCTGCAGCTACCCTAGAACCTGCTTTGCCAGACCCTGAGGTGACCAGCTCTTTAGCTGCACCTATTTCAACTGCAGCTGACATTGAACAAGCTGTCCTTCCTGTGGTGACCAGCTCTTCAGCTGCACCCATTCTTGAAGAAGTTGTCATCTTACCCACCTCACCTAGCCCAGCTCCTATTCTTTCACCCATTCAAGCAATCCCATCTCCCATAACCAACATAATCCCAGTTGCAGACTCCTCCTCTACACCAACCACTCCAGCCATACTCACACCACCAATTTCTCTCAACAATGTCCAAGATTTAGCCCCTGATTTTGTTGAACAATCTCCTAGCACTCCCCTTCTCCAAAGCTTCTCAGGTTCACCTGCTAATTCAACTAATACACCTGAAGTAACTCATACCCAAACTGAACCTGAGATATTCACTACAGAGGCCTATTCATCACTGATGGGATCTATTTTAGAGAATATTGGGCTTGAATCTGTACCTATACCTGACCCTCCTCATTTCACTCATTTGGCTACTTCACCCTTTACAACCATTTCACCCATTGCACCTCAACCATCTACTTCAGTTTTACCAGCCCCTACTCTGCATACCACACCCACACCTGAATCAATTAGCCAAATATTTACCTTTCTCCAATCCATCCAAGCCCAACTACAGATCAACACAGACAATCAGTCTGTGACAAATGCCCTTCTCCAAACCTTAGCCTCCACATCCCACACAAATACCTTAGCCACTGTACCTGCTATTGAAGACCATGCTACCCAAACCAACCCTGAGGTAGTATTTGTTGATCCACCCACCCTCACCACTACTGCCCATGCTACCCAAACAGAACTTGAGGTAGTTCTTATTGAGTCCCCTTCACCTCACCTCACTTTCTCTGATCAATCCACTCAGACAGACCCTGAGATCATTATTTTGGACTCCTCTTCTCCCACTCCCACTGCTAGGATACCTTTGGTCCCCTACCACTCCATTCCCATTCCTAGATTTGCCACTCTCAAAAAGGCTATGGAAGAGAATCCATATATTTATCGCGATGTCCTCAAAGGGTTAGCTGATCTGCAAGCTTACATTAGAACCCCTTATGAAAACCAAATTCGAAAATTGGAGTTGTTCATGAAATTTGAGAGAGAGAAGATGCAGGACCTGCTGGGTTAAACTTTTCAGATGGTTAGGAGTGAGCAGCACGAGGTGACCATGTTGCAAGCACAGCTTGAACAGGAAAAATTGAGGACTACTAGACTTGAAAAGTATATTGGCCTCACCAAAAAGATCAAAACTGAGGAATACACCGAGCTAAAAAACACAATCCAGGAGAAGGCTCAATCAAGTTCAAACTCCAATACTGATTCTAGTTCTGACTCTGATAGTGACTCCAGTTCTGATCCCATTGAACCAACGTATGATACAGATTTTGACCCCAGTTATTAGAATACATTGTACATATCTGTTTTATGGGTCTATAATATAAAATTTTGGTTTTGTGTTAATACATTGTACATACATTGTGCATTTCTTTTCTTTCTTCTTGTCATTATGATTTTTGTTTGATTGTGTCTTTTCTTTGCTCATACACTTCGAACCAGTGCGAACCCTGCTCACCATAGGTTTGGGGGTATGGCAGAAATGCCAATAATTGAGTTAACATTAATGCAATTGATGACTTTTGAAAATGAAGTGATTTCACACCTGAAAAATGAGGAAGTTAAAACTTTTAAAATTGATTTTTAGTGTAATTCCAATACTTTCATGAAGTGAATGTCAGAAAATTTTCAAAATAAAAATTGATGTTTTTGTAAACCTAAAAAGAGAGAAAACAGTGATGATATACCTCAGGAAGTTGATAGATAACTACACCTAGTGAGACTTGGGCCTGAAATGTATTTTTGGGAGATATGAATTGGCAATTTTTTCTGCTCTAGGGACTGTTTGAACCTGCTTATTTTCACTAGAAGTTACACATATTCAAATTAAAATAACTTGACAGCAACCATGATATTAAAGACATGATGTAGGGCCTCCTTTTGGACAGTTTGAGCCTTAAAAAGCCCCACCTTTTGAAACTGCCCTTGATACACACCATTTGAGCTTTATAAATATGAGATTTCTTTGAAACCTCATCAAACAACCTCATTAACCTCATTTAGCCTAACCCTCATTCTGAGAATTCAGAAGGTAAAGGAAAGGAAGCTGAAGAAAGGAGAGTTGAGTAACAGTTTGGTAAAAGAAGAAGAAAAATAATTGAAGGCAATGATGTATCAACAACAGAAATGTGGCATGTCAATAAATATTGCTATATATAAAAAAAAAAAAGAAAAAAAAGAAAAAGGAGTCATTTCATTGGAAGTTTGAAAAAGAAAGAGGAAAAGATGGCCACTTTGGCTATGAAAATTCAAAGAAGAAAATGAAATTGTGCTGAAAGGAAGAAGGTGTGTCCACCACTTCCTTACCTTGACTGACTTCTCAACTTTGAATTCCATTCCATCTCTTTAGTCTTGATAAATTTCAGTCATAAGCCACATTACAACCCATGTCAAAGTCCTTACTGATCAATGATGGATTGATCTGTCACATGGAGATAAGGATTTGTGTAATCTATGGTGAAAAGAGCAGTGATTTCAGAACTAAAAAGCAAAGCCTATGCTCTTGCTTATAGTCCTATTTGAGGACTGTAACTGCTCTTGAGCTGTGTGAAATAATACAACCCTCCTTTTTGCATGATGAGTAAAAACCATGGTGAGAGTTGAGTTTGAAATCAAATTATTTGGGGTAGCATCAAAACTGAATTTTCAAATAGAAGGCAAGCTTTTCATTAATTTTTCTTGTAAAATCTTTGTGACACAAAGTGATTGAATGGTAAAAGGAATTACAGTAAGATTTTAGTTTTAAACTGATGTTTTCTTGAAGATCTTTTTACAGCTTGACTGATGCAGGTATGAACTATCTAAACTGGATAAAAGTCTGCCTTAACAGAACTGCATTGATATTAACTAATTTATTGGAGAAGTTTGTGGGTACCTTCACTGAAAACCCTCAGGAGACTTCACTCCTCCACTAGGGATCACCTAGGGGTTTACAAGGCTTGTTGCATATGCTAAATGCAACTGTGTTCCCTACAAAAGTGGCTTTTTCATTCTGTTTTTAAATTTTATCTTTGCTCAGGGACTAGCAAAGCCTAGGTTTGGGGGTGTGCTGAGAACTGGAAAATACCATTTTCCACCCCTTAACCTGGGTCTTGATAGACCTTTGAGAGAACTAAATAAGTGGTCTAAGTGTGTTTTTTACAGCAAACAATAAAGGCAGACTTAACCTTGAAAGCAGCCTAAAAGTGCCAAAAAGATAAAGATCCATGTTGATCCGGAGGAAGAAGGAGAAGAGACAACCTCACTAGTTGTCAAAATGCCTGAACTGAAGAGGCAAAGACCTGGTCCCAACCTAGAAAAGAAGTGTGAAGCAATTCGAACAAAAGAAAGCAGTACAGAGAACTTTTCGAAAAGAATCTGAACTTTTCGAAAAGAATTTGTACTTTTCGAAAAGAATCTGTACTTTTCGAAAAGAACCAAAAGCTCCAGGCTTAGCTTTCGAAAAGCACCTGAACTCTTCGAAAGGATTTCTGACCTTTTCGAAAAGAAGAGAACTCCTAGCGAACAGCATCAGAACTATGCAAAAAGAGCTTCAGAAGTCACAGAACTGTGCGAAAAGAGTTTCAGAAGTTACCGAACTCTGTGAAAAGTTTCCCAGACTATGCGAAATGATATTTTGAAGATTCCTAACATCTGCAAGGGTAATTCAGTAATCTTTTGCACGTGCCCCAATGCAGTTAAAAACTAGGGACATTCTAGAAGATTCTGAGCACGAACCAAAGGCATATTCCACCCCATGTGAACACCCAGAGAAGAAATCACTTAGCAAGAACTTCTAGAAGCTTTAACAGATTTGCGAATTACATAATAGAATTGATGTTTCTGTCATCTGATTGGCTGATCCAAATCAAGCAATTCTGATTGGCCAAAACAGATCTGGATCCTCATGCTCGACTACCATTGGTTGATACAGATCTAAGCAATTCTGATTGGTCGATACACATCTGAGCTAGACCTGGGGGAAACTATAAATAGATGAACCATTTGCCCAATTTAGGGATCCAGATTTTGAGTTTCATTTATGTTGCTCCATTTCCAATTCAGATAGCTTGTCTGAAACTCTTGTAATAGCCTAACTTTTACTTGCAATTGAGAGCTGTGAGATACTTTTGTAATTTAAAAGAGAATTGTATTCAAGACTACAAATCCGAGAGCTGTTTAAGCTGTGCTCTATAATTGTAATGGTGAATTTGAAAAGGTTGCTGTGAACCGTACGTTCTCAATTGGATTCGTGTTGAGGGTTCCCTATGATCTCCTTATTGCACTAGACTCCTTTAGATTTACTATTTTTCAAGCAATTTGGTGTTTCTTGTTCTGAATTGAGGGTTTAGATTAAAGACTATTGGATGGTCTGTGGCCATTGAAGTGGACATACCATAGCCATAAGTTTAACTCTAATCCTTGAGTTAGATTACTTTCTCTTGCATCTGTGCTTGGAGCTAGATGAAGATTGGATCATCTCTCATTTGATCTACATTTATTCTCATTTTATTTTAAGAACCAAATCAAAGTTAGATATTATTTCTACATTCTTATTAATTTACATCAAAATCTCCCCAACTCAGATCTGGATCATTTAGTTTAATTGTTACTTTTATCATTTAGTTAATGTGACAAATTCAACCTCTCATCTTATGTGCTTTGTATATAGGATAAGAGGCCAGATCTGGTAGCTCAGATCTGGAGGTTTATCTTAAATTTTAAATCAATTCCCTGTGGACGATCTTGGACGATCTTTTACTCACTTACATTCAAAACTTGCTACAATTGGCCCTGATCTTGCAGGGTAATTTACTTCTCTCTGTGCTGATATTTCTTTATTCTTTTTACTTTTCCAAATTCAGTATAATTCATTATTTGCAAATATGTTTTCAAAACACAAATAAATCATGCACACTTAGAATTAAGCAACAACAACTCTTTACGTGGATCAAATGCCAATTGATACACTTTAAGTGTGCGTGCGCTCTGCCGGGGATAGGTACACCTTGTGGATGTGCACGTTCCGGTGGTGAGGTGCTCCTGATTCACACGAACCAGAGTGCCTTAACTTGAGACAAAGCTAAAAAAGATCGGGCTAGGAACAAACATCCATCGAAAGAGATGGTCAATTCTAGCCTCCATCCCCAATAAAATCATATCTCACTAACTATGCACAGACAGACACCCATCAAGGGCGATAAGCAGTAAATAGGCGTGAACGGAAGCCTCGACCCTGAGGTACAATTTATGAGGATAAACGACCATCCTGCAGATACCCAGACGCAAGTACGTACATTCAACAGGGACACTGTGCCTATACATGTTTTATGTCTGTGTAAAAGGAAATAGAAGGGAATGAGCCCTTCGATCTGTATGTTTGCACATAGTTTGGTTGGTTGTAATTTCATTTTTGACGGGTCAGTTTCAACTAACAATAAACTTTTAGAATGGTCTGAAGTTAGGTGCACTCTTGGTCAACATAGATTCGAAGGTGGATGATCAGAGCTAATGCTTGGAAGGTGGGGTCAACCTACACAAGATTTTGACTACATAACAAAAGGTTGTTATCCCGAACCTTCTTCTTCTTCTTTTTTTTCCTTTCTTCTTTTCTCTTCTTTTTTTTTTCTTCTTTTTTTTTCTTCCACTTTTTTTTTTCTTCTTTTTTTCTTCTTCTTCTTTCTTCTTTTTTTTTTTCTCTTTTTTTTTTGCACATGTCAGTTCGAGACTTTTAGCATTCTCAAACTGTATTTATTTTTGCATGTAACCTTAGGCTGATCAACTTACCATGTTGATACACCTTAGGGACGTGCGCATTTCGGTAATAGGTCCTTGGTTTGCCTGTCGGATCGGGTCTCGCCTCCTGCTGGGGAAGATGTTGGGCTAGGTGTATGTTCCTTGGAGCGACTGGTGATGGATGAATTTATTTGCCTGCCGGATCAGGCCCTGACCCTTGGAGAATGTTTAGGGAACAGTGATCGGGGATGGGTAAAATTATCTGCCTACCGGATCAGGTACTGACTCTTTGGGATGCGTGGTCTTGGTCTTTAAACTAATTAAATCCAGCTATCTTGTTTAGGAAGGTGAGTTCGGAAACGAGTTCCTAATGACCGGGGGTAAACATGACCAGTATTTTGCCTACCGGATCAAGCAGGAGGTGTCCCTGTGTAAAACAGGGTTTGAGAATTTTTGGGTGAACCTGATCATTCCGAATTGATTTAACATGGTTCTCGGAGTGGGGCAAACAGGCGTTGCGACGCTCTTTTGAGAACTAGTGTTGTGTTTCGGCATTTATCCTTTTTCTCTCTCTTCTTCTCTTTTTTGTTGTTTTTGTTTTTATTTTTTTTTGTTGTTATTTCATGTGAATCTCTCTTTTTTTTTTTTTTAGTTTTATGCAATTTTTTTTTTTTATGATTTTATGATTTTATGGGAGCACTCGGTGGGCGCTTAGAGGTATAGATCCGTTTATTGTAGCACGGTCCCTTTGGGCCAATCGAAGGGAGCTCGAAGGGTCATTTGGGAATGCGTGCACTATCGCTTGGTGATATGTGGGCTTCTAAGAGGGGTCGGGCCTAGATCTGGGGCATAGAAAGGGCCTGTCGGGTCATCAAAGCCCAAAATTTGGCTGGGCATATATAATATATACACCTAGCAAATCTGCAGCAAAAATGGTCGGACGTATATATTATATACGCCTGACAAAAATCTATGATTTTAAAAGCTGTCAGAAACACAAGGGGGCCCTCCTTTCAAATTCCATTTTCTTCCCTCCTTCCTTCTCAAGTCCGGGACAACCCCCTAGGGTTTTTGTGTTTGATTTTTCTTGAGTTCTACCACCAGGAGTCGCTCGTGCCAATTAAAAGCATTCACTCTCCACTGATCTTTAGATCTATTTCCTCTCCTATTGAAGGTAATCACCAACCCCTCTTTCATCTTTCCTTTAGATTTTGATAAGGTTTTTTTGTTTGAAATGCTTGATATTATTCCCTTTTGTGGTGAAAGATTAATGCTTTTTTCAAGTATATGTGATTCCCTATGCCTATGCTCCTCTTTTTTCATTCATTTTTTTTTTTATTATATCATCATCATTCATCATTCATCATTTTTTTTTCTTCGCTTTTTTTCTTATGTTTCTTTCATGATGGATTAGTGCATTTCTTCCCTTTTTTCTCTTTCTTTTTGTTTGTTAATTTTTTTTCTTTAGCAACCTTTCCTTATACCGATGTGTTCCACATTTTCAGGATGTCTGGCGACGAAGGGCAAGATCAACAGGAGGAGCTAGAGATGGCCTATGGTCCTCATAGAGAGCAGTTTATCATTTTTCAGCGCTCTTCTCAACCCTGGTATGAAATGCAAGGTGAAGCCGCCCGTATCGGCCTCCTCCATTGTCAGCACACCCATATCTCCAACTTCGGGACTGCTGGCCAGGTAAATCGATGAGCCCTTTTCTTTTCCTTCGATGCTTTTACTATACCATTTCGCTCCTATTTGATAGATTCCTTTTGTTTGTAGCCTTTACCTCATATCATGTTTCAGGGTGGTTGGTTCGATCTCCAGCGCCTCGTGCTCTATCTTCCCCCAGTGCTGAAGGACCTGCTTGCTCAAGCCGGTTTTGGGGATTTTATTTCGTGCCCTATTGTGAGGGCCGACACGGCCTATATGAAGGCCCAGATAGAGCGCTTTCGCCCTGAGACCATGACGTTTCATATGGCCGTGGCTGAGATGACCCTTACACCCATGGACTGGTCCATGATCACTGCGGTTCGCATTGGAGGGGTGCCAGTGACACCTACCCGCACACCTGATAGGGAGGAGGTGACTCGGCTGATAGATGCCTACCCAACCTCAGGGAATGCTCGCGGTTATGAAGTCAAGTTATCCTGGCTGGTTAGTCTGTTTGAGCCTCATGAGTTAATGGATTTGGGCCAGCCCGATGCAGCCATTTATCTCGAGCCAGAGCATGTACTGATGTTGGCTCGTATTTCTCTGTTGTTCCTTTTGGGTAAGACTCTTCTTTCAAATACCAGTGGAGGGCGGGTCTCATTGTCCCTTCTCAGTCTTATGGTGAATTGGGACAACATGCATCGATTTGATTGGGGCGGTTCTGGCTATGCGGTGCTTATGTCTAGCTTGGCGCGAGCCATACTTGGGGAGTCCAGCTCCGTTGTGAGCTTGTGGCCCGCACTTGAGGTATTTTATCCTTTGGTCTCAGTTTGTCCAACTTTTCCCTTTTATGGCATATTTGTTTTTATTTGCTTGCTTTCTCAGGTTTGGGGATATCTGCATTTCCAACCTGGTCGCCCTCTGCTTCTATCCGAAGTTTCTACGTTCCCCCTTATGAGCAATTGGC
Source organism: Chloranthus sessilifolius (assembly GCA_021018995.1). NCBI lineage: Eukaryota > Viridiplantae > Streptophyta > Magnoliopsida > Chloranthales > Chloranthaceae > Chloranthus > Chloranthus sessilifolius. Next base: position 58,315,808 of record CM037593.1, on the reverse strand, counting down.
ACGCGAACCGCCGTCAGGACTTAGGCATGAAGCACCTACAGTTAGGGCTGCGCTCCCAGTTTGATCTATTGATCCTTGAGCAGGTATGACAATTTGTCTCTTTACAAATGTGATAGTTCTTTCGTGCTGTGGGTTCAAATGTATATATATCCCTCCTCTCTCTTTTTTTTGAGCAGGTCATCCTTGATCCCTACGTCGGATCTCCCTTCTGGAACCTGGCTGTAGTGGGTCCTTCCCATTTTTTATTAGACCGACGCATCATTTTCTTCTATGGGTCCTAGACTAGGGCCTATTACCTAGGAGAGAGGGTGGTTCATTAGTACCGTCCTCTTTTCGCTGTGCCCCAAGCTCCCCTAGCTGATGTGTTGGCTCCTGAAGGTTCCACCGAAGTTCTTACTGCTCGCTTTCTCCATCATGGGGTCCCCATTGATGATCTTCTTTTTTCGGGGGGATATCAGATGTGGTATGAGTCTCTGCCCTATCGTTCTCTGCTGCCCCGATTCGTGCCCGGTGCTAACTTTTTAGCTTTTGGCGGTCCGCGGTCTCAAGTAATGTTCTTTTCTCTTTTTATTTAGCAACCTTCCTGTGATTGCCTTGATTGCCCTGCTATTTGAACAAAAACCGTTTCTCTCTACAGTTTGGGCAGGGTGGTGACTCAGATGAGGGGGATGAGGCAGCTGCTCTTGATGAGGCTTCAGGTGCTGGACCTTCTGACTCTTTCGATGCTGGTGCTTCTGGCAGTTCACCAACCGAGGTCCAGGGGACCTTAAGCGTTTGGATGATGCTTTCCTGTCGCGTATGTGTGCCGATGTGGCTGAGAAGGCACGCATATCCACTGAAGGTATTCGGATCCCACCTCCTGAGTTGATCCTCGGGGTCATTTCTCCCTTGTTGCCTTGCTCTCTTTTTTTCTTGAACTATGCGGATGACCTGTGTGACTGACACCTCTTTTTCTTTCTATGAAGAATTATGAGTCGGCCGTGAACCAAGCCGAATATTACCGCAACATCGTCGAGCTTAGAGAGGCTGAGGTGGTGAGTGAATACTGACCAATCCTGATCATTTTCTTATTTACCTTTTGCTTGTTTCCCTACCTGATGGCCTCTGGCGTGCTCCTGCAGCGTGCTCATGAAAAGGAGTCGCGCTCTCTGCTCGGCCCATCTCTCAGGCGTGGACTCGGGTGGGAGAGACTTGTACTTTTCAAAGTGCGACCCGGCACCGGAAGAAGTCGAAGGGGGCTGCCCAAGACTAGTTTATTTCCTAAAAATTTGAAACATTGAAACAGTTTAGACTTTTGTTTATTGGGGGAATATGTAATCTTTTAAACAAATTTTTTTTTTTTTGAATGGTTTTATGATTTTTATGATTTATACAAATGCTCTGTTTGGTTATCTCTCCGCTTTTATGGTTTCCTTTTCTTTGGCATGAAGCGGGCCAGAGCCCCTCCATTGATGGGGTTGAGACCACATATGATTCACCACATATGACCCACGGATACCACGTCATCCGAGGGTTTCCCATGGGTGCGTGAGCGTGCCCGCCTGTGGGCTGCCCCGAGATAAAAAAGTAGGCTAAGTGAAACCCGTCCCTCTCTTGGGAGAAGTAAAAAAAAATGGACCAATGCGAGGGGAGCCACACTTCCTTGTATTTTTAACTGGGCGTATATATTATATACGCCTGGCAAAATATTTAAAATTTTGCCTTGGCGTATATAATATATACGCCTGGCAGAATATGTACAATTTTGCCTTGGCATATATAATATATACGCCTCATATAACTGGGCTCAACGGGGTTCTTCATAACCCGAACCTGGCCCTCTTTGCCTCTCTTTTCATCCGGGCTTGGCCTATTTATCCCTCTTTTTTTTCTTTCTTTTTCTCTCTCTTTTTTTTTTTACAAGCGAATCCGTCGCCCTACATTGATTGATTTTTATAAAGAACATGTTTGTACGTCCATGGACCCGCTTCCCAAAAAAAACCCAAATTCTCACACCCGGGGCTGGGGTTAGTATACTTCCCTGTTTGGATGAGGGGCCCAATTTTTTTCAAAAATGGTGTGACAGCTTGGCTGAGGGCGAGCTCCCTGTTCTGGATCGCCTCGGGTTATCCCGCCTTTCCTCTCTCCTTGCTATTCCTCTGTTGCCCAACCTCCTGCAGGTGGCTTTGGCGTCGTGGGACCATAGGGCCCATGTCTTCAGATTTGGGTCCAGGGAGATCACCCCAACCTTGGAGGAGCTAGCCTCTATTACTGGCTTGAGGATGCATCAGGGACTTGCCAAAGTGGTGCCCAAATCGGGGTATGCAAAGGCGGTCCACGCGGTTCTCGGTTTGAAAAATGGTGGGTATAAGAAGGGCTTCGCTGGGGGGCCCACCAGGTGCTCGGTGAAATACCTGAGAGAACATTTCAGCGACTCGAGTCTCGGAAAGTTTCCTATCCGAGATCCTTTCAACGTAAAGGCCTTTGCCCTTTATTTGCTGTCGGAAGTTCTCTTCTTTACTGGGGGTGAGATATTTTCCCTCAGGTTATGCGATGTCTTGATCGAATTGGAGGGAGGTCGTTCACTGGTACACCTGGTCCTGGCCGAGATGTATCGGGGCCTGGATGCCTCGGCCTCAGGCCAGGTCGGGATTCTTAGCGGGAGTCCACTCCTTATTTAGATTTGGCTAGGAGAGCATTTGGCTATCATGGGCCCCGTGCCGAGATTTTGTTTTGTAAGAGGGGATGTGGCTCGGGGCTTTTTGACCCGGTGCTCGAGACTGCCCCATGGGAGCATTGAGGAACTGGGCCTATGGCTATCTGACGCCGAGTTGATTTGGCAACTTCCCTGGATGGACGACACCTTTCCGATTGCCCGCTCTCGGGATTGTGAGGGTATCACGCTTTTGGGGTTAACTGGTAGTACCTACTATTTCCCATCTTGGGTGCTCCGTCAATTCGGATATATCCAACACGTGTCGGGCACTGTGAGGTCACCCTTGTGCTCTCTGATATTCACTCAGGGTTCTCTCAGTAACCTAGACCGCATAGCAGCCCTCTGGGAGACCCGCCAATCGGTGCCCATGTGCAGCGTAGTTCAAGGGGGACGTTCTCTCTTTTGATTACAAGGTTTGGCTGACATCCGAGGGTTACCTTCCCCTATCCCGGTTTCGGTAGATGTGATAGAGACGGAACCCTGGCCATACAAGGAAACGATACTCCAGACTAGGATTGAGTCTCTTTCTGTAGAGAGGTTGGCTTTGACTGAGGCTTTGGAGATGGCCGAGAGTGAGGTTCTTGCTGACTGGCTTTGATCGAGTCTCAGAAGGCATTGGACGCTTCATGAGGTGGCAGAAGAGTCTTCATGGTAGGTGGTTGTCTGATTGAAATGCCCGTGAGGACTCTCTTCTTGTAGAGATCAGTGCTTTGAAGCGTGGTCCCTGCCTCTGACCTGTTCCTGTACATACCATAGATCATATACACAGAGGGGGGGCTGATGCCCCTTAACAGAGATCTCTTTCATTTTTTTGGGGTTGTTTCTTTTTTTTTTTTTTTTATACCTGTAAAGAAGGCAGAAAATAGAAAGTGTGTCATGCTGTTATCTTTTTGGGATGTGACACTTCACACGTAACGTTGTAAGAAAAGAAATGAAATCTATTATACATATATTTTATTAATTTTTTTTTTGTGTTCGAATTTTCTTCCATACGCTCGCAACGTAAGGTGTTTTATGGAAAAGGAAAATCTATTATCTCTTTTCTTTTTTTTGAAATTTTCTCCTACACAGTGTGAGGCTCTTTATGGAAAAGAAAAATCTGTTATCTTTTTTGAAATTTTCTCCTACACAGTGTGAGGCTCTTTATGGAAAAGGAAAATCTATTATCTTTTTAAAAATTTTCTCCTACACAGTATGAGGCTCTTTATGGAAAAAGAAAATCTATTATCTTTTTTGAAATTTTCTCCTACATAGTGTGAGGCTCTTTATGAAAAAGAAAAATCTATTATCTTTTTTGAAATCTTCTCCTTTTCTCCTCCTTTTTGTGATGTCGGTATTTACGAGGCCAACTGGTGGGTCCTTTTTTGAGCATGGTCCAACCCTGTTTATGAGGGTTCGATTTTTCTTTTTAAACATGGATAGGTCAGCTTCCCCTAGATTGATTAGTCTTCTGCCTTTACCTTTGGTCATGTGTCAGTCGACGCGGTAGAGACGTCATACTTGATCGGGATCTGATCCAATTTTAACATGAGCGGCCCAGCAAAGGGGAGAAGAGGCTTAAGGGGTCCAGACTAAATAGGTGGGCCGGAACAGATCCTCTCCCAATCTCTCTTTTCTTGACATTTTTGCTCACAGTGCCCCAGACAGGTTTTCGCTATGCCTATCATCCCTGTTTTTACCCGTAGCACCCTTTTCGGTTTTCACTACGTCCATGGGTTCGCTTTCTTACCCCAGGTGCCTTTTCAGGTTTTCACCTGGTCCACTTATTTTTACTGTTTTTACTCGCGGTGCCCTTGCGGGTTTTCACCACGCCCATCTTTCTTTGAACTCAAACTAATTTTTTCTTTTCTCCTCATCTTTACTTTTTCAAGAACTAGAAAGCCACGATATGGACATTGATTACATCATAGCCAGTTGGATGGGGTTCTGGTGTCGTCTCACGACTCGGCTCATGTTGACTTCACAGATATTATGACTGCTTGCGATCTTACAAAAGGGCTTCCTTCAGGGTGTAGCTTGGCCATGGGTTAGGTTAGGATTTGAAGGTATGATGGGCTAAAAGGGTTTCCTTGATACTGCTTCAGTTTTCTCAACATACTTTCTTCCTTGGGGGTTTCTACTGTACATGCCCCGTGATTCTTCTATACACATTTTTTTTTCGTTATTCTTTTTCCTCCATTTCAGGCAATCACTTTTTGAGGTTTTGCTTTTTTGATTTTTTTTGAATTTGATAGTAACTTTATACACACGCATCTTTTCTCTCTCTTTTTTTCGTATATGTACACTTATATTTGTTTTAGGGGAATGGGTTTATTGAAAGAAAGGCCCAGGCTCAAATGGGGTAGCAAAGGATATCATCATTTTTAGGGATGTTTTTGGGCTACTGTGCTTGGAATGATGGCCTCTTTTGGGAGGTTCTTAAGCAGTCACATATCTATTTCATCAATACTTACCTTATCACGATAGACTAAGAGTAGAACCGTCGGACGTATCCAGCGTTGATGGGCTCAGGAAGATGATCTCCGTCCATGGTGGCGAGGTGGATGGCTTATCCCGGCAACACTTCTCGGATGACGTAGGGTCCTTCCCAATTTGGCCTAAACTTCCCTCTTAGATCGGCATGGAGGGAAGGGAAGATCTTCTTCAGCACAGTGTCTTCTACCTTTAGATCTCGACCGCGGACACGTTTATTGTAAGCGCGTGCGATTCTCTTCTGATAGACCTGGGTGTGACACAAAGCTAGGAGTCTCTTCTCATCAATCAAATCTAACTGTTCAAAATGGGATCTTTCTTTCTTAGCTTCGGGCAGATGGGATTCCAGAAGGATGCGGAGTGACGGTACTTCGACCTCAAAGGGTACCACAACCTCGATTCCATACACAAGGGAGAATGGTGTTGCCCCTGTAGCGGTACGGATAGACATTCTATAGGCCCAAAGCGCGAAGGGTAACTGCTCACTCCAATCTCTGTAAGTGACTACCATCTTCTCCAGAATGCGGATCAAAGTTTTGTTGGCTACTTCTACAGCTCCATTCGTCTGAGGCCTGTATGGGGATGAGCGATGATGCTTGATCTGGAACTGCTCACACAAGGCTTGGATGTGTCTATTAACGAAATTAGTGTCATTATCAGTGATGATATCCTTGGGCACGTCAAATCTGTTGTTCTTGATAAACTTCCTGACATGACTTACCTTAATCCTCATATAGGAGGCTGGCTCTACCCACTTCGTGAAGTACTCCACTATGACGAGGATGAACTGATGTCTGTTGGAAGCCTTAGGATTGATCTTGCCCATGACATCGAGGCCCCAGGTGGCGAACGGCCAAGGAGTGGTCATGCTGTGTAAATCAATGATCGGATCATGTATTAGACTGGAGTGTTCTTGGCACTTGTAGCACTTCTGAACGTGTTTACAGCAATCAGTCTCTAAAGTGGTCCAAAAATATCCTTTCCTTAGGATTTTCTTAGTGAGCATGTGTCCACTAACATGTTCCCCGCAGACTCCTTCATGGATCTCCCTCATGATCTCAACTGCTTCTCTCTCGGTTAGGCATCGGACCAGAACATTTTTGTGAGACCGTCTGTGCAGGAGATCACCGCAGATGACGTAGTTCATTGCCAATCGCTGGATGGTGCGTCTGTCTACCTTCGATGTTTCTTCTGGGACAGTTCGGGTCTCGAGGAAATTCTTGATGTCTGAGAACCAGGGTGGCTCACCATCTAACTCCGTAGATCCCTCGATCAGGTGACAGAATGCCGGTTCGTCCCTCTGCTCTATCATGATCGGCTTCATCTCAACTCCGTACGGAATCTCAACCATAGAGGCCAGGGTAGTCAGGGCATCGGCAAACCAATTTCTTGCTCGCGGCACATAGGAGAAGGTGACTTCCTCAAAGTAGGTTATCAGATTCTCAAGATGTTCATGGTACGGGATTAGCTTCTCATCCTTGGTCTTCCAATTTCCATTGGTCTGGCATATGATTAACTGTGAATCCCCAAAAACCCTGAGGTGAGTTATATTCAGATCAAGAGCAGCCTGTAAACTAGCTGTACAGGCTTCATACTTGGCCATATTGTTGGTGCATGGGAAGTTTAACTTGATTGAGATGGGTACATGCGATCCTCTTGGCGAGATAAGAATGGTGCCAACTCCTTGGCCTTCAACATGCGATGCCCCATTAAAGTGCAATACCCAGGACTCCTTTGTTTCCTCCGTATCCTCTTTAGTCATGAACAGGATGTCCTCATCGGGGAATTTAGCCCTTAGAGGCCCATAGTCCCGCAGAGGGTTCTCAGCAAGATGATTAGAGAGTGCTTGCCCCTTGATCGACTTCTGGATGACATAAGTAATGTCAAATTCGGAGAGAAGTAGTTGCCATCGTGCAGTTCGGCTAGTAAGAGCAGGTTTCTCGAACAGGTACTTCAACGGATCCATCCGTGCTAAAAGTAGAACGGCTTGGGATAACAGGTAGTGTCAAAGTCTTTGAGTAGCCCATATGAGCGCTAAGCATGCTTTCTCTAGATGAGAATAGCGCGTCTCATAATCAGTGAACTTCTTTCTCAGGTAGTAGATGGCCTGCTCTCTTCTTCCTGTCTCATCATGCTTTCCTAACACATCATGGCAAACTCTGTCGTGGACAGGTACATTATCAGGGGTCTATCAGGTACAGGTGGTACTAAAACTAGACGATTTAGGAGGTAACCCTTGATCTTGTCAAATGTAGCTTGGCAGTCATCATTCCACTTAATGGGTGAATCCTTTCTTAGTAGTTTGAAGATCGGTGCGCATATCGGAGTATACTGTGCAATGAACCGACTGATGTACTGGATTCTGCCTAAAAAGCCTCTGACCTCACTCTCTGTAGATGGTGGCAGAATTTCAGTGATGGCCCTGATCTTGGTCGAATCGACCTCAATCCCTCTCCTACTAACAATAAAGCCTAACAGCTTTCCTGACATAGCACCGAATGCGCACTTTTGGGGATTCAACTACAACCCGTACTTTCTCAAGCTCTCGAACAACTTCTGAAGGTTTACCAAGTGGTCATCCCTTTCTGGCGATTTAGCAATCATGTCGTCGACATACACTTTGATCTCTCGGTGCATCATGTCGTGGAATAGGGCCGTCATTGCTCTCTGGTAGGTTACCCCAGCGTTCTTGAGCCCGAATGGCATCACCTTGTAACAGAAGGTACCCCAGGGAGTGATGAACGCAGTCTTTTCTCGGTCAGCCTCTGCCATATTAATCTGATTGTAGCCCGAGAATCCATCCATGAATGAGAGCATTTCGTGCTTAGCAGTGTTATTGACCAAGATATCGATGTGTGGTAACGGAAAGTCATCCTTAGAGCTTGCCTTGTTGAGATTTCAGAAATCAATGCACATTCGAACCTTCCCATCCTTTGGTACGGGGACGATATTGGCCAGCCATTGCGGGTACTTGGATACCCAGAAAAAACCCGCATCATACTGCTTAATGACCTCATCCTTCACCTTCAACACCCATTTAGGTCGGAGGCGTCTCAGCTTCTGTTTAATCGGCTTAATGTCAAGGTAGAGTGGCAACTCATGCTCAACCAGATCGGCATCCAAACCAGGCATGTATTCATACGACCATACGAACGCGTCTTGGTATGACCGAAGGAAGTTTATCATACCTTTTCTCTTCGCATGGGATAGTGATGTTCCGATTTTGGTTATTTTAGGGGCCTCTTTGGTCCCCAAATTGACATCCTCCGTCTCTTTGACGATCGGGGTCGGGTCGTGCTCAAAATCGGCAAATTATTTGAGGAGCTCATTGGGGAGCTCATCGATTTAACCTTCCTCATCTAGACTCGTGGCTCCTACCTCTTCTTGTATTTCTACAGGAAAGGGGTCGGCTTCACGCGGGATGGGTATTACGGCATCATTTTTAATTTTATTAGGAACTTTAAAAGACAATAATTTTAGAATTTGTATATTTCTATTTTTATGGTCTTTTGTAATTTTTTGGAGGTTAGCCCCTGGCGAGGTGGATCTCTATATATACAGGGTAGAGTGTCCCAGAGGCTAACCTCACTTTTTACAGGTTGTTTTTTTTTGGAGTGCCGATGTCGTATTCACAGCATTTGGCGGCTCCGAGGAGTTGGGACAAAGATGCCCAGTTACTTACCTGCGAGGCTTGGCCTTTACCTCTTTGGTTGGAAGCGGCATCGATAGGCTTCCTCCCTCAGCATGTTTATGGAGGGATCCTCTAGGACCCTGTCCTCTATGATTAGGATGGGCCCAAAGTGGCTGGTGCTAGAGCAATGGGTGGATCGGGGGACTTCTTCCTCAAATAAGGAGAGGGCGGCTAAGTCCACCTCAAGGTCTAGGTGGATGATGTAAGGGTTGGTGGGATTGGCGGAAACAGGCTTGTGTGGGGTTACCCTCGTCTCCCCATTCAGATCAATCTTTACCACCTCGGTGCTCACAAAGGTTTGACAGATGTGGGGTCGGGCGGGAGTTTCTTCTTCTAGGTTGATTCCTCTAGCCCTGGCGACTGCTGCCGCTCTTACATTTTCCTTGGCCTCTTTGACTTCTTCTTTAATGGGCCTGTAGCCCAGTCCAAATTTGGTTTGCTGCCCCTTGGCCATAATGGAGTCTCTTCTTCCTTAAAGGCGCGGGCCCAGCCCTTTCCCTTTTTGGTGGCCCCATTTATGGAGCATGAACACAGCTGCATCCATTCCTCTCCAATTTTGGTAGGGGTTTTTTCAATCAACCCGAGGGTAACGGCTGAGAAGTCATACTCAAATCGATGGAGATCGGTGTCATTTACTGTGTGCGGCATGTTAAGCACTTTCGAATTCTTAATATGCAGAGCGCTCCTCTCCCTGTCTTCTCTGCTCTCACCTACGATGGTGACGATTCTTCCCTCTGAGATGAATTAGAGTTTTTGGTGTAGAGTTGATGGTATTGCCCCGATCTCATGTGGCCACGACCGGCCCAACAGGAGATTAAACGTAGACTTGATGTCCATCACTTGAAAGGGGATGGTGAAGGTTTGCGGCTCGATGATCAAGTCGAGGTCTACTGCTCCTATGATTTCTCTCCTAGTGTTGTCGAATCCCCTGGCGCTTGTTATGGATGGCCGGAAGGTGTTGGGGTTCGCATCAATTTTGATTACCGTCCTTAGAGGGCATACGTTCAATGTCGACCCTTTGTCTATTAAGACCAACGGCACCACCTGGTTCCTTGTTTCCACTGTTATATTCAGGAGCTTAGAGTGGTTATTCCCCTCGAGCGGCAGATCCGCATCAGTGAATGAGATGGCATTTGGGGCCAATACTTACTTGATTATTTCTCCCACCTCATCTGGGGTTACGTGGATAGAAATATGTGCATCTTTGAGTGCTCCCATTAAGGCTTGAAAGTGGAGTGGGGACGTGTTTAACAAATCCCACACAGTAATATGTTCAAGTGTTCTCTTGAGCTGTGTCTCCAACACGTGCTCTCTAGCCATTTTCTCAAAGGGGTTCCTGTGGTCTGCTCTTTCTACTTCTCTTCTCCTCTGACGGCCCCCGATGCTTCCAGCCGTGTAGAAATCCTGCCAGACCGGGTAATAAATTTAACAGTCTCCTCTCGATTACAACCAGCATTCATGTCCGTATGTTCATAGCTTAACGACACTTGATGTGGGTCATAGGCAGGTTTCGGGATGAGGAAGGGAGTGCATGGTGATTCTGGGGAGGATTGGGCTGGGTATGTCGAATTCTCGGGTTCAACCAGGTTGACTCCAATAGGGGGCGGAATGGTAGTGGCGGGAATTGGCAAGGTTGGGTTTGTGGGTGCAGAGGGGGACTTGTACAAGCATTACCTGGGCGCGGTAAGACCAGCGGTGATTGAGAGCGGGTGATGAGGGGAGTGGGTGAGGGGTTGTTTGTTTGGGTGGGGGTGGAGTTGGATTGGGGGCAAAATAGCGAAGGGATGGTGGGAGTGTGACTGGGATGGAGTGACTGGGAGACGTCGGAGGTGCAGATGGAGCGGGGTGATAGGGATATGAAGGGTTTGTATATGGGGTGGCATGGTGGGGCGATGATGGGTTTGTAGATAAAACGGGGTAAATTGGGGATGATGGAGTTGTGCATGGAGCGGGGTGATTGGGATATAACGGGGTAGCGGATGGAGCAGGGGGTATGGATATGAAGGGTTTGTATATGGGGTGGCATGGTGGGGCAATGGTGGGTTCGTGGATGAAACGGGGTAAATTGGGGATGATGGAGTTGTGCATGGAGCGGGGTGATTTGGGGATGGTGGAGTTGTGTATTGGGCAAGATGATTTGGGGATGACGGGGTGGTATACTGGGTGATGGGATTTGGGGGTGTGTACGGGATGGGATAATTTGGGGATGGCGAAGTGGTATATTGGGTGGAGAGATTCGGAGGTGTGTATGGGGTAGGATAGTATGAGGATGGTATAGTTATGTATGGCGTGAGGTGATTTGGGCGTGACGGAGGGGTATATAGGGTAAATTGGGAGTGGGGCGGATACGTGTACGATTGTGGCGGGGATGTGCCCGTTTGGATTTGATAGGGGGAGCGGGAGTGAAAAATACTGCCCAATATTAAAGGGCTCCTCTTGGTATGCCGGGGTGCAGAAGTAATCGGCTAAATACAACGGCTCGATCACCCCCACAAATGGTTCGTCCTTATTCAACCTGGGAAATGAGAACTCCTCTTGATTACTGATGTAATCCGAGGAGTCAAACTCTTCTTCTTCCTCTTCTACCCAATGGATGTTAGGCCTGGGGGCCTCCTGAGTGCGGTGGTAGAGGGGCTTGATGGATGTTCTGGTTCTGACCTTGAGGAGGCAGCGGGGGAATAGTTTTTTCTGCCTCTATTAAATCTTGGACGTCGTGCTTTAGTGGGAAGCACCGGTCCGTAGGGTGACCCAGTCCCTGGTGGAAGTTATAATGCAGGTTTGGGTCATAGTTTCTCGAGATTGGATTGGGTGGTGGGCGAGGCTAGAGTAAATTGACCAGACCCTTTTGTAGCAACACTGGCAATAAGACACTTAAAGATTACCCCAACGGTGTGAACACCCGTTCGAATTGTGCTCTTATCTGTTCCTGGGTAAATGGGGCTCTCGGTCCGTTGTTTGGCCTTGGCGCTTGCTCAAAACGGGCTGGGGGTGGTTGTGCAGCCTGGAGCTATATCAGGGGGTCATTGATATTGGCCTAGGGGTAAACGATGTTCTGTACCTTCGTCCCTGGTCTTCTTTTAATTTTTGGTTTAGCAGCCTTTCGAACCTCGGTGGCCTTGTTGGCCATGCTCTTTCCCAACCTGCCCTCTCTAACAGCGTCTTCGCAACGGTTGGCATTTCAGACCAAATCAGCAAAACTGGACTGTTGCTGATGCACCAAAAAATTTGCGATGACTGGGAGAGCTCCCTTGGTTATCAATTCAATCTGCTCATCATCAGGAATCCGGGGGGTCACCTGGGCACCCAATGCCCTCCCCCTTCCTAAGTAGGCACTGAAAGTTTCATCATGTCTTTACTTCAAACGGGTTAGATCCGACTTCCTTGGCTCTATGTCCATGTTATAGACATACTGTTCTTCGAATAAGTGTGTCAAATCTTTCCAAGTTTTTGTCATGGATGGTTTTAGGGATATGAACCATCTCAGTGCTGGGCTCGTTAGACTCTTTTGGAACACTTTGATGAGGAGTCGTTCATCTCCGCCGTACTGGCACATATCCCTACAGTAAGATTTTAAGTGGGCGATGGGGTTGCTAGTGCCATTATATTTATCGAACGATGGCATCTTAAATTTTTGTGGCAGGGGGACATCCGAGAATAGACATAAGTCTGAAAAGTCTGTCGAATGTAGTTCTACTCCTCCCATCTTCGACAGCTACTTTTATATTCTGTCTATCTGTTCTTTCAGCTAATCTGATTCTTTTCAGGCTGTAGCTGGGACTACCTCCTCCACTGTTGCTGATCTCATCCTCCTCGTACTATTGGTCATTATACTGGTGAGGGGCGAGATCTGTTATTTGGACTTGGGGGATGATGGGTTGGTTGACCTGGTGGGGCCACAAGGTTTGTAAGGGATGGGAAGGAATGAATGGATGAGTGGTTTGTGGATGAATGATGTGTTGAGCTGGGTGCACATTCTGGGGGTGATGGGGGTGTGGTTGATGTGGCGAGATGCTGTAGGCATGGGTTTGAGGAATAGAGTAGATCGGATTTTTCGTTGAAGGCGGGATGGGGGCATAAGGGGTATAGGTGAATGAAGGGTACTGGTGGGGGGGGGTATGGGGTTCGTGAACGGGCCTTGATGAGTGTGGGTGGATGGGCCTTGGGTTTGATGGATTTGGGCTTGATGGTTTTGGAAGGCTTGGGTTGATGGGCCTTGGGCCTGGGTGTGGGGGTTGGTATGACTTTGGGCTAATGGGCCCTGTTGGGTTTGGGCTAATGGGCCATGTGGGTATTGGGTGTGAGGGTTGGTATGATTTTGGGCTAATGGGCCCTGTTGGGTTTCGGCTAATGGGCCATGTGGGTATTGGGTGTGGGGGTTGGTATGATTTTGGGCCAATGGGCCCTGTTGGGTTTCGGCTAATGGGCCATGTGGGTATTGGGTGTGGGGTGATGGACCTTGGGCCTGGGTTTGATAGGTTTGGGTCTAAGGGCCCTGGGGGGTTTAGAACTGGGCCTGGGTTTGATGGGCCTAGTCCTGAGCCTGAGTCTGGTGGGTTTGGGCTTAGGCCCATGGGTCTTGAGGGTTTTGGGCCTAGGTCTAATGGATTTGATGGGCTTGAGCCCATGGGCTTTGAGGATCTTGGGCCTGGGTCTGATGGATTTGATGGGCTTGGGCCTGACTTGGGTTTGAGAGTGGGTCTGGGCCCATGGTTCTAAAGATATTTGGGGTTGGGCCCATGAACTTGTGTGGGTTTGGGCCTGAGATGAGTGGGCTTGGGCCTGGGCCCGGAATTGAGGTGGGGGATTTTGGATGGTATGGATGATGGGTGGTTGGGCATGGTCATGAGGGAATGGGGTATGAAGGTTTTGGAGACCTAGATGTGGGGTTTGGAATGTAGGGCTCCGAGAGGCTACCCACAGGGCATACATCATTCTCATGTCTTCCATTGAGGGCATGGGTTCATGTGTGAGATTAGAGGGTGATGGCTCACTCAAGGACGGAGGGGGTTGGGTGAAATTGGGCATGACCCGGGTATGGGGCTATGGATGATTGTGCTTGGAGGGTATGAATGTATGGCTATGGAAGATGGTGGGTTACTGGTCATACCCTGGGAAAAGTTGGGCATGACCTGGGTAAATGGAGGGGTATGTTGGGATGTGGATGGGCCATGTGATATGGATGGCATGTGAGATGAGGTGGATGGGATTTAGGATGTAGGGGGCATGGATGATGAGGTGGACGGGAGTAGGCGGGGATGGGGCATGGATGACGTGGGAAGTAGGCGGGGATGGGGCTCCCGATGGGGTCTTTGGGAGTAGGGGGGTGCGGTAAGGGTGTATGGATGGGAGATGGGGATGTATGGGTCGGTTGGGAAATGAGGGGTTTCAGTAGAGGATGAGATGGGGGTATGTTGGGAGAATGTAAGGGAGGGGGATGAGGTGGATGCGAACACGGGCGCCCCAAATGGACCCATGACATCGAACCGGGTTTGGGAGAAGGCGTCGGGGATCGGGTCTTTTCCTACATGGGAATGGGATGGGGATGATGGCGGGGATGTATCGGCGCTCGACATGATCCGTTGACGAGTGTTATATCGATGTCTTGGGTAAGGGCCGAATACCTTCCTAGTTCTCTTTCTACGGGTTAGGTTCGAGGTCGCCGTAGTGACGGTCGCACCAAAAGTATATATATATTTTTGATTTTTTAAACTTTTCTTTATATATATATATTTTTTTTTTATTTGGATTTTTCGAACTGAAAATAACTCCCCTATTAAATGAATGATGATCTGGTGCCCTAGGAAAATTCCCGTCTTAGGTGATATATGCACCTTTAGTAGGTCCCACGGCAGGATCCGACACACTTCGGAAGAAGCGAAAGGGAACCCTTTCGTTCTATTGAAGGTGAGGGAATCCACGCAAATGACCCGATCCTCCGGAGCAAATCAATGAGAAGTCACCTTCTTTTGACTGGGCGGGGGCATATTGGGTGTTATAGAATGCGGGAGGCTATTGCGGGCACTAATACCGCTAATCGGGGAACTTAGGTGGTGGATTGGGCCTGACGGTCGCTTGAACCCGCTTTATACTGGTATATGTATTATATACTACCAAAACTAAGCAGATTGGGTATATATATTATATACGCCGCTTAAATCGATTTTTGGTCGATATATTATATACGCCCCGAGTATTTTGGGGATTTGTTGTCATTTAATATATACACTGCAAAACTATTCTTCCAAATTTTGGTTTGACAAAGGAAGAAGCCCACAATGAGTCTTTTTGAACTGGTTTCCTAGGAGGGATGCTCCCGGAGACTGCTCTGTATGTTATTGGGTCACTCCTTTCCACTTCCTAGGGATACACGGCGAAATTCGGGCTATCTACACTCTCACCATTGCGGGTTTTACGGCTTGATCGGAATTGGCAACCCAATCGATATACCTCCGGCGCAAGCGCCTTCTCATGTACTGGAAGGGGTGGTTCTTTTCAGGATCATCACCACTAGGGCTGTCGCCTTACTGGGAACCGGGTAAGTTATATCTGTGCCTAAACCCTCCGAAAACTACCCAAAATATGCAAAATAAATTTGATTATGTCCCCACACTGTTGGTTCACTTTTAATTGCAGATTTTTAAAGGGGAGTGAATTTAAGTCCAAGTTCGGGTCGGGGATGACAAGCCCGTGCCGCCTCAACGGGCCGGCGTTCAACGGTGAGATATGATGATTGAAATGAAGAGCGCATGTAGGCCCGCCAAATGGCTAAGGCTTGTAAATGACTGAAATTTAAATGACGTGGAAAGTAGATGCGAGCAGGCCCATCCAACGGCTAAGGCGGCTTAAATGACAAAACCGTAAAAACTAAAATTTAAAGGCGCAAATAGGCCCGCCAATCGGCTAAGGCACTTAAAGGACCGAATCGTAGGGGTGAGTATGTTAGTAAAAACAACAAAAATAAAGAAAAAATAGCAGAAAATCAGAAAAATAGCAATGGTTAGTAAAGATTTAAAAAAAAAAAGCCAACAAGAAGGGAAGCGCTAGGGTGATATCTCCAGCAGAGTCGCCATCTGTGCAACCATGGATTCTCTCAAACCCGTCGCGGCGATGCACTCGCCATAGAATAAATGTAGAGTCGCCACCCGGAGCTTTTGGAGACCCGAGAAACCTTTAAATCAATATTTTGAGTACCGAAGTGCTAAATATGACTCTGATTTACTGATTTTTGCCAAAGACTCTAGGGTTGGGGCTTCGGTTATCGATCAGGAAGGGTATAGGCACCCGATCAACCCGCACGTAGCAGTCTCTATCTATGGCCAAAATAAAAATAAATGGGCAGAGCTTTCGCTTGCCCGAAGGCAATATCGTCCTATCAAGCTTTGAGCCAAAACTGAAATTTCAGCGGTGTAACGGCTTGAATCCTTGGACGGAGGAAACACCAAGAAGGTAGAAGAAGAGAGGGGTGAGCCGGAGCTCACGGGCCCTTGTTGCACCGTAGAAGACCTTCGCTTCGGCATACTTTCGATGGCTTTAAATGGTTTAAACGGTAGGAGAATGGATTCTAATGCTAGGATTCGGTAGATGGGAAGTGTAAGATGAAGCTAGGGGCTAAGCTTGAGTAAAAAAGGGGTGATCTAATGGTTGAAATGGATTGAAAGGGATGAACTAAGCATGCTGGAATTTTGGTTGAAGAATACAAAATAAAATCGAACTTTCTCTCATTAGGGCTCTCTCTCTTAAGCTCAAACTTTCAACCTTAATTTTTCAACCCTTTGGGAAGAGGGGGTGCCCGTCTATTTATAGAGAAGAGGTGGGTTAGAGGGTTACTTAAGAGCTAATTGGTTTAGCAATTAGGTAATCCTCCATCTAAAGTTTTCTAGGTTTTTAGGATCCTAGGGGTTTGGGGAATTGATTTCAATGGCAGATGATGGGGTGAGACCATAGGTGACTTAAGGGTTGCATATAGGCTCAAAAGGGGTGCAACCAACTTTAAGACACCCACCTCAACCAAGGGGATGGTCAAAAGGTCAAACCTGATGAAGGAATTTCGAGCATCTAATGACAATTACTGTAGCTAAGCTGGGTGTATATATTACATACACCCAGTTTATGTACAGTGATTTCCATGAAAACCAGAGGAGACCTGAGAATGTGGGTGTCCACGTTGGGCCCTACCTATGCTGGGCGTATGAATTCTGTACACCCGACCAAATTTGGCCCAAAAATGCCAGGAATATATAATATATATGCCTGACCAAAATGGGGCCAAATTTGTTGGGCGTATCTAATACATACGCTTGAGCAAAAGTCAAGATTTTATGTAAAACTTCAATCGGCCATAACTTTTGAACCATAACTCAAAATTTGGTGATCTTTGGCTTGCTGGAGAGCTGGAGAAGTCCTCCTTCCAAAGGTATGTAGCTTATCCTTGGTAGTGGTCTGTGTAAAATTTTGTATCTCTCCTCCCATCAATTGCTTAGAAGGGTTTAAGTGGAGTCTGGGAAGGGATCGTAGGGTTTAGGGATGATCTCTAAGGGTTGGGGGGATGGTTCTAAAAGGTTCAGGGTGATTCTTAAAGGTCTGGGGTGCCATTGGAAGCGCAAGGGTACATCTCTCTCGTAGTGCAGACTGCTCGGGGCTTGGGCCGAATTTGGGTGTCTATAGAAAAGAAAAAAGAAATTCAACAATGATTAAAAGATTAAGTAACCTCTGTTCCATCCTTCAACTTGGTAAGAGACTTATTGGCTTGCTCTGCAGTAGCATAACGGATAAATGAAAATCCCTTGCGTTTTTGCGTCACTGGATGCTTTACTATTCCTACAGCCTGAATTTCTCCAAATTCACCAAAAACTTTAATCAAATCATCTTCCATTGCTTCCTCGTCCAATCCACCAACGAAAATTTCAAATTCTTTATGTTTTTTCCTCTCTGTGAAAGGAGCACGCATATATTCAGAAGGGTCTTCTTCCTCATTCTCCTCATCTTCATCATCACCACTTTCGTTCTTATCACCATCCTCCACCCTATCATCACCACCATTATCGTCACCGACATCATCATCCTCACCAACACTGGCATTACCATCGTCACCATCTTCCATGCTATCACCATCGTCATCAACATCAGCACGATCATCCTTGCTTGCTTCAGTCTCTTCAACTTCACCTACTCCATTCTCCTCTTCAATTTGGTCATTTTTGGAACCTAAAACAGCTAAATGAATTACTCAAATCAATAGTCGTTCACCCCATCACCTAATAGAATAACAAATTAGTGAACAATATGCAACAAATGCACACATTAAAGCATATGTAAGAGAAAAACAAAGTGTTGATAATCATTCATCCCATCACTCAATAGAATAACAAGTCAGTAAACAACCCAATTCTACATGATGCACCTTAAAATGAAAAGATATCACTATATAGATAAGTGACCAAAATTATGGTGGCACTAGCATACACAAGAATAGCACAAGACAATACAAGTGGCAGAAGCATATGCCACAATGAGCCCAATTCTACATGATGAACCTTAAAATGAAAAGATATCACTATATAGATAAATTATATAAGGAGCCACAGATAACAGATGATTTTTTAAGAAGAATAGCATCGAAGGAATACACATGGAGATCCATGAAAGAACAAAAAAGACATAATCCACTGCAGAATTATTGGTGTCATCAACTTGCTTGAAAATACTAACCAAAGAGTGGCTAGATGAGTTGATGCATAGTTGAATCCACCATCTTTCTTCACAACAATAAGCGCGATCGTTTGCCCTTCAATAAAAGTCACACGGGCACCTTCACTATCTTCAATTAATCCTTGACTTGCCAATTCCTCGAGAACTCCAGGAATGAAAGGGTTATAAAAGCTTTCTCCCTGACAAATCAGTCATATTGCCACCATGTTATATTATTGTTTGCAAATAGTGAAAATTTCAAAAAATTTGCTCAATTATAGAGAATTTATTACAAATCAATAAAATTTGTCATCAATAACAAACAGGTACAACTCCTCTACATATGTCGATTGATGGATGGAAAACTAATCATGAAAAGTAGAAATTCATGAGAAAATGAAATAAAATAAAATTGGCACATATTGAATATCCCAACCACGAAAGAGTGAAAAGGTTGTTGTGTTGGTATAGTGAATGTGTGATCCAAGTCTTTTAAGATCATATCTCAACTGTTTTGGTCATACTTAACTGCTCTAAATTGTAGTTACCAGAGCTTGAACGAGGAAAGAAGAATGAAACGGATATGATAAATACAACTATAAAATTTAAGGGGAGCAACAATTGAACATATACGATAAGTAACATATTAGGGTATTACATTCATATCATATACTAATATATGACATGTAATATATATATATATATATATATATATATATATATATATATATATATATATATATATCCGTAAAAATGCAAGTCATTACATGTTATGAATTAAAATGCTACATATATAAATAATGATTATATATATTATGAGCTTGTTTCTCAATAGCCAAAGGCCCTAGAACCACTACTTAGGTAGCACCAGAAAATCTTCCGTCTTTGAATAAAAGGTTCCAAGCCCCATCCCCTGCTAGCAAGGTAGCACACGTCTCTGAGAGGTACCACTTAACAACAAAAGGTTGTAGGAAGTGCTACCATATGCCTTGAACGATCAGACTGAAATAAGTGGTGCTCCACTAACACCCTGCATGAAAGGCACATGACACTGGTTTGCCATAAAAAAACTGCAGCTATGGAGACGATTCACCTATAATATTTATCTCATGTGGCTATCAAAATAAAAGTCATAACATTGTGATGGGTGGGAATCCCGTCAAATCTAGTTTAACATGCTTCAACTATCAGTTGCTAGCAAAGAAACTCGTAAAAAGATTTAATGTTGGAGACAACTTAAATCTCATAACCATAAGCATGATTATGTCCCAAAGAAATATAACAAAGTATTTACATCGAACCGGGCATTGGAAGTTTGGAGGGATTCAACCGCAATAACCTTCTTATAGAGGTAATGTTTAAGTTTAACCAGATTTAGAACCATAAAAGAAGTAGGGTGGGGGCCAGGGTCAGCCTAGATCTGACCCTGCAGATTCTTCCCCTATCTAAACCAGTTTGAATCCACTACGTACTGAACCGAGCCAGACCAAACCCGATGGAAAACTTTAAGCCAGAGCCACCCCAGTTCGAACCGATTCACAAACTCATAGTGTCACAAAACAAAATATGAGCATTCCCATTCAAACAACACATGCAAAGTCACAGCCATTCTTACGGGTATCAATGGGCCAGGTTTGAGGCCGGACTAACCGAGCCCCATAATGTGTCGGGTATGTGCTAAGGTAGGTAGGCCTGATGCATTAATGGACTAGCACAACCCTACCCGATTAGTAACTCGGGGTGGGTATGGACTAGTTCCAAAAGCTAGATTGAAAACTGGCTCATTTAATCCTTGCTCGAATTCGGCCCGAATGCATCAAAGGAGTTGTTTTATTTAGAAATTGTCAGGTGATCCCTGGACCAGCTCAGCCCGACCCCTCATGGTTGGGTATGGGCTATTGTATGGTAAGTAATTGGGCCAATATGAGTATACTCAGCCCATTTAGGCCTGAAACTGGCCCGGCTCAACCCATTGAGACCCTTAGACATTCTTAACTGAGTTTTTTTGTTTATTTTTTATAGGGAAATCAACATGGGGGACAAGAAATAGCTGTAAAAAGATTGTCCAAGCTGTATGGATAAGGGATGGAAGGTTCAAGAATGAGCTTATATTGATAGAAAAATTGCAGCATAGAAATCTTCTTAGGCTTCTAGGTTGTTGCATTCAAGGTGAAGAGAAAATGTTACTTTATGAAAATATGCCCAACAAAAGTTTGGATTCCTTTATTTTTGGTAAGGTTTTCCCCTTACTACCCAAAATTTTCATTAAAAAATTTTAGTCCACAATCAATGTTAGTGCCCATATTTTAAAGGTGTCCGGATCTCGGGTCTCTTAAAAAGTCAAATTTTGGGTCAAAGGTTTGACTAGCCCGAGTTTTCAGGGACAATTTTTAAAATCATGTACCACTATTTTTTTTCTGATATGATTGGATGCACTCCAGATCATGGACAGATCGGCCATAAGCCTTACTTAGCCTTAATTTAATGAGCTAGTGGCATGATTTGCCATAGTCTCCCATGATTGGTGTCTGGATCTCAGGTCTCTTAAGAGGTCAAATTTGGGTCAAAGGTTTGACTAGCCTTAGTTTTTGAGGGCAGTTTTTACATTCATGTACCACTAATTTTTTTCTAATACAATTGGATGCACTTTAGATCATGGACAGATCAGTCATGAACCTTACTTAGCCTTAATTTAATGATCTAGTGGCATGATTTGCCATAGTCACTATCCTATTTGCTCAAACATTTTTATAACATAAGTTTGCACCACTCGATCTAACCAGTTAGGGCCATCTGCTAAAATCGGTGATTGGCGATTACTTTATTTGTAAAATCCCTTATTTAATTACAGATGACAACCATTATTTTTCATTTAAGCAGTATCCATTATTTCATTTTGCGTAAAAATCTTAGCATAAAAATCTTAGCTATTGCAAGAGATCACTAACTAGTCCCTAATTAATGCATCTTAACCATGTAAAATTTTGCTCAAAATCTAAAGAATCCGATCTAAATCAGCTAAGTCTACTACATAGATCTAGAATCATTGATTTCCTTTCTTTGATCAAAATAAAAAGAAATTAATTAAGGCTCTGATTTTTCTAGTATTTACCACCATCTAAGATCCTTTGTCCTTCTCTTTTTTCTCTTATGCATTGACTAAGAACTCAAACCCATAGATATATGTGAATCTCATTAGATCCAACAAAGCAAGGGCTACTAGATTGGAAGAAGTGCTTTAACATTATCGAAGGAATTGCTTGAGGACTCCTCTATCTTCATCGGGATTCGACGTTAAGAATAATTCATCGAGACTTGAACGCAAGCAACATTTTGTTAGATGAAGAGATGAACCCCAAAATTTCTAACTTCGGCATGGCAAAGATCATTGGAGGAAATCAAAATGAAGAAATTTCCGACTTCGGCATGAACCGGATTTCATGTTCAACTAGATCTGCAGTCCTTAGAAGAGAGTCTTGACTTTTACGATTTCCATTTTTATAGGATGGCATTCAGTCAAGATCCTCCTATATCAAAGGGCCACAAATCTGGTTGAACACAAAATCTAGTTCAAGCAGTTGGACCTAACAATTGCCCAGATTCTAAACTCTTTTATCTTGAATATTATAATTGAAATTAATTTTTTTCAGGCATGGACCCTATGGTAGGAAAATAGAGCAATAGAGTTAATAGATCTAGCAATTAGGGATTCCTACTCCATGCCTAAGTTGCTGAGATGCATAAATGCGGGGCTTTTGTGTGTTCAAGACCATGCTATTGAGAGACCAACCATATCTTCTATTGTTTTAATGCTGGAAAGTGAGTTAACAACTCAACCAATGCCCAACCAACCCACTTTTTCTGAGTCATAATACAGTTAGAGTACCTATGGAAATTCCTCAACATGTTTCTACAAATGAGGTAACTATATTTGCAATCCTAGGATGATAGAAATATATATGGATGTAACTATATCTGCATACAGGTGGAGCATGTTAAAACAGAGCATCCACATATGATGCAGGTGGAGCATGTAAAAACAAACCATCCACAATTTGGAATCACATTGCAGATTTAGATTTTGAAACTATTCAAATAGAGCATCCACATATGATGCTCTGATTTTTGCATTTACAAATGCCTAAAAATGAGAAAAAAAAATGTAAATTAAAACTAAAACAGATCACTGAATTTTTACATGAAAAATTCAGATCAGTGAGCATTTTGAATTTAAAAATAATAATAATAAGATATTTATAGAAATAAGAACAAGAGATAGCAGTAAAACAAAATATAAACCAATAACTGAAACAATAATGAATTAATAATTTCCTTTTTGCAACAGAGGGGAGATGCGAAGAAATAGACACAATCAGTGAATCGCCTCTGTAAATCGGCCTGTGCAATGATCCAAACTCCGTTAGATGACGAGAAAAATAGTTCGTCACACAGCTTTCCAAAAAAATTTCTACTAATTCCAAACAAATTGCAAACAAATTTTACAAATTCAAAATCTACTTGATCTGAATCAAAATTAAAATTCGTTCACTCACAAATCAAAATTTGAAATCAACTTGGAATCTGAATCGAAATCATAATCGAAATGCAGCTTGAATGAAAATCGAAATTGAACCACACCTTAGATCTGCACTTTGCCTGACTCAAATTTAAGCAATTCGAGTTCACTTTTTTGGATTCGATTCAAACTGCTAGGCAACCAAACTCAAGATCATTCGAGCATCATATTCGCCTAGATTCACTTACATCCGATTCAAGAAATTAGAACACGCCAGCTTTTTCGATTTCTTCCAACATATCCGAAATGAAGTTGAGCCGAGATGGTGAATCTGATTGCAGATTTAAGCAAGAGGGAGATTGGAGCAAGAGATTAGACTGAAAAATTGGGAGATCGATTAACGAAGGAGAAAGGGTTTCACTTGGGTTTTCCTCTCGGAGATCAGAACGAACGAGACTACTTTCACCTCGCGATGAGTTGCAGAAGTGAAGTAAATTTGTTAGTGTTGCCTATTTATAAGGCCTAGATGAGTCAGGTTATTTGCAGCCGTAAAAAATATAATGACTTATATTTCACTATACACTAAAGACCAAACTAGATCTTTTAGACACGGCTTTACAGCTTGAAGCGGTCTCTATTGGTGTTATTGATACTTTTTAAGGCCGTTTTTCAAGTAGTCTCTAAAGGTTCCACCTGCCTATACATGAAGTGAACCTTATGAAAACTGACTCTATATGTTATTTTATCTAGGGAGACGGTTATAGCCGTCTCTAATAAAAGGATTCGAGACGGCCTTTGAAATGGTCGTCTCTAATAAATGGTTATTGGAGATGGCTTTGAAAAGCCGTTTCAAATGCCGGTGTCCAAAAGTCCCTTTTTTGTAGTGATCTGTGACATGTGGAATTAAAAAATGACCGTCTGACAGATGCGGGATGATCTCAACATCCTCGATGTGGAATATCAGGGTGAAACACAATCTAGATCATCGGATCCAACCCAATCAATGGGTTTCCTAGTTGGGCCCTTTCAGTAAACGAGTGGGCGCCGTGAATAGAGGTACCTGTAAGTATCTTCTCTCTCACTCCTGTCCAAAGGTCTACAGGTGCCACAGCCCTCAAAACCCATGCAATTCAGACTCTAATAGGATCTGCTTGTTTACATTATTACAGCTACTAGTAACAAACCCGGGACTACAGCAAAAGAGAGAGACAGAGACGTGAAACTTCTAAACAAAAACTTGGTGGATATTGATGTAAAAATAAAAAGGGTTTTTTGCATATACCCCCCTGAGTTATGGTAATATATTATAAGAAACCCCCTGAGTTGAGTATTTATTCTCCAGCCCCTACTTTTGTCTTTCTGTTTCATATAACCCCTACCGTTAACTAGCCGTAAGCTACCGTAACCCAACATATTTGTTAGGATACTAACCCACGGTTAGTATTTAAGTAAAATCGAAAATGCCCCTAGGAAGCTTTTTGATTGCAAAATGTTTGAGGAAAGAAACCCATCGTTTCCCAAGGCGCTAAAAACCCGCCTAGAAATCCCATCGTTCCCAATCTCCATCTCTAGCGCCCATCTCCAGCATCCTAAACCCTAAGCACTTTGAAGCTCTTCGCCCTTTGAAGCTCTCCAGTGGCACACCCTTTGAAGCTCACCTCCACCACCCTTTGAAGCTCTCCAGGGCCTTTGAAACTCCATCTCCAGCCTCTGATCAAAATACAATAAAGTGAGCACTACAAATCCAAATTCCATGTTTGCTATTTTTAATTACTTGGTATTAGGTGAAGGGGCACTGGCCAATTTATAGTGGGTGACACACATGTTCATCAATTCGAGATTACCATGTTGCTCCTCATCGTGTGGATAGGATTCGGCCCAAAATACACTTAGTTGAGCAATCCTCATCGGCTGAACAACCTCTAACCATAGTCACAGAATTCCCTTTTTTTTAAAAAATAAATATTAAAAATCTTCAAATAAAGGGTGTGTGGAGTTTTATCAAATTTAGCTGAGATTATACATTTATATGGTTATGTGAATTATGTAATTAAAGATGTACCTTGCATTGAACCCTAATAGTTTATTTTGTTTATTAAAAATATTATTTCTAATTTGAAGTATATTATAATACATTCTGATATTCTGTATGTATTTTTTTAATTTCCTTGAAGATTATTGATTTTTTTTTATTTTTCCCAATTTGACCCAAGTTATTGCCATATCCCGACTTTGTGACTATGCCTCTAATGGCTTTCAAATGGACCGCTAAAGATCATATGGGCAATGATCCATGTCAATGCACAAATCTATGTGATTAGATAGTTCGAATCCTCCTATCAATTTGTTTACGGCTGATATTCCCTGTTGGCATCTCAATTGATAACTGAGGTTGTGTTTGGCATTGTTCTTTGGGAGAGTAGAAAAGAGTAGTTGTTCTTTATTGTTGCAAATGAATATGAGGAGAGAGAAGGATTGAAGGTAAAAAAAATAGGGAGGCTGCTCTTTGAAACAAGAAAAGCATCCCTCTTTAAAAGATCATGAAAAATCATGCTCTTTTGCTCTTTTAAAGAGGGTTGTTTTTCCTATTTCAATGAGCAACCCTCCTTTTATCTTCTTCCAATCCTTTTCTCTTTCCCCACAATTCTTTGTAATAACAAAGAATAGTTGCAACTCTTTTCCACTCTCCCAAAGAGCAATGCCAAACACAACCTAAAAGACCTGTGCACATGAGGTGATGCATAGGCCCATCTGCATGATATCATTTCAATTATAATCTCTTCGGTAGTTTATTGATGAGTGACAAAAGATGTGTCATATGATGTGTAGACCAATATTTACAGATTTGTGGTGTATAAGGGGTTTATTTTAAAAGCATTTGATCACTTTGAATCACATGATAGAGAGGGTGGTCTAGGCATTAGATGGCACAATTGAATCATAATGCCACATGTTAAAATTAAAGGGGAGATTGTTGATGTGCGCCACCATTGACATATGGGTGCAACCGCACAATGTTAAAATTAAAAGGGTTAATGACAACTCACCTTAGGTAATATAGAGCCCTGACCATCCTACTTTTTGGGCTATTTGAGGATTTTTTACCAAGGTGTCAAACTCGATATCATGTATTGGTCCATGGAGAACCAATACGTATCAGCCGATACCAAATTGTATCGTCGTCATTTAATTTTTTTTTTTTAAATAGAGGTATCGACCAACACCTGAGTTTATACCTGAGACATATCTGCACTGATATATATCGGTATCAATCAATATTTAATACCATGCATTTTACCAATATAAGTTGTCCAAGTGACTAAACGTGAAGACATATCATTGCATGGTGGGAAGTACATTTTTTTGGGCTTTGGCATAAATTTTTTTTGGCAAGTTTTGGGTAGTGATTCACATAAAATGGCTAGAATATAATTGAAAATGCATGTCATATATATCATTGCATTCTACTCTTTCAATGTTGCTAATTGGCGTATTTTCTATTGTTCAGTAGGTTAGAAAAATGTCAACCGATTTTGATGAGTACGTGAGGATTAAATTACATTGGGGTGGTAAATTTATTAGTCAAAAAGGCCAAAATAGATATATCGGTGGGAAGTGCGAGGAGGTGGCATGGGATCGTGAGCGCACATCATACTTGGCCATGCTGACCGTTGTGATACAAATATGCAGTTGTTGTAAGGAGTATATTCTGACTATTCAGTACATTCACAAGGGTACAACCCTCAATGAGGAGTAGGTGACTATTTTGACTGATAAGGACCTGATGTAAATGCTTGAGAGACATAATATGAAGGAAACCATCAACATCTATGTCAACTTTGAAGAACTTCTAGATCCACTTAACACATATCAGTTAGACATAAATATATCTGATGCGAAATATGAAGACGAAGAGTTTGATGATAGTTACGTCGAAGAAGAGTCTTCAGAAGATAATGGTATATCTATGGATGGAGGAACTAAAATAA
The DNA here is from genome assembly GCA_021018995.1 of Chloranthus sessilifolius. Lineage (NCBI taxonomy): Eukaryota > Viridiplantae > Streptophyta > Magnoliopsida > Chloranthales > Chloranthaceae > Chloranthus > Chloranthus sessilifolius. The sequence continues at coordinate 58,288,758 of CM037593.1, read as the reverse complement.
ATTTGGAGCAAGCCAATGAATGGTCTGATTATGAGGATCTCGAAGGTTATGTCTTGTTCTCCAGTTCTGAAAGTGAGGATGAGATAGACGATGATGACAAAGATGTTGGTCTCGAGAGGGCTACTATTAACAAGAAGGCAAAACCGATTTTACGAATCGGTATGATGTATGATTTAGGTTACGCATTTCAAGATGTGTTGACCCATTTTGCAGTGGCGCATGGGTTTCAGTTGGAGTACATAAGGAATGAAAAGAGTAGAGTTATAGCTAGATGTGCGGATACAAATTGCCGTTGGAGGATTCATGCATCTATATATGAAGATAATACGACGTTCTGAGTCAAGACATATTAGGAAGAACATGCATATGGGAGATGCAATCATAATGGGAACCGAATGGCAAGTGCGAGATGCATATCCCAACGAATTGAGGAACAAGTTCGCGATGATCGGGAGGTGAAGATAAAGAAGATAGCAAGATGTTTGTTTAGGGATTATGGAGTAAATATCCCATATCATCGCATATGGCATGGCAAGGAAATGGCCTTAGGATGAGTATATGGGTCTTTTGAAGATTCATATAAAGTGCTCCCGTCCTTCTATAATGCAATACTCCAAACCAATCCAGAGAGTATTGCGAAACATAAATTAGAAGAAGATGGGGCCTTTCAGAGGGTCTTTATTTGTCTTAATGCTTGTCGTATTGGATTCTTAAGTGCATGCCAACCCTTTTATAGGATTGGATGGATGCCATTTAAAGGGGAAGTACAAGTGTTATTTCTAGCCGCGACATGTTTGGACAGGAATCGCAAATTATTTCCTTTAGCGTATGCGGTGGTTGAGATAGAAAATGAAGAGTGTTGGGGATGGTTTTTTGAGCAGTTATAGTTGGCGATTGGATTCCCCAACAATCTCGTTTTTATGTTAGATAGGCAGAAGGGCCTAATAAATGCTGTAGCGAAGATACAATATTATTCATTTCTATAGTGGTTTATTCATTGTTGACATTCATTATGACATGCTAAAGAAAGTGTCATATTTTTTAGGTTTTGCATACGTCATCTCTATAAAAACTTTAAAACATTATTTAGGAGTAAGGCATATGAGAAGTAGTTTTGGGGTGCTGCGAGGGCCTATGTGAGACATGAATATAGTGCCCACATGGATGCTATTGAGAAAAAATCAGCAGATACAAGACTATGGATCAAAGAGGTAAAGGGATCTTGAAATCGAGCAATGTTCTATGAAGGGGCCAAGTGCGATGTGATTACGAACAATCTTTTTGAATCTTTCAACAATGCAGTTTTAGAATCTCGGTTCATGCCTATCACATACATTGTTGATAGTATTCGTTCACTCATTCTGACAAGGATGCAGGCTAGGCATATGGAGGCGGAAAAATGGTCAGGTATTGTTTTGCCATCGGCTATGGCCAAGTTAGTGAAGTTACGCGAAGAGGCGAAAGAGTGTTGGATTCACTATGCAGGTGCACACGAATTTGAGGTGACTCAAAGTACCGTTCTTGGTAACTTCAGACATACCATACTCTTAGATTGTTGGACGTGTACTTGCTGAGTATGGGAATTATCAGGATTACCTTGCGTACATGCGATGTCATGTATTATACATGAAAGATTGAATCCTGAATAGTATTGTTCACATTACTATAGAGTGGATGTCTACAAGCTTCTTTACCAGGACATTTGCCATTCCTTTTCGGATAAATTTTTTTGGCCTCGATCGGATATTATCTGTAAGCCCCCACATGTGCATTGGCCACCTGGCCGACCAAAGAAAAATAGAGTGAGAGGGGAAGATGAGCAACCATCTACGCAGACCAAAGTATAGTCTTCGAAGAAGTGCTCTAATTTCAATAAGGGTGGGCACAATCGGAGGAAATGCAAGGATCCTCCAGTTAGACAACACCAAGAAAATGATGAGTGACCTCAAGCATCTCTGAACGTGGCCTCGGTTCAAGCGGCCATGACGTGGACGTGGCTCGGCTTCAAGCAACTCTGAACGTAGCTCAACTTCAAGCGGCACTGGTCGTGGACCTGTTTGGGGTTGAAATATGGAACATTTAGTGGGTTTCTGTTGATGAGTTTTAAAAACTTTTTATGTTGATGTGGTTCACTACTTTTTGGGTTTTTCACAAGCACAAGCTGATTGTGCATTTTTAACACTTTTTATGTTGTTGCTTTATCATTAGTTGGTATGCTGATGTGGTCAACATTATATGTTGCTATAGTTGACATTATATCCAGCTATGGTCCTCATTATCTGATACTATGATTTTCATTATATTATGTTGTTGTCCTCATTGTTTATGCTATTGTGGTTCTCATTAACTGTGGTCCTCATTATCTGATGCTTGTTTAACACTTGGGCGTAAGTATTTTCGATAACCCTATTCATATGCTGTATTTTACAATTTTCGTATATTTTTTAATCAATGAGACAACATTTGAAGAGAATTGCTGAGATCAATTTGTAGATTCTGTCTGTGTAGGTACTGATTTTACCGTTGATGCTACATTGCTTATTCAACTATTTTTTATATATTTTAAGTTATTTTTAGTTTGTTTGCTGCGATTAGTAGTCAATGGATACAATTTTTTCTCTGAAAAATTAGCCAAATAGCCAAATCCGAGACCAAAATATACCTCTTGCAAGTTCAGAATTCTCACCATCTAATTTGTCAATAGCGCAATACATATCAACATTTGTGTTGCTTCCAAAATTGTGGAATGCTCTATTTTAAAATGGTTGTCCAAATAACACCTTATCAGCTACTCATGATTTACTCTCCAATCTAACTCTACTTCTTTGACAAATCTTCAAGATCTAGATCTACAGACAGGTTCATTTACCTTACGACAGATTAAAGCTACCACTAACAACTTTGATTCTTCAAACAGGATTGGAGAAGGCGGGTTTGGATCTATTTACAAGGTATTGTACAAATGCAATTGTTTATTTTTCTAGATTATATTATGTTGTACATTTTTTTTATGGTGAAAATAAATGCCAATATCCCTTGCTATTTTAGAAAATACCACCTTACCGATGAGCGTAATTTAATACCCTTATCTTTGAGAAAATACTGAAATTTCCCTTATTACTGATGAGTGGCTGAACTGTAGTCCACAAATAGGGTTTTTTTTCTTGTATGCTTTTTGGTCATATATTTTATTACAATGTATAAGAGTATGTATGTTATTCTATGTTCTATGTAAATATATTTAACCAAAGGCTTCTATGGAATGAGACAACGTTAATTATTCCCAAATCACATCCAAAATGCTAGAGATTAGATGTCTCACACTAACCTCAATGTGTGCTTATTGTCCTCCTCAAGGAATCGCATTAAAGTTCGCATTTTTACTCCAATGCAGGGCCTATTGTTAGATGGCACTATAATTGTAGTGAAGCAGCTTTCTTCTAAATTGAAGCAAGGAAACAACGAATTTGTCAATGAGATAGGTATGATTTATACTTTACAACATCCGAATCTTGTGAAGCTTTATGGATGTTGTATTTAAGGAAATAAGTTACTGCTAGTATATGAGTACATGGAAAATAACTGTCTCGCCCATGCTCTATTTGGTAAGCCCAGTATCATTTGATACATTTCCTTTAATATGGTATCATAACGATTTCTGTGACAGCCCGATTTTCAGATCCCCGAAACCAAGGCCGTAGGCACGATCTTCGAGGCCGTTCCCAAACATACTTGCGGAAAACATGGTACAAATACACACCCAAAGGAGCAATGCACTTCTGTTACACAACGAGTGGTCCAGAGAAAAGCTCGCTTTTACATCACACATCCTACTACAAAATGGCCCAAAATACGATTTCTAATCCCCTGCCGTTTGCGTGAGCAAAATAACTGAATCGAACCATTGGTGACACCCAAGGTCACCCTTGACGGTTCGCCAAAATAAGTACTTTCCTTAATTACATATCTTTCAAATTTACATGGCTGACGTACCAGCCTTACAAAAGTATCAAAATCACATGGTGGATTCTCCTAAAAGAAGTCCTCCAGAGGAGGTTCGTTCTCTTCAAGGGGCATGTAATCTGAATCCAATCTATCATGATCGTCTGCTACCGAGTCTTCACCTGAACCTATGACGTATAGTCAAAAGGGTGAGCTACATCATAGCTCAATAAGGAAAACAGATCTAATATGCGTAGCTTTCATAAACATATCTTTCATGATATATCACATTACGCATTTACTAGAAGAAAACACATAGTTTAATGAAATTGGAAAATCTACGAAAACTAATAGAAGATGCATATTTAGAACTTAACTATCATTTTTCAGAAAATGTCCTTATTTTTTTTCTCAACACACACATAAAACATTCACTTAAATAATCCTTAAGTAATATAGCATCCATTCCTGATGGAATACCCACCATCATCATTCAATTAAACCCTTTTTCATGAAATCACAAGCCCTCGGGAATAGAGTGGCTTGTCGGACGAAGTGTTTCCATGACTAAAAACCAAAGACCGGATATCCCATTGGGCCGGAGCAAAATTTTGTACGGATATCCCACCGTGCCGGTTGCGGATATCCCGCCGCGACGGTCGTGGTTATCCCGCCGCGTCGGTTGGTTATTCACATAACCTTAAACCAAAGTACAAAAGTTACATATAGTTATTCATCATGAAGTGTGATATACATAATAGTTTCAAGCTTTTAAAGTTCACACCCATGCATATTTTCACATCGACTTAATGTCATATGCACATGTACATATCGAAGTTACTTGCCGAGAGTACCAATGTGCTTCTCAAAATCTGTAACACAATTACACATGATTTATCTTAGTGAACTCACACACATAATAAAACATGCATATTCAAAAGCATAGCAAATTTCATACTAAATATATTCGTAAAACTCATGCATCAGACATCACTACACACATGTTCACTGAATTCAATTACGCATATTAAATGATTATCCTCACCTCGTGCTAAATTCCTAGGCTCACAAGCTAAAGCCCGCTTCAAAATCCCTTTAGGCTCGTCACACCTAACACACACATGATCATGATTAGAACGTCAGGATTGATGTGAAACTGGGAGATATTTCATATCCCTAAGGTCCCTAACATCAAAGCAGAAGACAACATAACTTTCAAGAATCGACCGGTTGGTTTCCAATATCGACCGGTCGAATTGATAATTCGACCGGTCGGTTTCGCTCAAGAAACCTAATTCTCTTTTCACACCTAAACCGACCAGTCGATTTTCAAAATCGACAGGTCAAAATTCCAAAATTGACCGATCGGTTTTGCTTCGACCGGTCAAACCCCAAAACTATAAATTTCTAATCTCCTGTTTCGTGGAAATTGACCGATCGATTCAACTTCGACCGGTCGACTTTTCGGGATCGACCGATCGAATTAAATTCGACCGATCGAAATCGCCCTTGGATCCTTCCACTTCATCTTAAAATGAAATTGACTGGTCGGTTTTCAAATCGACCGATCGATTTTCGCTTACCTTCACCCAGCTAGGGTTTATCCTTTTCAATCCATTTCCATTGATTTTTCTTCCATTTCTTTCCCATTTTCTTCTTTCACATACACCATTAAACTACAATTATACTCTACAATTTCATTATCAAACAAGTTTACAAAATCATAACTTCGAATCGACCGATCTGTTGATCTGAGGCTTTGCACTCCAAGCTAAGGTTTGGTAGTTAGAGCTTTCCGATTTCATGAGATCCAACGCCAATTTTAATGCGTGACTCCAATTCCTGGTACACACGGAATCACACAACCCTCATAAAATTTTCTCTTCCTTACTTGACACAGCTCGAATTTTAGCACCCCAAAACCCGTGCCATCAGCACGCTCCTCCAGACCGTGCCCCATGGATACGTACGGAACATTGGCATAGCAAGCAATAATAAAGAGAATGAAATGCATAAGAACTGATGCTAAAATAAATCTCCAGTTCTATACATATATACTCTAAAATCTATGATCCAAAAGATGGTTCGCCAAAAGAATATATCTATTTAATTACATTGTTTCTCAAAATAAAGGCTTGGCATACTGTTAAGACAAGAAAAGTACCACTTTTCACCCCTTAACTTAATCTCTATTAGACCCTTAATCATTTAATAAATGTGTTTTAAGTCTATTCTGTAGGTAATAAGCAGTAGCTGCAAATAAATCCCTAACCATGCCAAGAAGCCTACTGCTGACCCAGAAGCCCCTCAGAAGTGTGAAGGTTAAACCCAGACAAAGAATTGGCTTCAGCAGAGGCACAACAAAGCAGAAACAAATCAAAGAGAATTCCTCGCGCAGATGTCGCAGGGCTCAATAAAATCAGAAAGAATACATCGCGCAATTATCGCGGGCTTCTGAAGGGAGCACAGCAACCGGTCGCGCAGTCTTCACGCTGTTCGCGCGGAGATGGATATCAGCAGGGAGTAAAAAGTATCTTCACAAGGTTCTCGCGAGGCACAGTCTTAAGTGCTCGCGAAGCACTCGCGTAGTCTCGTGTAGCTCACGAGATGAGTTTTCAACCTTCGCGTGATTCACTGAATAGAGAGAGCTCCAGGCATTCCAGTGCGTGGCTGTCACACAGTGGCCGTGGGACACACACTTTCAAGGAACTGCTCGTGTGATCCAGAAGCCTATGTACTTTGTTCTCTTCGCGAGGATCGCTGCGGGATTCATCAAGGAACGAACTGTGCATGCCATTCTCGTGCCATTCAAATTCAAAGACCAATCCCGCGACGACCAAAGCATTCCCGCGATGATCAAAGTACCAACCCCGCGACCGCAAGAGCTTCAAGTCAAAGGTACCCTGCGATGCCAATTCTACCACGCGGTAAGATCTACAAATCTTTTCTACTCAGTGAGGATCAGGTTCTAAACTTCTCCCCACTTCTGTAAGGGCAATCTGGGAATCTCTAGTAATTAGGGCATGCACTCCAATGCTCCAATCTCCGTGCACGCGTCCTGAGGCATCCAAGGGACAAGAATGGGCCGCAATTGCATTAATGAAATTAGGTTTTTCCAAACCCTAATTGAGAGGGAACCAACTGCTATTGAAGCCTAAGCCTAGCTTAGGTTTAAGGGACTTTTGTTTTTGGCTTCTGTGCTTCTTCTTGAAACTGACTGTAGAATTATAGTAGGCTAAGGTTAGGGTTTAGGAGTTTTTATTTTTCCTTTTTCCTTCTCTCCATAGTCCAGTACTTCCTGGAATGCCTTTTGTATGATTATATGGTATAGTTTTTAATGGAGTTTTGTAATAGAATCTATTGCATATATGGGATGGTGTTTTTGTTGTGAGTTGTTCTGTGCAAGGCTGCTGCCTTGAGATCCTCCATTGCTAAGTTGTATTATAAGCAATGGAGGACTGCTTTTAAGATTTTATTTAGATCCAAGTGACCTGTGTGTCCAGGTTAGGCACATTGCAGGCCTTCCCCCACCACAAGATTCACTAAATCTGAATCCCCATGAGAGCTTGAGCTGGTAGCCTTGTGAACATGGTGGCGACAACAATATTCTTGTTTTGTCTTAGACCTCTGTGAGGAGGATAGCCTCTATGGATAGTCTGTGATCATTCAAGTGGATAGATTATAGCCGTAGGGTAAGGCCAATCCATAAAACTAAGACAGATTCTTCTTCTTGGCACTTGTGCTTGTAGCCTTGTGAGAGATTGTGCAGAGACAGACTCCCCTGTATTTGTATAGACCCACCATCAGATTGTAGATCTGATTTGGCTGTAGAGATTATAGGCTTGTGACTAGATCACTGCTGTCTTTCTAAAGCAGTGAATAGCCAAGCTTAAAAGCTAGTACTCAAACTCTTGTTGGTCCTGTGTGTCCAGGCTCGTGCACTTTGTAGGCCTAGCCCCACACATAGAGCTTTAGAGGTTGAGGTTCCTATGGATTCTTGAGCTTGTAGCCTGGATGAAGTAGTGCCTACGATGATAATTTTGTTCTGACCCATCTCTGGGTTGTGGCTCCCCTATTGGATAGTCTGTGACCATTTAAGTGGATAGGTTATAGCCATAAGGGATTGGATCATGGCACAGGGTGAGTTGGATCCTTTCTCCTCTTTGGTGATAATGTAGCCATTAGACAGGATTTCTATAGCAACAAATCAGAATATGAGTTATAAGACCCATCAGATTTGTACCTAATAACATACTTCTCACCATTTTATATTTATTTTCTCACACTCCATCCTCTTTCTGAACCCTTTCTTTAGTTTAGACATTAAGTTACCTTAGGATTTAGATTATAGTGACCTTAAATCCCCTTCCATTTAGGATTGTCAGATCTGTAGTCAGATCTGGAGAGCCTACTAAAGATAGCTCCCTTGGAGCTTTAGATCAACCTTCCCTATGGGACAAACTCTTACTTATCAAAAACTTGCTACAATAGGCCACATATCTTGCGGGGTTTGTGCACATACTTCTTTTTCATTCATTTTCATTCACCCCATTCTTATCACTGTCTCCAATAAAGTCAGTAGCAAGCACATAAAATAGTCTAACAAGTTTTTGACGCCGTTGCCGGGGATCTTGATCTAATAGTAGACTCTAGATATTTGTATTCTTTATTCTTTGATAGCTGTACTTGTGAATAATTGATATTGCTGATTTATATTTGGAATTTTTCTTGCAGATCTGGATCGTAGCAGAGAAGGAGAGTAGAATTGCACTGGGAGTCTAGCTACATCTGTTTGTACTTCTCTAACCTTCAAAACCTCAGTTTATTTCTCCTTTAAAGATTCCATAGCAGTTGATTAGGATAGTTGCAAATTTTGTTAAGTGCAATGTGCTTGCGAATAGTCTTCCCTGCTGTTGGTGTGTGTGCATGTTAGGAAGGAGATCCCTCAGTCCTACATTAGAGCCTGCTAACCCTGAGATAGAAAGGGGTAGAAGACCGAGAAGGCACAGACACACCACAGTCGAGCCCCCTATTGAAATTGAGATAGCAGTTATGGGTGAAGAGTAACCTAGAACATTGAAGGAATTGAATGCTCCGGATGATTACAATTCTCCATTCAGCATCCAATTCCCAAATGTTCAGGGAAACTACGAGATCAAAACTTCCATCATCCAAATGCTTCCCTCTTTCCATGGGCTTAGTAAGGAAGACCCTTACAAGCACATTGACCAGTTCTTAGCCCTGTGCACGACATTCTCCATTACTGGTTTGGGACCAAAAGCCACTAGGTTAAGGCTGTTTCCTTTCTCCCTAAAGGACAGGGCCATGACTTGGTTATCTACTCTCCCAAACAACAACATCACTTCCTGGAAAGACCTTCAGACAATATTTCTATCTAAATTTTTCCCAGAGACCAAAACCAGCCAGTTGAGGAAAGGCATACTGGCTTTTGCCCAATCCCCAACTGAAGATTTTAACCAAGCGTAGGACAGATTTAAGGAGATGCTCAAACAATGTCCCCACCACAAGATCCCTGACTAGAAGCTTGTCCAGAGCTTCTACAATGGGATTGATGAGAAGAGCAGAGACTTGGTAGATGCCCCTTGTGGTGGAACGTACATGCATAAAATAGCTGATGAGGCATGGGACTTGTTTGGGGTCATTAGCAAAAATGCTTTCCAGAAGATGTCCTCATCTAGAACTGTTCAAGAGCCTCCTCCTAAGCTGGGGTTGGCTAAAACTTCTAAAGGCAAGATGTATGAAGTTAGGGGAAATGATGACCTGAGAATGCAGATGGCCAATCTTTTGGATAAATTTGATAAACTTTTGACTGTGGTGCAGCCCAGAATGGCTGCACAAGTGATGGAGGCATGTCTGATATGCCAATCTCCACAACACAGTGGAAGAATGCCTATCTGCGGGGCAATACCCTGAGTATGTAATGGAACAGGCTGCTGCTGCCAAATCTTTTGGACAACAACAATCTGGTAGCTACAACAAACAACCATATGGATACCAGCACCAAAATGCTGGTTACCAATGGAAAGATCACCCAAATTTGAGGTGAAGGCAAGACAATTATATGCAGCCACAACAGATGTTGGCCTTACCTCAAAGGCCACAGCAGCAGTTTAACCAGGGTTATGCCCCAAGGTCGAATTTCCAGCAACAACAGCAACCCCAACAACAAAATCAATTGGTAGTTCCCCCACCTCAGCCCCGAAGTGCTTCTTTTGAAGACCAGATTTTGGCCCAAGTACAAAGCCTTGGACCCTTGAATCAGACTGTGACTTCTCACAGTCAAAGCATAAAGAAGATAGAAGAGAAATTAGGCCAAATAGCTAATTCCTTGGCTAAAAGAGAAGAGGGCAGGTTGCCAAACCAGCCAGTAGCCAACCCTAAGGATCAGTATTCGATTAGAGAAAGCTCCCCAAATTTTGAGGGGGCTAATGCCATCATAGCCCTAAGGTCTGGCAGGTTGGTAGACAACCAGGTGAGAAAGGAACAAGGAGAGGTCATTCCCAAGAAACTGTCGAGTGAAAGTGAAAGAGACTTTGTTAGAGCACAGAGTCAAGAATTGCCTGCTACCCTTCAATAAGGGAAAAATAAAGTGGTTGTAGTTGAGCCTCAGTAGGAGATAAAAATAGAAAAAAGAAAAAAACAAAAGTTCAGTCATAGGCTTGCAGCTGAGGAACCAGCAATACTTCAACTGCCATTTCCTCAAGCTTTGAGTGGCCCTACCCCTTTTGATAAGGGGCAGGCACAGATCGAGGAAATGATGGAGACCTTTAAGTAGGTCAAGATAAATTTTCCCTTGCTTGATGCAATCCGACAGGTCCCAGCCTATGCAAAGTTTCTGAAAGACCTTTGTACTCAAAAAAGGAAGGCCAGAGGCCATTTGTCCAAAAAGGTCTTTGCAACTGATACAATTAATTCTGTATTAACCATGACAATGCCTGAGAAGTTGCAAGACCTAGGGATACCCACTATTCCCTGTATTATTGGAGACCACACGATTGGAAGGGCCCTTTTAGACCTTGGAGCCAGTGTTAACCTGCTGCTATACAGTGTGTTGAAGCCCACCCCCATTGTTCTATTGATGGCTGATAGGTCCGAGAGGAAACCCATGGGAGTGGTTGAGGATGTCCTAGTAGGGGTAGACAAGTTCTTCTACCCTGCAGATTTCCTTATTTTGGACATGGGCTGCAATAAGAGTACATCCTCGATACCTGTTATTCTGGGCAGACCATTTTTGGCCACTGCCAATGCATGCATTCAATGCAAGTCTGGGATTATGGAGGTCACTTTCGGACATATGAAAGTTGAGCTTAATGTGTACAACAGTGCAAAGTACCTCAGCCGGACAATGAGGAATGCTTTGCAGTGAATGTACTAGAAGAAGTGGCTGAAGAAGAACTGCCCACTCTGCTGGAGTAGGGCAATATTGTCACAAATTTAACTGAAGTTTGGAACATGGTAGAGGAAGGAAGCCTAGCTTTAATGCCAGAAGACATGTCCCCATTGAGGTCTTCTGTGGGCTTAGTGCAGCATTCCAATTGGAAACCTACATTGCTGCCCCTTCCTCCAACCAACAAATCACCAATCCTGCCATCCATCCAACAAGCCCCTAATCTGGAGCTCAAGAAGCTTCCAGAGACATTGAAATAGGCTTTTCTTGAGAAAGACGAGAAACTTCCTGTAATTATCTCCTCTTCTCTTACCAGTGAGCAAGAGGAGGAATTGCTAATAGTTTTGAGGAAGCACAAGAAAGCAATTGGCTGGACTATTTTTGATCTAGGAGGGATTGATGCATAAATCTGTATGTATAGGATTCATCTAGAGGAGGGCTCAACACCCTCCAGGGAAATACAGAGGAAATTGAATCCTCACATGCAGGAAGTGGTCCTGAAAGAAATCATTAAATTGCTAGATGCTGGGGTAATTTACCCCATTTTGGATTCTGAATGGGTGGTACCAATCCAAGTGGTGCCTAAGAAATCTGGCATAACAATGATCACAACTGAGTCTGGAGAGTTTAGACCAGCCAGGGAGACCACTGGTTGGAGAGTTTGCATCGATTATCGAAAACTCAACTCCAAGACCAGAAAAGACCACTTCCCTATCCCCTTTATTGATCAAATTTTAGATAAGTTGGCTGGGAAAACTTTTTACTATTTTCTTGATGGGTACTCAGGGTACAACCAAATCCATATGCACCCTCTTGATCAAGAGAAAACTACTTTTACTTGTCCTTTTGGCACCTTTGCTTACAGAAGGATGCCTTTTGGACTGTGTAATGCCCCAGCCACCTTTCAGAGGTGTATGTATGCCATCTTTTCTGATATGATTGATAAATTTTGGAAAATTTTTATGGATGATTTTTTGGTTTATGGGGATAGCTTTGACCAATGTCTACAACACCTCCATCTGGTCTTACAAAGATGTGAGGAGACCAATTTGGTCTTAAGTTGAGAAAAGAGTCCCTTCATGGTAACACAAGGAATTGTGTTGGGCCATGTAGTCTCTAAAGATGGAATTGAGGTAGACAAGGCCAAAGTTGACCTCATTGCAAATTTGCCACCTCCAAGAACAGTCAAACAAATTAAATCTTTCCTTGGGCATGCTGGATTCTACAGGAGGTTCATCAAAGACTTCAGCAAAATTGCTAAACCATCGTGCCACCTGCTCTGTCAAGATGTGCCCTTTGACTTTTCTGCTGAATGTCTTGAGGCTTTTAAAACGTTAAAAATCTGCCTCACCTCTGCCCCTATACTCCAAACACTTGACTATACCCTGCCCTTTGAGTTGATGTGTGATGCATCTGATTTGGCAATAGGTGCTGTCTTAGGCCAGAGAAAAGATAACCTACCTGTGGTCATTGCATATCTCAGCAAATCACTTGCTGAAGCTCAGCTGAACTATACAATAATTGAGAAAGAGCTTATGGCAGTGGTTTTTACTGTGGACAAGTCTAGACCTTACCTACTTGGGTCTAAAACTGTCATCTTCATTGACCACTCAGCATTAAAGTACCTAATGGCCAAGAAGGATGCAAAGCCCAAATTGATTAGATGGATACTCCTGTTGCAGGAGTTTGACATCGAAATCAAGGACAAAAAAGGTGTAGAAAATGTGGTGGCTGACCACTTGTCTAGAATTATGTTGGAGAAAGGTGTTGATGACCTTGCTACAAATGATGTCTTCCCGGATGAGCAACTGTTTGCCATCCAATCTTTAGTTCCTTAGTATGCACATATTGTCAATTATCTAGTTATAGGCAAGATTCCTGCCCATTGGACAAAAATAGACAAAGACCTATTTTTCTCATAGGTCAAATTCTTTTTTTGGGAGGAACCTTGCTTGTACAAGTATTGTGCCGACCAAATCATTCGAAAATGTGTTCCCGAGAGTGATGTCCCCAGTATCCTGGCCATGTGCCATGAAAGTGCCTGTGGGGGTCATTTTAGTGGGAGAAAAATAGCTGACAAAGTGTTGCAATGTGGGTTCTATTGGCCTTCTCTTTTCAGAGATGCCAATACACACTGCAAGACCTGTGAAAGATGTAAGAAATTAGGAGGGCTGTCCAAAAGAAACTCAATGCCTTTACAGCCCATCCTTGTTGTAGAACTACTTGATGTATGGGGTATTAACTTTATGGGCCCCTTTTCTCCTTCAAATGGGTTTCATTTCATCTTAGTGGCAGTGGATTACGTTTCCAAATGGGTAGAAGCCATTGCCACATGAACTAATGAGAATCAGGTTGTCCTCAAGTTTATAAAGCAGAATATCTTCTCGAGAATTGGCACCCCTAGAGTCATTATCAGTGATGGGGGTAGCCAATTCTTTAACAGAAATTTTGAGAGCTTGCTCAAGAAATACTCTGTCACCCATAGGATTGCTACTCCCTGCCACCCACAAACCAGTGGGCAAGTTGAAATTTTAAATAGGGAGATCAAGCACATCCTAGAGAAGACTGTGAGGACTGAAAGGAAAGATTGGGCTGACAAGCTTAATGATGCACTGTGGGCTTATAGGACTGCCTATAAGACTCCCATTGGTATATCCCCATTCAGACTGATTTATGGCAAGGCCTGTCATCTCCAAGTGGAGTTAGAACACAGCGCCTATTGGGCCATCAAACATTTAAATCTAGACCTAACTTCTGCTAGTCATCACAAGTTGCTGTAGTTGTCCGAATTGGAAGAGCTAAGGATGGATGCGTATGCTAATGCCAGGATCTACAGGGAAAGGTCCAAAGCTTTCTTTGACAAAGGGCTGTTGAGAAAGAGTTTCATAGCTGGTGATAGGTTTGGTTGTTTAACTCCAAACTTAAATTCTTTGCTAGCAAATTAAAATCCAGATGGAAAGGTCCCTACATTGGCATGCATGTTTCTCCATCTGGTGCTGTGGAAATCAAGGATCCCAAGTTTGGGAGAACCTTGAAGGTGAGTGGTCAGAGGCTTAAGCCTTGTTTTGAAAAACCTGCCGAACCCATGGACACCATTCACTTTCAAGGGGATCCTTCTTCAAACTGATCCACAGGTGTGTCATTATTGTATCATAAGTACTTTATTTTTGGTAGATTTATCATGCTCTTTTTTGTTTATATTCTCTAGGATTTGTTAGTGGTCCCATCTGAATCTGGACCTATCTGGTTTAAACTTTTGATGCTTGGTTTGATTCTTACTGCTCTTTAATTGATAGTTTTTGTTGAATGCATAATGTGGGAGGTTGATTTTTGTTGTCCTTGCTTGAATGATTGAGTTTTCATGTCTCTAGAGGTATCCATGGTGAGAGTCATGCCTAGGATCCAACCACAACACATATATAAAAAGGCAGAACAGAGAGCACATGCTCTTTGTTTTATACTTTGCTGTCCCGGGGTCCAAAATGAAGTCTCGGAGACTCTCGCGCACTACAGACAGCATACTTCATCAGCTGTCGTGAGATTCTAAAGCTGTCGTGAGGTTAAAAAGGAAGTATGGGAGAATTTTGCGCAGTTCACATGGAAACATTCAATAGCCGTCGTGAGATTCATGTGCACCTGAGAACCTCTCGCGCGATCCACATAGAGCAATTCATTAGTTATCGCGAGATTCATAGGCTATCGCGAGGTTTAGCAGACACAGAGACTCTCGCAATTCAACGAATACTTCATTTGTCATCGAGATTCTAATCATGAGATTCAAAGTGAACCTCCGAGCTTTTCACACAATCCAAATGGAGACCTGGGAGCCGCTCGCACAATTCACATAAATTCATCTCATACTGTCGCGCGCTCCAAGGTCAGCCTGAGAGATTGTCGTGCAATCCAGATTGAATAAACACCTTCGCTAGGTTTATTTCTAATCCCACGACCAAATGTTCCAAAGCGCGCCAAGCTTCGCGATAAGTATTTTAACCCCGTGCTTGGCACCTTTTCCAGTATTCTCTTCCTTCTTCCCTCTGCGAAACCCTAGCTTCTGGCACTCTTCCCCCTCTCTCCTCCAGCATCAATCCTATAGCTCATCATTCATTCCACGAATCTACAGAGTTGTTCCTAGCATCACCCCCATTTATTGCCCTCTGATCAGAGATCTCGCGGTGCCCTGTGTGTCAGATCAAACCTAACCCTAGGATTTTAGGGTAAGTACTTAGATCTCTGTCTCCATTCATCATATTCGAAGATAGAGTTTGAAATGGCTCCCAAGAGTGCATAGAAGAGAAAGGGAATGATAAGGCCCCTACTAAGACCACCCCTAAGAAGGCTAAGACTTCAAAGTCACCCAAAAAAGGGAAGGAAGTGGTTGAGGGGGCGGAGGAACCAACCCCGAAGTTTTCTACTCCTTTTGAGCTCATGGCTTCCATCCCATTGGAGCCTGAGACAGCTTTTGACCTACCATTTTTTGAGAAGGAACCTCTCTCTGCTCCTACGTGCAATTTATGAGCAAAGCAGGCCTGACACCGTTGATGAGAGGAATTCCAGCACTACCCTACCCTAGGCTAGTGCAACTATTTTATCAACACATCAGGGTCAAGAAGGATAAGGATGGAAAAGTTTGCTTGCTGGTATTGATTGACGACTTTGATATGTTAATGAGCCCCAAGGTGATTGCTAAAGTTTTGGGCATCCCAGTCGCCTTCGACCCTAGCTGTGGATGTGGCCCCCCCTTAGTGCATCAATGGATACAATTACACAGGCTTTAACTAGAGGTTTAAAGGTCATAGGGGATTCAATCAGAAGGAGAGAATTGGAGCCGAAACTCCTCTTCATTGACCAAGTCCTGCGAAAGAACATATACTGCTCAGGACATTAGCGGGAGAGGAGAACTCCCATTGCCGATGCTGTTTATTTGTTCTCTCTTGGCCATTGCATCCATACAGCCTGGCTCATCTTCGAGGCAATGAAAGACATAGTGGAGAAGATAGGGCAGAAAAAGAAGCCTCACACACTCCCTTATGCCAGGGTCATTACCTTGCTGTTACTCAATGGGGGGTACAAGATAGCGAAAAATGAGCAGACTACCACCCTTGCCCCTACTACGTTTGCCAAGAGGCAATGGGGAATCATCAGGAGCCTGATGGAGGCCCAGAAGAAGAAAAAAGCTGAGGTTCAAGCCCTTCCCAAACAAGCAGAGGCGGCAGCTGGAACAATATCTACCCCTGCTACCACGGAGGTGCTCCCCGAGCCTGTTCCCACAACTGCTGCAGCAACACCCATTTCCCCACCACCTTTTCCTCCTGCATCCACTATCCCTTTTCCATCTCTCTCTCACCCTCCTCTGTCCTCATCATCTACGCCCACTCCCCCTTCACCTGTGATTGGTACCTGGGAGGACTCCCCATCCCCTACCCTACCTCAATACACAACAACAATTCTCCCATCAGCTACACATAAACCTGACAGCCCTCTCCTCATTTCCTACAAAAAATGAAAAACCACTGACAAAATCCCCACCATCTCCCAGACCCCACCCTCAATCCCTTTCCTCCACACTGACACACCTCACCTTGCAGAAACCACCACCCCAACCATACCTACTACATCCCCACTCACAGACATTGACTTAACCCTTAACACCACCATAGGATTCCGAGCCTTTCTGTCTACCTTTCTTGACACAATGCCTACCCACTGCACGCCCCTCCCGAACTCCCCAACTACATCACACCATCACTCCCCAGAACCCCACTCTTCCCCTCCTTCCACTTTCCACCATGCACCTTCCTCACCTTTCCAACTAGTACCCTCTTCTTCACAGACTCAACCTCCCAGCCCTGACACACTGACCCTTATCCTATCCCTTATCCAAGACATCCAAGCCCAATTATCCACCACTACCCAAAAATAGGACCAGATGCAGACAGAACTCACATCCATCCAATCCACCCTCCAGACATTAAATAACCCACCCATCCCTCCACAACCCACTACAACCCCCCTGGTCCTTTACACTGATAGACATACCCAAACTGACACCATCCCTGACTCCCAACCCCATTCACCACCATAATCCCCATTACACAACCAAACCCCATTCCTTCATCCCTTTCACCATTCCCATTTGCCCCCCCTTCACCCCTGCCTCTTGAGCCTACACCATTTTCCTTTCCCCTATACCCTCCATCCCCTCTTATCCTACCCCTCCCACATTCAACGACAAATCTACACAAACAGACCCAAAACTTATCCCCCTCCCCCCACAAATAAACTTAACCACTCTTACCCCCTTTCCCCCCCCAGGACCAATCACAAGTTGCTCCTTCCACTTCCTATCTGCCCATCGCACCAAAACATTTTTTTTACAGCCCTCCCTACCTCACCATCCTCCATCACATGAGGGATAATCCTTACCTTAGGAAGGATGTCCTGAGGGGCATGGCCAAAATTTGCCAATCCATTGAGACCCCCTTGCTGTTGAGAACTGGAAAATACCATTTTCCACCCCTTAATCTGGGCCTTGATAGACCCTTGAGAGAACTAAATAAGTGTTTTAGGTGTTTATTTTACAGCTAACAACAAAGGCAAGGCTTAACTCTGAAAATAGCTTAAAAGTACTAAAAAGATGATGACCCATCTTGATATGGAGGAAGAAGGAGAAGGGACAACCTCACTGGTTGTCAAAATGCCTAAACTAAAGAAGACAAGGGCCTGGTTTCAGCCTGGAAATAAGTTTAGAGCTATTCGAAAAGAAGAATGCACTACAGATCTATTCGAAAGGATTCCTGATCTATTCGAAAAGAACCTGAATACTGCGAAAATAACTAAAGCTCCAGGCTTGGTTTTCGAAGAGCACCTGATCTATTCGAAAGGAACCAAACTCGCTGATGATCTATTCAAAAAGAAGAAAACTCCTTGCGAACAACACCAGATCTATGCGAATAGAGCTCCAGAAGTCATATTTCCCTTTAAAAAGATCCTCAATCTGTGTGAATAGAGCTCTAGAAATTACAGTACCTTTCAAAAAGGTCCCCAAACTATGAAAAATTGTATTATGAAGATTCCCAGCATCTGTAAGGGCAATTCAGTAATCTCTGCACGCACCTCAATGCATTTAAAAACTCAGGGGTATTCTGAAAGATTTTGAGCACAAACCAGAGGCATATTCCACCCCATGTGAATACCCAAAGATGAAATTACTTGGCGGGAACTTCTAGAAGCTCAAACAGATTTTTGAATTACATAACAAAATTGATGCCTCTGTCTCCTGATTGGCTGAACCAGATCAAGCAGTTCTGATTGGTCAGAACAGATCTGGATCCCTGTGCTCGACTCCTATTAGTTGATATAGATCTAACCAATTCTGATTGGTTGATGCACATCTGAGCTGGACTTGGGGAAAATTATAAATAGACGAACTATTTGCCCAATTTGGGTATCCAGAATTTGAGTTTCATTCCTGCTACCCCATTTCCAATTCAGATCAAGATAGCTTGTCTGAAACCTCTGTAATAGCCTAGCTTTTATCTGTAACTGAGAACTGTGAGATACTTATGTAATTCAAGTGAGAATTGTATTCAAGACTACAAATCCGAGAGCTGTTTTAAGTTGTGATCTATAATTGTAATGGTGGATTTGAAAAGGTTGCTTTCATCAGTACGTTCTCAATTGGATTCATGTTGAGGGTTCATTGTGATCTCCTCACTCATTAGACTCCTTTAGATTTGCTATTTTTAAGTAATTTCCCTTAATTCACTATCCCTGTGAGAATCTGTGTTTGTAACTTGCTTCTTACAACATTTGTAGTGGTGCTTATGTTCTGAATCAAGACTTTGGATTGAAAACTATTGGATGATCTGTGTCCATGACAGTGGACAGATCATAGCCATATGTTCAACTCAATTCTAATCCTTGAATTGGATTATTTTCTCTTACATCTGAGCTGGTAGCCAGATGAAGATTTGACACTTTCTCAACTGTGTTACACTATTTCTCACTCTGCAATCAATTACTAAGCTTAAGTAGCTGTTATTTCTCCATTCTTATTAATTTTGCATCCAATTCCCCCAACTCGGATCTGGATCACTTAGTTTAAATTTTACTTTTAGATAATTTAGTTAATGTGACAAATTCAACCTCCCATCTTATTTGCTTTATAGATAGGATCAGAGGCCAGATCTGGTAGCTCAGATCTGGAGGTTTATCATAAATTTTAAATCAATTCCCTGTGGACGATCTGTTACTCACTTACATTTAAAACTTGCTACAATTGGCCCTGATCTTGCAGGCTAATTAACTTCTCTCTGTGCTGATATTTCTTTATTCTTTTTAGTTTTTCAATTTCAGTGTAATTCATCCTTTGCAAATCTATTTTCAAAATACAAATAAATCATGCACACTTAGGACAACAACGCCTGCTGCAGCAGATCGATACAATGAAGGAGGCCCACAGAAAGCAACTTCTGGGCATGTCCTTGGGATGGACTAACATATTGGAAGTCTACCAGAAGGCCAAGGCTTCAGCTACTTATCATGAGTTGAATTGAGAGCTGGAGAAAGCAAATGCTACTACAGAGAAGGCGTGGGCCAGACTGTTTGAAAAGAGGCTCAAAAATGCCCAAGAGATCTTCAGCATCCAAAAGGATATCCATGAGACTGACCTCCTCAAACACCAAATTTAGATAGCCTCATTGGAATCTACATTGGCTGTTGCCAGAAATGCTCCTCTGTAGCCCACCCCAATCTCTGTTCATATGCCAGACCCAGAGCCTAAAGCCACTCCATCTACAGCTACCCAGTCTGAGGAGGCACAACCAAAGACCCACCAAGAGAAAGGGAAGGCCCTAGCTGCCCCTCCTGCATCACCTCCTACAGAGCAGCCGCCACCTACCAAGGCCTCTGCTGCACCTCCACAAGAGCAAACTTATCCTAAGCAGAGGAAAGTCGCTGCTAAGAGGACTACTCCCAAAGCTGCCTCTCTAAAAATTGGCAAAGAGCCAGCTGCCCATTCCGAAGAGGCAAACCCCCAGGCCAGCCTGAGCCAAAAGCAAAAGGGAAATCTCCTGTGGTCCCCACTGAGGAAGGGAAAGGCAAATCTCCTGCAACCCCCCCTGCCAAGAGGAAAGGAAAATCCCCTCAAGAACCCAAGCAACCAAAAGTTAGGGTGAGGGCACCTAATGCTCCAACTGCCAAGAAAACACCAGCCGAAGCAAAAAAGGAAAGGGAGGCAAAGAAGAAATAGGACAAAGCTGCCCTTAGGGCACATGCTAAAAAGATGGGATGGGATTTCTTTATCGATTCGGATTCAGATGCTTCCTCTTAGACTAGCTTAGATTGTACTTAGCTTTTACTTTTTCTCCCCTGCCAATCTTCTCCTTGTCAATACGATTGTACATGTCTCTTTCCACTTAATAGAATTCTATTTTATATTTTGTACATTGATCTGTTCTGCTTGCTTGTTTTAGTTTTTCTCTTTTAGTCATTATTTTCTTCAAATTTTGTCATGGGAGATGTCTGTAGGGTGGCTATAATCATTTCCAATATGAACCCATGAGTAAGGTGGATGTTGATGCCAACTGACTGGATTCAGTTGGAGGATTCAAATGTTTTCATGTGACCGCGCGCAAAGCAACCCAATTCCACACCTTCCACTGTGCAGCTGTGCTATACACAGGATCCCCTTCTCTCCCACGTTTAGTTTTAAACCCTTCATTTATGGTGCGCTCTCTTTTCCCATAATCGGTTGTGCATTTCTTCATTCCCCACACAATAATCATTTATTGCCACACTTCGCAAGGGACACAACTTTAAATAGGCCGATTCAGTTTTCACCGTCCAACTCTTTTAAATAGGCCTTTCATTCCTCTCCATCTCATCCTTCATCTGCTAACCCTAGCTGTCCAGCTTTCCTCACAACCATGGCGGATGACAAACCCTTCGGGTTCCCCATCAAATTCTACCCCCTCTGGGAGGACCCCCCACCGCCTAAGGAGCCGGACCCATTACAATTTCTCTGGGATGAGTATGACGAGGTCCAGAGGATCCTCGCCAAGGAGGAAAAGAAAAAGAGGAAAAGAGAGAAGAGAGAGAAGAGAGAGAAGAAGAAGAGAAAAATGGATCCACCTGCATCTCCCCCACCATCTTCCTCCAACCCTCCCCCATTGACTCTCCCTTGATCCCATTTCCCCCCCACTTTGTCTTTTCTTTTTCCATCATTTTCTAATATTTTCTTTTTATTTTAATGACAGTTTCTTTTTTTAGTTCCATACTGTTCAATTACCATTTTCTGTTTCTCTGTCTTCTTCTATGTTTATTTCTTTTTTCTTAACTTGATATGAGGAAAATTGTAAAAGAAATTTAATATTTCTGCAGACTTTTCGAAACAGAAAAAGTTAAAAATCTTGACACCACCGTGAAGCTAATATTAGAAATTTTTGTCAGTTAGTACCCAGTGAACCTAAGAGGAGAGAAACGGATGAAAATACGCCCCATGGATTAAATTTGATGATCATATCTAGTGAGATTTGGGCCTAGCATTTTCTTTTGAAGAGTGTTTTGGCATTATTTCTGCTCTAAGGACTGATTGAATCAAGACTTTTTCACTAGAAGTTGTGCACCTCCAAATCAAAACTAATTAATAGCACTCATGATACTAAGGAAATGATCCAAGGCCCTCATTTGGACAGTTTGAGCCTGAAAATCCAACCTTTTAAAATCTGCCCTTTTGCATACACTAGTTGAGCCTTAAAAATCAGACTTTTCTTTCACAAACACCAGAACACTAGCACCTTAACCTCATGACTTGATTCAACCTTACCCTCACTCTGAGAATTCATAAGGTAAAGGAGAAGGAGTTAAAGATACTGAGAATAGTCTAACATTCTGTGGAAGGTGAAGAAAAGCAACTTGTGAACAGCCGTGTATCAATGGCAGTTGTGTGGCAGTTCATCATTAAAAAAAAAAAAAAAAAGAATGAATAAACATAAAAAGAGAAAAAGAAAGAGAAGTCTAGAGAACAACATCATCTGAAAATTAAAAAGAAGAGGAGAAACTGGCCACTTTGAGTCTGAAATATAAAAAGAAAGATGGAAGTTTTCGCTGAAATGAAGGTTGTGAAGTCATGAATCACTCCTTACCTTACTGATTCTTAATTTGGATTCCCTTTTTACCCCTTTGTTCTTTACATCCCTCAGCCATAAGCCACATTACAACCCATTAAAAAAGACCTTGTGGATCCAAAGTAAAATGAGCTATCATATGGAGATGAGGAGTTGTCCAATCTATGGTGAAAATTCTTGAAGATGTCAGAAATTAGAAGTTTTGCCTATGCTCATGCTAGCAGGCCCATTTGGGGTCTGCAACTGCTCTTGAGCTGTTTTGAATGTGAACACCCTCAGGTTGTTAATGTTGAGGGATAGCCCTAGTGAGAATTTGGTCTACCTTTAAACCTCATTGGGATTGTATCCAACCTAAATTTTGAATTAAAGGCAAGCTGGGTACTAATTTTTATACATTAAAATTCTAATAATAAATGAATGGTGGTAAGGCAAACACATGTTAACTTTTAAGTTTTAAATGGCCTGCAACATTGCTGCAGTTTCCTCTAAGTGTTAAAAAAATTGGGTGTGGAATGAAGCTTTAAACATCGAAATCTGTGTTGTCATTATCTGTACTATACTTAACTGATTATAATGGTGAAGTTTGGGGGTGTCTTCACTGAAAACCCTCAGGAGACTTCACTCCTCCACTAGGGATCACCTAGGAGTTTAAAAGGCTTGGTACATATGCTAAATATACCGGTGATCCCTATGAAAGTGGCATTTAATTATTGCTTTGCTAAGGGACTAGTAAAGATTAGGTTTGGGGGTGTGTTAAGACCTGAAAAGTACCACTTTTCACCCCTTAACTTAATCTCTGTTAGACCCTTAATCATTTAATAAATGTGTTTTAAGTCTATTCTGTAGGTAATAAGCAGCAACTGTAAATAAACCCCTAACCATGCCAAGAAGCCTACTACTGACCCAGAAGCCCCTCAGAAGTGTGAAGGTTAAACCCAGACAGAGAATTGGCTTTAGCAGAGGCACAGCAAAGCATAAACAAATCAAAGAGAATGCCTCGCGCAAATGTCGCAGGGCTCAATCAAATCAGAAAGAATACATCGTGCAATCGTCGCGGGCTTCTGAAGGGAGCACACCAACCGGTCGCACAGTCTTTGCACCGTTCACGCGTAAATGGATGTCAGTAGGGAGTAAAAAGTATACTTCGCGAGGTTCTCATGAGGCTCAGTCTTAAGCGCTCGTGAAGCACTCGCGCAGTCTCGGGTAGCTTAAGAGATGAGTTTTCAACCTTCGCGTGATTCACTGAATAGAGAGAGCTCCAGGCATTCTAGTGCGCGACTGTTGCACAGTGGCCGCGGGACACACACTTTCAAGGAACTGCTCGCGTGATTCAGAAGCCTATGTACTTTGTTCTCTTCGTGAGGATCACTGCAGGATTCATCAAGGAACAAAATGCGCGTGCCATTCTCTCGCCATTCAAATGCAAAGACCAATCTCGCAACGACCAAAGCATTCCCGCGATGATCAAAGTACCAACCCCGCGACCGCAAGAGCTTCAAGTCAAAGCAACCCCGTGACGACAATTCTACCACGCAACAAGATCTACAAATCTTTTCTACTCAGTGAGGATCGGGTTCTAAACTTCTCTCCACTTTTGCAAGGGAAATTTGAGAATCTCTAGTAATTAGGGCACGCACTCCAATGCTCCAATCTTCGTGCATGCATCCTGAGGCATCCAAGGGATAAGAATAGGCTGCAATTGCATTAATGAAATTAGAGTTTTCCAAACCCTAATTGAGAGGGAACCGACTACTATTTAAGCCTAAGCCTAGCTTAGGTTTAAGGGACTTTTGTTTTCGACTTCTGTGCTTCTTCTTGAAACTGACTGTAGAATTACAGTAGGGTAAGGTTAGGGTTTAGGAGTTTTTCTTTTTCCTTCTCTCCATAGTCCAGCACTTGCTGGCTATGCCTTTTATATGATTATATGGTATAATTTTTAATGGAGTTTTGTAATAGGATCTATTACATATATGGGATGGTGTTTTTGTTGTGAGTTGTTCTGTGTAAGGCTGCTGCCTTGAGATCTTCCATTGCTAAGTTGTATTGTAAGCAATGGAGGATTGCTTTTAAGGTTTTATTTAGATCCAAGTGACCTGTGTGTCTAGGTTAGGCACATTGCAGGCCTTCCCCCACCACAGGATTCACTAAATCTGAATCCCCATGAGAGCTTGAGCTGATAGCCTTGTGAACATGGTGGCGGCAGCAATATTCTTGTTCTGTCTTAGACCTCTGTGAGGAGGATAGCCTCTGTGGATAGTCTGTGACCATTCAAGTGAGCAGATTATAGCCCTAGGGTGAGGCCAATCTACAGAACTAAGACAGATTCTTCTTCTCGGTACTTGTGCTTGTAGCCTTGTGAGAGATTGTGTAGAGACAGACTCTCCTATATTTGTATAGACCCACCATCAGATTGCATATCTGATTTGGCCATAGAGATTGTAGGCTTGTGACTGGATCACTGCTGTCTTTCTAAAGCAGTGAATAGCCAAGCTTAATAGCTAGTACTCAAACTCTTGCTGGTCCTATGTGTCCAGGCTCGTGCACTTTGTAGGCCTAGCCCCACACATAGAACTTTAGAGGTTGAGGTTCCTATGGATTCTTGAGCTTGTAGCCTGGATGAAGTAGTGCCTACAATGATAATTTTGTTCTGACCCATCTCTAGGTTGTGGTTCCCCTATTGGATAGTCTGTGACCATTTAAGTGGATAGGTTATAGCCATAAGGGATTGGATCATGGTACAGGGGTGAGTTGGATCCTTTCTCCTCTTTGGTGATAATGTAGCCATTGGACAGGATTTCTATAGCAGCAGATCAGAATATGAGTTATAAGACCCATCAGATCTGTACCTAGTAACATACTTCTCACCCTTTTATATTTATTTTCTCACACTCCATCCACTTTCTGAACCCTTTCTATAGTTTAGACATTAAGTTACCTTAGGATTTAGATTATAGTGTCCTTAAATCCCCTTTCATTTAGGATTGCCATATCTGTTGTTAGATCTGGAGAGCCTACTAAAGATAGCTCCCTTGGAGCTTTAGATAAACCTTCCCTGTGGGACAAACTCTTACTTATCAAAAAGTTGCTACAACAGGCCCTGTATCTTGCAGGACTGTGCATATTTTAGGCTTGCTGCTTTGCACTCCACCTGTCATTCATTTTCATTCACCCCATTCTTATCACTGTGTCCAATAAAGTCAGTAGCAAGCACTTAAAACAGCCAAACACATACTAAGCCGCACAATATGTTCTCAAAACTCTCTCTAACAAAGTACACAGCGGAGTCTCCTAGAAGTCCTCGGGAGGAGGCTCTAACTCGTCTCCGGGCACGTAATCTGAATCCCCCGGATCAGTGTCTCCTGAAGCCTCTACGACTGCAAGCAAAGGGCTTGCGATGTATAGTCTAAAGGGTGAGCTACATCCTAGCTCAATAGGGAACAACACAATGAACATATAAGTCAAATCCTCAAATATATTCTATGATATTCTTAGCATGATGTATTTATGAACTTAATGGAAAACAATTTAGAGAGTACATATGCATTGAAGTTTACTGGTGGTTTACATGTTACATTTATTATCAACTGTTCATGAACTACACTGAATAGGCCCAAAGAAACTTTAATCTTCAACTTAAGTAGTCCTCGAGCAATATAGCATCGAGCCCCAATGGAATACCCTCCATCATCGTCTAAATAGACAGTTGTTATGAATATATCACTTTGAATACTATTCAAGTCCCTTTCTCAAAGGCGATGGGGTTTAATCTCATCTCAACATCCCTGGGATGTGCTACTGTGTACGGATAGACTGCCGTACCGGAGTACGGATTGGCCACCGTACCGATCACGGATATTCTACCGAGTCAGTCGTGGGTATCCCGCCACATCAGTGGGGTATTTTGTTCAAACCTTAAATAACAAAAATATCATGTGCTTTACATATAGTTATTCACCATGTAAATGTGCTACTTTATATCAATTAGGCCTTATCAGTCTTTGTTCAATCTTACTTTTCAATCTCACTTACATACCTGGGATGTCTAAATTACTCGCATCACACTGATACCTTTATCACTTTCTCATCCCCTGGGGATGTCTCATTTACATATGTTTACTTGATGTCACACACAACACACACATACTGAGCGGATTATATATTTATAATATTTTCATTTCATTGGTGTATCACACACAAACACACACGAAGATTATATGATTCATTTCATTTCTATATCACTACATACACGCTCTTATAATCAAAGCACATGTTCAAGGTGTTCCCTACCTCAAGTGTCTAATTGTCCAAGCATCAAGGTCCCACACGGCTCCTCATGCTTGCCATAGCTCGTACCACCTATGGTACATCATAACATATGCACAACATCAATAAGGATGCAATAGAGAAGGTCCAAGACCCTCCATGAACCTCAATGTTCAACTAAAAAATCAACTCAATTTGCCAAAATCGATTAATCAATCTCCAAAATCGATTAATCGAAACCCTAAATTGATTAATCGATTCCCAAATCGATTAATCGAAATCTAAAATTGATTAATTGATCCCAAATTGATTAATCGAAAGTCCTCAATCGATTGGGTAAGTTCCAGCGATGGCTCAGCTTCGGGCCAAGCTAGATCATTGGGTAAGTTCTATTCAATCTTTTATCTTGTTTGTGTCATTACATTAGTTTGTTGGGTGTCATTGTTTCGCTTTTTGAGTAGCTTACTAATATCATGCGATATTTCAGCGTCGAGTTGCCGAGTATCTTCAGGTGAGGGAGGCGACTGCTGCCTTTCTGCGTCCGGAGAGTCAGGTATAGTTTTTTTTTCGGTGTGGCATAATTTTTTTTGGTTATTTCATCTTTATTTTGTTCTGACATGTCTTGTATTGGTTTGTTTAGCTCTTGGTGCAGGTTGTTCCGGACTTCGCTCTCGAGGCTCCCCCTCAGGAGTCTGTTTCTATCCCTACTCAGGTATGTTTTAGTTATTGTGTTTGTGATTTATTTGTCATTATAGTATTTTTCTAATGTATTTGTTTGTTCTTGTTACAGCCACCTACGTTCGTTGTTCCTTCCGTGCCTCCTCCTGATCCAGTGACTGCTGAGACGGTTGGGTGACTCCTGGAGGAGAGGTTGGCCCTGGTATGGTTCTCTTCTTTTAAAAGCTTTTTTTTATTTTGTTCATGTATATAGTAGTTTTCCTTTGACTTGGCGTGGTTATGTAGGTCCGTCAGCTTGAAGAGGTGCGTCTAGAGGTGGCGCGAGCGCTCGCCACTCTCGAGGCGAGACAGATTCTTAGGGAGACGCAGAGTCGTGAGGACCTGGTTATTGAGATGATGGCTACACAGAGGACTTAGCCTGAGGCATTGGAGGTGGCGTGTCGGACGACGTGGGCAGAGATGCAGGCGTCCCTAGATGGGCTACGGTATTATCTGATGAGGAGTGAGCGAGGGATACATAGGTCGACTCGTCAGCTTGGAGAGTCTGAGTCGAGGGTTGCAGGTTCCTCGGCTGGGCAGTCTCGTCACACGTCTCATGATCGTGTCAGGGGTGATGCTCATGAGGATTCTGTTGTTCGTGAGGTTCTTGCGAGGTATCATCCTCATGCGCGATCGAGACGATCAGTTAGTCAGGCAAGTGAGGGGGTTCTGTGGCAGGGCCTTGTCGTCTAGAGGTTTCGAGGACTCTCGGTGCAGGGATTGTGTTTTCAGAGGACCAGTCTGTAGACCTCCGAGCCGGTGATATTGGGGGCAGCGATGATCGACCATCCCAGCGACAACATAGGGGGTAGGTGTGTGTGTATTTTTTTGTATTCATAGTATGTGTATTGTATATATAGGGGGGATGCCCCCAGTGATAAATGTAAAAGAAATGAAAAGATTGACATATATATATGTAAAGAGATTTTTTTGTTTAGATGTACCTGATTGGCCCTTTTTTCTTTTAGTTACCTCTTGCGTCTATTTTTTACTTTTAAGTTGCTTTAGCACCATCGATTGTCATTGAGACTTGGATGCTTGCTGAGTTGGCCCGATGACGGTTGAAGGTTGCTTCATATCTGCACATGTGAGAGTAATGCTATTATTAGTTTTGTTCTCTCCTTTGTCAGTTGTCAAGGGGGTAAGTGTCTCAGACCGGAGTCTAGTAGCAAAAGATGAATATATGCTTTTTTTTTCTCTTTTTATTTATTTTTTAAATAAAAATAATGTAACAGGGAAAGCAAATAGCTAAGGCAGAAATAATAACAAAATAATAAAAAATAAAAATGCCCCAGTGTAGGAGCGTGATAGGATTGGCAGTATAAGATCTTCGGTAGCACTTGTTGGGTGGTAACTTCGTCGTTCTATATCTTCTCTGTGGACAAGCAGGTGCTTCTGATATGATTCTTCTTCTAATCTAAAAAAAATGCCTCAGCGTTAAGATACAATGGAGTTTTTCTGGGTTTTGGGACGAACATTTTGGGTCCATAAGCAGTCATGGGTATTTAGTGAGTTAGTTTTGAAGAAAAGTTGACCGATATTGTCACCGAACTGGGGAGGTCTCTTTGATTAGGTCAGTTGTATATGGGTTTTATCTTAGGGTGGTAGTCGTCCTATCCCATAGCTATTAGAGAGAAGTATGGTAGGTATAGTAGGTAATTGCATCAGTCATCATTCGTTAGTTTTTAGTTTTATTTTTAGGAGCATTCTGTAAGGCTTCTGATTTATCGTCTGAAATAAAAATAGACGAGTATGTAAGGCTCAGTGATGCGGGGAATAGTTTGTATCTAATACTTTCCAAAAGGGGTAGGTAACAATCTTTTTCTGGGAGGAGATACAAGATGTCATGATCGAGCTCTTCATCATGTTTTGACACCATCAAAATATCATATTCTATGGTTAGCAGGAGTTTATCCTCCTCCCGCCACCTTACGACGACATCTAGTAGTGTGGGGACATCAGGGATGCCCTTGCAGCTTGCTTATACACTTCTAGTAATGTTACCAGGGATGTCCTCACGGTCTGTTTATGCTTCCCTGAACTCATTGACTTGTTCATTCATCATAATGCTCTCAATCAAAATTTTTTATGTATGTATTCTTGAAAGCATCCTGCTAGCGTAAGAATAATAAGTTTTGATTGAACCTAACATTTTCATTTTTTTTTGCCCTAACGTCTCTTGCAATGGCGGGAGAAGGGAAATGAGGATTGGGTGTTACTTACACTTTGAAAGAGGTTAGATAGGTCACTAGTCCTTTAATCAAATTGCTCGAGTGAGAAAAGGTGGGCGATAAATCGGAGGTCTTAAGGATATTCTGAGAATTGAAGGTGTACGACCAATGAATGGGTCGTGACGACTATAAGGGTGATAAGTATAAGTATTTAATCATGGGATGTGATGATCACATGGCTAAGGGTAATATTTTCTAAGGTACATGGCGTTCCAAGGGCTAGGGAGTTCTTTCCCATCTTGGTTTACCAGCTTGAATGCATTTTTTAGGCACGCGGCTATTATGACATATGGGCCTTCCCAGTTCAGTTTCAGTTTTCCTTTCAGATGGGCGTGCTTGGAAAGCATGATTTTTTTCAAGATTAATTCCCCAATATTAAAGGTTCATTCAAGGACTTTCTTATCGTAAGCCCTGAGCACTCTCCTCTAATATACCTGAGCGTGATCAGTTGTCCTTAGACGTGTTTCATCCGGCTGCTCTAGCTGCGTGAGTGGGGAAATTCTCCTCTCATCTAAGGATAGATCGTCATCGAGTTGGATTCGAAAGGATGGTATTTGTATCTCATATTTTAGGATTGCCTCCATCCTGTAGGTAAGGAGGTAGGGAGTTTGGCCAGTGGTCGTACGAGTAGAGGTCCTATAGGCCCAGAGTGCTTTTGGTAGTCTTTCATTGCTTGTTTTTACTGTGCATTTTAGGATTCAAATTAACATTTTGTTCGTAGCTTCTGCCTATCCATTGCCTTGAGGGAAGAACGGTGATGAGTGGCGTAGATCGATGTCGTACTTTTTGCATAACTTATTCGTCTTGTCCATGATGAATTGCGGTCCGTTGTCAGTGATAAACATCCTGGGTACTCCAGACCTAGTGATGATATTTCAAACGATAAACTTTACAAGTGTTGAAGCGGTGATTCTTATATAGGATTCAACTTCTATCCATCTGGTGTAGTATTCGGTCGCTGTAAGTATGAATGCGTGCTTGTGAGTGTTCCTAACAATGTCAGTGAAAGGTCCAATGACATCAAAGGCCCACATTGAAAACGGCCATGACGAGGTCATAGTAGTCAATGCAACTGATGGAGCTTTGATGAGTGTGGTGTGTTCTTGGCCTTGCTTGTAGAATTGGATATAGAGGTGGCAATCTCTGATCATTGTTGGTCAGAAGTAGCCTTGTCGTGTAACTTGATCGGCGAGTCCCTGTCAACCGGAGTGGGCGTCGCAGACACTGGCGTGTGTTTCTCAGATGATGTATTGTCCTTCAGCAGTCATGACACATCGTAGTAGTACTCCTTTAGTAAAGGCCTCTTTGTATAATGCTTCACCGAGTATGCAGAATTGGGCCCATTGGTTCCTTATAGTCTCCCGTTCGATCTTCGTGGCGTATGTAGGGACGTGTTGATATTTTAAGAAGTTTCAGATGTCGAAATACCACGATTGTCCATCGTCAGTCAGCGATTTTTCAAATCTGAACTAGCAACTTCGGCTTCGGTTTTGACGTGATTTTTGAGGTGATTGCTTCTTTCGATCCTACACTTGTGGGGAGGACGGGTAATTCTCTCTTGACGGTTCATGATACCTCGTGGGCGGGTACTGTCAGCTTTTTGATGAAGAAGGTCTTGGTATTTTGCCTGTTAGGTATTTGGATGACCGAGGCTAAGGTGGCTAAGAAATATGGGAGCTCATTTTCTAGTCTAGGGATGTGCGTGAAAGAAATTCTTTCAAATTTCTTTACTAAATATTGAGCGGTTTCTAGGTATGCCATTAGTCTTCTTTCCTTAGTTTTTCATTCTCCTATGACTTGTGAAATTACTAATTTGGAATCATCAACGATTTTTAAATGTTTAACATCTAATTGTAGTGTTGCTCGTAGTCCAACTATAAAGGCTTCGTATTTCGTGAGATTATTAGTGATAGGAAAATCTAGTTGAAAAGCTTTAGGTATGAAAACTCCTTTTGGGCTTAGGAGGACTGTCCCGATGCCTTTTCCTTTGTGATTTAGAGCGCTGTCAAAATAAAGGGTCCATGAGGTTTTATCAGACTCTTCGTTATGAATCGTGAGTAGGTATTCATCGGGGAAATCCGCGTGTATGGGTTCATTACTAGGGAGTGGGAGATCTGCAAGGTAATCAGCGGTTGTTTGCCCTTTGATCAATTTCTGCGTGACATAAGTGATATCGAATTCTTGCAGGAGCATATGCTAGCGAGCGATCTTTCCTAATGTTGCGGGCTTTTTGAATATGTACTTTAGAGGGTTCATTCAGGCTTTCGAATATGTACTTCAGAGGGTCCATTTTGACTAGTACTAGTATATTTTATGCTCCGAAGTTGTGTCGTAATTTGATAAAGGCCTATACCAATGTGAGACAAGTCTTCTCCATTGAAGTGTATTTTCGTTCGTATTCGACCATCGTCCTACTGAGGTAGAATTACTCCTATTACTTTGTCATTAGCCTTCTCTTTCTTGCCGTCTTCTTCATATTGTCCTAGAATTACTCTTGTTGCTTTGTCGTTCAGTGAGAGGTATAGAATTAAGGGTCTTCCGGGGACAGGTGGCGATAGTATTGGTGGGTTAATGAGATACTTTTTGATATTGTCGAAGGCTTGCTGACACTGGTCATCCCATTTGTACTTAGCTCCTCCTTTAAGTAGTCTGTAGAAGGGATCACATCTATCCAAATGCTGGGAGATAAATCTTCTGATGAATTGCAATCTTCCTATTAGGCCTCGTAACTCTTTGATATTACTGGGAGGCGACATCTCAAGGATGGCTCTAACTTTTGCGGGGTCAACTTCAATCCCTCGCTTGCTAACTATGAAGCCAAGTAATTTTCTGGAAGTGACCCTGAAGACACATTTCTTTGGGTTCATTTTTAGCTGATATTTCTTAGCTCTTTGTAACACTAGTCGGAGTGCTTCAGCATGTCCTACTCGCGTTTGGGACTTCACTAATATATCATCGACATAGACTTCTACACACTTATGCATCGTGTCGTGAAAGATAGCCATCATGACACATTGATACGTGACTCCTGCGTTCTTGAGCCCAAAAGGCATAATGACGTAATAGTATGTTCCCCATGGTGTGGTGAAGGAAGTCTTTTCTTGGTTGGACTCTGCTAATTTGATCTGATTATATCCAAAGAAACCGTCCATAAAGGATATCATCTCATTTCCAGCAGTGTTGTTGACTAGAGTGTCAATGTGTGGAAGTGGGAAGTCATCTTTTGGGCATGCCTGGTTGAGGTTTTGAAAGTCGATCCAAACCCATTCTCTGTCGGCTTTCTTAGCGATAGGTACTATGTTGGTGACTTACTTAGGGTAAAGAACGACTCGGATAAATTTAGCTTTGTGTAACTTGTCGACTTCTTTTTTAACTTGAAGGGCAGTTTGTGAGTGCATCCTACGGACTTTCAATTTAACAGGCTTTGCATCGAGTTCCTAGACGAGGCGATGTTCTACTAAACTTGGGTCTAAACCGGGCATGTCCTCGTAGGACCATGCGATGGAATCGAGGTGTTCTTGCAGGACTTGTGTAATTTATTGGCGTTCCTTGGAGTTGAGCATTGCGCTAATCAGTAGCTTCTTAGGTTTCTCTTCAGTGCCAAAGTTAAGTTCTTCCGTGGGTTTCGCGATAGCTTGGGTTTGCCCATCAAAATGCTTGATAACCCATTTGAAGTCCTGTGCCTCCTCGACAACTGGTGTTCTTTCTTCGTCTTCGGTAAGTTCGTATACTGCGAAATTGCTACATTGGGGATCTGAGTTTGCGAAAGGTAACCCTTCATAGGCACAATCTATGATTAAGAGATCTATGGTAAGGTGAAGGTCAAGACTACTGATTCTTCTCTCAAAGTCACGAAATATCTCGTTCGGTATGAGCACTGGCTTGTTGTTTAGTCGGGATGCTTTATGTCCTTATGTGGGGAATGGGATAGAAACCTTAAGAGAAAATTCTCCTTGTTGGCCACAAATTTGGTTCGGGACGAAGAGTTCCCTTTCTTTTATGGGGTTTTCTGATTTTTTCTATTTTTTTTTATTTTTGATAATAAATATGGTACAGGGTCAGTCGCCTCAAGGGCACTAAGGGAATTGCTTCCTCTAGTTGAGGGAGCAAGACTGCTGCTGGAGCCGTTCGAGAGATTCTTCGAGAAATGCAGACTTGCTACGAATTTAGCATTTTTTTTTTGGGTCCTCGTCCGATGAGATCTTTTGAATGAGTGAAGTTGGTGAGAGGGGCTTCAACGCTTGGACTTCTTTTGCCACATTGATCGTCTCTTCTTCGAAGAAGCTCTGAAGATCGTAGTCAATTGAACTATCATCCCCTGGGTTATAATAATGTTATTCTTCCCACCGAGGGGAATCTCCCAAAGGGTCCTCAAGGGTAGCAAGTTCTTTTCCTTGATCTTCATAATATGTTAGGATGAATGCGCATGCTCGGGAGCGAGGTTGATAATGGTGAAGAATGCAGGAGGATTCTTAGGGGCATTCCCATCCTTCTAGTTTAGAGTCGCAGACGGTATCGAATTCATCTTCTTGATCTGATAGTGCTTGAAGTCCTAGATTGGCTCGCTCTGCTAACTCGAGTGCCGGGAGGTCTATCCAGTAGTCCTCGTCCTCACTTGGGAGTGGTTGCCACTCTTCCTATAGAGATTTCTAAAATATTTGGAGTTGCGACAAATCTAAGGATGTAGAAGTGTCTAGTTCAAGTTCCTCTTCAAATTCTATGAGGGCGATGTGAGTGTTTTCCCCTCGATCAACCAGATGACTATTAGGATTTCCTGCTTTTTGTGTCGGTAGCTGAGCTAGTAGGTCATTACTTCTGTCGATTGTCAGGAGGTTAGAGTAATTCGATTCGTCTATCATAGAGTGTCAGGTCCAACTAGCGAACCGCTCTAATATGTTGGGGCATGCCATACAGCGAGGCTGGTATGGGTAAGCGATACAAGGGGAGTCCCAAGGGCATTCCCATCCCTTAAGGCCAAGGTCGAGGCGGATGTTATACGTGTTAACACTTTCTTGTGGAGTGTCATCCTCTTCCCATGTTAAACGTAAGTGCTCTTCACTATCTTGTAAGGCTGCTATGTGAAAATCTTCGTCGTCAGTGGATTCCCAATCTTCTACTTGTGGGTCGAGTTTTGGAGGTTCTTCTTTCCTCTCTTCTATAAATTCCTTAATGTCAAACATGGGCTTAACTCCTTCGAGCGATTTATCAATATCGTCATTTAAATTGGTTAAATCGTTAAACGCTTTAGTCGTTTGCTCAATTTCTACCCCTTGGGATCTAGTGAAAGACACTTCCTTATTCTTTGACACATCTGCCTTCTCACTGATCCCATAGGCAAAGTGGTCATATAGAGACTATTTTGGCGAGATAGGGGACAAGTCGGCTTGCGGGCTGTCTGATTGGTAATCTAACCTTATGTGCTTACGTATTTGCATTGGGACAACAGGTCCTACACGACCTAGCTTATTTTTATCGAGTTCGGTTTGGGAAATGTATTCGAGTTGGTACATAAGGTCCCACCCTTTTGTTGTGATAGGGTTGATGGCAGAGAGTTTGGCGAGGTCTGGGCCAACCTCTCTTCTCATTAACTTTTGTCAACGCATTGGGGGATAACTGGGAGTAGGGGGACAGACTTTCGCAATGGTTGTCTCATCGGGGGTTCGAGTCTTTTGAATATGACCCATGTTCAACACATAATCATGAGCGGTTGGTATGCTCGCCGCATAATTAGTATCCATCTCCTGGAGGGGTGCATCAGCATATATACGAACGATGGAGTCCTCGTATGGAAATTTGACGCATTGATGATATGTGGATGCGACGACCTTCATTGACTCCAGCCATTTTTTTCCTAAAATGAGATTGTACATACTAGCGGAATCAAAAACATGAAAGGTAATGTCTTTCGTTACAAGTCCTAGGCAAACATGTAGCTTAATAGTTCCTTTGATAAAGCGACTCGACCCATCATAAGCTGAGAGACAGCGCGGAGGGCCTGACATTCTGCTCCGTGTATTGGAGCATTTATAACGTGGTGAGAGGGCAGACGTTAAGTCCTACTCTAGTAAATGCGTGTGGTATGGAGAATCCTCTAATTATGACCGTAAGATATCTGGGGACCGCACTCCCCTGGAGTGACTCTTTAGGTACGTCTGCGTCTGTAAAAGCGAGCACCGAAGGTTGCGCTATGACCGAAGTGATTTGATGGAGCTCATTTAGGGTCATATCTTCATCCACTTGTGTGTCTTCAAGTGTCCTTATCAATAACCGGTGATGGTCAGCCAATTTCCTGATGAGTTCTATTATGGATATTTGAGTCGGGATCTTCTGGAGATGCCGTAGAAGGTCGTATTCTTACCTTTGCTCAAGCGTAATTTTTTTGCCTGACCGATGGGCCTTAGGTGTGGGTGGTTGGAATGGTTGAGGTGAAAGAATTGGTGGAGGGATGATGTGAGGTGGGGGAGGCAGGTTAACTTCTCTTTCTCCCACATTCCCCTCTGGTGGTTGTGTGTTTGTGAAATCCTTATTTCGAGGGAAAGGCGGATGAGGGTAATTGGTTCCTGATTTGAGAATCGGGCAAGTCGGTTGTTGACTGAACCCGGCGCTACTTGACGCGGATGTATTGGTGAAATGGTGAAATTCGAGGTTGGAATGCGTACCTGAATGGTGCTGCTCCAAGGTGACAGGTACTGTGTGTAATCTTCCTTTTCTATGAAAGCAGAGACCAGCATCTCACACAGGTCAGGATGTTCTTATGGCTCACTTTCTCTTAGATTTAGCGAATGCTCGATGGTTATTTCGTTGTTTGGGCATGGAGTTTTTTGGGTGACACTTTCTACCCATGCAGCAATTTGTGCTGCAGTTTGGAGAATGTGATTGTAGACACCCCCATTTTGCCTTCTCAGAATATACTTTTTGTTCGGTCAACCCTTGACCCTTTTTAACCCTGATATGGGAACTGTGCATGGAATAATAGTACAAGACTGAACACAAGCTGAAACAATAGCTCTGTGGCTCAGATCCCGACATGGGGAGACTATATACTAAAATAATAGTATATAGTCAGAAAGCAGACTGAAACAATAGTTTTGCATTTCATTCTAGAGACCAGACCTGGACAACCCCGAATTAAGCGCCTGAAACCCCGCGCATAATTAGATTGCACGCCACACCACAAACGCACAATCAGTCCACCTTTCAGACCAAACTTTCCTTCTTAGACCTATCCGAGACTTGATTATGCACCTCAAATAAAATGCGTGATTGGATTGACCGCCAGAAAATCAGCGCGTAATTGGCCTACGCTCAACCTAGTCTCACTACCCTTAACCCTTAAGTTTCCTTGATTAAGCGCTTTTGAAGAACCGCTTAATCAGATTGCACACCTCTAATCATGCGCGCAATTAGCCCTAATTTTGTTAGGACTAGAAACTCGCTGAGTAAGTCAGTCGGTCGCTCACTGAGTCGGTGACCAACTCAAAGCGATTAAGCGCCAGGAAATTAACGCGTAATTCAATTAAACGCCCTCAACATGGCGCGTAATTGAAGAAAAACCGATAAAAGATTTTTTTCCTAATTCTCCCAAGGAGGCTGGCAATTTTTCGAGAGAACGGATTTTGTTTGGGATTTCGAAACTAGAGAACTCCGAGGACAAATCCATAGAGCAACCTAGTCATGATTTTGAGATTCAAGCCTCGAATCTTTGAGATTTCTCTCCGCAACCCCGACCCTAGGTAAGGATTTAATCTTTTATTTACAACCATAGCTTCTAATCTCTAGATCTAGGAAGTCTTATTTTTTTTTATTTGTAGACCGTAGCACCCTTTTCGGAGAGAAATTTTATATATCTGGTTCTAGTTCTTTGTTTCTAGAACCAGTACTTAATCTATCGGTCCGATATATCGATCCTAGGCTTTAACTCAGTTCTAAAATCTCGATCTATAGTCCTATTATTAATCTCTGGTTCTAATCCTTTGATTCAGAACCAGTCCTTAATCATACAGTCTGATTTTCTGATTTCAGACCCGAATTCAGTCCTAGAAATTTTAATTTCTTATTTTAATATCTCCAAAAATCCTAAATACAATTTCAGTTTTTATAATCCTAATTTTACAATTTAACTCATAATTATTATTCCGAAATCAACTCTGAAAAGCCTAAAAATATTATCTCATGATTTAAAATCAATTTATCTTCAATCTTAGCAACTCGATTTGCCCAAGGGAGCTTACAGAGGGTACTCGGGAACGAGGCCAATCCTCCTTAGTATAGCAGGCCCAAAACCCCTTTTTTAAAGAAATTTTAGGATTAATTACTTTTGTTTTATCCTTTTGGTATAATTAATTAATAGGTTTATTTTATTCCAGCATATTTAATCAATTAAGTGCATTAGATTTTAGTATGACTGATTAATCTCTTTAAATCAGAATTTAATTGATTAATTTCTTGCTCTAATTAGAATTTAGTATGATCAATTTCATTGCTTTAATTAGATTTTTAGTATAGTTAATTCATTGCTTTAATAAGAATTTTAATAAAATCAGTTTATTTATTTCAATTAGATTCACACAAAAATCAGTTTATTTGTTTTAATTAGATTTTAATAAAATTAATTCGTTTGCTTGAATTAGAGTTTCAGTAAATTAGTATTCTATTTCAATTAGAATTCTAGTAGGACTGTCATAATTGATTTGATTAGAATTTCGATACAACTAATATACTTGCTTTATTTAGAATCCCAGTATAATTAGAATGCTTGATTTAATTAGAGTTCTATCGGAATTAATACACGTGCACTCCTAGTATCGATAGGAGACTGAAACTAATTGGACTTCTAGTAGTATTGAGAAACTAATATTAATTAGGCCTCTAATAGAATTGGGAAATTAACATTAACTAGACTCTTAACCGGATTGAAGCAAACCTATACAACTAAATTCATAATTGAATCAGGGAAGTCTAAACTGACCAGAATCATAACTATAAAGGGTAATAAAAAAGAAATTAAACCATCTAATCCAAAGAAACAGAACGCTGTTGACGTTCACAGGCGGATGATTCAGTATAAAAGCAACCCACACCCGCTCTTAAGCGTGATCATTGACTTGTTGGTGCGTCGATAAATATCTGCAGCTGGCGATCGCAAGAAACTAGGAATCCTCTTAAAAAACCCCTGTCATTATTTTTTTCACTTTAATTATTCCAAATGCCGCATCGCTAGAGTTCATCATGACAGAATTGGAAGCCAACGATTCAACAAGAACCGAGAGGAACCCAGATAAAGGGCGCACCAACAAATTGGTGATCGCGATGGGACTTTTTCGCAAACTCTATTTTTAGATCGTTAGTTTCCAACCTATTTCCCTATTTTTCTCCTTTCCATCATGTCGTTTAGATTCTCTTTTATATATATGAGTCTTCACCAAAGACTCGAAATGTCTGGTATACGAAGAGTAAGTTTAGGAGACCTACCGTTGTGGGGATATCATGACAACCCCATGTACGGA
The DNA here is from genome assembly GCA_021018995.1 of Chloranthus sessilifolius. Lineage (NCBI taxonomy): Eukaryota > Viridiplantae > Streptophyta > Magnoliopsida > Chloranthales > Chloranthaceae > Chloranthus > Chloranthus sessilifolius. Next base: position 58,249,562 of record CM037593.1, on the reverse strand, counting down.
GAAGAACTGTTTCATAATTCTAGCCCACGACAACTTGAGATTAATATGGCTGGTGAGCAAAAGAATCCCTTCTCTACCCCATACACCGGAAACAATCATGATGGGAGAGATGGTGGCATCGGACAGAACCTTACCGCCCAACAAATCGTAGAACTCAGTATCCAAAGAATACAAAGAGGAGATGATAACTCCGAAGAATTGCTTCGAGGGTTGGCTGTCACATATGGAACCATTAGGTCACGACAATTTTCAGAAGAACAAGAGCGACAAGAGAGGCCACCGCCCACCCCGAGCATGGTATCAGCTCGCGCCACCTCACTGAGACAACCCGCCCACACATTATTCAACGATGACCCTTTAGACAAGGTTTGCTCATGAGTTGCTCCAAAAGACCGCACCATTACAATCGATGATCTCCCTAAAATGCTCGATGAGTACATGGCCAAGAGAGAGCGTCCCGGGACACTCATTTGGATTCGACAAATTTTGTCGAGACATTGAGTTTAATTTACCGATAGGATTTAAACCACCAAAGTTTACTAAATATAACGGCACCAGAAATCCGAACCATCACTTGGCCCTCTTTTGTAATGATGGCCGATCCATACGTGATAATCAAGGACTTTTCATTCACTATTTCCAACGTTCGTTAGAAGGAGAAGCTTTAGATTAGTTTGCGGGACTCCCGCTTTATAATATAAAAACCTTTGACCAATTAGTCAGTCAATTCCTAGACCAATACAAACACTTGATCCAAGAGACAGTCTCAGTGATCCAATGGCAGCCAAGCAAGGACCTGAGGAAGAATTCACTGACTTCGTCGCCAGATGGAGAAAACTTGCTGCTAGGACCGACACTTCAATGAAAGAGAAGGACTCGATTGATATTATTATCGACAACACTAGGGAATCGTTAAAGAGCGCACTCATCATAAGTGATTGCCTCGACTTCACTGCACTCCACTCTCGGGCATCCTGACTAGCGTGACACATTAAAGGCGGAGATCTAGCATTATCCATAGTCACGTCAAGAATAGACTATTCCAGCGAATCAAAATTAAAAAATAATAAGAAAGCCTTAGGAATTGAGCAAGTTAACACCGTCGTCAACCAAGGGCAAAACTCTCATAACGGAAATTTCCAACCACAAAATTTTGGACAGAACCAAAACCAACAACGATATACTAACCAAAATCAAGATGCCAGTCAGCAGAGATACGCGAACCAGAACCAAGGTCAGAATCAAAATCAAGGCCAATATCAAAATAGAAACTAATACCTTAACACCTATTAGAATGAGAACACGACATAGAACCGATCGGCCCACTCCTCGAATTATAATAACGTACCCCACCGCAAAACGTCAACCCAGCCAGAGGCCCTTACCAGCCAAAGCGGGAGCACTATCCCTCTTTACCAAATATGATTCCCAGTATTTTCCATCTTCTTAACACTCAGAATCTCCTTCGATTCCCGTAGGAGAAGCCTCACCCATGGTCTACAAATCTAGACTATAGTAAATACAATACCTTTCATCGGTATGCGGGACACAACTTAGAAGACTGTTGGGTCATTCGGGACATGATCTATGATATGAACGATTGGAATCAAATTGATTGGTGTTAATCACTGAAAAGTATCACTTTTAACCTCTTAACCTAGCCTTTGCTGGGCCTTGAAGCTCACTAATAACTCCTTTTTAGCTTGTTTTGTAGTTAGGAATAAAGTGTGCAGCTTAACACAAAGTCTGTGTTGTTGGTGTTTAAAAGAGAGATTTCAAGTAAAAGATGACAGTTGAACCAAAAAATGATGGACCACCATGGTGACTAATGTGCATGTCATACTGAAACCAGAAAGTCTAGTAGATATTAAAAGAATAGGTGAGAATGGAGGGAGCTGCAACAAAAGCATGTGCATAGCAGCAGAGGAGCCAGGGGCCTATTTCGCGCACCTGAGGTGCAACCTCGCACTGTTCAAGTCACTGGAAGAGCTCCCTCGCACAGCTAAGACATGCAGCATAATAGAGATCACAAAGAAGTCGCACAGTTTAAATGGCAAGAGTTACTACAAAGAAGCTCTCGCACAGCAGTCGCGCACTTCAGCTGCAAGCATTATATGGAGAAACTCACGGAGCTTTCGCACGATAAATATACCTCGCGTAGTTCTTGCGTGACTCTGGAGGAGAGAGACGCCCAAAAAACCTCTCGTTTAGCTCTCGCGCAGCTCGCACGCGCTTAAAAGTCTAAGTCTATACCGAGCGAGATGTGAAAGGCATCTTCGCAAATACCCTGCGAGTGATGTTTCTGAAGCTCTTCTGCACGAGCAATCAATGCACTGAAAGTTTTTTTGCGCGAGTGCATTCATAGCTGAAGTAACTGCACGATCATTTAAAGTTCTTTTGTGTGAGACAGTAGTATTCCACGCCAAGCTTTACCTCGCAAACACTCTACATACTGCACGACAGAAGTGAAATGCAAAAACTAGCCCCGCGAAGCTCGGGCTCTCCACTTCTCAACCCTAATTTAAGGACCTTTTGGGAATTTCCCCAGGTCTAGGGCACGCACCTCGAGACACAAATTCTGACACATGCATTCCAAAGCATCCAAGGGTTGTAACAGTGTCATGTCTGCTTTAACAAAATTAGGGTTTGCTCTTCTCTTAGGCAAAACATTGGGACTAAGTATATAAGCAGCGCTTGTACTTGGCAAATCATCATTCGCCTTCTCCTTCAACCTCTGTCAACTGAGAGCTCAAGTAGGCTAGGATTAGGGTTAGGGTTTGATCACCTCTTTTTCCATTTTTTCTTCTCTCTTAGCTCAGAACTTGCTGGCTAAACCTTTGGTAAGCATTTATGTATAGTTTTATGTAACTTTTATAATAGTTTAGTAAACATTGGGACTCAGTGTTGAGCTATTGTGCACAAGGTTGCTGCCTTGAGGGATTTCATTATTAATGACACCAAATCAATGGAATTTTTATTTGAATGCTTACTCAATCTGCTATTTTTCTATTTATCTATAGTTCTGTTCAGGATATAGCATAGATTTAGGCTTTGAGCTTATTGAAGGGACCATGGAAGCCTGAGCGTGATGCCCTGGGACCATGGTGGCAGACTGCAGTTTTTATGCTCTGTCTCTGTATTTGTGGGCCAGGGAGCCTCTGTGGATAGCCTGTGACCATTTGAGTGGACAGACTATAGCCCTAGGACAAACTTGGTCACAGATCTAAGATGGATTCTTCTTCTCTGCACTGGGACTTGTAGCTTAGTGAGAGATTGTGTAGGAACTGACTCCCTTTTGTTTTACTTGATTGCTATTAGATGTTAGTTAGCTTCTCTGTAGTGATTGCAGCTATGAGAACATTTGTATTACAAGCTATTTCTAAGCAATAACTTTTTGATTAAAAGTATAATTAAATCTAAAGATCTTATGGTTTTCTTACATGTCTATAGGATCAATGCTTTGGGGAATAACCCATTCATTTTCTAGTAGATCTATTGTTTATTATCTGATTTTCCTTGGTTTAATAGCCCTATGAATGTCAGCCTGATCTGTGTGCAGATCTGGGGAGCTGTAGCACTTACAAACATAGTGCTGTAATAGTATTCATGGCCTGATCTGATTCTCTGGATTAGGTTTGATTAGCCTACTCCTCTAGATTAGATCAACAACTTCTGGCTTGATCAATGGGATTTGATAGACTTTATAGGATAATCTGTGACTATTTGAGTGGATAGACTATAGCCATAGGATCACCCCAAATGGCATGGGTTAAGTTGGATACTTCCACCTTGTTGAGGTTAGTGATAGCACTTCGGCAAGGACTTGCTGCAAAGAGAGCCCTAAATCTGAGTTGCATAACTAAATAAATTGCAACCTAAGCTGCTTACTTTTCACCCTTTTTATTCTTATTTTAACATACCACCATCCTCTTCTTTATAACCCTTTCTTAGGATAGGACTACACTTTATTTCTTTCTTTAGGTAATTTAGTGTAGGCGTGACACCCAACTCCCTTTCTTTAGGATTGCCAGATCTGTAGTCAGATCTGGAGGCCTACTATTATAGCCCATTTTGGGTTCTAGATCAACTTCTTTGTGGGACAAACTCTTACTCATCAAAACTTGCTACAATAGCCCTAGATCTTGTAGGCTTAGGATTTCTTTAGTTGTGTTGTTGCCATTATCTTTATTTTGCTTTACATTATTTTTTTTATTATTTATTCTCACCACACAATAAGCAAGCACACTGATAATAAATAAAGGAAATCCATAAATATAACAACCAGTTTTTGGCACCGTTGTCAGGGATGTTGATCTTTTTAGTAGACCTGAGTTATATTATATTATATTATATTGTACTTTAGAGAATTCTTTATAGTTGTGCCATAGTAGGATAAAAGTGCTACTGATTCTTTATGAATTTTACAGAATTGGACACCAGTAGAAGGGAAAAGCTAGAGCTGCAATGAGAGTCTAGCTAGCTCTGTTTGCACTTCTTTTACCTTGAACTTAGTCCCTTGATTTTTAATTCCTTGTAGTTCATGTAGTGTAATTTATTTAGTAGTTATTGTAGCTTGGTTGTTATTTTAGTTTAGAAATTCTTTAAGTGCTATAAGCATTTTCCTTACTTGCTGAGTTGGTGGTGTATGCTTGGAAGGAGATCCCTAAACCCTGATTTGGAACCTCTAAATCCTGAGGTGGAAAAGATCCTCAGGCCAAGAAACATCGCACAAGGCCCTACTATTTAAACTAAGCTAGCTACCATGGCTGAGAGGAAGAGAACCTTGAAGGAGTACAATGCACCTGGGGAGTACACTTCTCCCTTCTACAGACAATTCCCTTCAGTGGAAGGAAACTATGAAATCAAAGCCTCCACCATCAATATGCTGCCATCCTTTTATAGGCTTAGTAAGGAAGATCCTTACAAGCATATTGACCAATTTTTGGCACTTTGTACCACTTTCAATATTGCTGGCTTGGGACCTGAAGCCACTAAACTGAGGCTTTTTCATATTTCTTTAAAGGACAAAGCCAATACATGGCTCTCTAAGCTCCCAGCCAACAACATACAAACATGGAGTGACCTCCAAAGCCAATTCCTGGCTAAATTCTTTCTTATGAACAAGACCAATCAGATGAGGACAAGTATTCTATCATTTACTCAGTCCTCAACTGAGGATTTTTATGAAGCTTGGAAAAGATTCTAGGAGATGTTAAAACAATTCCCCCACCACCAAATTCTAATGTGACAATTAGTACAAGTATTTTATCAAGAAATTAATCCCAAGAGCAGAGATATGGTGGATGCCTAATGTGGTGGTAGCTACCTCCACAAGATAGCTGATGAGGCTTGAGAGCTATTTGACATTATAGGGAAAAACTCTATACAGTAGGAGTCACTGTCCCGCAATGACAGTCAAACCTCTGCTAAGTTGGTGAAAGAGACCACCCCTAGAGGTGGAATATATGAAGTGAAGGTGCAAAGTGAGTTGGAGAAGAAGGTGGACAATTTGAGTTTAATATTTGATAAATTGATGTGTGATGCAGCCTATAATAATTGCACAAGTGGAGGAGGCATGTCTGCTATGCCAATCTCCATCACATTCACTACAGGATTGTCTATCAGCCAACCAATTCCCTGATTTTATTATGGAGCAAGCCAATGCTGCACAGACATTTGGGCAGTTACTTGCTAGGTACTCTTGGAGGAACCACCCGAATTTGAGGTGGAGACAAGATAATTATCCTCAACCCCAGCAACAACAGTTGGTAGTTCCATACGAACCCCAATACCAATTTAACTAAGGATACCCACCTAGACAAAATTTTCAGTTGCCTGCCCCACAGCCCAACCAGTTGGCCTTGCCCCCACAACAGTCCAGATCCTCTTCTTTTGAAGAGCAAATGCTGGCATCCATGCAAAATTTGGGGGGCCTGGTCTAAACTATGAACTCCCATGGGCAAAACATTAAAACAATTGAGGATCAGCTTGGCGAAATCTGTAATACTTTGAACAAAAGAGAGGAAGGTAGACTGCCTAGCCAACCATTAATCAATCCAAAGGGACAGTACATGACTATAGATGCATCCTCTCCCCATGAGGATGATCGTTTAGCAAGCCAAGGCAGTTGAGGTGGTCACCGGAGTAATAAGGAATGAGGGTGAGTGCTAAAGAACCAAAAAAAAAAAAAGCGTACCATATGTATTGACTGTGTGTTTTGTTGTGTTGTTTAGAACTTTTTCAAGTACTAATTTTAGGATAATAATGCTTTGTTTGTGTGTTTGATTTGATGTCCTTTGGTTTTGTTTTGAGTGCAAGTTCACATTTGTCATCTGAATGTTGATGTTCATGATTTTTGTAGCTAGTTGAGATACTCTCATATCACATTGCATGAATTTGATCTGGATGCCTATCTTTAGATTTCTGAATTTATGATGTTGCAATATTGATAAAGGGTAACTTGACTATCGTGATGGAATGGAATACATGTCATGAAGTGAAGCTGATACACACTGAATTGGTGCATGGTATTGCACATGCACAGGCCAGAGCACCAGCCCAGAGAAAAGCTTAAGTGTGGCCCTCTTGCGCAGCTCAATAGCCCATATTTCAAGCTCGCAAGCTGCCTGCTGCTTTCTCACGGAGTTCCAGCTCCATGAGTACAAAGACTTGTGCTGCAGCCTGATAGCGAGCCCCACGAGGTGCTTAAGACTACAATTTTACTGCTCGAGTGGCTCGCTACTCCAGCTGCGCGAAAGAGGAACAACCGTTTCGCGCACTTGTGCCTAAATGTGTTTTTCGTCGTAATTGAAGTTCTCACGGAGTTAATTATGTACTGTGTGAGGAATGTACTCCGCGAGAGCATAGCAATAGCTGCGCAAAGTACGGATTTAGGCCTATAAACTTTGCAAACTACTCCATTTTCTTCGTTCTATCTTTTTACCCTAATTTTCTCTGCACATTTGCGACTTTCCCCTTTTTCTTCTTTCTTCCATAATACCATTGCCACTCAACTTCAGCTGGTGTCCTCTTACTTTTTTGTTCCCCATCTGCTCTTGGTCATTTTGAACTAGGTTTGGGGGAGTTTGGACAGTTGAGCGACATTTTAGGAGGAACCCTAGCTTCACGTAGTAAGCTCTCCATCTCTCTTTCTGTTGATTTCATTGGATGATAGTTTAGAGTTAAGAGGGGAGATATTTTTGTGCTGCTATTATACCAAGTGTGGATGCATAATGTGAGAGTTTCAAACCCTAGTTTGGACAAATTGAGCACCCATGGCCATGGGTTAAAAATTCATAGATACCTTAACTGCTATGCTGAACCCTATTGCCAGTGGCAGCCCTGTGGCCACTAGAAAAGATGCAAGGATTGCTGAAGCTTCCACACTGGAGACCTCTGAGGTGTCCCCACCTGCATGTGTGCCGTCTACTACCCACCATTCTAAAAAGAAATATGTCCCAAAAGAGAGGGCCAGAGAGCACCCTCCATCTAAAAGTCATGAAAAATCAAAGAAGAAGCAGAAAATGGGCAAGGACGTAATCCCTAAGGTCCCTGAGGATGAAGAGGAAGAAGATAATGAATACCTCCCATTTGATTTTGTTGCAGTAATTAAATTGGAGGTTGAGACAATATTTGATAAAGTTTATTTTGAGGAGCTGCCTGAGACCGCTGCCACCGTTGAATACCTGACCAAGGCAAAGCTCCTGCCCTTGTTGAGGCCTCCAATGCAACTAGTCTTCCCACGATTAGTGGAATTATTTTAACAAAACATCAGGCTCAAAAATAGGGATGATGGGAACCCAGCACTGCTGGTGCTAGTTGATAATTTTGAAATGTTGTTCAACCAGTCTACCATTGCAGAAATAGTGGGGATACCAGCCAGGTATAGCCTTGAATGGGACTTGGGTCCCCCTTTGATAGCCACCATCATAGATATTACAAAAGAGTTAACTGGAGGAGTCACAGCCACAGGAGACTCAATCAAGAAGAGGGACTTGCACCCCAACCTCAGATTAATGAATGGAGTTTTAAGGAAAAATGTTTACTGCTCTGGTCATGAGTAGGAGAGGAGGTCCCCCATAGGTGATGCCCTTTTCTCATTTCACAAAGGCCATTACTTGGATGCTGCCAAGTTAATTTTTGAGGGGATAAAAGACCTTTGTGAGAAGATAAAAATCAATAAGAAACCCCACTCACTCCCTTACTGTAGGCTTATTACAGCCTTGCTGCAGCTTGGAGGATACCCCTTTCAGAGAAATGAGGAGACTGTCACTTTGAATCCCAAGAAGAGTGGAAAGAAGTAATGGGGTATTAGTGGCACCATGATTGCCAAGCATAAGAAGAGCAAGGAGAGCAAGGAGGAGTTACTGAGAGAAGCAGCCCCCATCATTCAAGAAGCAGCAGCTGCTGCTTCAGTTACAACTGATGCTGCTACTTCCTCCACTTCACATGTGCCAGCCAACACAACCATCACTTCCCCAATCATTTTCCTACCTCCCATATCCATGCCCATACCAGTCCCTACCTCAACCCAGACCTTGCAACCCCACACAAATCAGGTACCCTTACCCCGACCTATCTCACCAAGCACCACAGCCACAACCACTTCAATCTCACCACAACCCACCATAACCACTCAGAACTTACCCATTTCTGTACCCTTACCTATCTTTTCAGCCCACCCATGCCCACCTGTAAAAACCCCATACCATAAGAAAAGAACAGTTGCCAAAACTACCACTGAGCACCAGCCCACCTATATTTCTCAAACCATTCCACTCCCTGATACCACAACTATACCAGACCTAATACAAACAACTTCTGAACCTGAAACCCATACCTTTGAAACCCCACCTCAGCCTATTGACACTTCCCCACCATTTTTCACAATCCATACCTCTGAACTAGAACCTCCTACACTCGAAATCCCACACAGCTCCCCACTACACCAATCCCAGCCCACTGAAACTTCCACACCCTTTGTACCTGCCCCAGTTGAAGCCTTCGACCAATCCATTCCATTTGAGACCTTATCCCATGACCATGACCCAGTTACAGGAGAAAGGTATTCAACTATGATGTCCTCTATACTAGGAGATATTAACTATGAGTATACCCCTCTCCTAGACTCGCCTCACCCCCCTCACATTGACCCTCCACATTAGTCATCACCACCCCACCAATTTAGACCTACACCACCACAACCACTACTTTCACTCATAGACCCACTTCCCCCTTTCAACCAGTTTCACCTATTCAACCCACACCCACTACCATACCTGATCAATTACCCCAAATCCTAAACCTCCTACTCTCCCTATACTCACATATGGTGGCCAATACCCAAACCCAATCATTCATTTAGACCTATATTCAATCCATAACCTCCACTCTACAAATCCAGGCCTATCTTAAGACTAGCCTACAAGTAATCCAATCAACCTTGGCCACTTTAACCCAACCATCACACTCACCAACTAGCCCTACCTCCACACCACCTACTCCTCCCCCTTTCGTCCAATCTTTAACTTCAGCTGTACCCACACCCCTCCCTACTTTCACTGAAGCCTTTATACAAACTGACCCTAAACCTATCCCAGAACTCCCACCTATTATAGCTACCTCTGATGCTGCGAAAAGTGTGGATGACTTAATACCCACCTCTTCTAAATCAATCCAAACAAAACTTAAACTGGAACCCCAACCTCAACCTCTGTATGAAATTTTCTAGCCCACCCCCTTTCCATTTCTGGCTGGCCCTTCTTCAAGTGAGGAACAATCCTTGATTCATGCCTCTTTCTTTTCCATACCCCCATACTCTACCCTCCTTCATGAAATGAAATCAAATCCTTACCTAAAAAAGGACATTATTCGAGGGATGGCTGATATTTGAATTTCAATCAGGGGACCTTATGAAGCAAAGATTCATCTAATGAAGTTAGAGTCTGACATGCAACTGAAAAGAATAGCGAAGTGCTGGAAACGAATGTTGCGTCTATATGAAGCTCAAGAGCATATGGCTGCACAGGAAAAGATGACTGCTGCAATAGAAAAAATGAGGGTTGATGGGTTAGAAAAAAGGTTGGCTACCTCGAAGGAGATCAGGGAGCTCTATGTCGCCAGAACTAAATTGGTTTAAAAGAAGGCTGAAATCTTGGAAAGAAAACTTGCTCAAATGACTGGGAAAGTACCTTCCAATATAGCTGTGCCTACACAAGACGTTGCTGCTGCTGTGGAGAAAGATAAAGAAAAAGGAATAAAAATTAAGGATGAACTAGCAGACACTTAGATGATTAGTTGTGCACATGTGCTTAGTTAGGACATACTTTTTGTACACATGTTCCTTCTCCAAATGAAATTCCCTTTTTTTATTATGATTGTTGCTTTGCTTTATATTTCATAATTAGTTTGTGCGTTTCAGTTCGTGTGTGCCTTATGTCTTGTTTTTCTTTATTTTCTTTTATGCTATTTTTCTTTGTTCCCTGCTGCACATACCCTCTTCTCTTTGAAGCAGTGAGGGCAGTGCTCCTCATAGGTTTGGGGGTGTGGCAAGGTTTGTCCAATAATACAGTTAACCTAAGTGTAGCAGAATCAAGTGAGTAAGATAGAAATAGAGCTATTTTCACCTAAGAAACATTGAAAAATGAGAAATTTTAAAATATTTTACAGACCTTTAGGCATTACAAACTTTTAAACTCTAGCATTTTCATGAGGTGAACACCAAAGAAAACTCACTTATTTCAGTACTTAGTGAACCATTAAGGAGAGAAAAAGGTAAGGATATGCCTAATAATTCAATGAAAGACCATAAGTAGTGAGATTCGGGTCTACAAATTTTTTAATTTTTTTTCCTTTCTTTGAGGAGTGACTGAGGCAACTCTTTCTGCTCTAAGGACTGGCTGAGTCAATGCCCTCACTAGAAGTTAGGCATATCCAAGTTGAAACAACCTACAATACTCATGAAATTTAGGAAAGGATTAAGGCCTTCTCTTGGACAGTTTGAGCTTAAACAGACCAACCCCTAATCAACTTCCGTTGTGCATACACCCCTTGGGCCTTAATTTTCAGTTTTTCTTCAAAATACACCTGAGTACTTGTACCTTAACCTATGGACCTGATTTAAACCTACCCTCACTTTGAGAAGTCAGAAGGTAAAGGAGAAGGAGTTGAAGATAGACAAGCTAGGGTCAACATTGGAAGGATGGAGAAAAAATACCAAAAAAAGGATAGCAGTGTAGCAACTGAGGAAAGAGGTGGCAATCCAGAAAAATAAAACCAAAAATAAAAAGAAAAATATATAAAAAAGAAAGAAAATAATAATGAAAAGGAATAGAGAGGAGTCAAGAGGAAATTTCATTAAAAAATCAAAAATAAGAAGAGAAGCTAGCCACTTCAAGTCTAACAAAAAATCTCAAAGAAGATGAAAAATGCTGAACTAAATGAGGTGAAGTCATGAATCACTTCCTTCACTTGCTGATTTCTCAATTTTGTATCCCTTTTCACCCTTCCATTCTTTATAACCTACACCCATAAGCTACATTACAACTCAGTCAAAGACCTTGTGAGCCTAAGCTGAATCAGCTGTTATGTGGAGATAAGGAGTTGTCCAATCTATGGTGAGGATTAGCCAATGATGCCAGAATTTAGTAGCTTTGCCTATGCTCATGCGTACAGTCTCATTAGGAGTCTGTAACTACTCTTGAGCTTGTGAGAATAGGAAAACCCTCAAAGTCCTATATGAGAGATTGCCCTGGTGAGCATTGGGTCTGATATTGAATGTATTGGGCATGGCCTAGAACCTAATTTTTGAATTAATGGTGAGCTCAGTACTGATATACAGGTGTTATTTTTTCCCTTGTTGTGAACAAATTAGAAATGATATGCATTTATGTAAAAGTTGTGATGATTAAATGTCAGTACATATCATGTGTCCAAATTTCTCACTCTGGATCAAAGGTGGACTAATGCTCTGTTTATTGACAGCTGACTTGACTATTTGCACTTTTGTTAATTATTTTATTGAGAAGTTTGTGGGTACCTTCACTAAAAATCCTCAAGAGACTTCACTCCTCCACTAGGGATCACCTAGGGGTTTAAAAGGCTTGATGCATAAGCTAAATGCATCTGTGCTCCCTATGAAAGTGGCATTTATATTCTTAAAGTAGTTTGTTATGTTTTGCTTTGCTCAAGGACTAGCAAAGATTAGGTTTGGGGGTGTGTTGATCACTGAAAAATATCACTTTTCACCTCTTAACCTAGCCTTTGTTGGACCTTGAAGCTCACTAATAACTCCTTTTTAGCTTGTTTTGTAATTAGGAATAAAGTGTGTAGCTTAACACAAAGTCAGTGCTGTTGGTGCTAAGAAGAGAGAGATTTCAAGCAAAAGATGACAGCTGAATTAGAAAATGATGGACTACCATGGTAGTACACACCATGGTGACTAATGTGCATGTCATACTAGAACCAGACAATCCAACATATATTAAAAGAATAGGTGAGAATTGATAGAGCTACAGCAGAAGCATGTGCATAGCAGCAGAGGAGCCAGGGACCTATTTTGCGCACCTGAGGTGCAACCTTGAGCTATTCAAGTCACTGGCAGAGCTCCCTCACGCAGCTAAGATATGCAGTGTAATAGAGATCACAAAGAAGTCATGCAGTTCAAATGGCGGGTGCTACTACAAAGAAGCTCTCATGAAGCAGTCGCGCACTTCAGTTGCAAGGATTATATGGAGAAACTCACGTAGCTTTCGCACACTAAATATACCTCGCGCAGTTCTTGTGTGACTCTGGAGGAGAGAGATGCCCAAAAAACCTCTAGCTTAGCTCTCGCACAGCTCACACGCGCCTAAAAGTCAGTCTATACCGAGCGAGATGCGAAATGCATCTGCTCGAATACCTCGCGAGTGTAGTTTTTGAAGCTCTTCTGCACGAGCAATCAACGCACTGAATGTTCTTCTGCGCTAGTGCATTCATAGTTGAAGTAACTGCGCGATCATCCAAAGTTCTTCTGTGCGAGACAGCAGTATTTCACACCAAGCTCTACCTCACGAACACTCTGCATACTGTGCGACAGAAGTGAAATGCAAAAGCTAGCCCCGCGAAGCTTGGGCTCTCCACTTCTCAACCCTAACTCAAGGACCTTTTAGAGATTTCCCTAGGTCTAAGGCATGCACCCCAAGACATGGATTCTGATGCACACATTTCAAAGCATCCAAGGGTTGTAACAGTGTCACATCTACTTTAAGAAAATTATGGTTTACTCTTCTCTTAGCCACAACATTGGGACTAAGTATATAAGCAGCGCTTGTACCTAGCAAATCATCATTCACCTTCTCCTTCAACCTCTGTCCGCTGAGAGCTCAAGTAGGCTAGGGTTAGGGTTTGATCACCTCTTTTTCCATTTTTTCTTCTCTCTTAGCTCAGAACTTGCTGGCTAAACCTTTGGTAAGCATTTATGTATAGTTTTATGTAACTTTTATAATAGTTTAGTAAACATTGGGACTCACTGTTGAGCTATTGTGCACAAGGTTGCTGCCTTGAGGGATTTCATTGTTAATGACACCAAATCAATGGAATTTTTATTTAAATGCTTACTCAATCTGCTATTTTTCTATTTATCTATAGTTCTGTTCAGGTTATAGCATAGATTTAGGCTTTGAGCTTATTGAAGGGACCATGGAAGCCTGAGCGTGATGCCCTGGGACCATGGTGGCAGACTGCAGTTTTTATGCTCTGTCTCTGTATTTGTGGGCCAGGGAGCCTCTGTGGATAGCCTGTGACCATTTGAGTGGACAGACTATAGCCCTAGGACAAACTTGGTCACAGATCTAAGATGGATTCTTCTTCTCTGCACTGGGACTTGTAGCTTAGTGAGAGATTGTGTAGGAACTGACTCCCTTTTGTTTTACTTGATTGCTATTAGATGTTAGTTAGCTTCTCTGTAGTGATTGCAGCTATGAGAACATTTGTATTACAAGCTATTTCTAAGCAATAACTTTTTGATTAAAAGTATAATTAAATCTAAAGATCTTATGGTTTCCTTAGATATCTATAGGATCTATGCTTTGGGGAATAACCCATTCAGTTTCTAGTGGATATACTGTTTACCATATGATTTCCCTTGGTTTAATACCCCTATGAATATCAGTCAGATCTGTGCGTAGATTTGAAGAGCTCGTAGTACAGGCAAACATAGTGCTGCAATGGTATTCATGGCCTGATCTGATTCCCTAGATGAGGTTTGATCAGCTTACTCCTTTCGATTAGATCAAAAACTTCTGGCTTGATCAATGGGATTTGATAGACTCTATAGGATAGTCTGTGACCATTTGAGTGGACAGACTATAGCCGTAGGAGCACCCCAAATGGCATGGGTTAAGTTGGATACTTTCACCTTGTTGAGGTTAGTGATAACACTTCGGCAAGGACTTGCTGCAGAGAGAGCCCTAAATCTAAATTGCATAATTAAATAAATTTGTAACCTAAGCTGCTTACTTCTTACCCTTTTTATTCTTATTTTAACACACCACCATCTTCTTCTTTATAACCCTTTCTTAGGATAGGACTGCACTTTATTTCTTTCTTTAGGTAATTTAGTGTAGGTGTGACACCCAACTCCCTTTCTTTAGGATTGCCAGATCTGTAGTCAGATCTAGAGGCCTACTATTATAGCCCATTTTGGGTTCTAGATCAACTTATCTGTGGGACAAACTCTTACTCATCAAAACTTGCTATAATAGCCTTGGATCTTGTAGGCTTAGGATTTCTTTAGTTGTGCTGTTGCCATCATCTTTATTTTGCTTTATATCATTTCTTTTATTATTTGTTCTCACCACACAATAAGCAAGCACACTGGTAATAAATAAAGAAAATCCGAAAATATAATAACAATAATTGGGAAGCGCTTAGAAATCCCAATCCTAATAATAACCGTGGATCTCCCTAGTCAACGTTCCTTCCGGCCATCTACCTTAATCACTCGCATTCAACCCTCTGCCACTTCCACCACTCCGGCAAGAACTTCCCCCTACACCCCTCGGCCCTGATCACTTGAATCGCCCCGTCGAGCTCGCCTCCATACCCAAAGTTCACTCATATACGAGTACATCCCTTTAGGGCCAGGAGATCGTTCCTCCGTTGTCACCCACCAGAACCTTCAACCCCTCCAAATCCTGAACTGACATCCCTACCACTCCCTTCATCCGATTCTGAATCAGAGTATGGAGGTCACGTTCTCCAGACTGCGGCCCAAGTTGCCGCATTGATAGAAAGTGTCACCCGTAAGACTCCATGCCAAGACAACGAAACAACCACCGAGAATTTGCTGAATCCAAAAGAAAGTAAGCCAGAAAAATACCCTGACCTGTGCGAGACACTGGCCTCTGCTTTCATAGAAGAGGAGAATTACACACAGTATTTCCCACCTTGGAACAGTGCCGTGCAAGCACACGCTCCGACCCCTAATTTCACTCGCTCCACAAATACATCAACATCGACTGGTATCGGTCTAGCCAGCAACCGACATGCCCAATTCTCAAGTCAGGAGCCAATTACCCCCCTCCTCCTTTCCCTCGGAGTAAGGATTTCATGAGCATACAACCATCAGAAGGGAATGTGAGAGAAAGAGAGGTCAACTTGCCTCCCCCGCCTCATATAATCCCTCCACCAATCCCTTCACCTCAACCACTCCAACTACCTGCACCCAAGGCTCACCGGCTGGGCAAAGAAGTGATACTCGAGCCAAGACAAGAATATGACCTTCTGCGACACCTCTAGAAGATCTTGACCCAGATATCCATATTAGAACTCATCAAGAAATTACTTGATCATCACCGATTGTTGATAAGGACACTCAAAGACACACAAGTGGATGAGGACACGACCCTAGATGAGCTTCATTAAATTACTTCAGTCATGGCACAACCTCCAGTGCCCACTTTCACAGACGCAGACATGCCTAAAGAGTCACTCCGCGGAAGTGCGGCCCCCATATATCTTACGATCATAATCAGAGGATTCTCTGTACCACACGCACTAGTTGACATGGGAGCAAGACTTAACATCTGCCCTCTCACCATGTTAAAGACTCTTGAATACACAGAACAAGATGTTAGACCTTCTACCCTATCACTCATAGCTTACGGTGACTCACGTCGTTTCGTGAAAGGAACTATTAAACTCCAAGTTCGCCTCAAACCTGTGACGAAAGACGTTACTTTCCATGTTTCCGATTCTGCTAGTACATACAACCTCATCTTAGGAAGAAAATGGCTAGAGTCCATGAAGGTCGTCGCATCCACATACCATCAATGCGTCAAATTCCCACACGAAGACTCCATTGTCCGTATATACGCTGATGCACCACTCCAAAAAATAGATACTGATTACACGACAAGCATACCAACCGCTCATGGCTATGTATTGAACACGGGCCATATTCGAAAGACTCGGAACCCTGATGACACAATCATTGTAGAGGTCCACCCCCTGACCGTCCTAGTTCTCCCCCAATACGTCACCAAAACTTAAGGAGGAGAGAGGTCGGTCCAGACTTCGCCAAACTTTATGACATCAACCCACCGCGACAAAAGGGTGGGATCTCATGTACCAACGTAGATATATTCTTCACACTAGACTCGATAAGAATAAACAAGGTCATATAGGACCCATCGTCCCAACAAAAATATACAAACACATAGGGTTAGGTTATTAATCGGACGGCCCACAAGCCGACTTATGCCCTACCTCACCGAAATGGTCTCTATATGACCAGTTCATCTATAGGACCATTGAGAAAGCTGACGTGCCGAAGCGTAAGGAAGTGTCCTTTGCCAAATCCCAAGAAACAGAAATTGAACAAATGACCAAAGCATTTAGTGATTTGACAAGCCTCAACGACGACATTGATGAACCACTTGAAGGAGTCAAACCCTTGTTTGATCTCAAAGAGTCCATAGAAAAGAAAAGAGAAGAACCTCCAGGAACCAAACCATAATTAGAAGATTGGGAATCTACTGATGGCGAAGACTTTCATATAGCTGCCCTACAAGATGGTGAAGAGCATTTGCACTCAACTTGAGGAGAGGATGGCACCCCGCAAGAGAATCTTAACCCGTATAGCATCAGCCTTGGCCTTGGCCTTGGAGGGTGGGAATGCCCATGGGATTCCCCTTGTATGGTTCACCCTTGCCAGCCCTGCTGTAGGGCATGCATCAGTATATTAAAATGTTTCGCCAAGTGGACCCGACATCCTACGACAGGGGAATCAAACCATTCCAACCTGGTGATGATAGAAACCGGCAATGACCTACCAGCTCAGCTATTAGCACACAAGGAGCAGAGAGTCCCTGTGGCTATCCATTTGATCCAGAAGGAAACACTCAACCTGCTATTATAGAGTTTGAAGAGGAACTCAAACCAGACACTTCTACATCCCCGGATTCATCGCAACTCTAAATATTTTGGAAATCTCTCGAAGAAGAATGACAACCTCCCCCGAGTGATGACGAAGACTACTGGATAGATCTCCCGACACTCCCGAGCGAGCTAATCTAGGACTTCAAGCATTATTAGATCAAGAAGATGAGTTTGATACCATCTTCGATGCTAATTTAGAAGAATGGGAGTGCCCTTGGGAATCTCCCTGCATTCTTTACCATTATCAACCTCGCTGCCGAGCATGTGAACTCATCCCAACATATTATGAAGATCAAGGAAAAGAACTTGCTACCCCTGAGGATCCTTTGAGAGATCCCCCTCAGTGGGAAGAACCACCATATTATGACTCAGAAGCGGATAGCTCGATCGACTATAATCTTTAGAGTTTCTTCGATGAAGATGCCATTAATGTGATAGAGGAAATCCGAACATCAGTGCCACTATCACCTGCGTCACTTATTCAAAAGGTCTAATTAGCTGAGGACTAAAAAAAAAATGTCAAATTTACAACAAGTTTGCGTTTCTCGAAGAATCGCCCGAACGACCCCAGCAGGCGTCTCGCTCCCTCAACTTGAGGAAGCAATTTCCCCGACGCCCCTTGAGGCGATCGACCCTGTACCATATTTATTGACAAAAATAAAAAAAATAGAAAAAATGAAAAACCCTAAAAATTCAAAAATATAAAATCTAAAAAATTAGAAAACCTTAGAAAAGAGAGGGAACCCTTCACCCCTAACCAGACTTGTGGCCAACAAGGAGACTCTTCTCCTAAGGTTTCTATCCCATTCCTAACACAAGGACGTAAAGCTTCCCAGCTAGACAATAAGCCAGTGATCATACCGGACGAGATACTCCGTGACTTTGAGAGAGGAATCAATAGCCTGGACCTTTACCTTATTAAAGATCTCTCGATTATAAATTATGTCGATTAAGGGTTACCTTTCGTAAATTCAAATCCCCAGTATGATAGCATCGCAGTATACGAATTCACTGAGGATGAAGTAAGAGCACCAGTTGCTGAGGAGGCACTGGACTTCCAACGGGTTTTCAAGCGTTTCGATGAGTAGACCCAAGCTGCCGCAAAACCCACTGAAGAACTTAACTTTGGCACTGAAGAGAAACCCAAGAAGTTATTAATTAGTGCAATGCTTAACTCTAAGGAACGCCGACAAATTGCACAAGTCTTGCAAGAGCACCTCGACTCTTTTGCATGGTCCTATGAGGACATGCCCGATTTAGACCCGAGTTTAGTAGAACATCGTCTTGACTTAGAACTCAATGCAAAGCTTGTTAAGTAAAAACTCCGTAGGATGCACCCACGAATTGCCCTACAAGTCAAAGAAGAAGTCAACAAATTACAAAAAGCCAAATTTATTCGAGTCATTCTTTACCGTAAGTGGGTCGCCAACATAGTACCTGTCGCCAAGAAGGACGACAAAGTATGAGTTTGCATCGACTTTTGAAATCTCAACCAGGCATTCCTAAAAGACGACTTCCCACTCCCTGATATTGACACTGTAGTCGACAACACCGCAGGACATGAGATGCTATCCTTTATGGACGATTTCTCTAAATATAATCAGATCAAATTAGCTGAGTCCGACCAAGAGAAGACTTCCTTCACCACACCATGGGGAACATATTGTTACATCGTTATGCCTTTTGGGCTCAAGAACACAAGAGCCACGTATCAATGCGTCATGATGGCTATCTTTTACGACATGATGCATAAGTGTGTAGAAGTCTATATCAATGATATATTAGTGAAGTCCCAAACACGAATAGGACATGTTGAAGTACTCCGACTAGTGTTACAGAGAGCTAAGAAATATCAACTAAAAATGAACCTAAAAAAATATGACTTCGGGGTCACTTCCGGAAAATTACTCGGTTTCATAGTTAGCAAGCTAGGGATCAAAGTTGACCCTGCAAAAGTCAGAGCCATCCTCGAGATGCCGCCTCCCAGTAATATCAAAGAGTTACGAGGCCTGATAGGAAGATTGTAATTCGTAAGAAGATTTATCTCCCAGCATTCGAACAGATGTGATCCTTTCTATAGACTACTAAAGGAGGAGCTGAGTGCAAATGGGATGATTAGTGTCAGCAAGCCTTTGACAATATCAAGAAGTACCTCCTTAACCCACCAATACTATCACCACCAGTCTCCAAAAGACCCCTAATCTTATACCTCTCAGCGAACGATAAAGCAATGGGAGTAATTCTGGGACAATATGGAGAAGACGGCAAGAGAGAGAAGGCTATCTACTACCTCAGTAGGATGATAATCGAATAGGAACGAAAATATACTTCGATAGAGAAGACTTGCCTCACATTGGTGTAGGCCTCAACCAAATTATGACACTACTTCGAAGTACATAAAATACTAGTACTAGCCCGAATGGACCCTCTGAAGTACGTATTCAAAAAACCTACAACATTAGGAAAGATCGCTCGCTGGCACATGCTATTGGAAGAATTAGACATCACTTATGTCATACAGAAATCAATCAAAGGATAACCAATCACTGATTATCTCACGGACCTCCCACTATCGACTGATGAACCTATACATGCAAATTTTCCCGATAAAGACCTATTCACAATTCGTAATGAAGAGCCTGGCAAGACCTCATGGACTCTTTATTTCGACGACGCTCTAAACTACAAAGGGAAAGGCATCGGGATAGTCCTTCTAAGCCGGGAAGGAGTTGTCATACCCAATGCTTTTCAGCTAGATTTTCCTGTCACTAACAATGTCATAGAAAATGAAGCCTTTATAACTGGACTCTGAGCAGTGCAACAATTAGGAGTTAAATAATTAAAAACCATCGGTGATTCCAAATTGGTAATTTTACAAGTCATAGAATGGAAAACTAAAGAAATGAGACTAATGGCATACCTAGAAACTGCTCAATATTTAGTAAAAAAATTCAAAAGGATATCATTTACTCACATCCTTAGATTAGAAAATGAGCTCGCAGATTCCTTAGCCACGCTAGCCTTGGTCATCCAAATACCTATCAAATAAAATACCAAAACCTTCTTCATTGAAAAGCTGACAGTACCCACCCATGAGATAGCATGGACCGTCAAAAGAGAATTACCCATCCTCCCCACAAGTACAGGATCAAAGGAAGCAATCACTTCAGAAAAGCATGTCAAGGCAAAAATCGAAGTCGCTATATTTAGATTTGAAAAATCACTAATTGATGATGGACAACCATGGTACTTCAATATCTGGAATTTCTTGAAGTATCAACATGTTCCTCCGTATGCTATGAAAATTGAACAAAAGGCTATAAGAAATCGAAGCACCCGATTCTGCATACTCGGTGAAACATTATATAAAGAAGCTTTCACCAAAGGAGTACTACTACGATGCTTCACGACCGCCGAAGGACAATACATCATCCAAGAAATGCACGCCAATGCCTGCGGCGCCCACTCTGGTAGACAGAGGCTTGCCGATCAAGTTACACGATAAGGTTACTTCTGGCCAACAATGATCAGAGACTGTCACCTCTACGTCCAATCCTGTAAGCAATGTCAAGAACATGCCTTACTCATTAAAGCTCCATCAGTTGCATTGAACACTATGACCTCGCCATGGCCTTTCTCAATGTGGGCCTTCGACATCATTGGACCCTTCACCGACACAGTTGGGAACACTCACAAGCACACGTTTATTCTTACAGCAATCGAATACTACACAAAATGGGCAAAAGCTGAATCCTATATCAGAATCACCGCTTCAACAGTTGTGAGATTTATCATTTGGAATATCATCACCAGATTTGGAGTACCCAGGATGTTTATCACTGACAACGGACCACAGTTCATCGCTGAGGAGACGAAGAAGTTATGCAAGAAGTACGACATTGATTTACGCCACTCATGACCATTCTACCCTCAAGACAATTGACAGGCAGAAGCTACGAATAAAATACTGATTCGAATCTTAAAACGCATAGTAGAAATAAGCAATGGAACTGATTGGCTTGACCGACCACTAAAAGCACTCTGGGCCTATAGGACCTCTATTCGTAGGGCCACTGGTCAAACTCCCTACCTCCTCACCTACGGGATGGAGGTAGTCCTACCATTTGAGATACAAGTACCATCTTTATAGATTCAACTCGATGATAAGCTATCCTTAGATGAGAGGAGAATTGTCCTACTCACACAGCTAGAACGGCTTGATGAAACACGTCTAAGGGCAGCTGATCACGCTCAGGTATATCAGAGGAGAGTGGCCGGGGCTTACGATAAGAAAGTCCTTGAACGAACCTTTAATATTAGAGAATTAGTCTTAAAGAAAATTATGCCTTCCAAGCACGCCCACCCGAAAGAAAAATTGAAACCGAACTGGGAAGACCCATATGTCATAACAGTTACATACCTGGGAATGCCTATAAACTGGCGAACCAAGATGGGGAAGAACTCCCTAGTCATTGGAATGCCATGTATCTTAGAAAATACTACCCCTAATCCTGTGATCGTCATTTCTTAGAATATCCTTAAGACCTTCGATCTATTGCCCACCTTTTCTCACTCGAGCAATTTGATCAAAGGACTAGTGACCTATCTAACCCCTTTCAAAAGCATAAGTAACACCCAATCCTCACTTCCCTTCTCCCGCCATTGGAGGAGACGTTAGAGTAAAAAAATGAAGATGTTAGGTTCAATCAAAACTCATTATTCTTGCGCTAGCAGGATGCTTTCAAAAAATATATGCGTTTACATGTCAAAAAAAAAAGATCGAGTGAGAGCATTACAACGAATGAACAAGTCAATGAGCCCAGGAAAGCATAAGTAGGCCGTGAGGACATCTCTGGTAATTTCACTAGAAGTGTATAAGCAAGCTGCGAGGGCACCCCTGATGTCCCCATACTACTAGATGTCGTCGTAAGGTGGCGGGAGGAAGATAAACTCCTGCTAACCAAAGAATGTGAGATTTTGATGGTATCGAAACATGACGAAGAGCTCGATCATGGCATCCATACCCCTCTGAGAAAAAGATTATTACCTATCCTTTTGGAAAGCATTAGATACAAACTACTCCTCCCATCACTGAGCCTTACCTCCCTCTGCTATTTTTATTTTCGAACAATAAAGCAGAAGTCTTACAGCATATTCCTAGAAATGAAACCGAAAATTGATGAATGATGACTGGCGCAATCACATATTATACATATCATACTTCTCCCTAACAACCATGGGATAGGATGACCACCTAGGTTAGATCCCGTATACAACTGACCTAATCATAAAGATGACCTCACCAGTTCGGTGATAGCACCGATCAACTTTTTTCTTCAAAACTAACTCACTAGATACCTATGACTGCTTATAAACCCAAAGTGCTTATCTTGAAACCCGAAAAAGCTCCATTGCATCTTGACGCTGGGGCATTTATTTTATTAGAAAAAGAATCATGTCAGAAGCGCCGGCTTGTCCATAAAGAAGATAGGAAATGATGAAGTTACTCTCCGGGAAGCGCCATCGAAGATACCATATTGCCGATCCTATCACGCTCCTACGCTGGGGCATTTTTATTTTATTTTATTATTTTTCTATTATTTATATCCTAGCTATTTGCTTTCCCTATTGTATTATTTTCATTTAAAAAAAAAAGAAAAAAAAGAAAAAAAAAAGCACATATCCATCTTTTGCTACCAGACTTCAGTCAAAGACACTTACCCCCCTTGACAACTGGCAAGGGGGAGAATAAAACTACTGACAACATGATTCTCACATGTGCCGATACGAAGCAGCCTTCAACCACCACTAGGCCAGCTCAGGAAGCATTCAAGTTCCAATGATGGTTGACGGCGATAAAGAAACTGAAAGTATAAGTAGATGCAAGAGGTTACTAAAAGAAAAAGGAGCCGATCAGGTACATCTAAACCAAAAGAATCTCTCTATATATATGTGTGTGAAAATTTTTTCCATTTCTTTTTACACCTATCACTGGGGACACCCCCTATATATACAACACCACACAATGTAGATACAAACAAAAAAACCACACACTTACACACCTAATCCCTACGCTACTGCTGGGACAGTCAAGCACTGCTGTCCCCATTATCATCAGCTCGGAGGTCTGTGGACTGGTCCTCTGAAAATACGATCCTGGCACCCAGAGTCGGTGGAACCTCTAAGCAACAAGGCCTTCCCACAAATCCTCCCTCACTCGTCTGGCTGACAGATAAGCTCGAGCGAGAATGAGGAGGATACCTCGCTAGAACCTCACGAACCACAACATCCTCCCGAGCATCACCACTGGCATGATCATGTGACGTGTGATGAGACTGTCCAGCCAAGGAACCTGTCGCCCTCGAATCCAATCCACTAAGCTAATGAGCTAGCCTATATATCCCTCGCTCACTCCTCAGTAGACGATACTGTAGCTGATCCAGGGACGCCTGCATCTCTGCCCGCATAGTCCGACGAGCCACCTCTAACGCATCAGTATGAGTCATCTGAGTGGCCATCATCTCAGCAAATAAGTCAGCATGACTCTGCGTCTCCCCAAGGACTCGTCTCGCCTCAGGAGTGGCTCGCACTCGCGCCGCCTCCAGACGCACCTCCTCTAGCTGACAAACCTACTTAACCGCATCAAGTCAAGCAAAAAACTAATATATATATATATATATGAATAAAATAAGAAATTTGAAAAAGGAAAGAACTATACCAGATCCAGCCTCTCCCTCAGGAGTCGCTCAACTGTCTCAGCAATCACTAGATTAGCAGGAGGCACAGGACGGACAATGAATGTAGGCGGCTGCAACAAAAACAGACAAATACATCAAAAATGCTATAATGACAAATAAACTACAAACACAATAACTAAAACATACCTGAGTAGGGATAGGAATAGACTCCTGAGGGAGAGTCTCGAGAGCGAAATTCGGAACAACCTGTAAAGAACCAAACAAACCAACACAAGATATGTCAGAACAAGATAAAGATGGAATAACCAAAACAGAATTATCCCACATCAAAAGAAACCTTTCCTGGCTCTCCGGACGTAGAGAGGCAGCAGTCGGCTCCCTCGTCTAAAGATCCTCGGTAACCTGATGCTGAAATACCATATGATATTAGTAAGCTACTAAGAAAGCAAAATAACGACACTTAACAAACTAACGCAATTACACAAACAATATAACAAATTGAATGAAACTTACCTAATGATCTAGCTCAGCCCAAAGCTGAGCCATCGCTGGATCCTCTCGACTGGAGGAGGAAACTGAAGACGGATCGAATGTTGGAATGGGACCTCCGGCAGCCAACTCGGCTCTCTACAAATAACAATAAACATATCAGTTGACAAGCTTACGATGCTAACAATGCTAAATTGTAAAGATAGTCGCTATCTCCCGGTCACTTGCCATTATGATTACGATAGACATCCAAAGAAGTCGATTTGACGAGCAACCTCACCCTCCCTCTCAGATTGTTAAAAAAAAATGAGACACCACAACCATATAATAATAAAAAAAAAACTAAGTCCATATAATTATATAAAAAAATTGCAAATTAACTCACCAGGAGCTGTCTAGCTTCCTCTAACCGAATCCCCAACTCATCCTCCGCTCCCTTGGCCTGAGCGACTGAGGAGGCTAAAGACTGCAGCATCTCCTCATCCGGACGAGGAGCACACCCCATCCGCTCCATCAGCCTGTGAAGAGCGTCTAATGCCCCTCGCACGCTGGCGGTGAGATGGCCCTACTACAATGCAGCCAACCTCTCCTTCAAAGCCGACGCTGATTCTGGCCCTCCGATCATGAAAGACCCGCTCCCATGGAAGGGGCGTGTGAAGAGGTGCCCGCCACCCAATGCAGTAAACCACCGCGCATACTCCCGGGCGTCCGCCTAGGCGCGCCCTCTAACTCTAGTCCCCCCAGCTCTAAAATCTGCTATCTGAAGAGCCATCCATGCCGTGAAATTTCAGTCAGGAGGGTTGGTCATCCTCTTTGCCACTCTATGGAAAATCTCTAGAGGGACTCCCTGAGCGAGCCCCAGCTGTCGTACCATGCGAGAAGTATGGCTCCGCTCCACCCTCTCAAAACAATGAACCCATATGTCCACATCAAAGAAAGGCCGGCCAGACTGAATAACTGGCACGCCGGCATCCTCATCCTCGTAGGGCCTCCAAATCACCTACAACCAAACAAATGAATCAACCCTCAATGAACACTCAAATTCTAAAACATCAAAACAAAAAGAAAGCGTACACGTGACAATCTATACCTGCCTTGCATGCATATCCTCAAAGAGGCCTCATGCGGTCTGAAGATCTGAAGACTAGCGACGACCATCCATGGGAACGTAAACTTCACATTCAACAAAACCCTCGGACGAAGGAAAGTGAAATGATCATAGCCCCAAAACTGAAAGGAAAATAATAACAACAAGAGCGATACACAAGAAGAAACTTTTATCATCAAATGACCAATAATTAACTAAACTAAAGATATCATGATGCCAATTAATTAAAACTCACCTGGATGAACAAAAGGAAACCCCCGATCAATGTGACACCCTGCCCCCGATGGTAAAGCTGCTCATAGAGATGCACCAAAGCGGCTGCACCCCATGCATAGGTAGGGACTCGATCCAGATCCCCAAGTACCATAAAAAATAACCTGGTGACGCATCCCTGAGTTGAAGAAGAGAAAAGTACGATGCCGAGGAAATGCATAAAAAATGCCCAGAGCACCCTATCTGTAGCTACCCCCGACTCTACCTCGGGCTCCCGACCCACCACACGCCTCATAGGTCACTTTCGCCTCCGAATGGTGCCTCAGGGGGAGGAAGCCACTCGCAAACATATCAAAAAATCAAGTGACTCGAACTATACCTGGCCTCGAGCAGCTCGACCTATACGGCACACCTAAAATCTTCTCACACACCTCTAGATAATAACTCTCCATCCGCCCTGTGATCAGCTCACCCCCAAAACAAAGACCGGTGATGCGGACCCAGTCCTTTGGAGTCGGTAAGATCATCCCAACTAAAAAGAGAAGTGCCAGATGCTCCTCCCTCCACTTCTCAAAGATCGTCGCGATCAAGCCATGATCGATCTAAAAGGGCTCCAACTCCAAGATTGGTCTGAAATCGAAAGACACTAGTCACACCTGCTGAAACTCCGGCAAGGCACGATACGAAGCATGAGACTCAGGCCATGCCAAGCTGATAGCCAGCTGCAGGGATCCTATTGAACAAAACATGAATAATAACAGTAAAACTAACACATACTTATGATGAAAGGCAAATGAATTTTAAAAAGAAACTAAAAGCGAGTCAAATATGCCCCAGACATAATGACAATTTATAACAAACACACAAAATATGATAAGAACAGCTGAATAGAAACATAACCTACCCCTAGATGCAATCATGACGCATGAGTAAACACACAATCTGTCATTAAAGCAGGTTTGACATAAATTAGAAGGGTGGTTCAAAATACTAATAAGCCTATGCCATAACCTAAGTCACTAAGGAAATGAAAGAACTCTTGCTCATGAGTGCTTACCCAGCCTCGAGCAAAGAAATCCTCTAGCGGGAAGTCCCTGCGATCTAGATTCTCCGCAGCCACACCCTGGTGCTCCGCAGCTGCACCCTCAGCTCCCTCATCCACAGGTATCTCACCCTCGACTCTCTCACCCTCACCCTCAACAACCCCCTGCTCAACCTCGAGCACCTCCTCCCTAACCACCGACTGATCAATCTCCGATACCCCCTCTCTAATCATCTCCCTGACATCCTCCTCGACGACAGCATCGGTCCGAGCCTCGGACGTCTCACCTATCTTTGCCCCTAGGATCCTTCCAACTCAGAAATAGTAAGAGCAGGTCTATCACCACCCCCAGACTCCATCCTAGAACGAAGAGCTTGAGAAACTAAATAGAACGGAAGAAGCGGCGTCTGAAATGGATCACCGAATCACAAGATATCACGAAAACACAAAAACTAGAGTGCACGGAAATAAGAAAACCAGAGAATCAAAGACTAAAATGGATTGCGTGACAAAAATGAGAAACTTTAAGCCATTTATAGGGAACAGTCAAATCGCGCGCTTAAATCCAGGCACCCAAACCAATCACGTGCCATCTTAGTAGCATTTAATTCGGATTACACGACCGATCTGGAGCGTGCAATCTAATCGTCGCCCGGTCAAACTAACCTGACCCCTTGGTGGCACGTCGCCTTCCAGGCGTGTAATCACATCAAGCGCCCTTACCAGCTCACGCGAATGCCAACAGTCACTTCCACAGTAACCACCACCGCCCTAATCAAGCACCGCTCACCCTACATTTAATTAGATTAAACGACCAAATATTAACACTTAATAACCTATTAATGCCTTGGAATACGTGCTTTAAGACTGGCGCACAATTCATTTTAACTCCCATAATGAAGCACGCAATTTCCTGGAAAACAAAAAATATACAGATACAAAACAACACTTTCACAAACATAAAACTAAGAGATTCCTGACACTAATTATCAATCCAAACCATCGCGTTGTCAAGACCGACCCAAGAATACCCCTAACTTGGAGAAATATACGCCCTAAAATGAGCAGAATGCCCCGACATCGTTCGCACACCCCAACAAAAGCTAAAACAAAAAAAAGGAGACTTGCCCCAATCTAAGACTAAAGCTAAAATTTTGCCTCAACTAATGCCAATGTAAAACCAAAAAAGTGCCCCCATACCACACACAATCCCAGTTGATGTTAAATTAAACAGCCAAAAAATGTCCCCTTTTCTTTCTTTTTTTATACACTAAGACCAAAAAATGTCCTCATCATTTATACACTCCGATTAACCCCATACTAAATTAAAAAAAGAAAAGAAAAAATATACCCCTAACATGTCCCGATCAAGAATAAATAAATTAAACAAATAAATCTCACACACCGAATAAATCAAATAAGCTGCAAAATAAACTAAACTGGAATTTACAAAAGAATTTAAAATCATAATATTTGTATAAATAAATAAAATAATTACAAAATACACCGAGGGCCAAAATTCGCACGTTCAGGCAATGCACGAATCCAAATTTATTCGGGAAAACAAAAATCCCATCTTCCCCTCTTCCCTTTAGCATGGCAGCAATTCGACTGCTACCTTACATTCCCAATTCCGTCCATCTCAAGAATTCAGGTAATAAACACAACTCTTCAGGTCCCACACCCGGGATACAAAAGAAAAGGAAAGAAAAGACATTAATTAATTAATAATAATAAATGCCATAAAAAAGAATGCCTCAAGACATTCAATCCTAAAAAAAAATAAGAGCCAAAAACTTCTGGCTCACACATTTATAAACTACACTCCCTAAACCATAGAATGACAAGTGTTGCATCTTTAAACCCTTCTAATCTAATCTAATCTAAACCAAACACATACCCCCCTGAAAGACCGCCATCCGTGACAAACATACATGAACCAATGATCACACAACACTTAACCCCCCTAAGAGACACAGATCCTAAGCAAAGGGATAAACTAATAGGATTTTGACATTTAATACTCATCTAGAACCTTTGAAAACTCACACTTTTTCAACCTTATGTTGAATTAAACAAAAGACAAAACTCAAGATAAAAATCAAACCTTAAACCAACAAAAACTTTAAATTAAATAATAATAAAAAAACAACAATTCCCTGGAGCGAGACCCTGAATGGTTTAAAAAAAAAAAGAAAAAAAGCCCTCCATCGATCAAATAGAACCAAATAAATTCTCTAAATCAGGCTGAATAAGACAAATTAACATCGGGATAAGCCCTGAATAAATTCAGGATGAATCCTCAAACTCTAAAGTAAAATCAAAACTAAGTCAAACAAATCAAATAAATCTAATTAATTCGCTAATAAGCTCAAATGAATAAACACGCGCAATAAGAACAAAAGAAATGCCCCTTCATTTATAATTTAAAATTTTACAAGTATCACCGGAGGCATACCTCCTGAATTTACAATCCAAAATGAAAACCTAAAACTTTAACCTACAACCCAAAACGAAGACTGGGATAAAAACTGAGACGAAGCGAGGAGCAGATTCTGCTCGGAGCATCCAATCGAAGGCTGCAGGGAGAATTAGTTGAGAAATACATTCTGCCACTTTTGGCCCCTTCTCTTCTGCCATCTTCATCTCCACTACCGCCGCTTCAACGTTGCCTTCACTGCTCCTTAAAAAGGATCGATGTGAAGACAAGTGCACTCATTTCCAATACCACCCACTCCCAGAATAACGCCGTCCACAAGCATTACTTCAGGATGGAGATCATGTGAAATCACGAATATAGGGAGAAACGACATCCCAATCGGACGATTAGATTGCCCGATATCATAAAATAAGAATTTCAGAGCATGAGATATTCAGAAAAGGTCAAAACTCGAGACTAAACTAGAATGAAAAATGAAAGAAAGCTTTTTCGCTTATATAGAGTACAGACTTAATCACGCGCCATAACACATATGCTTAATTAGATCACGAGCCACTCACATGGCGCACAATCCGAAATACGGGCTCTGACTCGTGCGCACAATTAAACCATCGCCCGCACCATCCGCGCGATGCTCTGATCGCGCGTGGTCTATGGACCTCGCAAACCAATTAAATGACCCATTATAAATGCACAATATGAAAGGTCACCCGTACACTGACTGTACGCTGACCAGGTGATGCTTCAATCACGTGCAAGGATTATAACGCGTAATCCAATTACACACACACATACATACGCATAAATGACCCCTCAAGTCTGAGATCGCACGCCTAAAAATGGGCGCGCAATTGCATTGAGCGACCGAAAATGGGCGCGCAATAACTAATTTTGGACGAAATCTACACCCTTACACCTTTGTGTCCTATCGTGGTCAAGATTCTTCTGTCCCATTGCAGCTAAGATTCTTTTATCATGTCACGGTCGCATCCTTTTGTCCTATCGCGTGGCCTCATAGGCTGTCCTGATAAAAAAAAATACATACTCACCCGTCCTATAGCGTTAATCATCCCTTAGTCCCATCGCGGCAGGACACACGCTTCTTACCGCAACGCCCTCATGACCCCACCAAAGAAGGAAGACCCCACTGCGATAACGTGCACACATGTGACATCACCTCAATAACCAATCCCATCATCATAAATTAACCATACCCTCTTGACCCACTGTAAAAAGCCGAAAACAAACCGCCCAAAGATGAAGTCAATCATAATGCAGTCACGACGCAATTTCTTTTGTAACCCAAGATCCATCAAAGAAAGACAACAATGTTCCCTCACTCAAATAATATCATACCAATGTCCCATCACAAACCTCACTACCTGAAAACAAAAGAAGGCTTAGACAACACATGCCACGCCGTATGACGAGGAGAGGGAAAACTCGGTCATGTCCCATCGCTAAGGCAATTAACTCTCTCTCTCCCTTTCTCGAATTAATCCCTGGATCCCATCGTGACATCATTTATCCCAAGACATTGTATTACAACCGCCAAGTCTTACCACAACAGACTTGAAGAGAAGAACTCTCCAAAGTCCCATCGTGACATCACATCCGGAGCACTACATCACAATAATAGCCACAAAGTCTCATCGCGACACTACAACACCACCACGAACCGTACAAGTTGCGTGCAACCCAGGTATGTATCACCACAGGTAAGTACTACCCACTTTTTTTCTTAATTACTCGATATTGTCTATCAATATAGTTAACTATGATTAAATCAAACGTTTTCAAAACTCGTCTCTCTTGACTCGCGAATCACTGTAGTCCTCCCATAAGAGACAATCATCAGTATTCGTCGAGAAGGTTAGATGTAGTATTCGGTATGCCAAGTGTTGTCTTGACAACCACAATAACGATCGGGTCCACAAATCTCGTACCGGTGGAGCTGCTCAGTGACGTCTCGGAAGCCACATTTTTTATTATTTTACCACCAAATTGATCTTAAGTTAAAATCCCTAAAATTTTAAAATCTTAAAACCTCTTTATTTAAACAAAAAAAACTTTATTTCACAAAGCAAAGCCTCTTACTTGAAAAGAAATAAAAAATAATAAAAATAAACTACCAAAAAAAGAGAAAAAAAAAAATTAAAACAACAAAATGAATAGACCCCAACTCACCTTTTTCTAAATACCAAAAAAAAGAAAATACCATGAAACAAAAAAAAAACTAATTAAGTGCCCCATCATCTGCACATAAATTATATTTGAACCCAACCTTTAACTCCTAAGACACTTTGAACGCAATCAGCGCATATACCCTTTGCGTGAGGAATTGGATCAGCGCATACTCCTTTTGCCAGAATCATTGGTTCAGACACATTACGACTTAGAATGCCCAACCTAGACTACCCAATCTATAGACCAACCTCTGAACTTGCAATCAAGCGCATATCCCACTGCTTGGAATTGGATCGAGTGCATACCCCACTGCGCAGAGTCATTGGTTAAGAATCATAGAAGTAAAATTCCCAACTTAAAGGCCAACTCCAAATGAATCAAGCGCACATGCCACTGTGTAGAATTTAACTGAGCACACCTCACAAGACCCCTACTTCAATTACTAGCCCAAATCAACCATTCCTCTGGGAAGCCAAACATTGAGTATATTCAATCTAAGAACTAACAAATGCCTATTAGAAAAGGAATGCTTGACGCGCATTGGTGTGAGCAATGACGAGCCCTGTCTGACATGACTTACAAAAGCCTTCGATATTACATGATACTTCATCTCTTCTTTTATTATCGGTCCCTGAACCTTGTTTTGGACATTTGATTGATGCTTTGATACCTTGATTACGTAAAATCCCTCTGTTAGCTCACGCCATGTGATGGGATGTGCCATACCCTCACAGACTCGAAATGTGTCCTTCAACAGCTACCATTTGTCCTTCAAATGCTTCATTTTACCTTGCGCTGATGAATAAGAAAGCCAAGCATGTCATGTCAGCATCACCAATTCACATTTATAAATTATTAGGAGAAGCGAGAAGACACCTCGAATGAGGGGTGTCTACTTCTTCGAAGCGTTCTTACTTCGCAAGAGCGCACCGAAGAGGGGCATCTGTAGACACTCCCATTTTTCCTTCTCGAAATATACTTTTTGTTTGGTCAACCTTTGACCCTTTTTAATCTTGATATGGGAACCATGCATTGAAACAATAGTACATGGTTGAACACAGGCTGAAATAATAGCTCTGTGGCTTAGATCTTGACATGGGGAGACTATATACTGAAACATTAGTATATAGTTGGAATACAGACTGAAACAATAGTCTTGCATTTCATTCTAGAGGCCAGACCCGAACAACCCTGAATTAAGCGCCTAAAACCCCGCGTATAATTAAAATGCATGCCACACCACAAACACGCAATCAGTCCCCCTTTCAGACCAAACTTCCCTTCTCAGACCTATCTGAGACTCGATTACGCTCCTCAAATAAGACGCGTGATCGGATTGAGTGCCACAAAACCAACACGTAATTGGCCTATGCCCGACCTAGTCTCACTACCCTTAACGCTTAAGTTTCCTTGATTAAGCGCTTCTGAAGAATCGCTTAAACAGATTGTGCACCTCCAATCACGCGCGCAATTAGCCCTAATTTTGTTAGGACTGGGAAACTCATTGAGCAAGTTAGCCGGTCGCTCAATGAGTCGGTGACCGACTCAAAGCGTTTAAGCGCTAGGAAACTAACACGTAATTCAATTAAACGCCCTAAACATGACGCGTAATTGAAGAAAAACCTATAAAATATTTTTTTCCTAATTCACCCAAGGAGGCTGGCAATTTTTCGAGAGAGAACAAATTTTTTTTTAGATTCCGAAACCAGAGAACTCCGAGGACAAATCCATAGAGCAACCTAGTCATGATTTCGAGATTCAATCCTCGAATCTTCGAGATTTCTCTCCGCAGCCCTGACCCTAGGTAAGAATTTAATCTTTTATTTACAACTATAGCTTCTAATCTCTAGATCTAGGAAGTCTATTATTATTTTTTTATTTTTAGACCATAGCACCCTTTTCAGACCGAAATTCTATATATCTGGTTCTAGTTCTCTATTTCTAGAACCAGTCCTTAATCTATCGGTCCGATATATCGATCCTAGGCTTTAACTCAGTTCTAAAATCTCGATCTACAGTCCTATCATTAATCTCTAGTTCTAATCCTTTGATTTAGAACCAACCCTTAATCATATGGTTTGATTTTCTAATTTCGGACCTGAATACACTCCTAGAAATTTTAATTTTAATTTTAATTTCTAATTTTAATATCTCCAAAAACCCTAAATATAATTTCAGCTTCTACAATCCTAATTTTACAATTTAACTCATAATTATTATTTCGAAATCAACTCTGAAAAGAAAGCTTAAAAATATTATTGCACGGTTTAAAATCAATTTATCTTCAATCTTAGCCACCCGATTTGCCCAAGAGATCTTACGGAGGGTACTCGGGAATAAGGGCAATCCTCCTTAACATAGAGGGCCAAAAACTAATTTTTTAAAGGAATTTTAGGATTAATTAATTGCTTTTGTTTTATCCTTTTAGTATAATTAATTCATAAGTTTATTTTATTCTAGCATATTTAATCAATTAAGTGCATTAAATTTTAGTATGACTGATTAATCTCTTTAAATCAGAATTTAATTGATCAATTTCTTGCTCTAATTAGAATTTAGTATGATCAATTTCATTGCTTTAATTAGATTTTTAGTATAGTTAATTCATTACTTTAATTAGAATTTTAATAAAATCAGTTTATTTAGTTCAATTAGATTCACACAAAAATCAGTTTATTTTTTTTAATTAGATTTTAATAAAATTAATTCATTTGGTTGAATTAGAGTTTCAGTAAAATTAGTATTCTATTTCAATTAGAAATCTAGTAGGACTGTCATAATTGATTTGATTAGAATTTCGATACAACTAGTATCCTTGCATTATTTAGAATCCCAATATAATTAGCATGCTTGATTTAATTAGTGTTCTATCGGAATTAATATACGTGCACTCCTAGTATTTATAGGAGACTGAAACTAATTGGACTTCTAGTAGTATTGAGAAACTAATATTAATTAGGCCTCTAATAGAATTGGGAAATTAACATTAACTAGACTCTTAACCGGATTGAAGCAAACCTATACAACTAAATTCATAATTGAATCAGGGAAGTCTAAACTGACCAGAATCATAACTATAAAGGGGAATAGAAAGGAAATTAAACCATCTAATCCAAAGAAGCAGAACGCTGCTGACGTTCGCAGGCGAACGATTCAGTATAAAAGCACCCATACCCGCTCTTAAGTGTCATCATTGACGTGTTGCAGTATCGATAAATATTTGCAGCTGGCGATCACAATAAACTAGGAATCTTCCTAGAAAACCCCTGTCATTATTTTTTTTACTTTAATTATTCCAAACGCCGCATCACTAGAGTTCATCAGGACAAAATTGGAAGCCGCTGATTCAACAGGAACTGAGAGGAACCGAGAAAAAGGGCGCACCATCAATGATCTCCATACTCGGGTTTAGAATCAGACAAAGGGAGCGGTAATAGCATTGGTTCAGGATTTTGAGGGGTTGAAGGCTCTGGTGGGTGACTACGGAGGAATGGTCTCCTAGCCTTAAAGGAATGGACTCGTATCTGAGTGAATTTTGGATAAGGAGGTGGACTCGGCGAGGCGATGCGAGTGATCAGGGCCGAGGGATGCAGGGGTGAAGGAGCTCTCACTAGTGGGGCGAAAGTTATAGAGGGTTGAATGCAAGTGATTAAGGTGGAAGGTTGGAAGGAGAATAGACTGGAGAGATCTACGGTAGTGACTTGAGCCGGTGTTGCTTGGTTGTGGTTGGGCATGGGGTTATTAACTATCCCTAAATTTTGTTGGGATTGGTTATTATTAGGGTTAGGATTCCTAAGCGCTTTCCAATCAATCTGACTTTGGTCATTTATGTCATAGATTACATCCCTGAGGACCCAACGGTCTTCTAGGTTATGTCCCGCACATCGATGGAAGGCACAGTATTTACTATAGTCTAGATTTGTCAGCCATGGGCGAGGTTTTTCCTGTGAGAATTGAAGGAGATTTTGAGTTTTAAGGAGATGAAAGATGTTGGGAATCATATCCGATAAAGGGGGATAGTGTTCCCGCCTCGGCTGGTAAGGGCCTCTAGTCGAGTTAAAGTTTTACGGTGGGGGTACGTTATTGTAATTTATCACGTGGGTCGATCGATTCCGTATCGTATTTTGGTTCTGGTAGCTATCGAGATATTGATTTCTATTCGAGTATTGGCCTTGATTCTGATTTTGGCCTTGGTTTTGGTTTGCGTATCTTTATTAATTAGCACCTTGGTTTTGGTTGGTATACTATTATTGATTTTGATTTTGTCCAAACTTTCACGTTCCGTTACTAGAGATTTGTCCTTGGTTGACAACGGTGTTAACTTGCTCAGTTCCTGAGGCTTTTTTATTATTTTTCAATTTTGGTTTATTGGAAGAGCCTATTTTTGACGTGACTATGGATAGTGCAAGATCTCCACCTTTAATGTGCCATGCTAGTCGGGATGCCCGGGAGTGGAGTGCAGTGAAGTCGGGGCAATCACTTATGACAAGTGCGCTCTTAAACGATTCTCTAGTGTTATCGATGATAATGTCCACCGAATCTTTCTCTTTCATTGAGGTGCCGGTCCTAGCAGCAAGTTTTCTTCATCTGGTGACGAAGTCGATAAATTTTTCATCAGGTTCTTGCTTGGTTGCCATTAGATCGCTGAGACTGACTGTCTCTTGGATGAAGTGTTTGTACTGGTCTAGGAATTGACCGACTAATTTATCGAAAGTCTCTATCTTATAAAGCGGGAGTCCCGCGAACCAATCTAAAGCTTCTCCTTCTAATGAGCATTGGAAATAGTGAGTGATAAGTCCTTGATTATCACGTATGGCTCGACAATCATTACAAAAGAGGGTTAAGTGATGATTCAGATTTCTCATGCCATTATATTTAGTAAATTTCAGCGACTTAAATCCTATTGGTAAATTAAACTCGACGTCCCGGCAAAATTCGTTAAATTCGAATGAGTGACCGGGGTGCTTTCTCTTAGTCATGTACTCCTCGAGCATTGTAGGGAGATCTTCGATTTTGATGGTGCTGTCTTTTGGAGTGACCCATGAGCAAACCTTGTCTAAAGAGTCATTGTTGAAGAATGTGTGGGCAGGTTGTCTCAATGGTGTGTCGCAGGCTGACACCGTGCTCAAGGTACGAGGTGGCCTCTCTTATCGCTCTTGTTCTTCTGAAAATTGTCATGACCTAATGGTTTCGTTTGCTGCGGCCAACCCTCGAAGCAATTCCTCAGAGTCGTCATCTCCTCTTTGTATTCTTTGAATACTGAGTTCTACAATCTGTTGAGCGGTGAGGTTTAGTCCGATGTTACTATCTCTCCCATTATGATTATTACCAGTGTGTGGGGGTGGAGAAGGGATTTTCTTGCTCGCCGGCCATGTTAATCTTAGGTTGTGGTGGGCTGAAATTGTGAAATGGTCCTTCTTCGTACGTGGGGTTGTTATGATATCCCCACAACGATGGGTCTCCTAAACTCACTCTTCTTATACCAAACTTCTCGAGTCATTGACGAAGACTCATATATATACAAGAGGGGATCCAAATGACACGATGGAAAGGAGAATAGAGAGAAGAGATGAAAACTAATTATCTAGAAAAAGAGTTTGTAAAAGTGTCCCATCGCGGTTGCCAGTCTGTTAGTGTGCGCTTTTTCTGGGTTCCTCTCGATCCCCGTTGAATCAGTGGCTCCAATTCTGTCTAAGTGGACTCTAGTGATGTGGCATTTGGAATAGTGGAGGTAAAGATAAATAATAAAAAAAAAGTTTTCTAGGAAGATTCCTAGTTTGTTACGACGCTGCAACACATCAATGATCACGCTTGAGAGTGGGTATGGGTTACTTCTATACTGAATCGTCTGCCTACGAAAGTCAGAAGCAGTGTCTTTTTCTTATAATTTAGATAGTTTAATTTCCCTTTATTTCCCTTTATTGTTATAGTTCTGGTCAGTTTAGACTTCCCTAATTCTATTGTGAGTTTAGCTGTGAATTTGTTAGAGTGAGTGGATCTATTATAATATTATAATCCTATTAGGGGTCTAATTAATTTAGTTTTCTAATCTTATTAGGATTCTAATTAATTTAGTGTCCTAATACTACTAACAGTTTGATTAATTATAATCTCCTAATCCCATTAGAAGTCTGATGGAGATCAGGTCTCCTAATTGTACTAGGAGTGCAAGCATATTGGTTCTAGTGAAACTTTAATTAATTTGAGCATGCTAATTGTGCTAGAATTCTAAGTAGAGCAAGTACTAGTTGTATTAGAATTCTAATTAAATCAAGTATAATAATCTTACTAGAATTCTAATTGAAATAGAAAACTAATTTTACTAAAACTCTGATTTAAAGCAAATAAATTTATTTTATTAAAATCTAATTAAAATAAATAAACTGATTTTATTAAAAATTTAATAGAAATAAATAAACTAATTTTATTAAAATTCTCATTAAAGGAATGAATTAACTATATGAAAAATCTAATTAAAGCAGGGAATTGATCATATCAAATTCTAATTAAAGCAAGATATTAACCAATTGAATTCTGATTTAAAGAAATTAATCAATCACAATAAGATCTAATTAACTTAATTAATTAATCATGCAGAAATAAAATAAATTTATTAATTAATTACACTAAAAGGATAAAAAAAAAGCAATTAACTAATTTTAAAATTCTTAAAAAAAAAGGTTTTAGGCTCGCTATGCTAAGGAAGATTGGCCTCGTTCTCGAGTACCCTCCGTAAGCTCCCTTGGGCAGATCAGATGGCTGAGATTAAAGATAAATTAAATTTTAGACCGTAAAATAGTATTTTAGGGTTTTCAGAGTCGATTTCGGAATAATAATTATGAATTAAGTTATGAACTAGAATTATAAAAACTGAAATTAGTATTTAGGATTTTTGGAGATATTAAAATAAGAAATTAAAATTAAAATTTAAATTTCTAGGACTGAATTCGGGTCCGAAATCAGAAAGTCAGGCGGTATGATTAAAGACTGGTTCTAGAGTCTAAGATCTAGAAACATAAATTAATGATAGGACTGGAGATTAAGATTTTAGAATGGAATTAAAGCCAAGGGTCGATAAATTAGACCGCCAGATTAAGGACTGTTTGCAAATTCAGAGAATTAGAACCAGATAAAAAAATCTCGGTCTAAAAAAAAAGGGGTGCTATGGTCTAAGACTGAAAATTAAAACCTGTAATTAAAACTAAGAGAAATCCTAAATCTATAGGCTCGAAGTTATGGTCGGAAACTAAAAATTAAATTCTTACCTATGGTCGGGGCTGCGAAGAGGAATCATCGAAGATTCGAAGCTTGAATCCTGAAATCATGACTAGGTTGCTCTATGGGTTTGTCCTCGGAGTTCTCTGGTTTTGGAATCCCAAAAAAAATCCATTCTCTCTCAAAAATTTTGCCAGCCTCCCGGGGAAATTAAGAAAGAAATCTTTTATAGGTTTTTCTTCAATTACGCATCCTTTTCCAACCGTTTAACTGAATGACGCGCTAGTTTCTCGACGCATAATCGCTTTGAGTCGGTCACCGACTCAGTGAGCGATTGGCTAACTTGCTAAGCGAGTTTCCTAGTTCTAAAAACGTTATAACTAATTGTGCGCCCATTTTGCAGTGCGTAATCCAATTAAGTGCCACTCTCGAAGCGTTTAATCGAAGAAACTTAGGGGTCAAGGACAATGAGGCTACGCCGGGCGTAGGCCAATTATGCATCAATAGTGTGGCGCTCAATCCGATTGCGCGTCTGGTTTCAGGCGCATGATCGAGTCTCGAGATGGTCTGGGGAAAGGAAGTCTAGTATGAGAAGGGACTGATTGCGCGCGTGTGGTTTGGCATGCAATCAAATTATGCATGGAGTTTTATGCGCTTAATTCGAGGTTATCCGGGTTTGGTCTCTAGTCTGAAATACAAGACTATTGTTTCAGTCTGCATTTTGACTATATACTATTGTTTCTGTATATAGTTTCCCTACGTTGGGATCTAAGCCACAGAGCTATTGTTTCAGCCTGTGTTCAATCATGTACTATTATTTTAGTACATAGCCCCACATCAGGGTTATGAGGTCAAAGGTTGATCGAATAAATTTGTATATTCTGAGAGGGCAAAATGGGGGTGTCTACAGCGGCAACTTTTATAAATCCCAAGGTATGGGGTATAGTTCTCCTCATGTTACATGTATTTTTTACGTGATGCGATTAAAACTGATGAGAATATTCATTTTATAGATCGTTTTCGATATCTCATCCATGTCACATTTGAAAGAAAATTACAATAAGCGTAAGAATGTGGGCCAAAAGTCAGGTACTAAATGTAACTATTATGAGGCTCTAAGTACGTGTGTTGATGAAATAGAAAAGAACTATAAAAAAAATAGTGGAGATTACAAGGAAGTGACAAATCACGTTAAAGTGTTAGAGCGCGAACTTGTAAATCTTAAAGTAAGTGCATTTCTTTTTCTAGTTAAATTACCTTCCAATATTTTTTTCCCATAATTAATCTTCAACTTCTCTAAATTTTTTTCTCATTTTGTACTCACTAAGGACGAGAAAGAGGGGCATTCCATGCCTAAGAACATGCCAGTGAAGAGCACCTCAATGAAAGAGGGAGAAGAAAGGGTGCATTTCCCTAAAGAGTATTGTAAAGCTGAAACTTTACAACAA
Source organism: Chloranthus sessilifolius (assembly GCA_021018995.1). Classification (NCBI taxonomy): domain Eukaryota; kingdom Viridiplantae; phylum Streptophyta; class Magnoliopsida; order Chloranthales; family Chloranthaceae; genus Chloranthus; species Chloranthus sessilifolius. Next base: position 58,209,304 of record CM037593.1, on the reverse strand, counting down.
AAATTGAAGGAAGGAAAGCTCATGAAGAGGGAAAACATCTGATTATTTATTTAGATGAGGAAGAGGGAGAGAATGTTGAGGAGGAAGCAATTTTGAAAGGACAGCCCTCATTATGGGGGAACGTACGAATGGAAAAGGTTTTAGAAGAAGAACCTTCGTTAATGAATTTTTTTTCATCTTTCCATACAATATATGCAGATGACGAGTACACTTTTACGAGTTCGGTGGAGAACCCGGGTGAGAAACAAATCCTCTCCCCCGGAGTAGTGTCAAGCCCAATTAAATCGATATATATAGAAGACGATGGTGTTGAAAAGAGCAGACGAGACTCCACGGCGGTACCTTCCTTGTACAACAATGATGTAGTTGTGAAAAGGGAACCAGAGGTGAAAATATTGAAATCTATTTAGTATGTGAATGCCCATCCTGCTTTCTAACAATTTATTTGATTTTATATAGGTGATAAATATCACTGGTAAGGCAGATAGAAATAAATTCCTTCGACGTCCTTGAGGTCTCCTTTCACGACTGATTTTAAAGTAAAGAAAAAAATTACTAAGGATACTGAGCCATGCGAAAGGAAGAATATTACAGAGACCGATAAGATAATTTGTAACATTATTCTACTTTATATGTGTTTAATTAATTATCACAAATTTCTTACTTGTTTAACGGTTAAAATAGGTGCATGTAGAGGAGAGTAATACGATGGATGATGACAAGGTATTATTCATCATCCCAAAAATTACCTGTTAAAATGCGCCTGATTTGCTAATTCTCATAGTTATGAATTTTCTGTTTAAGATCCTATGGAGATTCTTTTAGCAGAATGTCCTAAGAGTTTATCGAGTCTCTTGAAGTGTCCTAACCCTTCGTCAAAGAAACATCAAAAGTTCACTAATTGAAAACCCGTTGACCTAGTAATAGCAAACCCTTCACCCTTTATTCACATTCATAGTTATACTTGCTTAAGGATTTCATGTGAGGTACGTATATGGAGGTGGTTTTGGCATAATGCTTGGGTCTATTGATTAGGCTTGCCATCAAGTTATGCTCCCACTGTTAGAGGAAGACAAAGAATTGGTTGACTCGCATTGGGAAGATCCAGATAGTAGGTAAGTATTCTTTTTTTACTCACTTCACATTTATATTTATCTTATATATTTCTGTAACCTAAATACCCTTATTTTTTTGGGGTTATATATCATAGTAAAAGGATAAATGTAGATGGAGTACGTCATTTCTTTGTTGTTCAGTTGCAGTTGTTGAAACTGTCAAACTGGGTAGATGGAGTAGTAAGGTGCTCTATAATCTGATTCGTCACGTTAAATTTTTATCACTAGGTTAAACTGTAGTATCCTAAATTTCGGGCCCTAAAATCCTAGACCATGGACGCATATCTGATTTTGTACAAGGTGCCCGCCCTAAATTCCAGAGCAATTATTTTGCTGGGAATGTGTAATCTGTACTTAAGCTTTAATATGAAATCATGTAACTAGTACACAGGCTCCTTGAGAGCATCGTTGGTAACCAAGAGGTCATGGTATCAAAACATGTGGGGAGTATTAAACCTATTGCTTTTGTTTTATTTTAGGCTTGTTGACCGTATTAGATGTGCTGACTGCACACTGAAGTAGAACCTTAGATATAAAACCCATTCCCATGTGGAATTTCATGTGTTTCATGTCCTTGTTGGAGAAAGAAGAACCAGCCTTGTGAGGAGGAAAGAAACCACCTCTTTTCTTCAATGTTTTGAGAACCAACCTCGGATTTTGCTCCACCTAGTCACCTTCCATGAGGAAAACCTCCGCATTTCCAACCATCGCAACGCTATTTCAATCTTTGGACTTCTACGATCAAGAAATCGATCGGTAGGATGCTTAACCACCGATAATTCTGACAGATGATCATAAACTCAACATGCGAATAATCTACGAAGGTAAATGTCTTTACACGATCTTCTAAACCTTGATTCCCAAATTTTAGGATCTGATTATGTCGGTTCTAAATCCCATACAAGGAATTTGCAAGGATCGGACGCGTGAGAGGCATAGACGCAATTTTCTTTGATTTCGATGATTTCGAATGTTGCATGTGCAAGATTTTAAGGTAGAAGTTCATAATTTATTCTTATAGCATAAATATAGATTAAATTGAATGCTTGGGATGGAAGTTAGGCGAAGAAATTAGGATTTTCGAACTTAAAAGAAAAAGACAAGGGGTGGTGAGTTCTGAAGAACTCGCTGCAGCGACATTGCAACTTTGTTGCAGTGAGGTCTTTCCTAAACCACTCACTGCAGCGAGTGCTACATTGAATTTCAGGCTAAAAACTGCATGAATCAAACTCGCTACAGTGAGTTATGTGTGCAACGTGAAATCTGAGGGCTCGCTGCAGAAGCGAGATGCCTTGTTCCTGAATTTGTAAGTGTTTGCCTGTTAAAACTCAAAGGACCCCGTCTCAGACAAAATTCTCATCACTGATATATCATATATGAATATTGTATGCTCTAGGATAAATACAGGAGACTATAGATAGGATCTTCACCTCGATTCACGCAATTAATTCAGCACGACTTTGACATTAAAGTAAGGAAAACTCATTGCTCGATTTTATTTTTCCTCGAATCATGGCTACTGATATGGTTATCAAATGAACTCAAGTTTTTAGCACTGTGTCGCACATGCATATTTGAAACTCTTGAATGATTAAGAACTTGATTTTTGCACATGATCATAGCATTTTGTACTTGACATATTGATGCATTGAGTCGTTAAATTTGGATTCCCGAACTCTGACCTGATTTATGATCTACTTTATTTTGAGATCATGTGCAAAGAGGAGTGAAGTCTCCAAGAGAGGGGTGAAGTCCCTAGGGTGTAAGACCCTGTTCCCAACACGGAATGCTCTGTTCCCACTATGAGATGCTTTGACATGATACCTGTACTTAACAATCTGATGCCACATTGGTGTAAAGGGGAGTGGAATCTCCAAGAGAGGGGTGGAGTCCTCGGGGTTTGAGGTCCTGTTCCTCCTATGGGATACTTGCACTAATGATCTAAATTTTGATGATACTACATACTCTGTGTTTTGCCCTTATGATATATTTACTCTGCGATGTACTTACTTCCCTTGATATTCTATGCTCTGTTATGATTCTTTGATCCGATATGCATTAGTTCCACACATCATCTGCATCATGATACAACATGTCTTAGAATTATGTTTTAAGTTAAATGTTTTGCTTGTGTAGTTGAAATGAATATAAATTTTGTATCATTTTCAAATCTATGTATCAGTTCTATGAATCAATGAGACAAAATGTGATTTAGCATTTTTTTTCTCCCTACTGAGCTTGGACTGTAGCTCATTCCTCGACTATACGTCCTAGTTGCAGGTGTAGAACCAGAAGGGAATCCAGAAGTAGAAGAGGATCCCGACTATAATCCAGAAGAGGAGGAAGAGCTGGCACCCGAGAAGTTCTTCCCTTGATCGTCTCTTCTAGAATTTTGTCATAGTGTGGACAATTGTACTTTTGATACTTGGCACAATTTTTTTGGATTAAATCTTTTGTATAGTTTTGCATAGATTTAAACCACTGTTTAGGTGATGGTCAGTCGTCACCGGTGGTTTGTATAGTTTTGCTTATTTTGGAAATGATAGAAATCTTATGTGATCATGTCATGTGCTGATCATGTTAGGGGTTTTATTACTTGCTTTCGCACTTACATAGAATTATCTGGGGCTTGATTGCCCGATCTTCCTAAACTATATAATCGGGGGAAAATCGTGCTACCACAGTTGTAGTAAAGCATCATGATACCAAAGGTGTTCCATATTCGGATTATGATCTATGATCCGATGACACGACTTTCCTAAAAATTTCCTGTGGGGAAAGTCGGGCCATCACAGGTGGTATAGGAGCTTTAGGCTTTAGGTCTTCTGGAGACTAGAGTTATGGCTTAGGTTCAAAGTAATGGCATTAATTTTTGTCAGTCCTTAGGCTAGATTCTTACGATCACCATGATTGAGCTTTTGCTTGATCATGACAGGTCAGCATGTCTTTGAGAGGTGGACCTCTCAGAACTGTCTGTACTCGAAGGACGACATATAGTGAAGGAATAGCTACTAGTCCAAATGCTACTCCTCTAGGCAACAACAACAACAATACCTCAGGAGTAGGGAACACTGTTGGCAATACCTCAGGAGTAGGAAACAATACCGGGAATGACCAACAGCTACTAGAAACCATGGTGATACTTGCAGAAAGAGATCAGCCGTCTGGTTTCTAAGAGTTCAGGAGGATGAGGATTCCTAGTTTCTATGGTCAGACAGATCCGTTGGAAGGCGAGAAATGTTTAAAATAGATGGAAAAAATTCTCCAAAGAGTTAGGTGCACCGAAGAATAGAAAGTGAGGTGAGCCTCCTTCCAACTCGAAGGAGAGGTGGATTTGTAGTGGAAATCCGTCGAAAAACCCCAACACCAAGGACACCATGGGCATGGGCAGAGTTCACCGAAGTATTCAATGAGAAATACTTCCCCACCCCTGAGCAATACCAAATGGAAGTTAAGTTCGTGACTCTGGAGCAAGGGCAAATGACAGTACGCGAATATGAGGTCGAGTTCACCAGGCTCTCTAGGTTCACACCATTACTAGTGGCCACAGAACTAATGAAGGCTGAAAAGTTTTAACGCGGCCTGAAGCTGGTTATCAAGGAGAGGATTTCTTTGTTTGAGGTGACGACCTATGCGCAAGTTATAAGATTTACCCTCATCGCCGAACGGGACGCTGACAGTATGTATAAGAGGAGAAGAACAAAATCGAAGTTGAAGAAGTCGGACCCAATCATATAACTTGGAGCAGGCCACCAAAAGGCCAAAATTCTTGCTACCGCCACCCTCCCAGCCTACTCAAATGACATCTTCAAGGCCAATCACTTTTGAGTCCACCAAGCCTTTCCGCATGACTAACCCTTCGACCACGGGAGTATCAAGGGTTCAACAAACCTCTCGTGCTGCCTCCTTCGCACCAATCGAATCATGCACGAAGTGTGAAAAGTCACATAAAACCAAAGAATGTCGAACGGGAGCATGATTCAAATGCGAAAAAATGGGGCACCAGATTAGGGAATGCCCTGAAATGAAGATGGATGCAACAACAAAGGCACTTACTTAGAGATCTTCATGGCTTATGGTACAAGGCCGAGCTTATGTTGTTTCAGCATAGGATGCCTAAACTAGCAACGATGTGATCCAAGGTATGATTTCCTATGGATTGTCAATCTAGTTTCCTTTATTTTAGATGGAGAAAGTGCATAAAATAAAATGGTCCTTGAATTTGCTACGCTTGAATGCCATGATGTTTTTGTGTGTACACCTAATTAAGTAATATGCATGAAACCTAGGTACCATTCACATGTACCAGAAGGGAAACATTTGTTCTCATAAAGCACGAGTGTTGACAGACCCGAGGTCTACCCACTCTTTTATCACACCTCAATTCACAGCAGAATTAAGTGTCACTGCCGAGCCTCTAGAGTTTATCCTAGCAGTGTCAATTCTAACAGGGAACTCTGTCAATACGGAAACAGTGTGTCAATCGGTCATCGTCGCCATAAAAAATCATGAGACAATGACTGATTTGATTTTGCTAGATATGAAAGGATTCGATGTAATCCTCGGCATGGATTGGTTATCCACCCAGGAGGCTAATGTTGATTGCCTTATGAAGATAGTCACTCTCTGCCCTAGGAAGGGCAAATCATTCAAATTCTATGGCACCCAACCAATTTTTGCACCCTTGATATCTACTATTCAACCTGAACGATTACTAAATAATGGTTGTCTCAATTATCTCGCGTTCATACAAAGTCAAAAGGAAGAGAAGGTTCACATTACTAACATTCCTATCACATGCGAGTTTCCCGATGTATTTCCTGAAGAATTATCGAGTTTATCACTAGACAGAGAAGTTGAATTAACAGTAGACTTAGCTCCAGGCACGAAGCCGGTGTTGAAAGCTCCATATCGCATGACACCAGCCGAATTGAAAGAAATTAAGGAGCAGTTGCAAGAACTTCTCGATAAGGGATTTATTAGACTGAGTGTTTCACCATGGAGAGCACCCAAGCTGTTTGTCAAGAAGAAGGATGGATCCATGCAGCTCTATATCAATTATCGGCAATTGAATAAACTGATAATAAAGAATCACTGTCCACTTTCAAGGATTGATGACCTCTTTGATCAGTTGCAAGGGGATAGAATTACGGTTGAGTTACTACCAGTTGAAGGTGAAAGCTGAAGACATTCTAAAAATAGCCTTTCGCATGAGATATGACACTATGAGTTACTAGTGATGCCATTCGGGCAGACAAGTGCACCAACAGCCTTTATGTACCTGATGAATAGAGTTTTCGAGCCTCATCTTGATTAGTGTGTGGTGGTCTTTGTGGATGATATCCTTATCTATTTGAAGAAGAAAGAACACGAACAACACTTGCGTGTAGCTCTCCAAATGCTTCGCGACCACCAACTATATGGTAAACTAAGCAAATACAAATTTTGGTTGGAGCAAGTGAGTTTTCTGGGACATGTCATTACAGAAGTTGGTATAACCGTAGACCCAGCAAAGATTGAGGTTGTGGTGAAATGGGAGCAACCAAAGACAGTGATAGAAATACAGAGTTTTCTGGGGTTAGCTGTATACTACAGGAGATTCGTTGAAGGATTCTCTATAATTGTTTGACCACTCATGCAACTCACTAGAAAGAATGCCAAATTTGAGTGGACCGAGTCGTGTGAACAGAGCTTTCAAGAGTAAAAAAGAAGGTTGACCTCTACGCTAGTACTTGCCATACCATCAGGCAGTGGGGGATTCGTAGTATTCAGTGGCGTGCCACATAGTAGGCTAGGCTATGTACTGAATCAAAATGACAAAGTCCTTGCCTATGGTTCACGGCAATTGAAGGACCATGAAAAGAATTATCCCACACATGACCTCGAGCTGGAAATAATCGTCTTTGCCTTAATGATCTGGAGGCACTATCTCTATAGTGAGACGTTTGAAATATTTATCGATCACAAAAGCCTCATGTATCTGTTCACCCAGAAGGATCTGAATCTGAAGCAGAGGAGATGGATGAAATTTCTTAAGGATTATGATTGCTCTATTCAATACCATCCAGGAAAGACAAATGTGGTGGCAAATACATTGAGCCGAAAGTCATCTGCCCTGCTATCACACCACATCATGAGAATTTGCAGATGGCATTTAGTTGAGGATTTTACCTTAATTTTCACAACATTTGATGTGAAGAAATCTGGAGCCTTAATGGCCAACCTTACTATTCTCTCAACACTCTATGATAAAATTCGTGAGCAGCAATTGATCGATGAGGAGCTTGCAACCATTAGACAACAAGTAGTTGAGGGAAAATAGCCTGATTTCCACATCAAAGAGGATAGATCCTTACTGCTCAGAGGCCGACTATGCATACCGACTGACATTGATCTGCGATGCACAATTTTAGATGAGGCTCATAAGTCAATGTATGCTATCCACCCTGAGAGTACCAAGATGTATCAAGACCTTAAGGAGAGTTGTTGGTGGAAAGGATTAAAGAAAGAAGTCGCAGAGTATGTAGTAAAATGTCTGGTTTGTCAGTAAGTGAAAGTCGTCCATCGACACCCTTCAGGTCTATTACAACCGTTACCAATCCCTGAATGGAAATGGGAGAATATATCCATGGATTTCATCCTTGGATTGCCGAGAATGCAGAGAAGATATATTACCATTTAGGTAATCGTCGATCGATTAACTTAGTTTGCTAATTTATTACCCTACAGTACGCGGTATACAACTAGCAAGCCCACAGAGTTGTACTTGAAAGAAATAGTCAGACTACACGACATACCTGCTAGCATTGTGTCAAACAGGGACCCTTTGTATACATCACTATTCTGGCAACATTTCCAAGAAGGAATGGGCTCAAAGTTAGAATTCTGCTCAGCATTTCACCCCTAGACCACTGGACAAGCTGAAAGGGTGAATCAGATGATTGAGGACATGCTGAGGGCTTGTATGCTAGACTTTCAAGGATCATGGGATAAACACTTGCCTATGATCAAATTTGCATACAACAACAACTACCAGGAGAACATCGAAATGGCTCCTTTCGAAGCACTTTATGGTCGTCGATGTAAATCTCTGATCCACTGGGAAGAGGTTCGAGAACGAGTACTGTTGGGGCCGAAACTCGTCGAAATCATGGATGAGGCCATTCAAATCATTCGTAAAAGATTAAAAGTCACTTAGAGCCGACAGAAAAGCTATGCCGACGCAAGAGAACAAACGTCAAGTATTAGGTAAACTTGATTCACATTGGTGTTTTATGTTTCAAATTAACTGCGTATAATACTAACACCCACGTTCTTTTCAGAATGGAGACCACGTTTTCATCAAAATTTTACCAACTAAGGGCTTGATGCAATTCGGGAGATGTGGGAAGTTAAGTCCACGCTACATTAGACATTTTAAAATACTAGGTCGAGTTGGCAAAGTGGCATATCGAATCACTTTACCTCCGCAACTGTCCAGTGTGCACAACATGTTCCATGTATCAATGTTGCAGAAATACATGAGAAATCTGACACACGTATTGAACTATCAGCCGATAGAAATCCAAGAGGATTTAACTCTGACCGAAGAAATGATGCAAATCTTGAATTATAAAGAACAAATATTAAGGACCAAGCGAATTCAACTGGTGATGGTATAATGGCGAAATCGCTCTACCGCCGAAGCCACGTGGGAACGTGAGAAAGAAATCCGTGACTAATACCCATGTCTGTTCAATTAAGGTCAATCACATTTAAGAGTGCTCGTAAGGTAAGAAATTGAACATGGTTGGTGTATATTTAACTAATGTCCACACTCGTTGATTTTGCAAGATTCAAATGTTAATTGTGCCTCTATGACATCGATGTAAACGGGCAACAGTAGATATAAAATGTTGGAATTCCAATGCGATGGTACTTGAGAATAAATGTATGATGAAAATTATGAGTTCAGCCAGCCCAAACACAAAACAATATAAGCCACAAACTCTGTGCATGTCGTTATAGCGAGATTGAAGCTCAAGCAGTGATAGCTTCAGCAGTTCCAAAACTCGCTGCAGTGAAATTAATAGTCGCTGTAGCGACTGATGAGATTTAAAAGGGGGTCAAAACCCCAAAATTTGTCATTTTTGTAATTTCAAACCAAAAGCTTTCCTTTTTCTCTTCTCCCGGGCAAAACAAAGTACTATTTACCTTCAAATACGCAATTGCTTCACGTTACCTTTGACAAATCTCCATCAATAAGGATTCAATGATTCGTTGTTCGCATTGAGCTAAAACCCTATATCTCTCCCTGTTTCAATTTTTATTCTTTTAAATGGCTTCAAAGAATAAATCCACATCAAAACTCTCGACTGTGAGAGCAAAAGCTTCTAAGCATTCAAAAGACAGTACGCTGCCAATTTCCGATCCTCCACCGATTCGACAACAACCCATCGCATGGTGGAACACGAAAGCTTTTGAACCGGAATGGTCCTTTGACCAAGATATATTTATCAACGATGATACGATTGCATGGTCGATAAATTACATTAGGCAAGCCAGATTGGAGGTGTTACGTACACCCTTCCACACGCATTTGTACCCCCGCCTAGTCAGATTATTTTTCCAAAACTTAAAAATGGGGGAAAGTGGCTAGCAAATGATCATCGAAATTGATGGTCGAACATTCCATCTTAATGTCTGCGACATTGGCAAAGTGATGCGCTGTCGCACACATTTCGTAGAAAACCAGGGCCTCCTACCACCGCACCCCAAGGAAGTGCCATTCAATCACATTGAAACCAAAGTGATTGGTGGTAGTCATGGATTCGGCAAATCGGTAAGATGGACCCAACTGTCGGCCAAGATGTGGTTGTTGGATGACATCTTGTGGAAAAATCTCTACCCCGTCCAACACGATCAAGAGAGGCGAGACACCCTCCTACATGCCCTATTTTCTGCACATGACGATAGGTGATTTAATGCACCACAAGTCATTTGGGAAGGCATCAAATATGCCCACGAACATATGGTAAACACCACACTCAAGCCATTAACCTCCATCCCATATGCCCGCCTTATCTCCCACCTTCTAGAGGGGCATGAGGATGATGAGAATGATGACCCCTATGTTGTACTGGCCGACGAACTAAGAAAAACTAATAACACTCTGAGTTACACCAAAATGATGTGGCGCATGAGTTACCAAAGGTGCCTGGTAGGTGTTCGATAGTTGGCAGAGGGGGTTCACCAAGAAGAGATAGCTCAACCCCAAGTGCCACCACTGCAACAAGTGCCAGTTCAACCTCAGCAGTCACCTCTCCAAGAAGGGGACGTCCTCACGCTGACCAAATTCAATAGGAAAATGGAGGTATTGCACCAGCAGAATTATTTGTTGCACCGATGACTAGACTTCCAGGAGGACATCCTCTTGCACCTGATAGAGAAGGCATAGCCGACCAACTACACCTCATTCGTAGCTCATGCAAGGAAGTATACGATGGAGTATACCACAGGAGCATCTAGTTCTATACCAGGTGCATCTACTTTGGGGTGAGACATCGTGAAAAGCAGGCAACAGAGTAGCCTGGTGAGCATACTAATCAATGAACCGTCGGTGCAAAAATTCTCTTTTTAGCTTTTGCGTTGTAATGCATTAAACAATAGTTAACTCATGTGTAGGAATGGTTAATTCTAGTTTTAAAAGATAATAGTAAATGAATTGGCTGAGTCTTTGGGAGAGACTATGACCTTTAGTTAAAGATGTACATTTTGTCATAACATAGAAATGCCTTGAATTATGGAGGGATCAATGGGTTCAACTGTTAAAACCGGTAGTTTGTGAATGTCTGCACAGAGTTAATGTATTCCTACTTATGAATTGTGGTTATGAATGGCACAATTGAGTTACAATAGTTTATTCTCTTTTGTTATGACAACTCCATAAACAATGGTCAATTGGGTTTCTTTAAATCTCAGTTATGGATAATTGAAAAATTTGTGGCTATAAGTTTCTTTTGGGTTAAGAACAATTTCAGATAGGCTATAACCTTTACACATTGGGTTTGTGGTGTGAATGCATGGATGGTGGTTAGTATGAAATTTTAGTTCTGTCTTGTGATGATAATGACAGTTGCGACAAGCCTGCAATTTTGTAAAACACTATGTCAAATGTTTGGTAACAAGATTATGCTCTACACTTTTGCTAATGCGGAAGGTCGTGGATAGTTAGTAATGATGGTTGAATTGTTTCTATAAAAGATTAGAAAACTCTGGTTTGTGATTAGTTGTGAACGTGTGGTCGTAAGTTTTGTATTTGGAATGGTTCTAACCATTTAGTAAACTTTAGAGAATTGGATAATGACATTTTGAATCAAAGATTTTTGGCTGATGAATAATGGACTGCAACTTTAGTTTATTACCACCAATAAATTTGTGGCACCCAATACATTAAATCCCTTATGATATAGGTGACACTTTGTAAAGCAATTAAAAGAGCCTCATCGAAAATGTGAAATTCCAAGGACAGACCTAACTTGGATTGGGGTGCCATCATAACTTTTTGAAGTGTAACTTATTTGACAGCCCTGAACTCCCATGAAAAATTTTTGAGGACAAAAATTCTTTTAAGGGGGGGAGGATGTAATATCCTAAATTTTGGGCCCTAAAATCATAGAAAACGGACATGTATCCGATTTTGTACAAGGTGCACGCCCTAAATTCCATAGCAATTATTTTGCTGGGAATGTGTAATCTGTACTTAAGCTTAAATATGAACTCGTTTAACTAGTACATAGGCTCCTTGAGAGCATCGCTGATAAAGGGCTTGGTTTGTAACCAAGAGGTCATGGTATCAAAACATGTGGGGAGTTATTTTAGGCCCCTACACTGTTGGTTAAATTGCTTGTGTTGTTATTTTTATTATTAAAAATATGGTAAAAACATGGCAGCAAAAAAAAATCAAGAAGGGAGAGCACAATGGAGTGAAACAACATAAAAATAGCAATCTAAACATACAGTCCTATAAGATTCAGTGTTGTTGTAGCATGCTTTAATAAGAGTTTGTCCTACAGGGAGTGATGTTCTAAGGCACAAGAGTTGTATAGTAAATCTCCAGATTTGGCTACAAATTTGGAAACTCTAAACCTACACTAGAAAGCAAGGTAAAGAGAGGGTGTTTAGGTGTCACAAAGCTAAACTAAACTAAAAACATAAATAAAACTATAACTAAAGAAAGGGGTAGAAGAGAGTGAATGTGGTGTGGTGAAAATAAAATAAAATTGGGAGAGAAGTAGGCAGCTATGTGCTATCCCTCAATGCAACTTAGATAAAGATGCTGGATCTACAGCTATTCTTCACTTGGCTACAAGCTCAAGTGCAAGGTAAAAGATTCCAACCTAACTCTAAAGTATGGACTGATCTTAGGGTTGTATTTTGTCCACTTAAATGGTCACAAAATATCCCTGGGACTGCATCCGGTGAATGGACTAAAGCTGAAGTAGGAAAATCATTACAGACACTATGTTTATAAGGCTACAAGCTCATGCATCCATAGAAGCAAACAGTCTATGAAAATCAGGTAAAAATTACAAGAAATCACAAATTGAATGAGACCTTGAAAATCAGTAGTCTCTCACTTGGATACAAGCACAAGTGCAGAGAAAAACAATCCAACTCAATCTTATGATCTAGACCAGTCTTAGGGCTATACCCTACCCACTAAAATGGTCACAGCGCTCCTAGAGGTTATCCCAATTACCAAGGTTAGAGATAGAACAAAAATACTACTGCTACCACTATGGTTGCAAGGCTACAAGCTCATGCAACCATAGGTGCATAAAACCCATACAGCTCTAGGTGAAGAGCATAAAAAAATATAGATTAAATGAAACATTAAAAAATGACATTTCATTGAATATAATGGACTTACAATGATCTTCCCTCAAGGCAGTGACTTGTCTCTCTGGTATGTATTATAATTATATTCAAGTCTTAACCTATTGCAAGTGCATAATGGAAATTATAGTACTAGCATTAGGATCGTTTCCACGAGGAAGTTTATTATCTTATTAATTCCATTAATTCTTATCTTTATCTAAATCCTTATTTAAAAAACTAAGATTTTCTAATCTACTAAAAAAATATGAATAAAAGAATAGTTGTTTAAACTAAAGTGCATAAAAATAAATCCTAATCCTCCTTCAGATTAAGGTCGTCAATCTTAATCTTCAGCTATCGGATATTTATAAAATTAAATAGTACCGTTATACCATATATCAAGTTTCCTAGCATTGGTCATCAATCAAGTCTAAGATGCTATCAATGCAGATTTAATCTAATCAACAATCAACTAGAAATTTGGGCGTCAATCAAACTCTAGCAAACTGAATATGGAAAAGTAAAAACCGTTACACTAATCTACAAATTCTAACCTGAGTCGTCAATTCAAATCAAAACTTGGAGATGTTTACCAAATAAATAAATCTAAACTAGGAAGCAAATAAATATATCCTTCACCCCTCAGCCGTAGTCGTCAATTGCTCCTGAGAAATTACAGATATCTATACTAATCTTCAACACTCAATTGCAATCGCTAATTGCTCTTGAGAAACTTTTGATATCTAAACTACTCTATTAGTATACACTACTGATCGAAAGAAAATCCAACCTCAGTCGTCAATTGATGCTGAAATTCTTTGATGCTTATTCCTATGTCGAACCCTCTTATTTATAGATTATAAGGGGTCGGTTTACAAAGATCTAGTTTTAATAAAAGAAAATACTAAAAACAAAATTATCCTAATATAACTCTAATTCCTAATTTTATCTTTTCTTGATTCCTTTAGTTGATGCACTTCTAGATTGTTCTTTATCGAGCAGCAGCAGAGTCCATTAGAATATAAATTTTTATCAATCTTCGCAGATCCGTAGTTCATCAGACTTCTAATTATAGGAGTCTTCTAATTTTGAATATGGCGGTGATAGTTCTCACTCACGTGATCAGCAACAACAATAAGGAGGAAAGCTTCTATTATGGGAAATCGTAAATCACAATTTCTCATTTTCTTCTTTTTCTTAGAAAATTGCTAATCACAATTTTCTATCTTTCATAGCTTCCTTATAGTTGATGATTCTCGGAATTACACTTTATCGCTTTTCTCTTTTTGTCTCTTTTGAAAAAATCGTATTTTATGATTCTCCGGCTTCAGTAGCGGTAAATCATCTTTTTCGGTCAATCATTTCTCTTATTGCCTTTTGAATTCATTTTGACAAGGATTAACAGTTAGGCTCTAATTTATTGCTTATCTCTAATATTTGCACATCAGTAACTCGTTAGTAGCAAACAAAGTCCTAGCATCATTAAGTTAAGGGTGATAAAATGATAAATTATGTCACTGATCAGGCAGCAGTCTTTGCAAACACTCAAAACTGCTCACTAATTTATTACAAAACCAATTGCAAAACTGAAATTAAACCTAGCTACTACAAAGCGTTAGCTAGCATGGATGCTGAGCTAAGGAAGAGGAGAAAAGAAAATAACCCCTAACCTAAAAATAAAACTCTAAAAGTGAGCACAGGCTAATCCTGACTCTCTTCCCAAGACAGCCTATAGTTGTATTTATACAATCCATAAAGCATTTACAAGTTTTAACTAATCAGAAAAATGACATAAATAAATAGTTTGGAGCTGCTATCATGGCCCTTTTGTGGCCAAGTGATGCTTTGGGGAAGTAGGGGATAACTTAGCGCCTTGGGATGTGTGCCCTAGGTAGAGTGGAATCCTAAAAATGCCCTTGAATGCTTGAATGCACCTGTTGGAACCCGTGCCTTGAGCAGATGGCTTCAGCACTTTAGTTCTCGAGCTTCAGACAACTTCAAACTTATATCTCGAGCAGTTCTCGAGAGGCTGAAAATGCTGCATTTAAATGGTTGAGAGGCTAGTCGAGTGGCTTGTTTGAAGTTGAACTACTCGACGCATAAAAGACAGTACTTTTAAGTGCTTGAGTGGTTTAAAAGGAGCTCTATAGGTTCAAGTTTGCAGCTGAGTAACTGCTCGAGTGGATTAATGAACTGCTCGAGTTCACTATTAGCTTCAGGTGTCCAGGCCTCTAGCTCGAGAGGCTCAATGAACTGGTTGAGTGCATCAATGGATGCACTGCAGCTGCTCGACAGGATCACTCATCTACTCGAGGGCCTGGTTTCTCAACAATTGCAGCTCGACAGGTTGCACTAAACTGCTTAAGAGTGTGGTTGCTGTAGGTCCACAGCTCGAGTGGCTCAATATAGATGATCTTCAAGGCTCTGAACTGCTCAACTGCCTTAAATGGAGCTTCAGCCAACTGCTTGAGTATGTTAATGCAGTAATAAAGTGCTCGAGTTCAGAAATAGCAGCAGCTGTGTTGCTTGTGTAGTTTACTTTCCAGAAAAAGTAGTTGCTCAACAGCAGTCTCTTGCCTCAGTAACGTGGCTTGCAAGCAATAGCTGCTTGACAGCTTGAGTAGATTGTAGCATAAGCTAATCAATAGGTTGGATAAAATATAAACTGCACAAGTAGGTGCTGAGTACAATGCTGCAACTCTAGCTGCTAGTTGGCACTATGTTCCACTCAAAGTATTGCCTTGCTGCATACATAAAGTGCTCAAGATGTTGTTTGCTGTAATGCTGAGAACTAAATTGCTGCACACTAAAATATTCGAAATGTTGTGTGCAGCTGCTCGAATGAAAGTGCTGAAGCTATAATTTTCTCCACAGCTATTCTATTTGATCCACTGTAGCAGTGTACTAAACTTGGGCTCCACTTCTCTCTCTCAACAAGTCTCTTGGGACCCCAATGCATGCAAAACACCCCCAATCGTGTGAACCATCATAGTGCAGCCAATGTAATTCCCATCAACTCTATTGTTTGACTCAAAATTCTTTCTTCTTGGCTCTAAAATGATGGATTGCTATAGTAAGCTGCAATTTATTGCTAGCTATAAAAACACACTCAAAAATCAATATTAACTAGCTCAAAGGTTCAATAAAGGCTAGGTTAGGAGGTGAAAAGTGGCATTTTTCAGTGATTAACATACACAGTACTAGATGTGTCGACTGGACATTGAATTAGAACGTTAGATATAAAACCCATTCCCTCACAAAATTTCATGCGTTTCATGTCCATGTTGGAGAAAGAAGAACTAGCCTTGTGAGGAGGAGAGAAACCACCTCTTTTCTTCAATGTTTTGAGAACCAACCGTCGAGTTTTGATCCACCCATTCACCTTCCACTTGGAAAACCTCTGCGAACCCGACCAACGCAATGCTGTTTCAATCTTCAAACTTTCTTGAACGAGAAATCGAACGGTAGGACGCTCAACCGCTGATAATTCTGACACTGATGATCATAAACTCCTCATGCGAATAATCTATGTAGGTAAATGTCTTTACATGATCTTCTAAACCTAGATTCTTGAATTTTAGGATCTGATTGTGTCATTTCTAAATCCCATGCAACGAATTTGCGAGGATCAGATGCGTGAGAAGCGTAGACGTAAGTTTCTCCGATTATGATGATTTCGGATGTTGCATGAGCCAGATTTTGAGGTAGAAGTTCACAATTTAATCTTATAACACTAAAATATATTAGATTGAATGCTTGGGGATGGAAGTTAGGCAAAGAAATTAGGATTTTCAAACTTAGAAGATAAAGACAAGGGGTTGCGAGTTCTGAAGAACACATTGCAGCGACATTGCAACCTTGCGGCAGCGAAGTCCTTCCTGAACCACTCGTTGCAACGAGTGCTACATGGAATTTTAGGCTAACAACTGCATGGGAAAAACTCATTGCAACGAGTTATGTGTGCCACTTGAAATCTAAGGATCTCGCTGCAGTGACCTTGGGAGCTCACTACAGTGAGATGCCCTGTTCCTGAATGTGTATGTTTTTGCCTGCTAAAGCTAAAAGGACCCCATCTCAGACAAAATTCTCTTCACTGATATATCATATATGAACATTGTATGCTCTAGGATAAATATGGCAGACCATAGATGGGATCTCAGCCTCGATTCATGCAATTAATTTAGCAAGACTCCGACATTAAGGTAGGAAAAATCTCATTGCCTGATTTTATTATTCCTCATATCATGGCAACTGATATGGTTATCAAATGAACTCATGTTTTTAGCACTGTCTTGCACATGCATATTTGAAACACTTGAATGATTAAGAACTGGATTTTTACACTTAATCATAGCATTTTGTACTTGACATTTTGATGCATTGAGTCATTAAATTTGAATTCTCAAACTCCGACGTGAGTTATGATCAGTCTGATTTTGAGATTATGTGCAAAGAGGAGTGGAGTCTCCAAGAGAGGGGTGGAAGACCCTGTTCCTGCCACGGGATGCTCTGTTCCCGCTACGGGTTGGTTTGAAATGATACCTGTACTTGACAATCTAATGCCACATTGGTGTAAAGGGGAGTGGAGTCTCCAAGAGAGGGGTGGAGTCTCCGGGGTTTTAGGCCATGTTCCCGCTACAGGATGCTCAGTTCTCGCTATGGGATACTTGCACTAATGCTCTAAATTTTGATGATACTACGTTCTCTGTGTGTTGCCCCTCTGATATATTTACTCTCCAATGTACTTGCTTCCCTTGATAATCTATGCTCTATTATGATTCTTTGATCCGTTATGCATTTTTTCCACATATCATCTGCATCATGATACGACATGTTTTAGAATTATGTTTTTAGTTAAATGCTTTGCCTGTGCATTTAACATGAATATAAATTTTGAATCATTTTCAAATCTATGTATCAGTTCTTTGAATCAGTGTGACCTGCAAGATACAGGGCCTATTATAGCAAGTTTTGATAAGTAAGAGTTTGTCTCACAGAGAAGTTGATCTAGAACCTAAAAATGGGCTATAATAGTAGGCCTCCAGATTTGGCTACAGATCTGACAATCCTAAAGAAAGGGAGCTGGGTGTCATGATTACACTAAATTAATCTTAAAAATAGAGAAATAAAATATAGCCCTATCCTAAAGAAAGGGTTAAGAAAAAGATGGTGATGGTGTGTACGAAAATAAAATATAAAAATTGGTGAGAAGTAAGCATGCTAAGTTCAGAGTTAAAACAGTAATGTAACTTAGATTTAGTCTGTCTCTGCAGTGCTCCTTGCTGAGACGCTATCAAAAGGCTCAATAAGGTAGAAATATCTAGTCTATCTCATGCTATTTGGGGTGCTCTTAAGGCTATAGGCTTTCCACTCAAATGGTCACAGCCTATCCTATAGAGTCTATCAAATCCCATTAGTTAAACCAGAAGTTGCCCATCTAGTCCAGAGGAGTGGACTGATCATTTCTCTAGCCACTAGACCAGATCAAGCCATGAATACTATTGTAGCACTATGTAATGCCTGTGCTATAAGCTCCCCAAATCTGTGCATAGATCTGGCTGACATCCATAGGTATTCCAACACATAAGATCCTAAGTGCTTTGCTAAGGCCAACGACTCACTAGTGCCCATAAAAAGGATCATGCAATAGGTTGAATAGGGCTTTAGATTCAGCTAGGCATTGGTACAAACGACCTGTAATGACTTAGCCACAAGCTGTAATTATTACAAAGAGATCATATCTAACATCTGAAATCGACTAGGTAAAATAGATGGGAGCCAGTTCCTGTACAAACCTCCTCACAAGGCTCTAAAAACTCATGTGCAGGGGAGAAGAATCCTTCTCAAATATGTGAATGGACCCAACCTTGAGGCTATACTCTATCCACTCGAATGGGCACAAGGTATCCGATTGGTCTGTCCATGCCACAGAGGCCTGAGAAAGAACATGAAAATTGTTGCAACCATCATGGTCCATAGGCCTTCGGGCTCCCCAGATCTCACTACAGATCCAACATTGCTTTTCATGGAGCTATCAAACTAAGGAAAATCAGATGGTAAACAATAGATCTACTAAAAATTGAATGGGCTAGTCCCAAATATATGGATCCTATAGACATCTAAAGAAACCATAAGATCTTTAGATTCGATTAGGCATTAACAGCAATCCATTGATAAATATAAAACTTGTAATGAACTGCCTCCAGGCTGTAGCCTATACACAACTGCTCATCCACAATCCCAATGTATACAAAACCTATTACAAACTAAAATAAAACTAAATCTAGCTGCTTACAGAGGGATTAGCTAGCAAGTGCAGGACTAAGAGAGAAGAAAAAGGAGAAAAAGAGGTGATCGAACCCTAACCCTAGCCTGCTGGAGCTCTCAGCCGACAGAGGATGAAAAGAAGGGTTGATGATAAAACTAGACTCTAAGTGTAGCTTATATTCTCTGTCCATACAGCCTTGGCTTTGAAGGGATTAACCCTAATTTTTCTAGCAAATGTGGCACTGTTACATCCCTTGAATGCATTGAGTCGTGCACCTCGAAATCTATGCCTCGAGATGTGTGCCCTAGCCTTGGGAAATTCACAAAAGATCCTTGAATTAAAACTGAGAAGTGGGGAGCCTGTGCTTCGCAGGGCAGGCATATGCATTCATTGATTCACACAATTGTAGGGCCTTCACGGAGTAGCTTTTCGTTGGTGGGAAGTGCTCACTCGCGTAGTTAATCTTCAGTTAATCATGCAGTTCCTTTGCATTGTAATTCTGTCGTGGAGATGATCTGGAGTGCCTATACTTCTCGCGCAGTAGAGCTTCAGAAGCTCTCTCTCTCACTAGGTACTGGTGCAATTATGCTCCTGTACTCGCGTAGTAATTAGTACGGCTTCAGAGTGTGCGAGATCTGCATGAGGAGAATTCTGGGCGTCTCTCTCTTCCAGGGCCACGCACGACTCTGCGAGGTGAATTTTAGTTTAGTTCACACATGGGCTCGCTATGTTCTTCGCGCAGTTGCTTTAAGGCCTGATCTTTGCGACCACAAATTCTGAAGATTTTAATCCGCGAGATCTTTGCTATGTCTTCACAGCTCTCCTCTTAGCTGCGCATCCTATCTGCGTGAGGGCATCTTCCACTGCATCCTTAGCTTCATGAGGGAGCTTCTCAACTCTGCGAGATCTATCTTTCTATGCTCTGCTGCATTACACATGCTGCTTTTATAGTTTCTCCATTATTAGCCAACTTCATTCATCTGCTAGGCTTTTGGTCAATGATGATCAGCACCTGGTCACCGTGGTGAGCACTACCAGAATGTTCCATTAGACTTTGGTTCAGCTGTCATCTTTACATGTCTTCTTCCTCTTCTTTGGGCCAATAAGGATGGATTTTGTATTAAGTTGCATAGATTATTGATAACTACAAAACACACTTAACAAATGATTATTAGACTGCTTCAAGGTCTATCAAAGGCTAGGTTAAGAGATGAAAAGTGGTACTTTTCAGTGAATAACACACCCTCAAACCTAATCTTTGCTAGTCCTTGAGCAAAGGAAAATTTAAAATAATTATTCTAAGAATTTAAATGCCACTTTCGTAGGGAGCACGGATACATTTAGCATATGTACCAAGCCTTTTAAACCCCTAAGTGATCCCTAGTGGAGGAGTGAAGTCTCCTAAGGGTTTTCAGTGAAGGTACCCACAAACTTCACCATTAAAACAGTTAAAAGTAGTGCAGTTAATTACAAAACAAATTTCAATGAATAAAGTCTTAGTCCACACCTATCCTTTTAAAATCAGAAGAAATTACAACAGTAATGCAGCCATTTAAAACTCAAAAATCAACATGCATGTGCATCACTACCAATTAGTTCACATTAGGGATACAATGTGCATATAATCAGTACAAAGCTTGCCTTAAATTCAAAAATCAGGTTGGATACAACTCCAAAGAAGTTAAAATTCAGACCCAATTCTCACCAGGGCTATCTCTCA
The DNA here is from genome assembly GCA_021018995.1 of Chloranthus sessilifolius. NCBI lineage: Eukaryota > Viridiplantae > Streptophyta > Magnoliopsida > Chloranthales > Chloranthaceae > Chloranthus > Chloranthus sessilifolius. The sequence goes on along the minus strand of CM037593.1, from coordinate 58,188,342 downwards.
ATCATGAAAATCAAAAGGGTGTTTACATTCTCATCAGCTCAAGACCGGTTACAGACCCCAAATGGGCCTGCAAGCATTAGTATAGGCAAAGCTTCTGATTTCTGACATCCTCATGACTTTTCACTATAGATTAGACAACTTCTCATCTCCACATGACAAATCATTTCACTTTGGATCTATAAGGTGTTTTTGAATGGGTTGTAATGTGGCTTATGAGTGAGGAATATAAAGAATAAAGGGGTAAAAAGGGATTTTAAATTGAGAAATCAGCAAGGTAAGGAGTGATTAATAACTTCACTACCTTCATTTTAGTACAACTTCATCTTACTTGATATATTTTAGAATCAAAGTGGCCAGCTTCTCCTCTTCTTTTTAGATGATGTTCTTCTCTAGACTTCTCTTTCTTTTTCTCATTTTTTCTTTCCTTTTTTTTTTTAAGATGTTTTTTTTTTATGATGATCTGCGACATACAAAATACTAATACACTGCTATTCATATGTTGCTTTTCTTCTCGTCCCACCAAATGTTGAACCACTCTCACTATCTTTAACTCCTCCTTTACCTTATGAATTCCTAGAGTGAGGGTACAGTTGAATCAGGTCAAGAGTTTAAGGTGCAAGTACTCCAGTGTTTGTCAAAGAAAAATAAGATTTTTAAGGGTCAACGAGTGTATACAAAAGGGCAGTTTTAAAAGATTGGATTTTCAGGCTCAAACTATCCAAATGAAGGCCTTGGATCATTTCCTTAATGTCATGAGTGCTGTTAATTAGTTTTGATTTGGAGGTGCCTAACTTCTAGTGAAAAGGTATTGACTCAATCAGTCCTTAGAGCATAAATAATACCAAAAACACTCTTCAAAAGAAATTGATGGGCCCAAATCTCACTAGGTATGATCCTCGAATTAACCCATGGTGTGTATTTTCACATTTTTCTCTCCTCTTAGGTTCACTAAGTACTAACTGAATTTTTTTTTTTTTTATGTTAGCTTCATGGTGGTGTAAAGATTTTAAAATTTTTGGTTTCAACATGTTTGCAAAATTTTTTAATTTTTCACAAATTTTCTCATTCTAACAAGTTAGGTGAGAATTGACTTTATTCATCCTAATTAAACCAACAATGTTGCACTAAAGTTAGTTGTTCTATTGGCAGACCTAGCCTGCCACACCCCCAAACCTATGAGGAGTAGTATCCTCACTGATTCAAAGTTATACGTGGATGGGCAGCAGGCTCAAGATATAGACATTAACAAAAGAGGAACTACAAGAGAGAAAAACACGTACCAAACAAAAATAAAAATAAATACACAGAAATAAAGAAAGAATATCTGAAAAAGACATTTAAATATAAGTACAAAATAAAAAGATTATAAAGAGATAGAAAATTATAAACCTAAGGACAATTTAGACATAGCAACAAGACATCCTGTGGAAAACAAAATGGTTTTTCCTCCTATTAAGACCTGAAAAGTACCACTTTTCACCCCTTAACTTAAATCTCTGTTAGACCCTTAGTCATTTAATAAATGTGTGTTAAGCCTATTTTGTAGGTAATAAGCAGCAGCTGCAGATAAGGCCCTAACCATGCCAAGAAGCCTACTTTTGCGCCAGAAGTTCCTCAGAAGAAAGGAAGTTAGACCCAGACAGAGAATTGGCTGCAGCTTAGGCAAAACACAGCAACAACAAATCAAGAAGTGAGCCTCGCGCAGATGTCGTAGGTTCAATTGTTTCAGAGAAAAATGCTTCGCACAATTGTCGCAGGTTTCTAAAGGCAGCACACCAACTGCTCGCGTTGTTCTCGCGTAGATTAATGACAAAAGGGCCTAGAAAGCAGACTTTGCACAGTTCTCGTGAGGCTCAGTTATAAGCACTCGGGCAACACTCACACAGTCTTGCACAGCTCAAGAGAGGAGCATTTAATCTTCACGTGATTCATTGAGGAGAGAGAGCTCCAGGCATTCCTGTGCGCAGTGGCCACGGGATGCAGATCTTCAGGGACCGCTAGCGCAATCCAAATGGATGATGCAATTACTTCGTCGCGAGGATCCCCTCGAGATTCACCATGAAATCAACTACCCGCGTGATTCTCGCACCACTCAAATGGAAAGCGCAATCCCGCGACGACCAGAGAAATCCCGCTATGACTAAAGTATCAGTCCCACGATTGCAAGAGCTCAAGTCAATTCAATCCCATGATGACAACTCTATCACGTGATAAGACCTGGAAACTCTTGCTACCTAGTGAGGCTCGGGATCTTAACTTCCCCCCACTTCTGCAGGGGCAGTCAGGGAACTACCAACAATTAGGGCGCGCACTCCATTGCTCAAATCTCCGTGCACACGCCCTGAGGCATCCAAGAAATAGAAATGGGCCATGATTGCATCAACAAAATTAGGGTTTTCCTAACCCTAATGCTCCCACAGCCGACTGCTATATAAGCCTAAGCCTAGTTTAGATTAGGGAGGGCTATCTTCTTGAATTAGCTGTAGAGTTCCAGTAGGCTAAGGCTAGGGTTTAGGCAATTTCTTTTTCCTTTTTCTTCTCTCCATAGTACAGCACTTGCTGGCTATGCCTTTGTATGTTTATTTGGAACAGTTTTAATGAAGTTTTACAATAGGATCTTATGCATGTATGGGATTGATGTTTGAGGGTTGTTCTGTACAAGGCTGCTACCTTGAGATCTTCCATTGCTAAGTTGTATTGTAAGTAATGGAGGATTATTTTTAAGGATTTATTTAGATCCAAGTGACCTATGTGTCTAGGTTAGGCACATTGCAGGCCTATGCCCCACCACAGGATCCACTAAATCTGAATCCCTATGGGAGCTTGAGCTGGTAGCCTTGTGAACATGGTGGTGGCAGCAATCTACTTGTTCTGTCTCAGACCACTATGAGGAGGATAGCCTCTGTGGATAGTCTGTGACCATTTGAGTGGACAGGTTATAGCCTTAGGGTGAGGCCAATCCACAGATATAAGACAGATTCTTCTTCTCTGTACTTGTGCTTGTAGCCCTGTGAGAGATTGCGCAGAGACAGACTCCCCTGCATTTGTATAGACCCACCATCAGATGGCAGATCTGATCTGGCTGTAGAGATTATAGGCTTCTGCCTGGATCACGGCTGTCTCTCTAAAGTAGTGAGCAGCTAGATCTAAAGCTAGTACTCAAACTCTTGCTGGTCTTGTGTGTCCAGGCTAGTGCACATTGCAGGCCTATGCCCCACACACATAACTTTAGAGGTTGAGGTTCCTATGGATTCTTGAGTTGGTAGCCTGGATGAAGTAGTGCCTACAATGATAAATATGTTCTGACCCATCTATGGACTATGGTTCCCCTATTGGATAGTCTATGATCATTTGAGTAGACAGGTTATAGCCATAAGGGATTGGATAATGTCACAGGGGTGGGTTGGATCCTTTCTCCTCCTTGGTGATAATGTAGCCATTAGACAGGACTTCTATAGCAGCAGATCTGAGTCTGAGTTATAAAATCCATCAGATCTGTACCTAATAGCTTACTTCTCACCCTTATCTATTTATTTTCTCACACTCCATCATTCTTCTCAACCATTTCTGTAGCTTAGGCATTAGGTTACCATAGGATTTAAACAATAGTGACCTTAAATCCCCTTCCATTTAGGATTGCCATATCTGTAGTTAGATCTAGAGGGCCTACTAAAGATGGCTCCCTTGGAGCTTTAGTCCAATTTTTCCTGTGGGACAAATTCTTACTTATTAAAACTTGCTACAACAGGCCCTATATCTTGCAGGTATGTATATTTTTGGACTTACTGCTTTGTATTTTTCAATCCACCTTTGATTTATTTGCACTAACACATTCTTATCACTGTTTTCAATAAAGTTAGCAACAAGCACTTAAAATACCTCAACACCTCCTAGCTCAGTGATATCCTTAACGTGCTGCATGTGGAAGAGGAACTGCATGCCAGGAGAGGGGGAATGAATGGGGATCAGGGAGAAGGATGCTGAGTAGGTGGTGGGGGGATTGAAGAGGATGGGGGGGGGAGAAGCAGGTGGTTCAGTCTTTTGCTTCTTCTTTTTCTGCTTATTCTTCTTCTTCTCCTCCTTAGCCAGGATCCTCTGGACCTTCTCGTACTCATCCAAGAGGAATTGTAGTGGGTCAGGCTCCTTAGGCGGTGGCGGGTCCAACCACATCAGGTAGAATTTGTTTGGTAGATCAGTAGGTTTGTCATCCGCCATAGTTTAGAGTAGGGAAGGACTGTAGAGGTTAGAGGAGAATGAATGAGATAAAGACGAACTACCCTTATATTTAAAGTACTTGGGCGGTGGAATATGAATCGGTATATTAAATCTCACCTCCTTCCAAGCTCAATTGCCATAAAGAAATTAAAGAAAGTTAGTTGGTAATGAATTGTAATTATTATCAGGAATGGTAAGTCGCACAATTCATTATGGGGAATGAAGTTGCACAGTAAATGTTGGGCTACTTTTAGTAATGGGATTTAAGGCAATCCCGCGTTTCACGCAGCTTCCCACAGGTGTTCGCGGAGTAGTAGAATTCTTGCGCAGAACAAATGTACAGTAATAAGAAGGAAAATCGTGCAGAAGAACATAGCTCTGAGAGTACAGAATCAGAACTGTGTGTGCCTCGCGGAGTAGACATTGGGACCGAGCACGCGAAGCAATTCCTCATTTCTCGTGCAGCTTAATTGGTGATCTCCGCGAAGAACAACCATTTGGAGTTTCAGAGATCTCGCGCAATAGAATATTTTGAAATCTGCTTTTCGCGCCATCATGACTTTGCGAGAAAGCTTTGAAATGGCTCGCGATTGTGAAAATTAGGCCATAGAACCCCGCGAGAGACCAACACTCCACCTCTTTTCATGATTTGTGCCCTGGCCTGTGCTTGTATAGTGTCAGACACTCATTTCGCCACCATCAGCATCTATCTTTGTATATGTATCCCCTTTCCAAATGATCATGACCTCCCTCATACCAGCACATGCATATCAAAGATTCAAAATGATAAAATTCCTTCATGCAAACAAATTCTATACAGTTACAGTGCTAGTACCTCAATCACCTAGCAGCAATAAGCATTCATCTCCCATGTTACCGACAAAAATGAACAAGTACTCAAAGCAGAATAAACAAAGCAGATGAAAAGAAATAAATATCCATGATAAAAAAAGTAAATGACAAGTTTCTAATCAAACAAAAATAAATAGCAATTCTAAACAGATATGGCACACATAATACAAAGCTGTGGATCACTGAACAGTGGGAGGTTCATGTAGGTGAATGGTCTGAGGAAGCTCCACTAGTTGTTCTATACAAATCTTGAGCCTCTGACCATTTACTTTCATGATCTGTCCTGATAATGGATCAAGGATTTCCACAGCACTAGATGGGGATGCTTTGATGACAGTGTAAGGTCCATCCCATCTGAATTTCAATTTCGCTAGAAAAAATTTAAGTCTGGAGTTGAAAATCCAAACCTTAGTGCCAGCATTGAATTCCTTTTTTAACAGCTTCTTGTCAAAGAATGCCTTTGATCTCTCCTTGTACATTCTGGCATTTGCATAGGCTTTTAGCCTCATTTCATCAAGTTCTGCAATTTGCAACTTCCTATGAGAACCAGCAGAAGTTAGATTTAAATTCATTGCTTTGATAGCCCAATAGGCTCGATGTTCTAACTCCACAGGTAGGTGGTAGGCCTTGCCATACACCAGCCTAAAGGGGGACATGCCAATAGTAGTCTTGTAGGCAGTCCTATAATCCCACAAAGCATCATTCAGTTTTTGTGCCTAATCCTTTTGATCAGTCCTCACATTCTTCTCTACAATATGCTTAACTTCCCTATTGGAAATTTTAACTTGCCCACTGGTTTATGGGTGGTAGGGAGCTGCCATTCAGTGTGTAACAAAATACTTCTTGAGTAGGTTCGCAAAAGGTCTGTTACAGAAGTGGCTCCCCCCATCACTAATGACAGCTCTGGGGATGCCAAATCATGAGAAGATATTATCCTTTAAGAAGTTAAGGACAACTGTGTGGTCATTGGTCCTTGTGGCAATGGCTTCCACCCATTTGGACACATAGTCCATTACCACAAATATGAAGCTAAATCCCATAGATGAAGTAAAGGGGCCCATAAAATCAATGCCCCAAATGTAAAAAAGTTCAACAACTAGGATGGGCTGCAATGGCATGGAGTCTCTCTTAGAAATGCCTCCAATCCTTTGACATCTCTCACAGGCCTTGCAATGTAAGTTTACATCTCTGAACAAAGAAGCCTAAAGCAGACCACATTGGAGCACTTTTACTGCAGTTTTTCTGTCACTGAAGTGACCTCCACATGCTTGCTCATGGAACATTAAAAGAATATTGTGGAAGTCACTTTCAGGCACACATCTCCTAATGACCTGTTCTGCACAATGCTTGTAAAGGTATGGATCCTCCCACAGAAAATGTCTAACCTGAGAGAAGAACATGTATTTGTCCATCTTAGACCAGTGTGGAGGGATCCTACCAGCAGCAAGAAAATTGACAATGTGTGCAAACCAGAGCACACTAGATTGTAAAGCAAAAAGTTGCTCATCAAGGAACAACTCATTAACAGGTGTTGCTGCGCATTCATCCAGAATAATCCTAGAGAGGTGGTCATCCATCGCATTCTCAACTCCCTTCTTATCTTTTATCTCCAGATTAAACTCCTGCAAGAGGAGGATCCATCTGATCAATCTAGGCTTTGCATCCTTCTTAGCCAGTAGGTATTTCAGGGCTGAGTGATTCTTTAAAAACCACAATCTTAGATCCCAACAAATAAGGTCTAAACATGTCCACAACAAACACTATTGCTAATAGCTCCTTCTCTGTTGTGGTGTAGTTTAGCTGAGCATCAACTACTGTTTTGCTGGCATAATATATCACTGCAAGCAGCTTATCTCTCCTCTGTCCTAAGACAACACCTATGGCCAAGTCTGATGCATCACACATCAGTTCAAAGGGGAGTGAGTAATCTAGGGCCTGGATTACAGGGGCAGTAGTAAGCCACTTCTTCATGCCTCAAAGGCCTCAAGGCATTCAGCAGTAAATACAAATGGCACATCCTAGCAAAGCAGGTGGCACAATGGTTTGGCAATCTTGCTGAAGTCCTTGCTGAACCTCCTGTAAAATCCAGCATGTCCAAGAAATGATCTGATTTGCTTGACAGTCCTGGGTAGCGACAGATGTGAGATCCCGTCTACTTCAACCTTGTCAACCTCAATTCCTTTGTGAGAGACCATATGGCCTAGTACAATACCTTGTGTCACCATAAAGTGACTCTTTTCCCAACATAGGACCAAGTTGGTCTCCTCATATCTTTGTAAACTCTTTCAAGGTGACTCAGACACTGGCTAAAGCTGTCCCCATACACAGAGAAATCATCCATGAAAATTTCTAGGAATTTATCAATCATATCAGAAAAATTGTATACATGTACCTCTGAAAAGTAGTTGGGGCATTGCACAGTCCAAAAGGCATCCTTCTGTAAGCAAAGGTGCCAAAGGGACATGTGAAAGTAGTTTTCTCCTGATCTTGAGAATCCACAGGGATTTGGTTATACCCTGAGTATCCATCAAGAAAATAGTAATAAGCCTTCCCAGCCAGCTTGTCTAGAATTTGGTCAATAAAAGGGAGAGGGAAATGGTCCTTTCTGGTCCTAGAGTTGAGCTTCCTATAATTAATGCACACTCTCCAGCCAGTGGTCTCTCTGGTTGGCATCAACTCTCCAGAATCAGAAGCAACAACTGTGATGCCTGACTTTTTAGGTACCACCTGGATAGGTGACACCCATTCAGAATCTGAAATGGGATAAATCACCCCTGCATCCAATAGTTTTACTATTTCCTTGAGGACTACCTCTTGCATGTGAGGATTTAATTTCCTCTGCATCTCCCTTGAGGGTTTTGCACCCTCATCCAGGTGAATCTTGTGCATGCAAACTGAGGTATTAATGCCTCCAAGGTAAGCTATTGTCCACCCAATTGCTTTCTTGTGCTTCTTAAGAAAATTAAGTAGTTCCTCCTTGTTAAGACTTGAAAAGTGCCACTTTTCACCCCTTAACTTAACCTTTGATTAGACCCATAGCCACCTAATAAGTCCTTGTTAAGTATTTTATGTAGGTAATACCCAGCAGTGAAATAAGGCCAGAAATCCTGCTAAAAAGCCTGTTTTGGCACCAGAAGTCCCTCAGAAGGATGAAGTCTGAATCCAGACCTGAAAATGAGCCTCGCGCAGTCCAGCTGAGCTTCCCAAGACTCTACAACAACTTCTCACGCTGATGATTGACTGAAGAGCTTCAGAAACATAAACTCGCGTAGCTCTCGCGAAGCTCAAGAATAGAACACCTCGCGCAGTCTCACGCAGTTCAAAGTAGACTTCTCTCAACCATGCGCAGTTCACTCAGAACGGCTGAGAAGAGAGAAGAGAGTCAAAAGACCTCAAATTGCCGCTGCAGCCACGCGGATGCAATTCATCAAGAGAGAACTCCTCACAGCTTCTCGCACCATTCAAGAAGAAAGCGCCTCACGAAGGCAAAGCCACCTCACTAAGATCGCAAGACATGAAACCTCACGCAGTTTAGAACTCATCAAAGCCTCACGAACTAACTCGCGAAGCCCAGTGAAGATAAGTGCTCGTAAAGTTCTCATGCTATTCAAATCTATCTTCGCGAAGATCAACCTCGCGACTGCTTAAGCTCCAACCCCACGACATCTAAGGCTCTGATGTCTACTCAACCTCGCGATTGCCTGAAGAGCAAACCAAGCCAACCTCGCAAAGGCAGAAGCTTCAATTTCAAATCATCCTAGCGAAGAACAAAAGCTACCATGCGATAAGTCTGGGAAACAATGGCTACCTAGCGAAGCTCTGAACCTCAAACTTCCATCTCTTCAGCTGAGGACTTTCTAGGAATTTCTAGCGATTAGGGCACACACTCCCACGCTCAAATCTCTGTGCATGTGCCCCAAGGCATCAGAGGATCACTATTTGGCCATGTGGAATCGTTAAAATTGGGGTTTCCTAACCCTAATGCGCTGCCACACCACTGCTATAAATACCCACACTTAGCTTAGGTAGAGGAAGCTTAGAGACTTTCTTTTTTTTCTACATCTTGGAATCGCTAGGAACCCATCTCATTTCTGGGAGACCTGATCTAAGATCGTTTAGTTTTTCTCTTTGTAGTTATAAGTAGTTTTCTTTTTCTTTTTCCTTCTCTCCAAAGTCCAGCACTTGCTGGCTGTGTCTTTGTATGTATTTTGAACTGGATTAATGGAAGTTCTGTAATAGGATATGTACTTTGTGGGATTTGTGTTTGTGTGTGAGACGCTCTGTGCAAGGCTGCTACCTTGTGATCCGCCATTGCTTTGGCTGTATTTCAAGGCAATAAAGGACTGATTCTAAGGGCCATTCAGATCCAAGTGCCTTGTGTGTCTGGGCTGTCATGGTCCTATACAGCCTTAGCCCCACCACAGGACCCACTAGATCTGAAATCCCCATGGGAGCTTGAGCTGGTAGCCTTGTGACCATGGTGGTAGCAGCGATATTCTTGCTTTGTCTTGGGCTCCGTGAGGAGGATAACCACTGGGATAGTCTGTGACCATTTAAGTGGACATATTATAGCCTTAGGGTGATTCTAATCCACCGATCCAAGATGGATCCTTCTTCTTTACACCTGAGCTTGTAGAAGCCTGGTGGGAGATTGTACAGAGGCAGACTCCCCTACATTTGTATAGATTCGCCATCAAATGTTGGATCTGATATGGTTATAGAGATTTTAGGCTGGTGACTGGACCATTGTAGCCTCACTCAAGCAATGTACAACTATATCGAAGGTTGCACTCAGTCTCTTGCTGGTTCTATGTGTCTGGGCTATCATGGTCCTATACAGCCTTAGTCCCATATATAGAGCTTTAGAGAGTGAGGTTCCCTATGGATTCTTGAGCTGGTAGCCTGGATGAAATAGTGCCTGCAATGATTTACTTGTTATGTTTTGACCCATCCCTGGATAGTGGTTCCCCTATGGGATAATCTGTGACCATTTTAGTGGACAGGTTGTAGCCTTAAGGGTGGAATCATGGCACAGTGATGGGTTGGATTCTTTCTCCTCAGTGGTGATAATGTAGCAACTGAATAGGATTTCTATAACATCAGATATGAATCTGAGTTACAAAACTACTCTAATCTGGGCTAAATAACATACTTCTCACTCTTTTATATTAATTTTCCACACTCCATCCATCCTCTCAGCCCTTTCTGTAGTTTAGACATTAGAATACTTAGAATAAGTGACCTTAAACTCCCCTCCTTTTAGGACTGTCAGATCTGTAGTCAGATCTGGAGGGACTACTAGAGATGGCTCCTTTGGAGCTGTAGATCACCTTCCCCTGTGGGACAAACTCTTACTTATGAAAACTTGCTACAATGGACCCTGTATCTTGCAGGTCTAGGATTTCTTAGTTGTGCTGATTCCATTTCCTGTTTTACTCTTTCTTTGATTTTCAAATGACTTTCACCACCAACCAATATAGTAAGCACACACTCAGAAATCCGCCAACAAGTTTTTGGCGCCGTTGCCAGGGAGAGATGATCTATTAGTAGACCCTTAGTTTTTGTATTCTTAGTATTCTTTGAACATGTGAATAATTGATACTGCTGACATAATTTTGAATCTTTCTTGCAGATCTAGATAGCAGCAGCGAAGGACAGTGGACTGCATTTGGAGCTTAGCTACCTCTGTTTGCAAACTCTTTGACTTTTAAAACTCTGTCTATCTTTCTTAAAAATTTTTCTAGCAGTATCTAGGATAGTTTAAATGTATTCTTTGAATAACTGTAAACTAGTTAGATAAATTTGTGTAATTATTCTTTTGCAATGTGCCTGCAAGAAGCTTTCCTTGTTGTTGGTGTGCTTGTATGCTAGGGAGGAGATCCCTCAGCCCTGCTTTAGAGCCTCTTAACCCTGAGTTAGAAAGGGGAAGGAGACTTAGGAGAGACAGGCACACCACAGGAGAGCCCCCCAAGTGAATCTGTGACAGCAATTATGGGTGAAGAACAACCCAGAACCCTCAAGGAGTTGAATGCTCCGGATGACTATAACTCCCCTTTTAGCATTCAATTCCCTGATGTTCAGGGAAACTATGAAATAAAAACTTCAATCATCCGAGATCTTGCCCCTTTCCATGGGCTTAGCAAAGAGGACCCTTACAAGCATATTGACCCGGTTCTTGGCCTTGTGCACCACTTTTAATATCACTAGGTTTGGGACACGAGGCTACTAGGCTCAGGACTCTTTCCCTTCTCTCTGAAGGATAGGGCGATGCACAGGTGACCACTCTTCCCAACAATAGCATTGCTTCATGGAAAGACACTGCGACCAAGTTCTAACCAAGTTCTTCCACAGAGACCAAAACTAGCCAGTTGAGGAAAGAGATTCTTGCGTTTGCTCAATCCCCAACTGAGGATTTTAACCAGTCCTGGGATAGGTTTAAAGAGATGCTCAAATAATGCCCCCACCACAAGATCCCAGAGTGGCAGCTTGTACAAAGCCTCTACAATGGGATTGATGAGAAAAATAGAGACATGGTCGATGCCTCTTGTGGTGGATCCTACATGCACAAGACTGCTGAGCAGACATGGGAATTGTTTGAGGTGATTAGTGAGAATGCTTTTCAAAAGCCATCCCTGGCAAGAATTAGTCAGGAATCTGAGTCAATGGTGGGGCCTGCTGCTGGTCAAAAGGAAAAGTTTATGAGGTGTCTAGAAACAATGACCTGCAGCTGTAGATGGCAAACCTCTCTATGAAGTTTGACAGATTAATGACTGTGATGCAACCCAGAAGGGCTGCTCATGTGGTGGAGGCATGTCTGATATGCCTGTCCCCATAGCACACAATGGAGGAATGTCCATCTGCAGGGCAATTTCCTGAATTGGTTTTGGAACATGCTGCTGCTGCTCAATCTTATGGCCAGCAACAATCTGGGGGCTACAATAGGCAGCCATATGGATAGCAGCACCAAAGTGCTGGTTACCAATGGAGAGACCACCCAAATCTGAGGTGCAGGCAAGACAACTACATGCAACCCCGGCAGATGTTGGCCTTACCACAAAGGCCACAGCAGCAGTTCAATCAAGGGAATGCCCCTAGGTCTACCTTCCAGCACCATCAGCAGCAAAATCAGTTGGTCTTACCCCCTTCTCAACCTAGAAATACTTCTTTCGAGGACCAGGTCTTGACCTCACTGTAAAACCTTGGTTCCTTGGCTCAGACTTTGAACTCTCATGGTCAGAGCATTAAGAAGATGGAAGAGCAGATTGGCCAACTAGCGAATACCTTAGCCAAAAGAGAAGAGGGAAGGTTGCCAAGTCAACCAGTGGTGAATCCCAAGGGCCAATTTTTGATTGGTGAAGGATCCTCAGACCCTGAAGGGGATCTTTCATTGAATTGATGATAAGAACTGTGCACCGTTGTATAATATGTACTTTACAGTTTAGAGGAATTTGTAGCAATCTTGTTGGAATATGAGTTTAGTGATTTATGCCTACTTTTATTCCTGTTCCCCTTGTTTGCTAATTTCAAGTGATTGAATGATAATGGTAGTATTTGAATGCTTTTCATGATGTGTGAATTTAATGCTTTGAGAGTATGGGAATTTGTGAATGCTTTATAATGCTTATGGGTGTCCCTGGAAGAGCATGAGAGAATCCACCCACAAAAGTCGGGTCAAAAGCACTAGTGGGTGAGTGAATTCTAACTTCTGTTAAGCCATCGCGAGTTACGAATAATGGGTTTGGTCCTCTCGCAGTTCATAAAGAACTACTTTGTTGTGTTTGTAGAGCTTGAGATATAAGCGGGTGGGCTGCCTCACGATTTAAATGAACATCTAATCTCATGACCCATTCATGCCCATCCAATGACGGATATTTTAAAGTCTTGTGAGCCTCGCGATATTTAAATCCCACCCTTGCTGCTTTTCTTTACTGCTTTCTCTTTCCTCTCCTTCCAGCGAAACCCTAGCTCCCACTCCTCTCAATCTCTCTCCTCCAGCTTCCTGTCTATAGTTCATTGCTCACTTTGAAATTTTGGATTTTTGTTCTTAAAGCTTCCATCAACAGTTGCCCCCTGCTAGGAGCTCTTGCGATCTACCGTGCGTCAAATTGAACAGAACCCTAACTTTTAGGGTTAGACTCAGCTCTTAATCTTTCCTTTCCAAATTTCAACTGCACACTCACCAGGGTGAATCTTGATGGCTCCTAAAAGTGCACCTGTGAAGAGAGCCAGGGACCAGGCCACCGTGGAGCCTGTCCCTAAGAAAGCCAAGTCCTCTACGACACAATAAAAAGGGAAGGAGGTGATTCCTGAGGTGATTGCAAAAGCACCTAATTATTCTACTCCCTTTGAGCTCCTCATTTCCATTCTCTTACAACCTAAAGCTATTTTTGATATATCATTCTTCGAATCTGAGCCGTTGTCAGCTCCTGCCATTGAGTTCTTGCGCAAGGCTGGTTTGTTCCCCTTGATGCAAATGATTCCTGCACTAGCCTATCCTTGGTTAGTGCAACTCTTTTACCAGCACCTTAGGGTCAGACCTGACACACATGGGCAGCCAGGCCTCCTTGTGTTAGTTGACAATTTTGAGATGCTGCTTAACCCAGCGTTGATTGCTGAAGTCATGGGCATCCCTGCCATTTTTTATCCCAACTGCGGTTATGGTGCCCCTGTGAGTGCCCCTCTCGATACCATTGCCCAAGCCATTACCATAGGCCTGAAGGCCACAGGGGACTCCATCAGAAGAAGAGATTTGGATCCCAAGCTATTGTTCATCGATCAAGTGCTAAGGAAGAATATCTCTTTGACCATCGGCCATCAAAAGGAGCACACCAATTGCTGATGCTCTCTATTCCTTCTCTCTGGGCAACGGATTTAATGTTGCATGGTTGATTTTTGAGGCCATGAAAGATGTGATGGTGAAGCTTGGGCTGCAAAAGAAGGTCCACACTCTCCCCTACGGAAGACTCATCACCAAATTACTTCTGAAGGGAGGATACAAGATACCAGTGGGGGAGTTATCTGCTGACCTCACTCCCACCACTTTTGCCAAAAGACAATGGGGATCGTGAAGTCTAATGGATCCCAGGAAGAAGAAGAAGAAGGTGAAGCTCAGTTTTGAGCGAGAGAGAAGCTACTATGGCAAAGGCCACCTCTGCCCCCAAAAAGAAGGCTAAAGCCCCTGCCCCAAAGAAGGTGGCGCGCTTCTCACCTCCTGACAATCCCTCCATCCACCACACTTGCCTCTCTACTAATTTCTTCACCTATTCCATCTCTCCTTTCCTCTCTTATCTCCTTTTCATTCCACCCCCCTTGTGATTCGTTCTGGGTGGAAAGTGTTGAACCCATGCCAACACTCTCCCTTCACCCACCTTACCTCACTACACAGCCCCAGTACCTCCGACATCCTCTGACCTCAACCCTGACAGCCCTCCCTTGCTAACCTACCTTAAAAAGAAAACCTCTCACACAACCCCTTATCTTTACCCACTTCCACCTCCTTGTCATTCCACAGACACACCCCATATTGACCAACCCCTAGTCCAACCCCTCCCACCTACATCTTCCCTCCATGATCGGACTTTAACCTAGCCATCACTTTGGGTATCGGGGCCTTCATGACTACCTTGCTTGATACCTTGCCCACCCATGACATCCCTCTCCCAGTTCACCTCTCCCTTCACCACATCACTCCCCGGCCCTTTCACCTTCTCCCCTACCACTTTCCATCATGCCCCCACTTCCCCTTTCCAACTGTTCCTCCTATCCTCATACTCCACCCCAACCAACCTCAGATACCCTTACCCATATCCTTTCCCTCATACATGACATCAAACCCAACTCTCCAACACCACAGGACCCAAGCCCAAATGCAAAGCGGACATCACCAACATACAATCCACCCTTCAAACATTGACAACCCCAATCATCCCTACACAACCTCCTACCACCCCATTGACCCAACCCCTTCCACCTCCTCCACAGTTCCAACACCTCACCCACATTGACCCTTCACCTTCCCCTCCATGACACCATACCCACACTCCTTTCCCTCTACCTATTTCCTACCCCTCCATACCATTCCATCTCCACCTTTCCTCCTCCA
Source organism: Chloranthus sessilifolius (assembly GCA_021018995.1). Lineage (NCBI taxonomy): Eukaryota > Viridiplantae > Streptophyta > Magnoliopsida > Chloranthales > Chloranthaceae > Chloranthus > Chloranthus sessilifolius. Next base: position 58,173,173 of record CM037593.1, on the reverse strand, counting down.
CCACATTTCCACACCCTTCCTTCCCTTCTTCACTTCCACCCATACCTTCCATCACACCTTTCCTTCCCATTCCACCCTCCTCAATTCACCCTTCCATTCCATTCTACCACCCACTTTTCTCCTCATCAATCCCATCTACTTCTTCCACTCCATTTCTCCCCATCTTACTCCTATTACAGCCATGAGGACAATGCTTATATCAGAGGGATGTTCTCAATGGCATGGCCCAACTCCCAAGCCATGAATACCCCTTGCTGAAACTTAGTGACTTGAAGCTTGCTCACCGCGAGCAGCTGAGAGATATTTCCAAAGGGTGGGAGGTAATTTTGTAGACTCTAAATGCGAACAAGGCTGCGGCAACGTATTACAGAATAACTACTGAGATTGAAAAAGCCAATGCAGAAAGGGCAAAAAAGCACAACCGATTATTAGAAAAAAAATTGAACAATGCTCAGGAGATCAACCGACTCGGTAAGGAGCTTGCAGATACCAATCTCCTGTGGGCTAACAAGAAAATTGAGATCTTGGAATAGAGAGTTGCCTTCCTACTTTCCCAACCCATACAGGCTACCCCTCTCGCTAAAGCTCCCCCTGAGGCCCCATCTTCTTCCACACAACCAGGCCCATCTTCTTCCACTGCCCCTACCCCAACACCTACACAATCTGTTCCCCCACCTCCCACAGCCCCAACTCAGGTACCTCTTCCTGTTCCTCCTCAATTGCCTACTGCAGTTCCTTCTATAGTACCTACACAACCTGTTGCTCCTGCTCATGTCCCTACTGTAGCTCTTGCTCCTGTCTCAGTGCCCCCCCTGTTCCCTCTCCTGCTCCCAAAAGAAAACGCACTCCTTTCAAGAAAACTCCCACTTCCAAAAGAGCCACTGCAGCTCGAAAAGGAAAAAGGCCGGCCCCTCCATCCCCACCTCAAAAGGTCACCAGAGCTTCTGCTTAGGATGATCCCCATGGTCGCCTACTTTCCAAAGGGGAACGCAGACAGGTTGCTGCTGCCCTTAGATTGGATCCCACTGAGATTTTTCCTTCTGACTCAGACTCTGATTCTGCACCACCTAAGGATCCCACTGCCCCCACTTCTGCTGCTATTCCTTCATCAAGCCCTACTGAACAATCCTTTCCTCAGTGAAGGAAGGTTGATGCCAAGAGGACTACTCCCCCAAGTGGCTCTTTGAAAATTGGAAAAGATAAATCTGCCTAGTCTGAAGAGGCACCACCACTAAGTCAGCCAGTGAAAGGGAAGAGTCCTCTCCTGCCTTAGGTGAAAGCAAAAGCTAAATCCCCTGTTGTCCCTCCTGAGCCAGCACCAGCCCAATCCCCTCTTATTCCCCCTCTGGCCCAGCAAGGGCACACCTCCAAAGGTAAGGGCCCCAAAGGAAAATCTCCCACCAAACCCCCTGAGCCAACCACTGATAAATCTTCAGAGATCCCTCCTGAACCAAAGAAGCAAAAAATGAGGGTCAGGGCTCCAACCATACCCAAAACGGCCGACCAAAGAAAGGCAGAGAGAGAACGAAGGTAGAACAAGGAGGAGGCTTACCTTCAAGAACATGCCAAGAAAATGGGTTGGGACAAGTTTTGAGCCAGATTCTGACTAGAGTGTCCATAGGATTTTTTCTGTTTTTGCACTCTTTTTCTTCTATTTTCTTGAAGTTTGTACACTTCTCATTTTTAATAGACTTTATTCTCTTATCATTACTATTTTGCTTTGTATGTTGTGTGTTTGTTTCTTGTTCTGGTTTTTTATGCTGTAATAACTTTGCTGCACAGACACCCTTGAACCAGTGAGGACACTGCTTCTCATAGGTTTGGGGGTGTGCTAGGCAGACCCTGCCAATGGAATAGCTAACATAAGTGCAGCTGACTCATCTGAGCAATATGGAAATGAACCTCTGTTCACTTAGGAATCATGAAAATAATAAGTTTAAAATTTTTGCAAACCTTGGACATTATAAACTTCTAATACTCCACATTTCCATTATAATATCAACAAGGAAACTCACTTGTATCAGCACTTAGTGAATTAGTAGAGAGAGAAAGTGGTGAGGATATACTTAAAAGTTCAAAGGAAGACCATAACCAGTGAGAATTGGGCCTATATAAAAAAATTTTCCATCTTTTGAGGAGTAACCAAGGCAATCCCTTCTAGTTCTAAAGACTGACTGAGCCACTGTGCTCACTAGAAGTTAGGTAAATCCAAGTTGAAACAACTGACAGTACTCATGAGATTGAGGAAAGGATCAAGGTCTTCTCTTGGATAGTTTGAGCCTAATAAGACCAACCCTTAAGTAACTGCCCTTGTCCAAACCCCCTTCGAGCTTTAAATCCTAAATTTCTTCAAAATACACCTGAGTACTGGAACCTGAACCTATGAACCTGCTTCAGCCTACCCTCACTCTGAGAATTTAGAAGGTAAAGGAGAAAAAGTTGAAGATGGACTAGCTATGGTCAACAGTAGGTGAATGGAAAAGAAATACCTCAAATCTGGCAGTATGATAATTGGGAGCATGGTGGCATTTCTGAAAAGTAAAAAAAAAAAAAATCAGAAAATTCCACAAGAAGGAAACAAAAATAACAATGAAGAGAAGTAAGGGAGGAGTCAAGAGGAACTTTCATTGGAAAATCAAAATCAAGAAGAGAAACTGATCACTTCAAATCTGAAAATCTCAAAGAAGATGAAAGGAGCTGAATTCAAGAAGGTGAAGTCATGAATCACCTCTGTCACCTACTGATTTCTCAATTTTGAACCCCTTCTCAACCCTCCATTCTTTCAACCCCACTCCATAAGCCACATTACAGCCCAGTTAAAAGCCCTTGTGATCCAAAAGTTGAGTGAGCTGTCATGTGAAGATAAAGAGTTATCCAATCTATGGTGAGGAACTGCCAATGATGTCAGCACTTAAGAACTCTGCCTATGCTCATGCTTACAGACCCATTTGGGGGATGTAACTGCTCTTGAGCCTGTGAGAGAATGAACCCCTCAACAAAACCCTTATGAGAGTATGCCCTGCAAAGTTTTTGGGTCTGAACTTGAATGCATTATGTATGACCTTAACCTAATTTTTGACCTAAGGATAAGCTCAGTGCTGGCACACACTAGTGCAGTTTTCTGTGATTGTAAACTAATTGGAAATGTTGTGCAATCATGAAGAGTTTATGCTGTTTAAGTTACTGTGCAACCAATGAATTAAATTTCTTTTATGCTGAACGATGCAAGAGTAAACTAAGTCTGCCCCTTGACTGCTCACTGGATGATATTGCACTTTTGTTAACGGTTTCATTGAAGAAGTTTGTGGGTGTCTTCACTGAAAACCCTCAGGAGACTTCACTCCTCCACTAGGGATCACCTAGGGGTTTAAAAGTCTTGGTACATATGCTAAATGTATCCGTGCTCCCTACGAAAGTGGCATTTAATTTTTATAGTAGATTTAATGTAGCTTTACTAAGGCACTAGCAAAGATTAGATTTGGGGGTGTGTTAAGACCTAAAAAGTACCACTTTTCACCCCTTAACTTAACCTTTGATTAGACCCATAGCCACCTAATAAGTCCTTGTTAAGTGTTTTATGTAGGTAATACCCAGCAGTGAAACAAGGCCAGGAATCCTGCTAAAAAGCATGTTTTGGCACCAAAAGTCCCTCAGAAGGATGAAGTCTGAATCCAGACCTGAAAATGAGCCTCGCGTAGTTCAGCTGAGCTTCCTAAGACTCTACAACAACTTCTCGCACAGATGATTGACTGAAGAGCTTCAGAAACATAAACTCGCGCAGCTCTTGCGAAGCTCAAGAATAGAACACCTCACGCAGTCTCACGCAGTTCAAAGTAGACTTCTCTCAACTGCGCACAGTTTACTCAGAATGGCTGAGAAGAGAGAGATTCAGAAGACTCCTGGCGTAGCTGTCGCTCATTTGCCACGGGATGTAACTATCAGAAGAGAACTCCTCGCATAGTTCTCGTGCCATTCAAGAAGAAAGCGTCCTTGCGAAGGCAAAGCCACCCTCGTGAAGATCCGTTAAGACATGGAACCTCGTGCAGTTCAGAACTCATCAAAGCCTCGCGAGGTAACTCGCGAAGCCCAGTGAAGATAAGTGCTCGCGCTATTCAAATCTATCTTTGCGAAGATTAACCTCGCGACTGCTTAAGCTCCAACCCCACGACATTTGAGGCTCTGATGTCCAGTCAACCTCGCGACTGCCTGAAGAGCAAATCAAGCCAACCTCGCGAAGGCAGAAGCTTCAATTTCAAATCATCCTAGCGAAGAACAAAAGCTACCATGCAATAAGTCTGGGAAATAATGGCTACCTAGCGAAGCTCTGAATCTCAAACTTCCATCTCTTCAGCTAAGGACTTTTTGGGAATTTCCAGCGATTAGGGCACGCACTCCCACGCTCAAATCTTCGTGCATGCGCCCCAAGGCATCGAAGGATCACTATTTGGCCATGTGTCATCATTAAAATTAGGATTTCCTAACCCTAATACACTGCCACACCACTGCTATAAATACCCACACATAGCTTAGGTAGAGGAAGCTTAGAGACTTTCTTTTCTTTCTACATCCTGGAATAGCTAGGAACCCATCTCATTTCTGGGAGACCTGATCTGAGATCCTTTAGTTTTCCTTTTTGTAGTTGTAAGTAGTTTTCTTTTTCTTTTTCCTTCTCTCCATAGTCCAGCACTTGCTGGCTATGTCTTTGTATGTATTTTGAACTAGATTAATGGAAGTTCTGTAATAGGATCAGTACTTTGTGGGATTTGTGTTTGTGTGTGTGATGCTCTATGCAAGGTTGCTACCTTGTGATCCACCATTGCTTTGGCTGTGTTTCAAGGCAATGGAGGACTGATTCTAAGGGCCACTCAGATCCAAGTGCCCTGTGTGTCTGGGCTATCATGGTCCTATACAGCCTTAGCCCCACCATAGGACACACTAGATCTGAAATCCCCATGGGAGCTTGAGCTGGTAGCCTTGTGACCATGGTGGTAGCAGCAATATTCTTGTTTTGTCTTGGGCTCCGTGAGGAGGATAACCTCTGGGATAGTCTGTGATAATTTAAGTAGACAGATTATAGCCTTAGGGTGATTCTAATCCACCGATCCAAGATGGATCCTTCTTCTTTACACCTGAGCTTATAGAAGCCTGGTGGGAGATTGTACAGAGGCAGACTCCCCTACATTTGTATAGATCCACTATTAGATATTGGATCTGATCTGGTTATAGAGATTGTAGGCTGGTGACTAGACCATTGTAGCCTCACTCAAGCAATGGACAACTAGATCGAAGGTTGTACTCAGTCTCTTACTGGTTCTATGTGTCTGGGCTATCATGGTCCTATATAGCCTTACCCCCACATATAGAGCTTTAGAGGGTGAGGTTCCCTATGGATTCTTGAGCTGGTAGCCTGGATGAAATAGTGCCTGTAATGATTTACTTGTTATGTTTTGACCCATCCCTGGATAGTGGTTCCACTATGGGATAATCTGTGACCATTTGAGTGGACAGGTTATAGCCTTAAGGGTGGAATCATGGTAGAGTGATGGGTTGGATCCTTTCTCCTCAAGCAGGATAATGTAGTTACTGGACAGATTTTATAACATCGATCCTAACTGAAGTTACAAAAACCTCCCATCTCGGGCTCAATAACATACTTCTCACCCTTTTATATTTATTTCCACACTCCATCCATCCTCTCAACCCTTTCTGTAGTTTAGACATTAGAATACTTAGAATAAGTGACCTTAAACTCCCTCCTTTTTAGACCCATGATCCAGAGTCGATCTAGAGGGACTTATAGAGATGGCCCTTGAGTCAGAGATCACCTTTCCCTGTGGGACAAACTCTTACTTATCAAAACTTGCTACAATGGACCCTGTATCTTGTAGGTCTAGGATTTCTTAGTTGTGCTGATTCCATCTCCTATTTTACTCTTTCTTTGATTTTCAAATGACTTTCACCACCAACCAATAAAGTAAGCACACACTCAGAAATCCGCCAACACTCCTCTGCTCATTAGTGAGAGAGGAGGAGACAATCACGTGAAGCTTGTTGTCCTGCCCTAAGAAGGCATATTTCAATGTGGCTGGGAGCTGTTTCAGCTCCAGCTCAGGGGGACTTTCAGTTCAGGGCAACAAAGGTGCCTTAGTGGTTTGAGGAAGGGGCAGCAATGTGTGCTGCACTAGGCCCACAGAAGGCTCAGTATTTGTGCTATCTTCTGTCATGATAATTTGAGCCCCTTTCACAACCAGACTCCTAACACTTTCCAGGCTTTTAGTCAGATTATCCCAATCCAACAGATTAGATAATTCTCCTTCTATCAGGCCATCTAGTACATCTACTGCACAGCAGCCCTCAATGTCAATTTGAGATACTGTAGCAATATGGTACACATTTAAATGGGCCTTCATGTTCCCAAAGGTGACGTCCATTACCCCTAACCTGCATTGTATACAAGCATTTGCAGTAGCCAAGAATGCCCTGCCAAAGATAACAGGAATTGAGATTTTACTTTTGCAAGGGTCTATGTTTAAAATAAGAAAATCAGCTGGATAAAAGAATTTGTCCACCCCCAGCAAGACATCCTCTACCACACCCACAGACCTCCTCTCAGACCTGTCAGCTAGTTGGAGCACAACTAAGGTAGGTTTAAGCTCCCCCAAACTTAGGTCCTCATACACTGAAAAGGGAAGTAAGTTCACACTGGCCCCCAAGTCTAAAAGAGCTTTACCAATGGGAGGTTTTTGATTATGCAGGGGATAGTAGGTACCCCTGGGTCTTGTAATTTTTTTGGTATGGCAATGGATAGGACTGACTCAACGTGCTCAACAGTAAAAACTCTTTTGGATAACTGCACCCTTGCTTCCCTCTTTTAGGTGCAGAGGTCCTTTAAAAACTTAGCATAGGCAGGGACTTATTTTATGGCATCAAGCAAAGGCAAATTGATTCTAACCTGCTTAAAAGTCTCCAACATTTACTCTATTTGAGCATTCCCTTTATCAAGAGGGGATGGGTAAGCTACAGCTTGAAGAAATGGCAGTTGTGGCACTGCTGGTGCCATTGCTGCATGCCCATTGACCTCATGGTCATATTTTTGCCTTTTTCTTTTATTTTCATTTATTTCTTTATGTTGGGGCTTAGTATCAGCCCCCTTATTCTGCCCTTGCTGATCCACGGCAGGGGGTACAATCCTTGGCTCTTTAACACTGCTAGTTCTTTCATTTTCATTTTCATTTTTCGTGACCTCTTTTGTTACCTTGCCCACTAGATTATCAACCACTCTCCCACTCCTAAGGGTAGTGATAGCATTGACATACTTATTGGTAGAGGGTGCTTCTTCAATCATACACTGTCCTTTCAGATTTGTTAGGGGTTGACCAAGCAATTTTCCTTCTTCCCTCCAATCCAGAGCATTATAAATTTAGCCCAACTGGTCCTCAATCTTCTTGATGTTTTGTCCATGAGAATTGACAGTTTGCACCAAGCTCTGCAAATTTTGTATTAAAGCTAGCATCTGCTCTTCAAATGAAGAGGATCTGGGCTGTTGTGGGGACAGGGCCAACTGGTTAGACTGTGGAGCAGGTAACAGAAAATTTTACCTTGGTGGGTAACCTTGATTAAACTGGTGTTGGGGTCTGTAAGGAGCTACCATTTGCTAATGTTGGGGTTGAGGATAAGAATCTTGTCTCCACTTCAGATTTGGGTAGTTCCTTCAAGAATACCCAGTAGGCTGTTACGCAAAAGTTTGAGCCGCATTGGCTTGCTCCATAATAAAATCTGGAAACTAGGTGGCAGATGGACAATCATGAAAAAAATGTGTGGGAGACTGGCATATCAGGCATGCTTCCTCCACCTGTACAATCATCCGGGGCTGCATCACATTCATGAGTTTGTCAGACTTCAAGCTCAGATTGTCTACCTTCCTCTCCAGATCACCTTGCACTTTCACTTCATATATTCAACCTCTAGGGGTGGCCTCTTTTACCATCTTAGCTGGAGTCTGACTATCATTGCGTGACATAGACTCCTGCTACATAGAATTTTCCCCTATTATGTCAAACAGCTCCCAAGCTTCCTCAGCTGTCTAGTCGAGGTAACTACCACCACAGGAAGCATCCACCATATCCCTACTCTTAGAATTAATTCCTTGATAAAGCACTTGGACAAGCTGCCACATTGAGATTTAGTGGTGGGGGCATTATTTTAACATCTCTTGAAATCTTTCCCAAGCTTCATAAAAATCCTCAGTTGAGGACTGAGTGAAAGACAAAATATTTGTCCTCATCTGGCTGCTTTTGTTCATGGGAAAGAATTTATCCAGGAACTTGGTTTGAAGGTCACTCCATGACTGTATGTTGTGGAGCTTTGATAGATGTGCTGGCTTGTCTTTTAGTGAGAAAGGAAAAAGCCTCAGTTTGGTGGCCTCTGGCTCCAAGCCAGCAATATTAAAGGTAGTGCAAAGTGCTAAAAATTTATTTATATGCTTGTAGGGATCTTCTTTACTAAGTCCATGAAACAAATGCAGTATATTGATGGTGGAGGATTTAATCTCATAATTTCCTTCAATAGAGGGGAATTGAATGTAGAAGGGAGTGGTGTACTCCCTAGGTGCATTGTACTCCATTAATGTTCTCTGCCTCTCAGCCATGATAGCTAGTTCAGTTTCAATAGCAGGGCCCTGTGGGATGTGTCTAGGTCTAAGGATCCTTTCAACCTCTAGATTTGGAAATTCTAGCTCAGGGTTTAAAGACCTTCTACCATGCATATACTCACACCTACAGTAAGTACAGAAAATGCTCACAAGCACACACAAAGAATAGTTCAAACAAAAATGAACAACTATACATATTTACACTAAACAAACACAGGGAAGTAAACATAAATGGACTGAGATTTTGTGGGAAAGTAAGTGCAAACAGAGCTAGCTTCACTCCAAATGCAGCTCTAGCTTTTCCCTTCTTCTGCTGTCCATTTCTGCAAATTTCCACAAAGAATCAATAGTACTTTTATTCTAGTTTAGATACAACTACAAAGAATTTGGAAATCTAAAATATATTACAACTCAAGTCTACTAAAAAGATCAATATCCCCAGCAATGACGCTAAAAACTTATTGTGGAACCCCAACGTGCTTTAGTTTATTGTGTGGTGAAAACCAATTAAAAATAAAATGAAACAAAAGAATGGATTCGGCACAACTAGAGTACTCCTAGACCTGAAAGATACAGGGCCTTTTGTAGCAAGTTTTGATAAGTAAGAGTTTGTCCTACAGAGAAGTTGATCTATAACCCAAAAATGGGCTATAATAGTAGGCCTCCAGATCTGGCTACAGTTCTGACAATCCTAAAGAAAGGGAGTTGGGTGTCACGACTACACTAAATTAATCCTAAAAATAGAAAAATAAAATATAGCCCTATCCTAAAAAAAGGGTTAAGAAGAAGATGGTGATGGTGTGTACCAAAATAAAATATAAAAATTGGTGAGAAGTAAGCAGGTTAAGTTCAGAGTTAAAACAGTAATGTAACTCAGATTTAGTCTGTCTTTGTAGTGCTCCTTACTAAGACGCTATCAAAAGCCTCAATAAGGTAGAAATATCTAGTTTAATCCATGCCATTTGGGGTACTCTTAAGGCTATAGGCTCTCCACTCACATGGTCACAACCAATCCTATAGAGTTTGTCAAATCCCATTAGTTAAACTAGAAGTTGCCCATCTAGTCTAGAGGAGAGGACTGATCATTTCCCCAGCCACTGGACCAGATCAAGCCATAAATACTATTACAGCACTATGTAATGTCAGTGCTACAAGCTTCCTAGAACTACGCACAGATCTGGCTAACATCCATAAGTATTCCAACCTATAAAATCCTAAGTGTTTTGCTAAGGCCAATGACTCACTAGTGTCCACAAAAAGGACCATGCAACAAGTCGAATAGGGCTTTAAATTTAGCTGGGCATTGCTACAAATGGCCTGCAATGACTCAACCACAAGCTACAATTACTATAGAGAGATCAGATCTAACATCTGATGTCGACTAGGTAAAACAGAGGGGAGCCAGTTCCTATACAAACCTCCTCACAAGGCTCTAGAAGTTTATGTGCAGGGGAGAAGAACCTTTCTCAAACATGTGGTTGGACGCAACCTTAGGGCTATACTCTGTCCACTCAAATGGTCACAAGGTATCCCATTGGTTTGTCCATATCATAGAGCTCTGAGAAAGAGCATTAAGACTGCTGCAACCACCATGGTCCACAGGCGTCCGAGCTCCCCAGATCTCACTACAAATCCAACATTGCTTTCCATGGGGCTATCAAACTAAGGAAAATCAGATGATAAACAATAGATCTACTAGAAACTGAATAGGCTAGTCCTAAATACATGGATCCTATAGACATCTAAAAAAACCATAAGATCTTTAGATTCGATTAGGCATTAAAATAATAATCTATTGATGAACAGAAAACTTACAATGAACTGCCTCCAGGCAGCAGCCTGTACACAACTGCTCATCCTAAATCCCAATGTATACAAAACCTATTGCAAACTGAAATAAACAAAACCTAACTGCTTATAGAGGGATTTGCCAGTAAGTGCTGGGCAAAGAGAGAAGAAAAAAAATAGAAAAAGAGGTGATCAAAACCTAACTCTAACCTGCTAGAGCTCTCGTCGACAGAGGATGAAAGGAAGGGCTAATGATAAAACTAAACTCTAAGTGTAGCTTATATACTCTGTCCATACGGCTTTAGCTCTGAAGTGATTAACCTTAATTTTTCCAACAGACGTGACACTGTTATATCCCTTGAATGCCTTAAGATGTGCACCTCAAAATCTGTGTCTCAAGATATGTGCCCTAGCCTTGGGAAATTTCCAAAAGGTCCTTGAGTTAAAACTGAGAAGTGGGGAGCCTGTGCTTCGCAAGGCTGACATATGCATTCATTGATTCACGCAGTTGCAGGGCCTTCACGGAGTAGCTTTTGGTTGGTGGGAAGTGCTCACTCGCACAGTTAAACTTCAGTTAATCGCACAGTTCCTTTGCGCTACACTGCTATCGAGGAGATGCTTTGGAAGCACTCTCTCTTGCTAGGTACTTGCGTAGTTATGCTCCTGCGCTCGCGAAGTAATTGGTAAGGCTTCAGAGTATGTGAGATTTGTGCGAGGAGAATTCTGGGCGTCTCTCTCTTCCAGGGCCACGCACGAACTCCGCGAGGTAAATTTTAGTTCAGTTCACACATTAACTCGCTATGTTCTTCGCGTGACTGCTTTAAGGCTTGATCTCCGCGAGAGCTTTGCGACTACAAATTTTGAGGATTTTAATTCGTGAGATCTTTGCGATGTCTTCACAGCTCTCCTCTTAACTGCACGCCCTCTCTGCGCGAGGGCATCTTCCACTGCATCCTTAGCTTCACGAGGGAGCTTCTCAACTCTGCGAGATCTATCTTTCAATGCTCTGTTGTATTGCACTTGCTACTTTTATAGTTTCTCCATTCTCAGCCAACTTTATTTATCTACTAAGCTTTTGGTCAATGATGATCAACACCTGGTCACCGTGGTGAGTACTACTAGGATATTCCATTAGACTTTGGTTTAGCTGTCATCTTTGCATTTCTTCTTCCTCTTCATTGGGCCATTAAGGATGGATTTTGTGTTAAGTTGTACATATTATTGCTAACGATAAAATACACTTAACAAATAATTGTTAGACTACTTCAAGGTCTACAAAGGCTAGGTTAAGAGGTGAAAAGTGGTACTTTTAAGTGAATAATACAAACTTAATGGGCTATTCCCAAATACATGAATCCTATAGATATCTAATGGAACCACAAGATCTTTAGATTTAATTGAACTTTAAAATCAATAATTTATTGAATCAAACAACTTACAATAACCTTGTTCTCAGATTTATAGTCTGTGCATCAATCCACACATCTTTATGCCGAAATTATAATTAAAAACTAGATCTGAGCTGCTACCTTGATCTATTCCAACAGGTTGGATTAGAGAGAGAAGGGGGAAGAGAAAAAGGAAAAATAAAACTAAAACTAAACCTAAATGAGTCAAGGAGAACTAAAGCTATTCCTTGGTTTCCTTACTGAAGAATTACAGCAGCAAGGAGGTTTATTTATATATATGCAGTGATCCAAGTGCTTTGAATTGCAACCAATCAGAGGAGAGAGTTTCTATTTCAGTTTATGCTAATCCATGTGTTTAGCATTCCAACCAATCCAAGAGAAGAGATAGATCCAAATCTGTTATGCTCAGTTGAAGTGTTTGCATTCCCGCCAAGAATTTCTCTAATTAGTTTGAAAAATAGTTTTACCCATGTGCAGAGATCTCTTGTGCTTTGGAGTTCCCAAAATTACCCCTGTCGACCATTGGAAATTCCAACTGCATCCCTCATATATTTGCTGTAAATAAATTGAACCCAAGCTATTGTGGGTGCCCAAAGTATTCTAAAAATCCATTGGCCATATTTGAAATCCACAATAGCCTTCAAGTGATCATTGATAACAGCTGATCTTGAGCTTCAAAACTATAGAGTTGACGTGCAGCAACAACTCGTGAGGTTGTTAAGTAGTGGCTGAAACTCGAGATGATGGTGGCTATGTTACAGCTATCCATTCGAGAGGATGCAGGCTGCTGAGATGAAGTGCTCCAGAGGTTGGGATCCAAGTGCAGCACCTTCAGGTATCCTTTTGTGAGGATGGAAGAAGGATTCGAGAGGTCTTGAAGCTGCTTCATGAACCGTTCGTGAGGATGAAGTGCAAACAATAGTTTCAACACTTCATTCGTGAGGATGCAAGTCCACTATTTGACAGGTTTTAGGTTGGAGGTTCGAAAGACAGCAGCTCCAGGTATGTTTTCGTGAGGATGAGAGTGACTCTTGATAGGTTCAAGGTGTTATTCCAGTAGAAGTCGATAGGTTGGAGGACTGCTACAGCTATATGTCGAGAAGTTGTGGGAGGATGGCTAAAGGTGTGTTGGTAAATGTCGACAGGTTGGTGCAATGAATTCTCGACAAGTTGTGGGAGGTTGCTACAGCTTAAATGTCTACTGGTTGAAAGCCTGGTCTTCTCGATAGGTAGTAGTTTCAGCAATTCCAAAACGACAGGCTCCTTCCATTCGATAAATACAGAAGCCAAACTCGGCAGGTGCAACTACCCATTCTATAGGTTGTGGGAGGATGGCGGCCTGCACTTTGCTACACTTGATTTACTTCAATGGTTTTAAGCCTCTAAAGCAACACTTCGGCAGGTTGGAGTGCAAGGTAACTCGAGAAGTTAACTGCTACTGTAAACGATCCCTTCGAGAGGTTCTATTCCTGCACCGTTACAGAACTCAACAGATTTGCTTCTTTCTTGTTTATAGTTCTAAAGTGCTTGAATATAATGTTGATGCAACTGGAGATGTTAGCTCTGCTGATTCAGCTTGGGTCAATGCCTGCTTCTGTGGGTGCAGCTACTGTGATGGCTTGGACTTGTATGCTGAAGTGCTACAACTTAGGGTGTAAGCTACTGAGAATGATGAACCCTAAGGCTGTTCTAATGTGTTGCTTCTCAAAAGTTTGTGTGCAGCTAGTATGAGTGCACATAGCTGGTGTGAGTGCAGCTGCTCATTGTGTTCCTCCATTCTTCACTAAATCCCCCACTGTTGTAGCTTATTTTTCGAAGTGTGCAGCTAAATGGGCAGCTAATGTGCAGATTAGGGGCATTAGTCTATTGCAACTGCTGAAGCTTTTAGATGGCTGCTGTAGTTTTTTTTTATAGCTTCATCTCAAGCACACTGGTAGCTACTGTTTTTCTTTCTCAGCAACAATTCATAGCACCACTCCTTTCATCTCTCTCTCTCAGCTCTTGAATGATTCCAAACTCCTCTTATTGGCCCTTTTAACTGAAAAGCTTCACTAAGGATGCAAATTCTTCCTAACTGCAAATCAACACTAAAAGCAATTATTAGTTACTCTAAGTACTAATAAAAGCTAGGTTTAAAGGTGTCTAAAATGGTATAAAATAGTGGCTAATGTTGTCTTGCTTACCTTACAATTATTAAATGGTTAAAACAACCAATTAAAAGGCAAAATCACAGAGAAATGGGGTCAAGGTAACAAGCAGTCCTGTAAGAGCTAGGATTGTTGTAGCAAGTTTTGATAGATAAGTTAGGGTAGGTCCATAGGGAAATGTGTTTAGAAATGGGGTAAATCTCCAGGTCTGTACCAAATCTGGCACTCTATCCTAATTTAGACTAAATCAATACAGGAAAGAGGAGAGGTTTCTAACATTTGTCACTAAAAACTAAAAAAATCAAATGTAAATCATCCAGATTTGATTAAACATAGAGTTAAGGTAAAAATGGAGAAAAGGATTAAATTAAAAAAGTGGAGAGCAACAACTAGGGATTTTTGTTCTTTACTGAAAATCAAGTGGATCAAAGGTAATGCATATGACAGATTTTCAACAATCCTTCATCTGACTACAAGCTCAGATCCAAGGTATAAGAATATAATCTCAACCAATGAATTGAAGCAATCCTAAGGCTACGATCTGTCCACTTGAATGGTTATGTTGTTGCTCCAAGTGTGCCATAAATGTGTGCATTATGAATCAAAAATTAAAGAATTAAAGAATGCTAAGTTATATGGATGTTAACTTATGAAAGGGATATCAGCACATTGGGGCTAACACTGGCCTGCAAGATCAGGGCCAATTGTAGCAAGTTTTAAAAGTAAGTATTTCAAGATCGTCCACAGAGAATTTTGTCTAAACTGAGAGATAAACCTCCAGATCTGTGCTACCAGATCTGGCTCTATAATTATCTAAAAACAAGAATAGATAAAAGAGAGTGTTGGATTTTGTCACATTTAACTATAAGCAAATAAAGAAAAGAACTAACTACATGATCCAGATCCGAGTTGGGGAGATGTTTAAAATAAGACAAATGCAGAAATAATAGCTTCATGTACTTTAGCCTCTGAATTTTAATGGAGAATCAAAGCAGATTCAATCTTCATCCGCCTACCAAAGATGGATGTAAGAGAAATAAATCCGAATTAAGGAATAGGTTTAGACTTATGGTGTGATCCTCAGATTAAATGGTCACAGATCCACCATTGTGGCCTATTCTTTAGTTCGTAACATGAACATCATCGTAAATCTTTGCTAGAATTAGGTTACCAACGCTAATTCGCAAGGGGTGATGAATTAAGGAAGTTGCATGCGGATGAGTGAATCTAAAGAAGTCTAATGCACTAAGGTGAACATTGAGAACCTCGACATGACTCCAATGGAGAAGACACAACAACCTTTTAAAATCCAAAATTACAATTACAGGGCACGGCTTGTCAGAGAGCCCTCAGACTTACAGTCTAAGCTTCTCAGTGAGCCCTCAGACTTACAGTCTTGAATCTGAACTTGGAAGTACAAATCACTCACAATGGCTCTCAAAGGTAAACTACAAGAAGGGATTACAGGGGGTTCAGATAAGCTATCTGACCGGAATGAGGGAAACAGAGATGAAAACTCTAAAATCTGGATACCCAAATTGGGCAAATGGTTCGTCTATTTATAGTTTTCCCTAAGCCAGCTCAAATGTGTATCAACCAATAGGAGTCGAGCACCAGGATCCAGATCTGTTACGCCAATCGTAATCGCTTGATCCGGTTCACCAATCGAGCGAAGCATCAATTACATTATGGGTTTGAAATTCTGTTTGAGCTTCTGGAAGTTCCCGCCAGGTAATTTAACTTTGGGCGCTCACATGGGTTGGAATATGCCTTCGGATCTTGATTGGAACCTTCCGGAATGTTCCTGGTCTTTTGATTGCATTGGGGCGCGTGCAAAGTTTCCTGAAATACCCTTCGGACGATTTAAAATCCCGAATGCCATTTCGCAGAGTTGAGGGCCTTTTCAAAGTTTAATGACTTCAAGCTCGTCGCAAAGTTCAATCTTCTTTTCGAGGAGTGTTTTCTTCTTCAAAGTTCAAGGTTCTTTGCGAATAGTAGAAGTTCTTCTGAATTGAACTCTAGGCTCTCATTCTTCTTTAATAGTAGAAGTTCTTTGCGAATTGAACTCTAGGCTCCCATTCTTCTTCGAATAGTAGAAGTTCTTTGTGAATTGAACTCTCTCTTGCTTGAGTTTTTGCCGCTCTTTTAGACCCTCTTTAGCCATTGTTGAGGCTGTTTCTTCACTCCTTCTTTAAACTTGACATGAGTCATCGACTTTTTGATCTTTTGGGATGCTTTTCGATTTGGACTGTCGATTGGTTAGGCAGAAATGCACACTAAAGCACTTATTTAGTCTTCTCAAGGGTCTTTCAAGGCTCATGTTTAGGGGTAAAAATGGTATTTTCACTACTTAACACACCCAAACCTAAGCTTTGCTAGTCCCACGAGCAAAGAAACGAAAAGCAAAATAAAGAGCCACTTTTGTAGGAAGCACAGTGCATTTAGCATATGCAACAAGCCTTTTAAACCCCTAGATGATCCCTAGAGGAGGAGTGAAGTCTCTGAGGGTTTTCGTGAAGGTACCCACAAACTTCTCCATGGGACAGTTGGCATTAGTGCTGTCATCCCATGAGCAATCAAAGATCAAAATTAGTTACTCTTGAATCAATGTTTAAACAGAAATTTAGGTTTATTGTTTGCAAGGGATTTCAACATTTATAAACCTTATGAATGTTTCACTCTTTCCAACTGTGAGCAGCCATAGAAATCATGCAAATGTGTCAGTAGTTCATCATTTGAATAAAATTAGGTTATAAGTCATACTTAATGTGCTCAAGTTCCAACCCAAACACTTACAGTGT
The DNA here is from genome assembly GCA_021018995.1 of Chloranthus sessilifolius. Taxonomy (NCBI): domain Eukaryota; kingdom Viridiplantae; phylum Streptophyta; class Magnoliopsida; order Chloranthales; family Chloranthaceae; genus Chloranthus; species Chloranthus sessilifolius. The sequence goes on along the minus strand of CM037593.1, from coordinate 58,156,378 downwards.
ACTCTCATCAAGATTTTTGTTGAAGGGTTCATTTTCACTCAAGCTCAAGAGCGCTTACATCTCCCAAATGGATTTGTAAGCATGAGCATAGGCATGATTCTCGGCATCCTTGACATCTCCTCACCATAGATTGGGAAGCGCTTATCTCCACATGACAGTTCACTCAACTTTGGATCACAAGGACTTTTAGGCTAGGTTTGTTGTATGGCTCATGGAGTGAGGTTTGAGATAGGAAGGTTGAGCAGGTGTTTGGATTTTTGAGAAGTCAGAATTGAAGGAGGTGGTTCATGACTCCACCTTCTTGAGTTTAGCTTCTTTGAGATTCTCGTGTTCAAAGTACTCAGTTCTTCTTCCTTTGATCTTGAATTTTCAACATAAAGTTCCCTTTTGCCTTTTTTTTGCTTGCTTTTTTTCACATTGTTTTTCTTTTACTTTCTCACCACCATCTCGCCCATTTTTGAGGTATTTCTTCTTCATTTATTTTGATATTTGCCCGTAAATGTTCCATCTTTACTTCTTTCTCCTTTAACCCTAATTCTCAAGGTGAGGGAAGGCTGAATTGGTTCCATTGGTTCAGTGCAAGAAAAATGGGTGTTTTGATGAAGCATTGTAGGATTTATAGCTCAATTGGGGTACAAACAAGGGATCTTTCTTGGTTGGTTCATTAAGCTCATTGTCAAAGAAGGCCTTGATCTTTTCCTCGCTTTCATGAATGCTTGTTTTGTTTTGATTTGGAGTTTCCTAATTTCTAGTGGATCTAATGCCTCGGCCAAATCCTTTGAATCAGAAAAGGGTTGCCTCAGTCACTCTTCAACAGAGATGTAAAACATATAGGCTCAATTCTCACTGGTTATGGTTTTTCCTTGAGCTTTTAAGTATATCTTTACCTTTTTCTCTTCCTGTGGACTTGCTATGTGCTAATACAAGTGTATTTTCCTGGTGTTAACATCATGGAAATGTGGAATATTGTAGGGTTTAGAATGTCTAAATTCTTGCAAAGAAAATTTTAAAATTTCCACATTGTCATGATTCTTAAGTAAATTGATTCATTTCCTGATTACTTTGGTGATTGTGATGCCCTTATGCTAATTATCCCATGGGCAGGACCTGTTTGCCATACCCCCAAACCTAAGATGAACATTGTCCTCAATGTTCTAGACAATGAGAGACTGGGAGCAGCAGGGTAAAAGAAGAAAGAAAAACTAAGAACAGAAAAAATCTAAACTATATGCAGCAGAAAATAAAAATGTAAAACTGAAGATATGAGCAAGGAAATGAAAAACATGATATACAAATGCAAGAAAAATCAACAAAACAACGCTAGAACTGCTAAATAAAATCTAACAAATAGAAGGATTACTATGCAAATGGAAGGAAACTAATGCTAATAGCAGAGAAACAGTAAAAACAAGGTAAGGACTGAATACAAAGTTAAAAAAAGAAAAAGAAAAGTGTTGATACAAAACTGAATTTGTGATCGCAAAATAGGAAAACAAAGTTATAAACTAACTATATTTACGTAAAATGACGAAAATCAATAAACGAGGACACATTAACCTAAGAAAGAAAAAAAATCGCGATCTAAAACAGAATTTGAAACTAAAATTCCTAAAAGAAAATCTAATGCCAAATGATATATCCTAAGCCCAAAGAAACAAACCCAAAAGCTGAGATACTTATGAATCTAAGTGATTATAAAATGATTAGCGGGAATACAAAGTGAAAAGCAAGATTCATAAGATTGACCCTTTGGTGATGATGTGTATGAAAAAATAATGAAGCATGGGACATATTAAAAGCAGTGGTTCACACAGGTGTGAGACCCATTTATGATGAAGAAATCTCAAGGAAAATAAAATCGGGTCCATTGAATATTCAAAGCCTATGATCCACTACTCATTATCCTACATGATTCCTAAAAAGAAAAATGATCTCAAGAGTCCAGATGGGAAAAGTGGATGCAAATGGAGAAAACAGCCCATCCTAAGATATCTATATATGTCTATATTTTCTTTGTTTTATAAATTTTTTTTTTTTTTTTACTTGTTTTGATCAGCCCCTCAACAAGAGCCCTTATTTACTATTTGAAAATAATGAGAAACAACTTCGAGATTTTCTATTTGTGTTTTCATTTTCTTTTATTTTGTATTTGGTTTTTGTAAAAAAATCAAAGATGCCTAAAAGACAAGCAGTAAATTATAATAAAAAAAAAAAAAAAAAAAATATTAAACACAGTAGAACTGCTGGTTCTCAAGAATTTAAAAATAGAAAATGAATGCAAAGGAGAAGGGGATGCAAACTCAAGCAGATCTGCTCCAGCTTTAGTCCAAAAGAGTCCTGTTCTCTATTTGAATAGCAAAAGTGTCTTCGAAAGGTAAAAATCTTGAGAAAGTGTAGTTCGCAAAGAACTGAGCTTGATGTCTATTCGAAATGGATTCGGCTCGGAAAGAGCTTTTCGCAAAGGACTTTTCCCCATTTTCTATTCGAAAGGAAATTTTAACTATTCAATGTAGAACATGGTTCTTTCGAGTAGTTCATTCTGACTCGAATCGATTCGAATAGAACTTTGAACTTTTCGAACAGTACTTTTTACTTTGCGATTTGAACTTTGAAGTGTATTTACACTATGCGTAGGAGAAAAATAGACAGAAACAGCAAAAATCAGAAAAACAATGTTGTACAAACATATTATACACTTTTCTACCATCAGATTTTTGGAGATTCATGATGATAGGTGGGTGAAGGGCTCTGGGTGTTTTCAATGCATGGTTTGAGCCACGACCATTTACCTTGAGTATTCTTCCATCCTTGGGATCTGAAATATCCTGACTCGAGGGGAGGCCTTGATGACAGTGTATGGCCCTTCCCATCTGGATCTCAATTTGCCAGGAAAGAATTTAAGTTTAGAGTTGAATAACCATACCTTGGACCCCGGTATGAACTCTTTTCTCATGAGGCTCCTATCATGGAATGATTTAACCTTTTCTTTGTACAATCTGGAGCTAGTGTAGGCATCCATCCTTAGTTCTTCCAGTTCAGTGAGTTGAAGCTTCCTTGGTAACTTGTGGAAGAGGGAGAGGAGCAGGTCTCCAAGAGAGAGAACTTGATGACTGTTGGTGAGTGCCTTGCACAAAGCAGACTCCCGTTGAATTTGATCTCCCTTTTCCTTCTTTCTCAGTGGATCCCCAATCATTTTTAAATTCTGTGGTGGAGTCTTTACCTTGCAGAAATGTTTGTAAAGACTCCTCCACCAGCTCATCAATGATGTCAACATGGAAACATTCCTCAGCAGAGAATTGAGGTTGAGTAAGACAATTATACACATTCATTTTAACTTTCATATTTCCAAAAGAGACCTCCATGATGCTGCATTGAATGCATGCATTAATGCGTAGCTGTGGGAATGGTCTTCCTGTAATGACAGGGATGGCAAGTGGTACTTTTGGTTGGTTCCATGTCCAACACCAAAAAGTCACAGGTAGAAAAACTTGTCTACTCCTACCAAAACATCTTCAATCAACCCCATAGGTTTCCTTTCGGATCTCCATAGCTGTAACACCACTTGAGTGGGTTTCAATTCTCCCAAACCTAGCTTCTCATAGATGTAATAGGGAAGCAGTTGACACTAGCACCAGATCTAGCAAGGCTTTCTCAATGGTGTGCTCCCCAATGATGCAGGGGATTGTGGGGATTCGGTGGTCTTGCATCTTAGGTGGTGTTGCAATTGATAGCACTTGGTTGATTTTCTCCACAAAGAAAGGCCTTCTTGGATAAATGTATCCTAGATTGCCTTTTGTGGGTGCACACCTCTTTGAGAAATTTTGCATAAGCAGGCACCTCTTTGATTACATCAAGCAGAGGTAGATTAATATTAACTTGCTTGATAGTCTCCATCATTTCCTCAATTTTTGTTTCCTTTGTCAAAAGGAGAACTGACTTCATTGCATGGGGAAATGGGAGGTGAGGAACAAATTTCTCCTCCTCATCTTTTCAACAATTTTGTTATTTTTACATTTTTCATTTTTTGAATTTTCGATGTAAATCAACAACCATATTGCTATCTAGTATTGTTCTGCACTTGTTCTTCATCTTTTTTCTCTTCACTACCCACTGTGTTGTTTATTATTCTTCCACTTCTCAAAGTAGTCACAGCTTTGATTTCCTCATGGCCATTTGAGGATTCTCCAACCATGAACTGTCCCTTAGGATTGTTCACAGGTTGGTCGGTAGTTACCCTCTTCTCTCTTAGCCAATGAATTTGAGAGTTGGCCGAGTTTCTTCAATTTTTGTATCTCATTTGTGAAGGTTCACGATCGAATGAGTTCAAGATTTTGAAGTGAACTCAAGACCTGCTCTTCAAAGGTCGATCTAGGAGGGCGGGGCTGGTGTGCATCCCGCATGGCTTGTTGTTGGTTAGTGCTGAAAATTTGATTTATTATAAAAATTACGATATGGTGAAAGGTGTTTGAAAGGTAATTGATTTTTATGCCGCTGTTGGGGTGGTAATTTCCTGATTCCACGAGATTAGGATGAGATCTCCATGGGTAGTCATTGATTGCATCATCCATAAGTATTTGAGCATGAGCTTGTTCCATCATGAGTTAAAATTGTGATGCGAAGGACATTGATCAATGGAATGAGTGGGGGCGGCATATCGGACATGCCTCCTCTACTCTTGACCCATTTGGAGCTTTAAATGAGTCCATCGTCTATCAAATTTTGTGGTCAAATTATCCACTTTCCTTTCCAGCTCATTGACTTCATAAACTTTCCCTCTTGTGAATTGGGGATTATTCATCTATTTGGATTCTCGGTGTCCCTTGGCGGAGATTCTGCTTTGGGTTGAATTTTCTCCAATCACCTCAAAGAGGTCCCAAACCTCTTCAAGCTTTTACATAGTAGGTACCTCCACAAGAGGCATCCACCATGTTCTTGCCCTTCCGATCAGTTCCTTGATAGAAGCTTTGAACCTGCCATTTAGGAATTTGATGGTGAGGGCATTGCCTTATGATTCTTTAAACCTTTCCCATGCTTCATGGAAAGTTTGATTGAGTTTTGGGAGAAAGAGATGATGCTTTGTCTCGGTTTGGTTTTAGTCATTGGAAAATATTTTGACAAAATTGACATTGCAAATCATTCCATGATGTGATCTTTGTTTGGTGCTAACATAGATAACCATGCTCTAGCTTTGTCCTTTAATGAAAAGGAAAGAGCCTAAGCTTGGTTGCCTCTCACAGACCAGTCGGCTATGTTAAATATGTTGTGCATAAAGCGAAATTCATCAATGTGTTTGTAAGGGTCTTCCTTACTCAATCCATGGAATGAAGGCAACATTTGGATGGTGGAGGACTTAATTTCATAATTTCCCTCCAGTGGGAAATTGAATGCAAAATGGGGAATTATAAGCACCGAGGCAAAGTAGTCTCTTAACAATCTCTGTTCTTCACCCATTTCAGCGAGATATACATGATGTATGTCGGTTTCTTAGGAGTCTTTCAACTTCCGAATTTAACGGAGAATCTCGAGATTGAGGTTCTCTGCCAAACATACAACTTCGAGAGAGAGTTTGTACAACAAACCATTTAAGAACTTTCCTTTCCTTTTACGCAGCTGTACGCTGCATAAAAATAACAACAAAATTAATAAATGACTGATAAATAAATGAAAATAAATGAAAAACTCAGGCTACTGCCCAAATTTGACAAAAAGACAAAAGAGTGGCAGCAGCATTTATTCAAATAACTAGAAGGCAAAGAATAAAAACTCAGAAAAATAAAAAAAATAAAAATTCTGCTGCAGTAAAACAGGTTTTCTATACAAAACTGCTGTAGACATTTAATCAAGCACTTGGAATGCAAAGTGCAGGTTTAAAGCAAAAATTAAAATAAAAATCAAATCTACAAAATAGAAAAACTTAGGTCTATCTTATTTTAGAACAAACTTCCCCGGCAACGGCGCCAAAAACTTGTTGTTGCTCCAAGTGTGCCATAAATGTGTGCATTATGAATCAAAAATTAAAGAATTAAAGAATGCTAAGTTATATGGATGTTAACTTATGAAAGGGATATCAGCACATTGGGGCTAACACTGGCCTGCAAGATCAGGGCCAATTGTAGCAAGTTTTAAAAGTAAGTATTTCAAGATCGTCCACAGAGAAGTTTGTCTAAACTGAGAGATAAACCTCCAGATCTGTGCTACCAGATCTGGCTCTATAATTATCTAAAAACAAGAATAGATAAAAGAGAGTGTTGGATTGTGTCACATTTAACTATAAGCAAATAAAGAAAAGAACTAACTACATGATCCAGATCCGAGTTGGGGAGATGTTTAAAATAAGACAAATGCAGAAATAATAGCTTCATGTACTTTAGCCTCTGAATTTTAATGGAGAATCCGTAGTTCAACAGAGCAGATTCAATCTTCATCTGGCTACCAGCACAGATGTAAGAGAAATAAATCCGAATTAAGGAATAGGTTTAGACTTATGGCTGATCTGTCCACTTAAATGGTCATGATTTGTCGACTAGTCATGGCCTATTCTTTAGTTGAACATGAACATCATTGTAAATCTTTGCTAGAATTAGGTTACCAACGCTAATTATGCGAATTGATGAATTAAGGGAAGTTGCATGCGGATGAGTGAATCTAAAGAAGTCTAATGCACTAAGGTGAACATTCAGAACCCTCGACATGACTCCAATGGAGAAGACACAAATTACTGCAACCTTTTAAAATCCAAAATTACAATTACAGAGCACGGCTTCTTAGAGAGCCCTCAGACTTACTGATCGAGCTTTTGAAGAGCCCTCGGACTTCTGATCTTGAATCGAACTTGGAAGTACAAATCACTCACAATGGCTCTCAAAGGTAAACTACAAGAAGGGATTACAGGGGTTCGGATAAGCTATCCGAAAATGAGGGAAACAGAGATGAAAACTCTAAAATCTGGATACCCAAATTGGGCAAATGGTTCGTCTATTTATAGTTTTCCCTAAGCCAGCTCAAATGTGTATCAACCAATAGGAGTCGAGCACCAGGATCCAGATCTGTTCTGGCCAATCAGAACTGCTTGATCTGGTTCGATAATCGAGGCCGAAGCATCAATTACATTATGGGTTTGAATTTACATTTGAGCTTACGGAAGTTCCGCCAGTAATTTAACTTTGGGCGTTCACATGGGTTGGAATATGCCTTCGGATCTTGATTGGAACCTTCGGAATGTTCTGGTCTTTTGATTGCATTGAAGCGCGTGCAAAGTTTCTGAAATACCCTTTGGACGAGCTGCAAATCCCCAGAATGCCATTTCGCAGAGTTCAGGGGCCTTTTCGCAAAGTTCAATGACTTCTGAAGCTCTGTTCGCAAAGTTCAATCTTCTTTTCGAGGAGTGTTTTCTTCTTTTCGCAAAGTTCAAGGTTCTTTGCAAATAGTAGAAGTTCTTTGCGAATTGAACTCTAGGCTCTCATTCTTCTTTGCGAATAGTAGAAGTTCTTTGCGAATTGAACTCTAGGCTCCCATTCTTCTTTGCGAATAGTAGAAGTTCTTTGCGAATTGAACTCTCTCTTGCTTCAGGTCTTTGTCTGCTCTTTTAGACCCTCTTTAGCCATTGCTGAGGCTGTTTCTTCACTCCTTCTTTAAACTTGACATGACCTGTCAGCTTTTTGATCTTTTTGGGATGCTTTTCGGATTTGGACCTGTCTGATTGGTTAGCTGTAAAATGCACACTAAAGCACTTATTTAGTCTTCTCAAGGGTCTTTCAAGGCTCATGTTTAGGGGTAAAAAATGGTATTTTTCACTACTTAACAGGTTACAGATCATCCTAGAGATTGTTCCAATCTAAGGATCTTGATTGGAACAGGTAAGCTATTGCAGATGCTATGGGTGCTAGGGTACAAGCTCAAGTATCCACAAGGATATCCAATCCAAGGTAATCAAATATGAAAAAGTAAAATTTATATCAGAATCAACTTCAAAAACCATAATTACACTGTAACAATACAACTTACAATCCTATTGTGCTCAGATCTGCAATCTGTGCAACATCCCATCCATTTACAAAGCCTCCTCAACTCTCAATTCACAGCTCTTGACCTCACCCATCTACTAAAGAGGTTTAGCTAACCATAATTGGCTAAGGAGATAATGGGGGAAGAAGGAAGAGAGAGAGAATTTTTGGAGGGAAAATGAAAATCGAATTTGGCTCTGGTTCCCTCAATTTTTGGATGAATTTTTAGTGCAATTTCTCCTCTCTTTATACTCTTCCCTCAGATCTGTTTCAGCCAATTAGAGCTCAAGGGAATATTTTAGTTATTCCTAACTGCTGATGTGGCTGATTTCTCTTCTGAAAGCTCTTCCCCCATTGGTCTAAAACTAGTAAGTACATGTGATGCAGTTAGAGGGTTCCCATTTATGCCCGTTGTGTTCCAAAAATACCCCTAAGGGTCATTAACATGCCTTGGAACTCATGCACAAAACTCTGGAGTTGGCAGTAGCAGTGGAATGAGGTGACAAGTTCCCAAATCGAGTGTCGAGAGGTTCAGGGAACCGCTCGATAGTTCTGAGTCTACTTGATGTGTATTTTGACAGGTTGGGAGAGGTTGTCAATAGGATTGGAGACGTCTCAAGAGGTTGAGTTGCACTAGTCGACTGGATTGGAGCCAATTATCATCTTCTATCTAGTTCTTCATCTATCCTCCCGATGGGTTATACAACATCTTGTCGACTTCTTATCTTACTTCAGTTGAGCTTTCGACAGGATCCGCTCTGCTTTTCGACATGTTGGTTTAACGTCATGCTAATGACTACAACTTCAGGTAAGTTGTCGATAGGTTGCCTTGCACTGCTCATTCGGTTCAGGGGACCTCTTTACTTCCCCTGCACCTCCAAGTATCCTCTTGATAGGATCTGTAAACTTCTCGAGAACTTCACATTTCCTCCTCAGTACCACTTGGCATCTTGTAATACATCTCCAGAACCTCTCGACAAGTCATAAACCAATCTTCAGAACCTCTCGACAACATCCCTCTTCAGCTTTAACATCTCAACAGGTTCAAGTACATCCTTAGTTCCTCTCGATAGGTTCATGGAACTTCTTAACAGCTTGGTTTCTTCTCTCTAGAACCTCTCGATAGCTTGGTTTAACCTCTCGAGAAGTTCTGCTTTGTGCTTCCCCAGCTGGCACACATCTTTGGTGTGTTGTCCTTCATCTGTCAGCATATAGTAGCTTCTTGGTGGGTTTACTCCTCATCAGATGTAGCTGGCCTTGCTCCCATGTGTGCCCATGTGGACACATGTCATTGGCATGGAGCTCTGGGGCTCTGTGGACTGCTTGATGGCTTGCCTTTGGGATGTATGAACACATGTTGAGCAGTAGGTTGTTTCTTTGGCACATTTAGAGGGATGTCTGTACTAAGACTACCATTTATTGCTTATCTATAAAACACACTTAAAACACTTTATTAGTCAACTCAAAGGTCCATCAAAGGTCAGGTTAGGAGGTGAAAAATGATATTTTTTACTGCTTAACACACTACAAAACCTAAGCTTTGCTAGTCCCTGAGCAAAGAAGAAATTAAAAACAAGTATTGAAAATGAAAATTTCCACTTTTGTAGGGAGCACAGATGCATTTAGCATATGCATCAAGCCTTTTAAACCCCTAGGTGATCCCTAGTGGAGGAGTGAAGTCTCCTGAGGGTTTTTAGTGAAGGTACCCATAAACTTCTCCAATGACTCAGTTAATATCAATGCAGCATGTTAAAAACAAAATTCAAGCAAAATAAAATTTATTCTACACCTTGTTCATTCAATTTTAGAGGATTCTCAGCAGAAAAATAGCAGTTTAAAACTGAACTTCTGTTGTAATTCCTTCACAACCAATCAGCTCATGTCAAGACATTTTGTATGAAAATTAATGTAGAGCTTACCATCAAATTGAGAATTCTGTTTTGATAATGCCCCCCCAAGAAACTTAATTTCACACCCAAGTCTTACCAGGGCTGTCCACTCACAATAAACATAGAAGGTGCATGATTTCACACAGCTCAAGAGTAGTTACAACCCTCAAATAGGACTGCAAGCATGAGCATAGGCATTGCTCTAATTTCTGAAATCATCTAACTCTTTTCACCATAGATTACACAAATCCTCATCTCTACATGACAACTCAATCAATTTTCAGATCAGTAGGGTCTTTTAATTGGGTTGTAATGTGGCTTATGGGTGAGGTTTATAAAGAATAAAAGGGGATAACTATTGGGGATATTTTTGGTATTGATTATTATGAATTAAAAAAAGAAAATAAAATCAAAGTAAAACAGAGGATGAATTCAGCACATCTAAAATATCCTAGACCTGTAAGATACAGGGTCCTTTGTAGCAAGTTTTAATAAGTAAGAGTTTGTCCCACAGGGAGTAGTGATCTAAACCTAGAAGGTGTATAGTAGACCTCCAGATCTGGCTATAGATCTGACAATTTTAAGAAGAAAGAGAGCTTTTCCGATGTCACTAGATCTAATTTATAAATTAAAATGTAAAACTAAATCTAAAAGATTGAGGAAGATGGATGGTAAAATAAAATATAAAATGGGAAGAAATAGATAGCTAGGGCATGGTTTTTATTGCAAAACAGATCAAGAGCCGGGGATTTACAGCAATCCTTCATTTGGCTATAAGCACAAATGCAAGGTATAAGAATCTGATTTAGACCGGTGGTTTGGCTTGATCTTAAGGCTATGATTTGTCCACTTCAATGGTCACGGATCATCCAATAGATTTCCTCCATCCCGATGGCTTCGATCAGAACAAGATAATCACTACAGATGCTATGGATGTAAGGCCACAGGCACAGGCACCCACAGGCATATCAAACCCAGGGAAATCAGATGGTCATCAAGAGATTTATCGAAAAAGGGTCTGGGCTTGTGTCGAGTGCAGAAACCCGATCGAGAATCTAATGGGACCACAAGATCTTTAGATTTAATTAAGCTTTAAAATAAATAATTTATTGCTTTAATAAAAAATAACTTACAATAACATTGTTCCCAGATCTGTAGTCTGTGCATTGATCCACATTTCTTCATGCCGAAATTACAATTACAAAACATATCTGAGCTGCTACCTAGATCTAATCAAACAGGTTGGATTAGAGAGAGAAGGGGGAAGAGAAAAGGGGAAAATAAAACCTAAAACTAAACCTAAATGAGCTAAGGAGAACTCAGGCTATTCCTTTGTTCCTACTTTCCTTGCTGAGAAATTACAGCAGAATAGATGGGTATTTATACATATGCATCGATCCATGTGCCTTGAGTTGCAGCCAATCAGAGAGCAGAGGACTCAGTTTTGTTATGCACAACTGAGGTGTATTCATTTTAGCCAAGGAAAATTGCATGTGGACTGTTGTCCCATGTGCAGAGTTTTGTGCCAAGCTGATGTGTTCTTACAGCTCTCAAAAATGCCCCTGTCGGCCACTGATATTTGCTAATGGAACATGAGATAAATCCCTGAGATGTGTGGAACATTGGGATGTATGCCCTAGAAGCATTGGAATCTCCAAAATGTCCCTAAAGTGTGAAATAAATGGCTAGAACCCGAGCCTCGACAGGTTGGAGCTTCAGAACTTCAATCTCGACAGGTTCAGGCAACTGTTCGACAAGATGCTTGACAGGTTCATTTTCAGCATCAGAACCTCTCGACAGGTTCTCGATAGGTTTAAATAACCATTCGATAGGTTGCGATAGGTTCAAACAACCATTCGATAGGTTGCGACAGGTTCAAACAGCCATTCAATAGGTTGCGATAGGTTCAAACAGCCATTCCATAGGTTGCGACAGGTTCAATTTTAACACATAGCAGCTCATGGAGTTCAAAACAACCCCTCGTGGAGTCTATTTTCAGCGCATAACAGCTCTACAATTCACTCGTGGGGTTGCTTTCAGCTACATAACCACTCAAGTGCTTTAGTTCCAACAAAGAATAGCTTGTGTAGTTCATTTTAAGCTGCATTTAGACATCTCGAGTGGCTGCACCAGCCCTCTAAACTGCTTGAATTCTTCAAGTTTGCAGCTATGCTGCTCATGGGCTTCCATCATCAACTCGAGTAGATGATCTTCAATACTTAAAGTACTCGAGTGCATTAATGTTGTAGCTATAATATGCCACTTGAATTGCTCTGGAGCTATTTGCATAGAATGCCTTGAGGTGCTGATTTGCTGCTGTCTTCCATCCAAGGTGCTGCCTTGCTACAAACACAAAATACTATATTACTACATAGCACCTTGTTAACATTTGGGCTTCACCACTCTCTCTCTCAGCAGGTCTTCAAGGCCCCCAAAGCATTCTAAAATGCCCCAATGGTGAACCACGAAGGTGCCTTTTCAATAAATGCATCAACTCCACTGCTAAACACAAAATTCCTTCTACTTGGCTTCAAAAGCATAGATTGCAGCATTAAGCTCTTATTTTGCTGTTATCTGTAAAAACACACTTAAAAGACATTATTAACATGCTCAAAGGTCCATCATAAGTCAAGTTAAGGGGTAGAAAGTGGTATATTTCAATGCTCAACAATAACAAGGTTCAAATTTAGAGAAATCAGCAAAATAAGGAGGTGACATGCACACTTTCATTTTGACACAATTCCATCTACTTCTTGAATTTTAAGATTTGAAGTGATCAGTTCCTAACCCTCCTTTTCCATCCTTCAATGAAATGGCTTTTCTTTCTCATTCTTTTTTTTTTTTGCTGTTCTTTTATTTTTGTATGCTTTTCTTTTGTATTTTTCTCAATTTTTTTTTATGGGCTGGAATGCCACAACTGCCATCAAATGTGTTGCCTTCTCTTTCAACCAACTATCAAACCAGCTCTACCTTTGTCCACTCTTTCACCTATTCCTTCTGAAATCTTAGGATAAAGGTCAGGCTGCATCAAGTCATTAAGTTTTGGATTCAAATTTTCTGGTTTCTATCGAAGAAAAACTTGGATTTTCAAGACTCAAATGGTGTATATCAAGGGCAGTTCAAACAGTGAGGGTTTTAAGCTCAAACTGTCCAAGGGATGGCCTTAGATCGTGTCTTCAATGTCCTGAATGCTATCAAGCTATTTCAACTTGGATTTGCGTAACTTCTAGTGAGCAGAGGTAGATTCAATCAGTCCTTAGAGCAGAAAAATTAACAAAACACTCTTCAAAGAAAAAATTTTACAGGCCCAAATCTCACTGGGTATGGTCCTCCATCAAATTCCTAGGGTATTGTTAAGACCTGAAAAGTACCACTTTTCATCCCTTAACTTAATCTTTGTTGGACCTTAATCATTTAATAAAAGTATTTTAAGCCTGGTTTGTAGGTAATAAACAACAGCTACAATAAGGCCTTAATCCTGCTAAGGAGCCCACTTTTGCCCCAGAAGTCTCACAGAAAAATGGAAGACAGAGAGCCTGACTGCATGAAGGCAGAGCACAACAGCAGCAAAGAAAGAAATGAGCCTCGCATAGCTGTCGCAAGGTTCACATGACTCAGAAAGCCTGCCTCGCGCAATCCTCGCAAGTTTCCAATGACATCATACCAATTGTCCATGCTGTTCTCACACAGTTTAGTGACAGAAGAGCTCCTGCAGCATAGTTCGCTCAGCTCTCGTGAAGCTTAAATATAAATGATCGTGCAGTCTCGCACAGCTCAAGAAAGCAGCTCTCACACCTCGCACAGTTCACTTAGATCAGCTGAGGAGAGAGAGCTCCAGGTATCTCTACGCGTAGCTGTCGCGCAGTGGCCGCGGGATGAAAAACTTCAGAAAAACCTCTCGCACAGATCAGAGACCAATGCACTTCACATCCTCGCAAATATCCATTGAGAAATAAATTGCTCGCGCGATTCCCGCACCATTCAGAAGGAAAGTGCAATCCCGCGAAGACCAGAGCAATCCAGTAAGGATTCAATGCTCTATCGCGCTACTGCTTCAGCTGCATCTAAGACAACCCCTCGACGGCTAGAATTTCAAGCTAATCCAATCTCGTGAAGACCGTGCTACCACGCGACAGTCTTGGAAACCAGTGCTACCTGGCGAGGCTCTAAACTCTAATTCTCCCTCACTTCTACAGAGGACATTCTGGGAACTTCCAGCAATTAGGGCACACACTCAAACGCTCCAAGTTCCGTGCACCCGCCCCGAGGCATCCAAGGAACAGTATTAGGCCATGTGGCATCGTTAAAAATAGGGTTCCCTAACCCTAATGCGCCGCCAAACTAATTGCTATATAAACCTAAGCCTGGTTTAGGTTTAAGGGGCCTCTCTTAGAATAGAATTTTGTCTATCTTCATCTTGTAGTAGCTGTAGATCTCTAGTAAGGTTTAGATAGATTTCTTTTTACTTTTTCTTCTCTCCATAGCCCAACACTTGCTGGCTATGCCTTTGTATGACTATATGGAATAGATTAATAGAGTTTTATGATAGGGTGTTTTACATTTATGGGATTTATGTTTGTGAGTTATTCTGTACAAGGTTGCTACCTTGAGATCCTCCATTTCTAGGATGTATTGCAAGCAATGGGGGACTGATTTTATGGTTTACTCAGATCCAAGTGACCTGTGTGTCTGGGCTAACATGCTCCCATACAGGCCTAGCCCCACACATAGCACTTTAGAGGTTGAGGTTCCCTATGGATTCTTGTGCTTGTAGCCTGGATGAAGTAGTGCCTACAATGATAAACTTGTTCTGACCCATCTCTGGAGGGCCTACTAAAGATGGCTCCCTTGGTGCTTAAGATCAACTTTCCTATGAGACAAACTCTTACTTATCAAAACTTGCTACAACAGGCCCTGTATCTTACAGGATTGTGCATATTTTAGGCTAGCTGCTCTGTCATTTTCAATCCACCTTTCATTCAGTTTCATTCACCCCATTCTTATCACTGTCTTTAATAAAGTCAGTACCAAGCACTTAAAGATAGCCCAACAAGTTTTTGGCGCCGCTGCCGGGGATATTGATCTTTTAGTAGACTCTAGATTTTTAATTCTTTATTCTTTGGTAGCTGTACTTGTGAATAATTGATACTACTGATTTACATTTGAAATCTTTCTTGCAGATTTGGACCGTAGCAAAGAAGGAGAGTAGAATTGCACTAGGAGTCTAGCTACCTCTATTTGCACTTCTCTAACCCTCAAAACTCAGTTTGTTTCTCATTTAAAGATTCCATAGTAGTTGATTAGGATAGTTGCAATTTTTATTAACTGCAATGTTCCTGCAAATAGTCTTCCCTGCTGTTGGTGTGTGTGCATGTTAGGAAGGAGATCTCTCAGTCCTACATTATAGCCTGCTAACCCTGAGATAGAAAGGGATAGAAGACCGAGAAGGCATAGACACACCACAGTTGAGCCCCTATTGAAATTGAGATAGCAGTTATGGGTGAAGAACAACCTAGAACATTGAAGGAATTGAATGCTCCGGGTGATTACAATTCTCCATTCAGCATCCAATTCTCTAATGTTCAAGGAAACTACGAAATCAAAACTTCCATCATCCAAATGCTTCCCTCTTTCCACGGGCTTAGCAAGGAAGACCCTTACAAGCACATTGACCGCTTCTTGTACATGCGACATTCTCCATTGCTGATTTGGGACCAGAAGCCACTAGGTTAAGGCTCTTTCCTTTCTCCCTAAAGGACAGGGTCATGACCTGGTTATCTACTCTCCAAAACAACAACATCACTTCCTGGAAAGACCTCCAAACAAGATTTCTGTCTAAATTTTTCCCAGAGACCAAGACCAGCCAGTTGAGGAAAGGCATACTTTCTTTTGCCCAGTCTCCAACTGAAGATTTTAACCAGTGCTGGGATAGATTTAAAGAGATGCTCAAACAATGTCCCCACCACAAGATCCCTGACTGGCAGCTTGTCCAGAGCTTCTACAATGGGATTGATGAGAAGAGCAGAGACATGGTAGATGCCTCTTGTGGTGGAACTTACATACATAAAACAGCTGATGAGACATGGGATTTGTTCGAGGTCATAAGTGAAAATGCTTTCCAGAAGATGTCCTCTTCTAGAACTGTTCAAGAACCTTCTCCTAAGCTGGGACTTGCTGAGACTTCTAAAGGAAAAATGTATGAAGTTAGGGGAAATGATGATCTGAGAATGCAGATGGCCAATCTTACTGAAAGATTTGATAAACTTTTGACTGTGGTGCAGTCCAGAATGGCTGCACAAGTGATGGAGGCATGTCTGATATGCCAATCTCCATAGCACACAGTAGAAGAATGTCCATCTGCGGGACAATACCCTGAGTTTGTAATGGAACAGGCCGCTGCTGCCCAATTTTTGGACAACAATAATCTAGTGGTTATAATAAGCAACCATATGGATACCAGCACCAAAATGCTGGTTACTAATGGAGAGACCACCCAAATTTGAGGTGGAGGCAAGACAATTATATGCAGCCACAGCAGATGTTGGCCTTACCTCAAAGGCCACAGCAGCAGTTTAACCTAAGTTATGCCCAAAGGTCAAATTTCCAATAACAGCAGCCCCAGCAACAAAATCAATTGGTAGTTCCACCACCCCAGCCCCAGAGTGCTTCCTTCGAGGACCAGGTGTTAGCCCAATTGCAAAGCCTGGGACCCTTGAATCAAACTGTGACTTCTCACAGTCAAAGCATTAAGAAAATAGAACAGCTTGGCCAAATAGCCAATGCTCTGGCTAAAAGAGAGGAGGGCGGGTTGCTAAGCCAACCAATTGCCAACCCTAAGGGCCAGTATTCCATCGGAGATGGCTCCTCCAATTTTGAAGGGGCCAATGCCATAACTGCCCTAAGGTCTGGTAGGATGGTAGACAACCAGGTGGGAAAGGAAGAAGGAGAGGTCTATCCTAAGGAAATGCCATGTAAAAGAGATAAGGATTTTGTTAAGGCATAGAGTAAAGAACTGCCTGCTGCCCTTCAACAAGGGAAAAATAAAGAGGTTGTAGTTGAGCCTCAGCAGGAGATAAAAATAGAAAAAAAAAAACAAAAGTTCAGCCATAGGCTTGCAGCTGAGGAACCAGCAGTAGCTCAGCTGCCATTTCCTCAAGAATTGAGTGGCCCTGCCCCTTTTGATAAGGGTCAGGCACAGATCGAGGAAATGATGGAGACCTTTAAGCAGGTCAAGATAAATTTACCCCTGCTTGATGCAATCCGACAGGTCCCAGCCTATGCAAAATTTCTGAAAGACCTCTGTACTCAAAAAGGAAGGCCAAAGGCCATTTGTCCAAGAAAGTCTTTGTGACTGATATAGTGAATTCTGTATTAACCATGACAATACCTAAGAAGTTGTAAGACCCAAGGATACCCACTATTCCTTGTATTATTGGTGACCACACGATTGGAAGGGCCCTTTTGGACCTTGGAGCTAGTGTTAACCTGTTGCCATACAGTGTATATCAGTAGTTAGGTTTGGGGGAGCTGAAGCCCACCCCCATTGTTCTATTGATGGCTGATAGGTCTGAGAGGAAACCCATGGGAGTGGTTGAGGATAACCTAGTGGGGGTAGACAAGTTCTTCTATCCTGCAAACTTCCTTGTCTTGGACATGGGCTGCAACAGGAGTACATCTCCGATACCTGTTATTCTGGGCAGATCATTCTAGGCCACTGCCAATGCATGCATTCAATACAGGTCTAGAATCATGGAGGTCACTTTCGGGCATATGAAAGTTCAGCTTAATGTGTGCAACAGTGTAAAGTACCCTCAGCTGGACAATGAGGAATGCTTTGCAGTGGATGTACTAGAAGAAATTGTTGAAGAAGAACTGCCCACTCTGCTAGATTGGAGCAACATTATCACTGATTTAACTGAAGTTTGGAACTTCGTGGAGGAAGGAAGCCTAGCTTTAATGCTAGAAGACATACCCCTTGTGAAGTCTTCTATGGGCTTAGTGCAGCATTCCAATTGGAAACCTACATTGCTGCCCCTTCCTCCAACCAACAATACACCAATCCTGCCATCCATACGATAAGCCCCTGATCTGGAGCTCAAGAAGCTGCCAGAGACATTAAAATATGCTTTCCTCGAGAAAGAAGAGAAACTCCCTGTGATTATCTCCTCTTCTCTTACCAGTGAGCAAGAGAAGGAGTTGCTAACAGTTTTGAGGAAGCACAAGAAAGCAATTGGTTGGACCATTGCTGATCTAGGATGAATTGATGCATTAATCTGTATGCATAGGATTCATCTAGAGGAGGGTTCATCACCCTCCAGGGAAATCCAGAGGAAACTTAATCCTTACATGCAGGAGGTGGTTCTGAAAGAAATCATTTAGTTGCTAGATGCTAGGGTAATTTACCCCATCTTTGATTCTGAATGGCTGGCACCAATCCAGGTGGTACCCAAGAAATCTGGCATAACAGTGATCACAACCGACTCGGGAGAGTTGAGACCAGCCAGAGAAACCACTGGCTGGAGAGTTTGCATTGATTATCGAAAACTCAACTCTAAGACCAGAAAAGATCACTTCCCTCTCCCTTTTATTGATCAAATATTGGACAAGTTGGCTGGGAAGGCTTTTTACTATTTTCTTGATGGGTACTCAGGGTACAATCAGATCCCTATGCACCCTCTTGATCAAGAGAAAACTACATTTACTTCTCCTTTTAGCACCTTTGCTTACAAAAGGATGCCTTTTGGACTGTGTAATGCCCCAGCCACCTTTCAAAGGTGTATGTATGCCATGTTTTCTGATATGATTGACAAATTCTTGAAAATTTTCATCGATGACTTTTCGGTCTATGGGGATAGCTTTGACCAATGTTTGCAACACCTCCATCAAGTCCTACAAAGATGTGAAGAGACCAATTTGGTCTTAAGTTAGGAGAAGAGCCACTTCATGGTAACACAAGGAATTGTGTTGGGCCATGTAGTCTCTAAAGATGGAATTAAGGTAGACAAGCCAAAGTTGGCCTCATTAAAAATCTGTCCCCTCCAAGAACAGTCAAGCAAATCAGATCCTTCCTTGGCCATGCTGGATTCTACAGGAGGTTTATCAAAGACTTCAGCAAAATTGCTAACCATTGTGCCACCTACTCTGCCAGGATGTGCCCTTTGACTTCTCTGCTGAATGTCTGAAGGCTTTTGAAACTTTGAAAATTTGCCTCACACTTACCCCTGTACTCCAAAGACCTAACTATACCCTGCCCTTTGAGTTGATGTGTGATGCATCTGACTTGGCAATAGGTGCCGTCTTGGGCCAGAGAAAAGATAAGCTACCTGTGGTCATTGCTTATCTCAGCAAATCACTTGCTGAAGCTCAACTGAACTACACAACCACCGAGAAAGAGATTCTGGTAGTGGTTTTTGCTGTGGACAAGTTTAGCCCTTACCTACTTGGGTCTAAAACTGTCATCTTCACTGACCACTCAGCATTAAAGTACCTACTGTCCAAGAAGGATGCAAAGCCCAGATTGATTAGATGGATACTCCTGTTGCAGGAGTTTAACATCGAAATCAAAGACAAGAAAGGTGTAGAAAATGTGGTGGCTGACCACTTGTCCAGAATTATGTTGGAGAAAGGCGTTGATGACCTCACTATAAATGATTTATTCCCGGATGAGCAATTTTTTGCCATTAAATTCTTAGTTCCTTGGTATGCACATATTGTCAATTATCTAGTTATAGGCAAGATCCCTTCCCATTGGAGAAAAATGGATAAAGACCTATTTTTCTCACAGGTCAAATTCTTTTTCTGGGAGGAACCTTGCTTGTACAAGTATTGTGCAGATCAAATTATTCGGAAATGTGTTCTCGAAAGTCATATCCCTAGTATTCTGGCCATGTGTCATGAAAATACCTGTGGGGGTCACTTTAGTGGGAGAAAAACAACTGACAAAGTGTTGCAGTGTGGTTTCTATTGGCCTTCTCTTTTCAAAGATGCCCATATACACTGCAAGGCCTGTGAAAGAGGTCAGAAACTAGGAGGGTTGTCTAAACAAAATTCAATGCCTTTATAGCCCATCCTTGTTGTAGAACTGTTTGATGTGTGAGGTATTGATTTTATGGGCCCCTTTCCTCCTTCAAATAGTTTTCATTTCATCTTAGTGGCAGTGGACTACGTTTCCAAATGGGTAGAAGCCATTGCCACAATAACTAATGATAATCAGGTTGTCCTCAAGTTCATAAAGTAGAATATCTTCTCCAGATTTGGTACCCCTGTTGTTATCTTCTTAGTGTGCTTGATTTATGTGAGTTTTGAAAACAGATTTATAGCTGCTAATTTACAGTGGTTCTAGACTATATAAACAAATAAAGAAATATCAGCACAGTTAGAAGAGAATTAGCCTGCAAGATCAGGGCCAATTGTAGCAAGTTTTAAAAGTAAGTGAGTGAAAGATCGTCCACAGAGAATTTGTCTAAAATGTAAGACAAACCTCCAGATCTGAGCTACCAGATCTGGCTTCTTATCCTATCTAGAAAACTGATAAGATGAGAGGTTTGAATTTGTCACGTTTAACTAACTAAAAACAAAGAAAAATTTAAACTAAATGATCCAGATCCGAGTTGGGGGAGTGATTGAAACAAAGATGGAGAAGTAATATCTAAATCTGATTTGGTCTTTGAAATCTAATGAGAATAACTACAACTCAGCAGAGGTGATCCAATCTTCATCTGGCTACAAGCACAGATGTAAGAGAGATAAATCTAATTCAAGGATTAGGCTTACACTTATGGCTATGGTCTGTCCACTTTAATGGCCACAAACCATCCAATAGTCTTTAATCCAAATCCTCAATTCAGAACAGGAAACATCACTACAAATGCTGTAAGAGACTAGGTTACCAACACTAATTCTTACAGGATTAATGAATCAAGGGAAATTGCATGCAAAACAATGAATCTAAATGAGTCTAATGTACTGAGGAGATCAGAGGGAACCCTTGACATGAGTCCAATGGAGAATGCATAGTTTACAGCAACCTTTTAAAATTCATCCTTACAATTTACAGAGCACGGCTTAACAGCTCTCGGATTTGTAGTCTTGGATGCAAACTCTCCTTTGAATTACAGTAGTATCTCACAACTCTCAAATGCAAGTACAAAGTAGGCTATTACAAGGTATGCAGGTGGGAAATGGGGGATTAGAAATGAAACTCAAAATCTGGATGCCCAAATTGGGCAAATGGTTCGTCTATTTATAGTTTTCCCCAAGTCCAACTCAAATGTGTTTCAACCAATCAGAGGTGCTCAGAATGTATTGACCAATGGTGGTCGAGCACGAGGTTCCAGATCTGTTCTGGCCAATCAGAATTCTTCGATTTGGTTCAGCCAATCAGGTGATAGAAGCATCAATTCTATTATGTAATTCAAAAATCTATTTGAGCTTCTAGAAGTTCCCGCCAAGTAATTTCATCTTTGGGTGTTCACATGGGGTGGAATATGCATTTGGTTTGTGCTCAGAATCTTTCGGAATGTCCTTGGGTTTTAAAACGCATTGGGACGCGTGCAACAGATTACTGAATTGCCCTTGTTAAAGTTGTGAATCTCCAGAATACCTTTTCGCAGAGCTTAAGGGCCTTTTTGCAAAGTGTTGTGACTTCTGAAGCTCTTTTCGCAATGTTCAATCTCTCTTTGAATTGTGTTTTCTCCTTTTCGCAAAGTTAAATCTTCTTTTCGAAGAGTTCAGATGCTCTTCGAAAACTAAGCCTGGAGGTTTAGTCCTTTTCGCAGAGTTTCAGGTTCTTTACGAAAAGTGCAGGTTCTTTGCGAAAAGAACTCTGTATTGCATTTCTCTGTTCGAATTGTTCCCTGCTTCTCTTACAGGTCTTTGCCTCTTCCTTTTAGACTTTTCCACAGCTGATGAGGTTGTTTCTTCACTTCCTTCCTTTGGACTGACATGGATTGTCATCGTTTTGGCACTTTTGAGCTGCTTTTATGCCTGTCTTTATTGTTAGCTGCAACATAGGCACTTAAAACACTTATTTAGTTCTCTCAAAGGTCTATGAAGACTTAAGTTTAGGGGTGAAAAATGGTATTTTTCACTTGTCAACAACCCCTAGAGTCCTTATCAGTGATGGGGGGAGCCATTTCTGTAACAGAAATTTCGAGAGCTTGCTCAAGAAATATTCTGCCACCCATAGGATTGCTACTCCCTACCACCCACAAACCAGTGGGCAAGTTGAAATTTCAAATAGGGAGATCAAGCATATCCTTGAGAAGACTGTGAGGACTGATAGGAAGGATTTGGCTGACAAGCTTAATGATGCACTGTGGGCTTATAGGACTGCCTATAAGACTCCCATTGGTATGTCCCCATTCAGAATGATTTATGGCAAGGCCTGTCATCTCCCAGTGGAGTTAGAACACAAAGCCTATTGGGCCATCAAACATTTAAATTTAGATCTAACTTCTGCTGGTCATCACAGGTTGCTGCAGCTGTCAGAATTGGAAGAACTAAGCATGGATGCATATGCCAATGCAAGGATCTATAAAGAAAGGTCCAAAGCATTCTTTGACAAAGGGCTGTTGAGAAAGAGTTTCAATGCTGGTGATAAGGTTTGGTTGTTTAACTCCAAACTTAAATTTTTTCCAGGCAAATTGAAATATAGATGGGAAGGTCCTTACATTGTCATGCATGTTTCCCCATCTGGTCTGTGGAAATCAAGGATCCTAAGTCTGGGAGACTCTTGAAGGTGAATGGTCAGAGGCTTAAGCCTTGTTTCGAAAAACCTGCCGACCTTTTGGACACCATTCACTGTCAAGGGGATCCTTCTTCAAACTGATTTCACAGGTGTGTCATTACTGTAGCATATGTACCTAGTTTTTGGTTGATTTATCTTACTTTCTTTAGTTTCTATTCTCTAGGATTTGCTAGTGGCCTTATCTTAATTTTTCCCTATCTGTTGTGAACTTTTGATGCTTCGCTTGATTCTTACTGCTTTTGAATTGATAGCTTCTGTTGACTGCCTAATGTGGAAGGTCATTTTTGTTGTCCTTGAGTGTATGATTGAATTTACATGTGTCTAAAGACAGTCATAGAAGAGAGTCATGCCCAGGATTCAACCACAGAAAACATGAAAAAAGGGGCAGAACAGAGAGCACATGCTCTCTGTTTTATACCTTACTGTCGCTGGGTCCAAAATGAAAGCCTGGGAGACTATCACGAGATTCATATGCTCTCGCGAGGTTAGAAGAGGAAGACTGGAAACCTAACGCGAGGTTAAAGGAGGAAGTCTGAGAGAAGTTCACGCAGTTCACCTGGACACATTCTATTCACTGTCACGAGATTCATGTGTAGCTAAGAGCCTCTCGAGCAATTCATATAGAGCCATACATTACCTATCGCGAGATTATCAGGCTGTCACGAGGTTCACTAGATAAACTGGGAGAATCTCGCACAATTCAACAGAAATATTCCATTTACTGTCACGAGATTCAAAATGAACCTCAGAGCTTTTCGCGCAATCCAAATAGAGCCTTAGGAACCGCTCGCGCAATTCACATGAATTAATCTCACTCTATTGCACGCTCCAAAGACGACTTTAGAGATTGTCGCGCAATCCTGATGTAATCAACACCCTCGCTAAGTTTATTTCCAATCCCGTGACCAGATGTTCCAAAGCACGCCGAGCTTCGCGATAAGTATTTCAACCCCGCGCTTTATCCCTTTTTCATTATCTGCTTCCTTCTTCCCTCTGCGAAACCCTAGCTTTTCCCGCTCTCCCTTCTCTCCTCCAGCATCACTCCTACAACTCATCATTCGCTCCACAAATCTATACAAGTATTCCTAGCATCATCCCCATCCATTACCCTCTGCTCTGAGATCTTGAGGTGCCCTGTGTGTCAAATCAAACCAAACCCTAGATCTCAGTCTCCATTGCTCATACTAGAGGACAGAGTTAGAAATGGCTCCCAAATTTGCATAAAAGAGAAAGGAGAAGGACAAGGACCCTGCAGAGACCACCCCTAAAAAGGCCAAGACTTCAAAGTCCCCCAAAAAAGGAAAGGAAGTGGTTGAGGAGGCGGCAGTACCAACCACTAAGTTCTCTACCCCTTCTGAGCTCATGGAGTCAATCCCATTAGAGCCTGAAACAGCCTTTGATGTACCCTTTTTTGAGAAAGAACCTCTCTCTGCCCTTGCAGTATAGTTCATAAGCAAAGCGGGCCTGATGCCATTGATGAGAGAAATTCCAGCACTAGCCTACCCAAGGCTAGTGCAGCTGTTTTACCAGCATGTCAAGGTCAAGAAGGACAACAATGGACAAGAGTGCTTGCTAGTGAGCCCTAAGATGATTGCCGAAGTATTGGGCATCCCAACAGCATTCAATCCTAGCTGTGGATATGGCCCCCCTCTGCGTGCATTAATTGACACAATTGCAAGGACCCTAACAAGAGGATTAAAAGCCATCGGGGACTCAATTAGAAGGAGGGAACTAGAACCTAAACTGCTGTTCATTGACCAAGTCCTGTGGAAGAACATCTATTACTCAGGACATCAGCAGGAGAGGAGAACCCCCATTGCGGATGCTGTCTACTCCTGTCACATGGGCCATGGCTTCCATGCAGCCTGGCTAATTTTTGAGGCTATGAAAGACAGTGGCAAAATTAGGGTCAAATAAGAAGCCTCACACCCTACCCTATGCACGAATCATCACCTTCCTGTTGATCAAGGGGGGCTATAAGATAGGAAGGACCAAGCAAACCACCACCCTTACCCCTACTACCCTTACCCCTACTACCTTTGCCAAAAGGCAATGGGAAATTAGCATGAGCTTGATGGGGGGTCAGAAAAAGAAGAAAGTTGAGGCTCAGGCCCTGCCCAAGCAAGCAGAAGCAGCTAAATCAGAGTCTACCCCTGCTACAAAAGTAGTGCCTCCAGAGCTCATCACTTCCATCCCTGCAGCAGCACCCATACCCCCTCCACCTTTTATTCCTGCATCCTCTACTCCTCTTACATCCATCTCTCACCCCCCTCTGATTCCAGTCTCCATGCCCACTCCCCCTTCACCTATGCTTGGTCCATGGGACGACTCACCATCCCCTAGCTTACCACATTACATTGCCACAATTCCCTCCTCCATTCCAACTAAGCCTGCCAGCCCCCCACTCATCTCCTACAAGAAACGAAAACCTACTCAGACCATCCCAACCATCTCCCAGACACCACCCTCACTACCTTCCATCCCCATTGACCCACCCCACCTTGAAGAAGCCACCACCCCAGCCATATCTACTATATCTCCTCTTCCCGACATTGACTTAACCCTCCACACATCCATAGGCTTCCAAGCCTTCATCTCCTCCTTCCTGGAAACCATGCCTACATACTACACCCCTCTGCCAGACTTCCCAACTACCTCAAAGCACCATTCCCCAGAACCCCACTCTTCCCCTCCCTCCACTTTCCATCATGCTCCCTCCTCCCCTTTCTAACCAGTACCCTCTTCTTCCCAAACCCCACCTCCCAGCTTTGACACACTAACCCTCATCCTACCCCTGATCCAAGACATCTAAACTAAGTTATCCATCAATAACCACAAACAGGACCAGATGCAGGCTGAACTCACCTCCATCCAATCCACCCTACACACCTTAACCACTCCACCCATCCCTACCCCATCCACTTTAACCCCCCTGGTCCTGTTCACTGACAAGACCAACCAAACAGACTTCCCTCCTGAATCATTACCCCTCCCACCATCACTATTACCTCTTCCCCACCCATTTCCTTTACCCCCTTTCACCATTCCAATTTTCCATCCCCCATCACCCCAAACTCTGTTGAGCCTACACCCTTCACCTTTCCCCTATACCCTCCATTCCCCTCTTATCCTACCCCTCCCACCTTCTGCCAAATCTACCCAAATAGGCCCAGAACCTGACCCCATCCCCCCCCCACTTGACTTCCCTACTATCATTCCCCCTTCCCCCCCAGGACCAAGCACACTTCACTCCTTCCACCTCCTATCTGCCGATTGCACCAAAACATCATTTCTACAGTCCTCCTTACCTCACCATCCTACATCACATGTGGGATAATGCTTACCTGAGGAAGGATGTCTTGAGGGGCATGACCAAGCTATGCCAATCAATTGAGACCCCCCTACTGGAGAAGATTGATGAGATGACGGAGGCCCACAGAGAGCAAATACTGGGCATCTCCTTGGGGTGGAAAAATATTATGGAGGAATATGCGAAGATGAAAGCTACATCTACTTATTATCAGATAAATTAGGAGTATGAGAAATCCAATGCTGCTGCAGCGACTGCTTGGGCAAGAATGCTTGAAAAATGATTTAATAATGCCCAGGAAATCTAAAAAATCCAAAAGGAGATCCATGAGACTGGCGCCCTCAAATTTAAAGTCCAGATAGCCTCATTGGAATCCACATTGGCCGCTGCCAGAAATGAACCTTACCACCCAACCCAACTCTCTGTTCACGTGCCTCAGCCTGCGCCAACTACTACTCCAGCTCCACCTGCCCAGTCTGAGGAGGCACCACCTAAGCCCCAACAAGATAAAGGAAAAGCTCCTGGTTCACCTCCTAAGGACCAGCCGACAACTACTGAGCAGCCTCCACCTCCCAAGGCCTCTGCTGCACCTCTACAAGAACAAACTTATCCTCAGCAGAGTAAAGTCACAGCCAAGAGGTCTTCTCCCAAAGCTGTCCCTTTAAAAATTGGCAAAGAGCCTGCTGCCCAGTTTGAAGAGGCACTGTCCCCTGCCAAACCTGAGTCCACTGGAAAAGGAAAGTCACCAGTGGTCCCCACTGAGGAACTCAAGGCTAAAGGCAAAGGAAAATCCCCTGCCATCCCCCTGCTAAGCTTAAAGGCAAAGCCCCTCAAGAACCCAAGGAACCAAAAGCTCCCAAAGCACTAAAAGTAAGGGTGAGGGCACCTAAAGCTCCAACTGCGGCGAAAACACCAGCCGAGAAGAAAAAGGCAAGGGAGGAGAAGAAGAAAGAGGATAGAGCTGCCCTTAAGGCAAAGGCTAAACAGATGGGCTGGGATTTCCTTACAAATTTGGATTCATATTAGATCCTAGCTTCTAGATTGTATCTTAGTTTCTTTTCTTGTAATTTCACTTGTAACTGTTTTTTTTGCCACGTTAATAGAAACTCTAGTTTTGTCTATTACTCTGTTCTATGTGTTTCTTTCTGATTGTTTGTTACTTTTGATTTTGTTCTTTTTGCCATTCATGGGAGAAGAGTTTTTGGGGGGGATATTTTTCTTTGCACCAGTAATCCATGTCGCGGAGATGGTGTTTATAAAAATTTGATCAAATACCTGCTTCAGGGATTGCAATGATGTCCTCTTCAAATTGATGTGCCATGATAAGTGTACCTCACGAAGATCCCCAGCTCAGCTGCGCGAGAAATGTCCTTTCCTCATCACTTATTTCTCCTCACGAGGATCCCCGCGCGATACA
Source organism: Chloranthus sessilifolius (assembly GCA_021018995.1). NCBI lineage: Eukaryota > Viridiplantae > Streptophyta > Magnoliopsida > Chloranthales > Chloranthaceae > Chloranthus > Chloranthus sessilifolius. The sequence continues at coordinate 58,129,011 of CM037593.1, read as the reverse complement.
CTTGCCACTTTAATTTCCATGCCTATCTTTGGACATTCATTTAATGTTACTTCTCGTTTCCAAAGAGCCAGTTGTGTATATTTTTCTTTCCCCACACAACCCTCATTTATTGCCAACTGTGAAAAGGGCGCAATTTCAATTCCGCCGATTCATATTCCCTCGTCCCTCTCTTTTAAACCTGCCCTCAAATCCTTTTCATCTCATCCCTCCTCTTCGAACCATAGAAGTCCATACCTCCTCACACAAATGGCGGATGACAGCCCCTTTGGCTTCCCAATCAAATTTTACCCCATTTGGGATGATCCCCCACCGCCTAAGGAGCCGGACCCCTTGCAATTTGTCTGGGATGAGTATGACGAGGTCCAGCGGATCCTGGCCAAGGAGGAAAAGAAAAAGAAAAAAAGAGAGAAGTTAGAGGAAAAGAAAAAGAAAAAAAGAGAGAAGCGAGAGAAAAAGAAAAAGAAAAATATGGCACCACCTACATCTCCCCTTCCATCTTCCTCCAACCCTCCCCCGGCTACACCTTAACCCCCCCATTTTGTCTTTTCTTTTTTTTCCATCTTTTTGTTATATTTTCTTTTTCTTTCAATGAAAGTTTTCTTTTAGTTCCATACTGTTCAGTTTTGCATTTTTATTTCTCTCTCTTCTTCTGTGTTTGTTTCTGTATGTTTCCTTGGATTGTACCGTTTATTCTCACGTCTGAACCAGTGAGGACACTGCTCCTCCTAGGTTTGGGGGTGTGGCAAGTAGGTCTGCCAATAACATAGTTAACTTAAAGTGCAGCAGAACCATGTGAGTGACATAGAAATGGAGTTGTGTTTACTTAAGAATTATGAAAATTAAGGAATTTAAAACTTTTTGCAGATCTTTAGACATTATAAATTTCTAAATTTTCACATTTTCATGATCAGAACACCAAGAAAACTCACTGGTATCAGCACTTAGTAAATCATTGAAGAGAGAAAAAGGTAAGGACATACTTAAAAGTTCAAAGGAAGACCATCACCAGTGAGAATTGGGCCTACAAATTTTTTTTATTTATTTGAGGAGTGATTGAGGCAAATTTCTTCTAGCTTTAAGGGCTGGTTGAGTCAATGTGTTCACTAAAAGTTAGGTAACTCTAAGTTGAAACAATTGACAGCACTCATGACACTTAGGAAAAGATCAAGGCCTTCTCTTGGACAGTTTGAGCCTAAACAGACCAAACCCTAAAGCAACTGCCCTTGTTCATACACTCTTTGAGCTTCAAAGCCTAATTTTCTTTAAAACACACCTGACTACTTGTACCTGAACCTATGGATCTGATTTAACCTTACCCTCACTCTGAGAAGTCAGAAGGTAAAAGAGAAAGAGTTAAAGATGGACTAGCTAGGGTCAACATTGGATGAGTGGAGAAGAATTATCTGAAGTTCTAGCAGTGTAGCAACTAAGGAAAAAGGTGGCAATTCATCAAAGCAAAAACAGAAAAATAAAAAGAAGAAAATTGCACCAGAAAGAAAAGAAAACAATAATGAAGAGGAGTAAGAGAGGAATCAAGAGGAAACATTCATTGAAAAAAAAAAAAAATCAAATAAGAGGAGAAACTGATCACTTCAAATTTGAAGATTTCAAAGAAGATGAAAGGAGCTGAATTAAAGAAGGTGAAGTCATGAATCACCTCCTGCACCTACTGATTTCTGAATTTCAAACCCCTTTTTTTCAACCTTCCAATTCTTTTTATAACCCAATACCATAAGCCACATTACAGCCCAGTTAAAGCCCTTGTGATCCAAAGTTGAATGAGTTGTCATGTGGAGATAATGAGTTGTCCAATCTATGGTAAAAATCTGCCAATGATGCCAGAACTTGAATGCTATTCCTATGCTCATGCTTACAGACCCATTTGGGGAGATGTAACTGCTCTTGAGCTTGAGAGACAATGAAACCCTCAAAAGTTCTTTGTGAGAATACGCCCTAGAGAGTTTTGGGTCTGATATTGAATGTATTAGGCATGACCTAGAACCTAATTTTTAATTTAATGGTGAGCCCAGTGCTAACACACATGCATAGTTTCCCTGCTATGAACTGATTGGAAATGCTGTGCTATCATGTGAAGTTTATGTTGCTTAAACATCTGTGCAGACAATGTATTTTAAATTTCCTATATTTTTATCGATTCAAGGGCGAACTGATAGTCTGTTTCTTGACTGCTAACTTGACAATCTTGCACTACTGTTAACTATTTTATTGAGAAGTTTATGGGTATCTGCACTAAAAACCCTCAGGAGACTTCACTCCTCCACTAGGGATGACCTAGGGGTTTAAAAGGCTTGGTACATATGCTAAATGTATCCGTGCTCCCTACGAAAGTGGCATTTAATTTCTGTAGATTTTTAGTGTAGCTTTGCTAAGGGACTAGCAAAGATTAGGTTTGGGGGTGTGTTAACACCTAAAAAGTACCACTTTTCACCCCTTAACTTAATCTTTGTTGGACCCTTAATCATTTAATAAAAGTATTTTAAGCCTGTTCTGTAGGTAATAAACAGCAGCTGCAATAAGGCCTTAATCCTGCTAAGGAGCCCACTTTTATCCCAGAAGTCTCTCAGAAGAATGGAAGATGAGAGCTGCCGCATGAAGGCAGCACAATAGCAAAGAAGAAAGAAATGAGCTCAAGTACCGTCAAAGGTTCACATGACTCGTAAAGCTCGCTCACAAGAATCCTCGTGAGTTTCCCATGACATCATACCAATTGTCTGCGCTGTTCTCACACAGTTTAGTGACAGAAGAGCTCTTGCAGCATAGTTCGCGCAGCTCTCACGAAGCTCAAATATAAATGATCACGCAGTCTCGCGCAGCTCAAGAAAGTAGCTCTCAAACCTCGTGCAGTTCACTCAGATCAGCTGAGGAGAGAGAGCTCCAGCTATCTCTGCGCGCAGCTGTCACGCAGTGGCCATGGGATGCAAAACTTCAGGAAAACCTCTCGCACAGTTCAGAGACCAATGCACATCACGTCCTCGCAAGGATCCTCGCGAAGATCCATTGAGCAACAAACTGCTCACGTGATTCCCGCACCATTCACAAGGAAAGTGTAATCCCGCGTAGACCAGAGTAATCCAGCGAGGATTCAATGCTCTATTGCGCAACTGCTTCAGCTGCAACTAAGACAACCCTACGATAACTAAAATTTCAAGCTAATCCAATCTCGCGAAGACCGTGCTACCATGCGACAGTCTTGGAAACCAGTGCTACCTGGCGAGGCTCTGAACTCTAATTCTCCCTCACTTCAGTAGAGGACATTCTGAAAACTTCCAGTAATTAGGGCACGCAGTCTAACGCTCCAAGTTTCATGCACGCACCCCGAGGCATCCATGGAACAATATTAGGCCATGTGGCATTGTTAAAAATAGGGTTCCCTAACCCTAATGCGGCGCCAAACTAACTGCTATATAAACCTAAGCCTGGTTTAGGTTTAAGGGGCCTCTCTTAGAATAGAATTTTGTTTATCTTCTTCTTACAGTAGCTGTAGATCTCTAGTAAGGTTTAGGTAGATTTCCTTTTACTTTTTCTTCTCTCCATAGCCCAGCACTTACTGGCTATGCCTTTGTATGACTATTTGGAATAGATTAATGGAGTTTTATGATAGGGTGTTTTACATTTATGGGATTTCTGTTTGTGAGTTGTTCTGTACAAGGTTGCTACCTTGAGATCCTCCATTGCTAGGATGTATTGCAAGCAATGGAGGACTGATTTTATGGTTTACTCTTATCCAAGTGACCTGTGTGTCTGGGCTAACATGCTCCCATACAGGCCTAGCCCCACCACAAGACCCACTAGGTCTGAAGTCCCCATGGGAGCAATGAGCTTTTGTTGCCTTGTGAATATGGTGGTGGCAGCAATGTTTCTTGTTCTATCTTGAGCTTTGTGAGGAGGATAACCTCTAGGATAGTCTGTGACCGTTTAAGTGGATAGGTTATAGCCTTAGGGTGAAGCCAACCCACAGACTCAAGACAAATTGTTCTTCTCTGCACTTGTGCTTGTAGTCCTGTGAGAGATTGTGCTGAGACGAACTCCCTTATATGTGTATAGACCCGCCATCAGATGGCAGATCTGGTTTGGTTATAGAGATTGTAGGTTTACGACTGGATCACTGTAGTCTCTCTAAAGCAGTGGACAGCTGGATCTAAGGTTGCACTCAAACTCTTACTGGTTCTGTGTCTGGGCTAACATGCTCCCATACAGGCCTAGCCCCACACATAGTACTTTAGAGGTTGAGGTTCCCTATGGATTCTTGTGCTTGTAGCCTGGATGAAGTAGTGCCTACAATGATAAACTTGTTCTGACCCATCTCTGGACTGTGGTTCCCCAATTGGATAGTATGTTACCATTTAAGTGGACAGGTTATAGCCATAAAGGGATTGGATCATGGCACAAAGATGAGTTGGATTCTTTCTCCTCAGTGGTGATAATGTAGCCATTGGATAGGACTTCTATAGCAGCAGATCTGAATGTGAGTCATGAAACCCTTCAGATTTGAATCTAATAGCATACTTCTCACCCTTTTATATTTATTTTCTCACTCCATCTTCTTTCTTAACCCTTTCTATAGTTTAGACATTAGGATACCTTAGAATTTAGATTTTAGTGACCCTAAATCACCTTCCATTTAGGATTGCCAGATCCGTAGTCAGATCTGGAGGGCCTACTAAAGATGGCTCCCTTGGAGCTTATGATCAACTTCCCTGTGGGACAAACTCTTACTTATCAAAACTTGCTACAACAGGCCCTGTATCTTACAGGATTGTGCATATTTTAGGCTTGCTGCTCTATCATTTTCAATCCACCTTTCATTCATTTTCATTCACCCCATTCTTATCACTGTCTTCAATAAAGTCAGTAGCAAGCACTTAAAGATAGCCCAATAAGTATATCCTCACAATTTTCTCTCTTTCTAAGTTCATTGAGCATTAATTTCTAAAAAATTCTTGACATTTGCTTCATGAGAATGTTATAGTTACAACAATTTTCAGTCTTAAAAAGTTTTAAATTTCCTCTTTTTTCAAAAATCAGGTGGGAATTCACTTTATTTTCAAAAATTTTATCTAACATAGATGCATTAACATTAACTATCAATTGGCACTCCCTGCCATACCCCCAAACCTATGAGGAGCAGTGTCCTCACTGCTTTGAAAGTATAACAGTAGGAAACAACAGGGAAATATAAGGACAATAGCAAAGGAAACATAAAGAACAAAACTAAATACAAAGGAAAGCAAGAGACACAATGAATTGACAAAACAAAAATATTATTGAACACAAGTAATTACAAAGTATAAAAAGAAACAATACAATCTAAACAAAAAGATATAGATCACAAACAGAAATAGACTACTTATAAACAAATCCTAACTACAAGTTAATGACTACAAACAAATCCTAAAGACAATCTAATTTGAATCAGAGTCTGAGTCAGTGCTTGATAAGGACATAGGTGCCCATCCTTGTTGTGTAGCCAACTTATCATAATCCTCCTTGACTTGCATCCTCCTCTTCAACCTCCCAGCACTGGTAGCACCCTCCTCGGTCCTTTTGGGAGCTAGCTTTCTGGGCTTGGGCTTGGGTTTGGGTTTGGGCTTTGGCTAGGGCGTAGTGGGCTCATTAATGGACACTCCGGCTACTGGAGGTGGCATTCCTCCTAGTAGGGTGGCCTGTAGGGTGTTAGCTAGCTTGGCTAGCATCTCAGACTTCTGCTTCTCTGCATCATATAAAGTCAGGGCTTGCTTGCACAATCCCTCCCAATGAAGCTTATCCCATCTATGCTCCATCTTCAGCTTGTCGATCTTAGAGACCAAGGGTTGCTTTACGAAAGTTTTCACTATAGCCACCCCTTGTTGGACATCTCTCCAGATGTAGGGGTTCTCATTCATAGCTCTGTACAGAGTGGAAAATGGGGGTGTAGGGAGGAGGTGTTTAGGGACAATGGCCTTCTCATTGGGCTTAGCAAACCAAGTGTAGGGAGTGGATGAAGAGGATGGAAGAGAAGGGGAAAGTGGGATGGGGGGTATTAGCTCCTCTACCTTAGTAACAGGCTCAAGTGGGGTGGAAGGATGGGTAAGAGGTACAGAAAGCAGGGCTACCTCCTCAAAATCAGTTTGAGTGGAGGAGTCTCTGGTGGGAGGGGCTGTAATGGGGGTAGGGAGTGGGTCTTCCACCTCAGCAGTGGAAACCACTGCTAAAGGAGATGGAGGTGGAGTGGGTAAAGGAGTAGGTGGAGGAGTAGGGATTGGAGGAGGTTGGGAAGCTAGGGTAATAGGGTTTATGGTTGATTGGATGGCTTGTAGGCAGGTGATCATGGCAGTTTGGTTAGCTTTGTTGGTTTGGAGCTAGGTTTGGATGGTGGTAAGAAGTGAAAGGATTTGGGTGGAGGCCTCAGGTAAGAGTTGGGCTTGGGTAACAGGTGGAATGGGTATAATGGGATGAAGGGGGGAAGTGGAGGCATGCTGAAAAGGTGGGGTGGGATTAGGCTGGAAATGGCGAGGCTGTGGAGAGGAGGGTTGGGGAGAGTCAGGTAAGGGGGAGTATTCATGCCTAATGTCCTCCACAATGGAGTCAATTAGGGATGAATATCCCTCAGTAGTCAAATGGTCATGGTCCTGGGTCTGTGGAGGTGAGAGGGAAAAGGTGGGGTCAATATCAAAGGATAAGGATGGTGAAGAGGTGGTGACTATATCAACTAAGGGAGATGGAGCTGATGGCTTAGGGTTTAAGGGTTCTATAGATGTGGATGGGTTAGCTGGAGGGGTAGGCCTTGATTTTCTTTAGTAGGTGGATGTGATGGGGAGTGAAGGGGATATATCAATGGGGTCTGTGGTAGGAGGAGCTAAGAGAGGTATGAATGTGGTGATGGTGGAAAGGCTTGCTGAGCTGCTGAGAGGGATGGAAACTTAAATGGAAGGTAGGGGAGTTGAGATGGATGGTAGAGAGGGTGATGAAAGGGAGATGCTGGAGGGGATGAGTATGGGTGCAAAAGGTACAAATGGAGGTACTAAGATCTGACTGATGTAGAGGTCTCAGCTGATACTGCTGAGCTGGCTGAAGGGGTTGTGGGTATAGCAGATGTAGCTACTGATGTGGCTGCCTGAGGTGCTTCCAATGCAGGGTCCTCCATAGATTTGTTCTTACTCTTCCCAATCAGGGTCCTGCTAGTAGACCATGCCCTCTTCCTAAACACCTTTGGAGTCATCTTTTCCACTGGCTCATCTGCTCGAATTATAAACTTCCCTTTCTTAAGCAAAGCAGTGATGAGCCTGCTGTAGGGGAGCCCTGGCAAGGCCTGTGCTCTTCTGATTTTGTCATGCACATCTACCATGGCCTCAATGATCAGCTGGGAGGCATTCAAAAATTGGCCCTTGGATAAAAAATATAGGGCATCCACTATGGGGGTTCTCCTCTCCTATTGGTGTCCACTGACATATATATTTTTCCTCAAGACTGAATCAATGAACAACAGGCTAGGGTGTAGATCTCTCCTCATTAGTGACTCCCCAGACCCCACAATGCCTTGAGTTAGGTGTCTGGCCATTGCTCTAAAGGATACACTCTCAGGTGCTCCTAAACCATAGGTTGTATTAAAAATTGATGGGACCCCTAATGCTAATCCAATATAATTGTAATACACCTGGAGTTCCCAATTATCAATCAGCACCACAAGTGTAGGCTCAATTGACCCAAGCTTTGTCTTCTTTACGATGTTTTGATACCATAGTTTGACCAGCCTAGGGTAAGATTTTTCTTGTAATGGGGTCAATAAGGGTGTCAGGCCTGCCTTCACCAAGTAAACCAATGTGTCCTTACACTCCTCTTCCTTAGAAAAATAGGGGAGGTCAAAAATTATCTCTGGGATTAGGCCTAAAGTATCCACAAATTCATTGGGAGTAGATAGGTTCACAAGGACTTCAGATGTAGCCTCTGGGTTAAGCTCAAGCACAAGGTTAGGCTCAGGCATAAGGTCAGACTCAGGGATATCCTCCATAATTTCCTCAGCAATTAAGGCCTTCCTAGCCTTCTTGGCTTTCTTAGGTTTCTCAGATTTTTCCATGATGAGCTTCCCCTTGGCAGGTGAGTTCTCCTTGGGCTATGTGGCCAGCCTACTGGATTTTCTAGTGGTTTTGGTGGCAAATTTTGAAGGCGCTTTGAATAGGTTAGCTAAGGTATCATCTTGGTCAGCCATTGGAAAAGCAATCCCCAAAATTAACTCTCAACAATTCACAGTAGCCTCCTTTCGCTAAATCAAATTGCCACACCAATTGAAAATGAAAGTACAAAGCTTGAAAATTATAGAGTGGAGCTGGAGAAGAACTTACCCACAGAAACCCTAGGGTTTCTCAGAACTTGCTGTGCAAGGCACCAAACTGACAGAGACTAGGTGTAAAATGTAGCTCTTGGAAAATTGAAGTACTTGGAAAAATGGCAAGGTGCTTGGAGTAGAAACCAGTGAGGTAGAGGAAGAAGAAGGAATTGGGTAATCGGTAGACAAGAGACAAACCTTGCACACAGAAGTTGTCGAATGGCAGAATGACAGAAGCTTGCACACAAAAGTTGTCGATAGGTGTAAAACACTTAAATTGTGCTTCAACAGGATTGGAGAAACAGGTTGGTACAACCTGTCGAAGAGTTAAAATCAGCTGGGATGGCAGGGTTGGTAGGCTAAAGGTCTCAAGAGGCTCTTTCAAACCTCTCGACAGGATCTAGGCTTCAGAAAAAATCAATTCAAGAGGTTCATGGAACCTCTCGACTAGGATGAAAATCTTTTATGTTAATGCTTCGAGAGGTCTCCAATCCTCTTGACAGTTACTCTGAACCTGTCGAAAATGTACCCAAAAACCTTCAGAACCTGTTGAGAATCAACTCAAACCTATTGACAGGTCTCAGATCTTGTCGAAATGCACTTTAGGAACCTTCAGAACCTCTCCAACATCAATTCAAACCTCTCGACAGGTCTGTTTTACATTTTCAACCTATTTTTCAGCGGTCCTCTTGTCTCCACTCTCACGAATTTGTCAATTCTGCTTTGCTCCCATTGGATTTCTCATGGATTGAGAGCATTTATGACTTAAACAGGGTTGACTCAGCAGCCTACATGAAACTCCTAAACAAAATAGCAACCTATGTACAATGCCAAACATAGTTGAAAATAGCAACAATAACAAAACTGACAAAAGCAAACAATTATGGTACATAGTCTTCATTGTTGAAAATCAATCACACTTGGGAGGTTCTTAAAGGTGAATGGTCACCACAGGCTCTACTATATTTTCAACAAAGAGCTTGAGCCTTTGACCATTAACTTTCATGATCCTACCATCTTTTGGATCCATGATTTCAACAGCTCCAGATGCGGATACATGCTCTACACTGTAAGGTCCCTCCCATCTAGATCTCAATTTACCTGAAAAAAATTTCAATTTAGAATTGAATAGCCATACCTTGTTGCCAGCAGTGAACTCTTTTCTCAGCAAATGCTTGTCATAGAAAACCTTTGCTTTCTCCTTGTAGATCCTTGCATTGGAGTAGGCCTCCAATCTCACCTCTTCCAGCTCTGACAGCTGGAGTTTCCTGTGCATACCAGTAGAAGTTAGATCAGTATTCAATGCTTTAACAACCCAATAGGCCTTGTGCTCAAGCTCTACTGGTAAATGGCATGCCTTGCCATACACCAGCCTAAAGGGAGACATGCCTATTGGGGTCTTATAAGCATTTCTATAAGCCCAAAGAGTATCAGGTAACTTCAGGAACCAGCCCTTCCTATCTCTTCTCACAGGTTTCTCTAAGATATATTTGATTTCTTTATTAGAAATTTTCATCTGGCCACTGGCCTGTGGGTGGTATGGGGTGGCAACTCCGTGTGTCACAGAGTACTTTCTAAGCAAGTTATCAAATTGTCTATTTCAGAAATGGCTTCTCCCATCATTAATGATAGCTCTAGGGGTGCCAAACCTATAGAAAATGTTGTTCTTCAAGAAGTTGAGGACAACCTTGTGATCATTGGTTCTTGTGACTATGGCCTCAACCCATTTGGACACATAGTCCATAGCCACAATAATGAAATTGTATTCATAGGAAGGAGGGAAAGGACCCATGAAGTCAATCCCTCAAATGTTAAAGAGTTCAACAACAAGTATAGGCTATAAAGGCATGGAGTTTCTTTTGGAGATACTTCCCATTTTTTAACATCTTTAACAAGCTCTACAGTGTTGTCATGCATCCTTGAAGAGAGTGGGCTAATAAAATCCACTTTGAAGTACCTTGGCACCAGTCTTGTTTCCACTGAAATGGCCTTCACAAGCCTGTTAATGACACATAGTTAGTATGCTGTGGAATTCCTCATCAGGGACACATCTCCTCACCACTTGGTATGTACAATGCTTGAACAAGTATGGATCCTCCCACATGTAATGTCTGATCTGAGAAAAGAACAGCTCCTTGTCCATTTTGTTCCAATGTGGGGGGATCTTACTCACTGCCAAGTAGTTCACAATGTTTGCAAACCAAGGTGCATAAGTGCTGATAGTAAACAGTTGTTCATCAGGAAAGGAATCATTGATAGGCAGCCTATCAAATTCCTTAGCTAGGATCATGGATAAGTGGTCTGCAACCACATTTTCAACCCCTGTTTTGTCCTTAATCTCAAGATCAAACTCCTATAATAGGAGGATCCATCTTATTAATCTTGGCGTAGTATCCTTTTTTGATAAAAGGTACTTCAGGGCTGAGTGGTCTGTGAACACCACTATCGTAGATCCCAACACATAAGACCTGAACTTTTCTAAAGCATAGGCAATTTTCAATAGTTCTTTCTCAGTTGTAGTGTAATTTAACTAAGCAGCAATCATGGTTTTGCTTGCATAAGAAATCACACAAGGTGCCTTATCCTTCCTTTGTCCCAAAACTGCACAAATAGCAAAATCTGATGCATCACACATCAGCTCAATTAACAAAGAAAAATCAGGTGCTTGAAGGATAGGTGCAGAGGTTAAATAATCTTTCAAAAGCTCAAAAGCAATAAGACATTCATCATTAAATTCAAAGGGAACCTCTTGGCACAACAGGTGACAAAGAGGTTTTGAGATCTTACTAAAATCCTTGATGAATCTCCTATAGAAGCCAACATGCCCCAAGAAATATTTGACTTGTTTCACAATTTTTGGTGGGGCCAAATATGCATCAAATCAATCTTAGCCTTGTCTACCTATATGCCTCTGTGGAAAACCACATGGCCAAGGACAATTCCTTGATTAACCATAAAATGGCTCTTTTTCCAACTCAAAACCAAGTTGGTTTTCTCACATCTCTGCAACACAAGGCTGAGATGGTGTAGACGTAGGCTAAAACTATTCCCAAAGATAGAGAAATCATCCATGAATATCTCTAAAAACTAATTAATCATGTTAGAAAAAATAGCATACATGCACCTTTGCAAAGTTGCAGGGGTATTGCACAACCTAAATGGCATCCTTCTATAGGCAAAGGTGTCAAATGGGCATGTGAAAGTTATCTTTTTTTGATCTTGTTGATACACAAGGATTTGGTTATACCTAGAATATCTATCAAGAAAATAATAGTAAGCCTTGCCTGCAACTTATCCAAAATTTGGTCTATGAAGGGCAAAGGAAAGTGGTCTTTTCTGATTTTCAAATTAAGCTTTCGATGGTCTATGCACACCCTCCAACCTGTGATTTCTCTAGTTGAAATAAGCTCACCAAAATTAGTTTTAATCACAGTAATTCCAGATTTATTATGTACCACTTGAGTAGGTGCCACCCATTCAGAATATGAAATTGGGTAGATGACTCCAACATCTAACAATTTGACCACTTCTTTCATCACCACTTCTTGCATGTGGGGATTTAATTTTCTCTGTATTTCTCTAGAGGGTTTGGAACCCTCTTCCAAGTAGATTTTATACATGCACAAAACAGGGTTGATGCCCCCAAGGGCAGCAATAGTCCATCCTATTGCTCTCTTATGCTTCTTTAAAACACACAACTCTTCCTCTTGCTCATCAATGAGAGAGGAAGAAATGATCACTAACAACTTCTAATTTGCCCCCAAAAAAGTATATTTCAAGGCCTTAGGCAGCTATTTCAACTTCACATCAGGTGGACATACAAGTGAAGGCAACAAAGGTGCCTTTGATGGTGGTGGAAGAGGCAACACAATAGGTTTCCAAGGAGGATACCTTGTTGCTGGCCCCATATAAAAAATTAAGGCTTTCACCTCTTGAACCATGGGTGTGGGGGCCTTCTCTTCCACAATCTCACTCCACACGTTGTCAAAAACATCACAAAGATCATGACAATGCAGCAGCTTGGGCAAAGTTTCTTCGACAAACTCATCCAAAACATCAATTAAAAATAATCCTCACTATTCAAGTGAGGCTGACTTGCTGCATTGTAAATATTTAATTTTACTTTCATGTTGCTAAAAGACACCTCCAGTACTCCTGATTTACATTGAATATAAGCATTGGCAGTGGCCAAGATATGCCTGCCCAAAATCACAGGAATGGAGGTGGTACACTTGCTTGGCTCCATGTCAAGAACCAAAAAATCTACGAGGTAGAAAAGTTATCAACCCTAACTAACACATCTTCTATCATTCCCATAGGCCTCCTTTCAGATCTGTCAGCTAGCTGTAGCATCACATGTGTGGGCTTCAATTCTCCCAAGCCTAACTTCTCATAAATTGAATATGGAAGTAGGTTTACACTAGCTCCCACATCTAACATGGCCTTCTTAATGGTGTGATCCCCAATGACGCAGGAGATTGTGGGAACTTTAGGGTCTTAAAGCTTGGTTGGGGTTGCAATGGACAATACTTGATTCACTTTCTAAACACAAAAGACCTTCTTGGATAGGTGTATCCTAGATTGTCTTTTGGATGTGCATAATTCTTTTAAAATTTTGCATAGGCTGGAACTTGCTTGATGGCATCAAGTAAAGTCAAGTTGATCTTTATTTGTTTGAAAGTTTTCATCATCTCCTCAACCTTAGCATTCTCCTTATCAAAAGGCGAAAGTGCTTTCAAATCATTGGGAAATGACAAATGGGGAACAGACCTCCCATTTGCTGCCTGAGCAAGTTCATTAGATTTTTCTCTATATTTATTTTCAGTTTTTTGTTGGGGCACATCAACACCCCCCTTATTTCTTATATGCTTCTTCTGCTGCATATTGACATGAGTTGTTCCTTCATTTCCTGTACTTTTCTCATCAGGCTTAACACTAACTTGGTTATGAACTGGCCTCCCACTCTTCAAGGTGGTAAAAGATTTAGCTTCTTCATGAGAAAAAGTCTCACCCACCATGTACTGCCCTTTTGGGTTATTCATGGGCTGACTAGGAAGTCTTCCCTCCTCTCTCCTAGTCAAAGCATTAGATAGCTGACCAAGGTGGTCCTCTATCTTTTTGATACTTTGACAATGTGAGGTAACAGTTTGAGATAAAGAGCCCAAATTCTGCAATGAAGTCAGAACTTGCTCTTCAAATGTGAGAGATTTAGAGGGTGCTGGGGCTGGTGCACTTTGATGCACAGGTTGAGCCATTGCCTGGGCCATAGGCTGAGCAACATTCACATGTTCCATCACAAGGTCTGAAAATTGGGCAGCAGAGGGACATTCCTCAAGGGAGTGAGTGGGGGATTGGCATGTCACACGTGCCTCCTCCACTTTGGCAGCCATTAGAGACTGCATTGCTCCCATGAGCTTATCAAAATTTTGTGTCAAGCTATCCACTTCCCTTTCCAAATCCTTGTATCCACTAACCTCATACAATTTTCCCCATGTGGTAGTTTCTCTCACCAATCTCACAGGGGTCTCAAAGTCCCTTGACAAGGTCTCCGTTTGTATGGAGTTTTTACTAATGATATCAAACAATTCCTAAGCATCATCAGCTGTCTTGTGGAGGTAAGTACCACAACATGAGGCATCAACCATATCCCTGCTCTTGGGATCAATTCCTTAATATAAACTTTAAAAAAGTTACCATTCAAGAATTTGGTGATGGGGACATTACTTCAATAGCTCTTTAAACCACTCCCATGCTTCGTGAAAGTATTCAGTTGGGGCTTGAGCAAATGAAATTATCTCTTCCTCAACTAACTTATTTTGGACATGAGGAAAAACTTGGCCAAAAATTGATATTGAAGGTCATTCCAAGACTGAATACTATTGGTTGGGAGCATTAACAGTCAAGTTTTGGCTCTGTCCTTTAGTGAAAAAGGAAAGAGTCTCAACCTGATTGCTTCCTCTCCCAAACCTACAACATTGAAAGTAGTGCGTAGTCCTAGAAATTCATCAATGTGCTTGTAGGGGTCTACCTTACTCAGGCCATGGTATGAAGGTACCATCAGTATGATGGAAGATTTAATCTCATAATTCCCTTGGACAATAAGGAATTGAATGCAGAAGGGGGAATTGTAAACCCCTGGTGCATTGAATTCTTTTAATGTCCTAGGTTGCTCACCCATTATAGAACTATCACAATCAATCACAGGTGTGTGTATGGTTCTTAGGTCTAAGAAGTCTCTCAACTTCAAGATCTAAAGGAGCAATCTCAAGATTAAGAGATCTCCTCCCAAGCATACACACAAAAGAACATAGGGCAACACAAATTTTAGCAAAATAAATTGAAAATCACACAACTAATGCTACAGATCTAAAAATGGAAAAGAGTTAGGAAATGCAAACTTTAGCACAACTTGCTCTTCCAAGTAGCACAAAGATCCTCTCAAAATAACAAATCCAAATCTGCAATCACAAAATCAAACTACAAAAACTACAACAGCAATTAGTCAAACATAAAACAGACAATTAAAAATCTAAATCTAAAATGGGAAAAACTGAGATCTACCAATTTAAAAACACAAGTCCTTGGCAGCGGCACCAAAAACTTTTCGCCTTGCTTACCTTACAATTATTAAATGGTTAAAACAATAATTTAAAGGCAAAATAATAGAGAGATGGGGTCAAGGTAAGCAAGCAGTCCTCCAAGAATCAGGGCTGTTGCAGCTAGTTTTAATAGGTAAGTTAGGGTAGGTTCACAGGGAAATGTGTTTAGAAATGGGGTAAATCTCCAAGTCTGTACCAGATCTGGCACTCTATCCTAATTTAGACTAAATCAAAACAAGAAAGAGGAGAGGTTTCTAAGATTTGTCAATAAAAACTATAAAAATCAAATGTAAATGATCCGGATTTCATTAAACATGGAGTTAAGGGGAAAATGGAGAAAATGATTAAATTTAAAAATTGGAGAGCAGCAGCTAGGGATTTTTTGTCTTTACTGAAAATCAAGTGGATCGAAAGCAATGCATAGGACAAATTTATAATAATCCTTCATCTGGCTACGAGCTCAGATGCAAGGTTATAAGAATATAATCTCAACCAATGAATTAAAGTAATCCTAAGGCTATGATCTATCCACTTGAATGGTCACAGATTATCTCAAAGATTGTTCTAATCCAAGGATCTTGATTGGAATAGGTAAGTTATTGCAGATGTTGTGGGTGCTAGGCTACAAGCTTAAGCATCCACAGGGATATCCAATCCAAGGAAATCAAATATGAAAAAGTAAAATTTAGATCAGAATCAATTTTAAAAATCATAATTACACTGGAATAATACAACTTACAATCCTATTGTGCTCAGATCTGCAATCTATGCAACATACCATCCATTTACAAAACCTCTTAAACTCTCAATTCACAGCTCTCAACCTCACCCTAGCTACCGTAAAGGTTTAGCCAACCATAATTGGCTAAGGAAAGAATGGGGGAAGAAGGAAGAGAGAGGGAAAATGAAAATCAAATTTGGCTATGATTCTCTCTATTTTTGGATGAATTTTTAATGCAATTTCTCCTCTCTTTATACTCTTCCCTCAGATCTATTTCAGCCAATCAGAGCCCAAGGGAATATTTCAGTTATTCCCAGCTACTGATGTGGCTGATTTCTCTTCTGGAAGCTCTTCCCTCATTGGTCCGAAACTGGTAAGTACATGTGATGCAGTTAGAGGGTTCCTATTTGCGCCCCATTGTGTTCCAAAAATACTCCTAAGGGTCATTAACATGCCTTGGAACTCGTGCACAAAACTCTGGAGTTAGCAGCAACAGTGGAAGGAGATGAGAAGTTCCCAAATCGAGTGTCGAGAGGTTCAGGCAACCTCTCGGTAGGTTCTGAGTCTACTTGATGTGTATTTCGACAGGTTGAGAGAGGCTGTTGACAAGATTGGAGACTTTTCGAGAGGTTGAGTTGCACTAGTCAACAGGATTGGAGGCAATTCTCATCTTCTCTCCAGTTCTTCATCTATCCTCTCGACAGGTTATTCAACATCCTGTCAACTTCTTATCTTGCTTCAGTTGAGGTTCCGACAGGATCCGCTCTGCTTCTCGACAAGTTGGTTCAACCTCACGCTAATGAGTGCAGCTTCAGGTAAGTTGTCAATAGGTTGCCTTGCACTGCTTGATAGGTTCAGGGGACCTCTCGACTTCCCCTGCATCTCCAGGTATCATCTTGATAGGATATGTAAACTTCTCGAGAACTTCACATTTCCTCAGTACCTGTCGACAACTTGTAGTACATCTCTAGAACCTCTCGACAGGACATAAACTAGTCTTCAAAACCTCTCGACAGCATCCCTCTTCAGCTTTAACATCTCAACAGGTTCAAGTACATCCTCAGCACCCCTTAATAGGTTCATAGAACCTCTCGACAGCTTGGTTTCTTCTCTCCAAAACCTATCGACAACTTGGTTTAACCTCTCGAGATGTTTTGCTTTGTGCTTCCCCAGCTGGCACACATCTTTGTTGTGCTACCCTTCATATGTCAACACATAGTAGCTTCTTGGTGGGTTTACTCCTCATCAGATGCAGCTGGCCTTGCTCCCATATGTGCCCATGTGGACACATGTCATTGCCATGGAGCTCTGGGGCTTTGTGAACTGCTTGATGGGTTGTCTTTGGGCTGTATGAACACATGTTGAGCAGCAGGTTGTTTCTTTGGCACATTTAGAGAGATGTCTGAACTAAGACTGCCATTTATTGCTTATCTACAAAACACACTCAAAATAATTTATTAGTCAACTCAAAGGTCCATCAAAGGTCAGGTTAGGAGGGGAAAAATAGTATTTTTCACTGCTTAACAACTAACACACCCCCAAACCTAATCTTTGCTAGTCCTCGAGCAAAGCAAAAATTTAAACAAATGACCTACAAAACTAAATGCCACTTTCATAGGGAGCACAAATGTATTTAGCACATGCACCAAGCCTTTTAAATCCCTAGGTGATCCCTAGTGGAGGAGTGGAGTCTCCTGAGGATTTTCAGTGAAGGTACCCACAAACTTCTCCAATAAATAAGTTAATATCAATGCAACATGCCAAAACATAGTTCAAACAAAATAAAATTCATTGCACACCTTGTTCCTTCAACTTTTTAGAGGATTCTTAGTAGTAAAACAGCAGTTTAATACTAAAATTCTGTTGCAATTCCTTCACCATCAATCAGCTCATGTCAAGGCATTGTGTGCAAAAATTAATGTAAAGCTCACCTTTAATTTGAGAATTCTGTTTGATAATGCTTCGAAACAAATTCAATTTCAGACCCAAGTCTCACCAGGGCTGTCACTCAAAATAAAAATAGAAGGGTGTATCTTTTCATAGAGCTCAAGAGCAGTTACAGCCCTCAAATAGGACTGCAAGCATGAGCATAGGCAATGCTCTAATTCCTGAGATTTTCTAACTCTTCTCACCATAAATTACACAAGTCCTTATCTCCACATGACAGCTCAATCAATTTTAGATCAGTAAGGTTTTTTTATTGGGTTGTAATGTGCCTTATGGGTGAAGTTTATAAAGAATAAAGGGGAATAAAAGGATTCAAATTTGAAAAATCAGTAAGGTAAGGAGATGATTCATGACTTCACCTTCTTCATTTCAGCACAATTCCATCTTCTTTTTGAATTTTCAGAGCCAAAGTAGCCAGCCTTTTCTCTTCATTCTCAAAATCTCCAATGAAATGACTTCTCTTTCTCATTTTTGGTTTTGCTTTTCTATTTTTCTCTTTCTTTTTGTATGTTTTTTCTTTTGTATTTTTCTCATATATATTTTTTTATGGGCTGGAATGCCATAGCTATACATTTGATACACAACTGCCATCAATTTCTTTGGTTTTTATCAAAGAAAAACTTAGATTTTCAAGGCTCAAATGGGATGTATCAAGGGTAGTTCAATGGTGGGAAATTTTAAGCTCAAACTGTCCAAAGGATTGCCTTACTTCATTTCTTCAATGTCATGAATGTTTTCAAGTTGTTTTAACTTGGAGTGCATAACTTCTAGTAAGCAAGAATAGGTTCAATCAGTCCTTAGAGCAGAAAAATTGCCAAAACACTCTTCAAAGAAAAATTTTCAGGCCTAAATCTCACTGGGTATGATCTTTCATCAAATTCTTAGGGTATATCCTCACAATTTTCTCTCTTTTCAGGTTCACTAAGCACCAATTTTTAAAAATTCTTGACATTTGCTTCATGAAAGTGTTAGAGGTAAAAAAAATTTCAGTTTTAAAAAGTTTTTAATTTCCTCTTTTTCAAAAATCAGGTGGGATATCACATTATTTTCAAAAAAAAATTTAAAAATGTTATCCAACATTGCTGCACTAACATTAACTATTCTACTGGCACACCTTGCCATACCCCCAAACCTAAGATGAACATTGTCCTCAATGTTTACACAATGAGTAACTAGGGGCAGCAGGACAAAACAAGAAAGAAAAATAAGCAGGAAAAAACTATTTTTTTTACAACATAAAAGTGCAAAACTGAATATATGGACAGGAAAATAGAAAAAATGATATACAAATGAAAGAAATTACTGCTAAAAATAGAAAATAGCAAAACAAAGGTAAAAACTGGATACAAACATACAAATATGAAAAATTAGTCAAAATAATATACACATTATCCTAAGAAAAAAAAATCAGCTAATTAAAAGCAACATTTAAACTAAAATTCCTAAAATAGAAAATCCTAAGACAATATCCTACAGTCAAATATGATAAGGTAAGGTTTGTGCTGTTGTGTGTGCTGCGGATGTGTATGAATCAATATGAATTTCAAAGTAATGGTAGCATGAATGCACACAGTTAAAAGCATGATTCATACACAACTGAGACCCATTAATGGTGAAAGATCTTGAAAGTGAATGAATGCAGAGGCTCTATTGAATTTTTAATGTAAAAATATGATCCTACGCTCATTAACTTTCCTGATTCTTCAAATTTAAAAACCATGATCTCACCAGTTCCAGATGGGGGAATATGAATGAAGGCAAGGAAAATAGCCCAACTGGATCTAAATTTTTTTTATGTTTTTATTTATTTTTTATCAGCCGGGGCTCAACAATAGCCCTTATTTACTACTACTGAAGAATACAAACAATAATGAAAACAAGTATGAAATTTTTGTTTGTGTTTATATTTTCTCTTATTTTTTATTTATTTTTATTATTTTACAAAAAATCAGCATGCTAAAATCAGAAACTGCAGTAAGGACCCTTGTTACCTTGTCCTTCTGCACATCTTTGTGGTTCAAAAACAACCTTGTTCTCTGCCATCTTCTGTGAAAGAAGATTCACCCATCATGTGCAATCTCTTATGATTATTCAATGGTTGGCTTGGGAGTCTACCATCTTCCCCCTTAGTCAGAGCATTGGAAAGCTGACCAAGCTGGTCCTCAATCTTTTTTATGCTCTAGCTGTGGAAATGCACAGTCTGTGCTAAGGAGTTGAGGTTTTGTAATGACGACAGAACCTGCTCCTCAAAGGAGGGTGTACTAGATTGGGGTGCTTATGCAGACATGATTTTGCTGAGCCATTGGCTGTTGGGTTTGATAATTTAAGAAAAAATTTTATTAGTACTACTGGGGTCCATGAGACATTGCCTGCTGCTGCTGGGAGTGAGAGTGATTCTCTTGGTTCCACCTAAGATTGGGGTGGTTCCTCCATGGATACCCAGCAGGTTGCTGCTGTTGTTTCCCATTGGTCTGAGCTGCATTGGCATGCTCCATGACCAAATCGGGATAAAGATCAGTAGATGGACAGTCCTGAACAGAGTGTGTGGGGGATTGACATATCAGACATGCCTCCTGCACTTGTGCAGCCATTGGGGGTTGCGACACACTGATCAATTTACTAAACTGAAGTGCCAAACTGTCTACCTTTCTCTCCAGGTCAGTACACACATTGATTTCATACATTCTACCCCTAGGAGTGTTCTCTTTTACTGTTTTAGCAGGGGTCTCAATGTCCTGAGATAGAGTTTCCTGCTACATTGAATTCTCACTTATGACCTTAAAAAGTTCTCAAGTCTCATCAGCTATTTTATGGAGGTAAGTACCCCCACATGAGGCATCCACCATATCCCTGCTCTTGGGATCAATTCCTTGGTAGAAACATTGAACAAGTTGCCATTCAGGAATTTGGTGATGGGGATATTGCTTCAAAAGCTCCTTAAATCTTTCCCAGGCTTGATGAAAATTCTCAGTTGGAGATTAAGTAAAATAAATTATGCTCTTCCTCAACTAGCTTATTTTGGACATGGGGAAAAATTTAGCCAAAAATTGACATTGAAGATCTTTCCATGACTGTATACTGTTGGCTGGGAGCATAGAATGCCATGTTCGGGCTCTATCCTGTAGTGAAAAAGGAAAGAACCTCAGCCTGGTGGCTTCCTCCCCCAAACCTACAATGTTGAAAGTAGTACACAGTCCTGAAAATTTATCAATGTACTTGTAGGGGTCCTTGTTGTCGCTCCAAGTGTGCCATAATTATGTGCATTATGAATCAAAAAATTAAAGAATTAAAGAATGCTAGGTTATATGGATGTTAACTTATGAAAGGGATATCAGCACATTGGGGCTAACACTGGCCTGCAAGATCAGGGCCAATTGTAGCAAGTTTTAAAAGTAAGTATTTCAAGATCGTCCACAGAGAAGTTTGTCTAAACTGAGAGATAAACCTCCAGATCTGTGCTACCAGATCTGGCTCTATAATTATCTATAAAAAAGAATAGATAAAAGAGAGTGTTGGATTGTGTCACATTTAACTATAAGCAAATAAAGAAAAGAATTAACTACATGATCCAGATCCGAGTTGGGGAGATGTTTAAAATAAGACAAATGCAGAAATAATAGCTTCATGTACTTTAGCCTCTGAATTTTAATGGAGAATCTGTAGTTCAACAGAGCAGATTCAATCTTCATCTGGCTACCAGCACAGATGTAAGAGAAATAAATCCGAATTAAGGAATAGGTTTAGACTTATGGCTGTGATCTCATCCACTTAATTGGTCATGCACTGTGACTAGTCAGTGGCCTATTCTTTAGTTCGTAACATGAACATCATCAGAATGCCGCTAGAATTAGGTTACCAACGCTAATTCGCATGTAAGTGATGAATTAAGGAAGTTGCATGCGGATGAGTGAATCTAAAGAAGTCTAATGCACTAAGGTGATCATTCGTAACCCTCGACATGACTCCAATGGAGAAGACACAAATTACAAAGAACCTTTTAAAATCCAAAATTACAATTCTGAAAGCACGGCTTCTTAGAGAGCCCTCGGACTTACAAATCTGAGCTTCTCAGAGAGCCCTCGGACTTCTGATCCTTGAATCCGAACTTGGAAGTACAAATCACTCACAATGGCTCTCAAAGGTAAACTACAAGAAGGATTACGGGGGGTTCGATAAACTATCGGCCGGAATGAGGGAAACAGAGATGAAAACTCTAAAACTGGATACCCAAATTGGGCAAATGGTTTCCTATTTATAGTTTTCCTAAGTCCATTTCAGATGTGTATCAACCAATCAGAATTGGATAGATCTGTATCAACCAATAGGAGTCGAGCACCAGGATCCAGATCTGTTCTGGCCAATCAGAACTGCTTGATCTGGTTCAGCCAATCAGGAAACAGAGGCATCAATTCTGTTATGCATTTTGAAATTCTGTTTGAGCTTCTAGAAGTTCCCGCCAAGTAATTTCATCTTTGGGTGTTCACATGGGGTGGAATATGCCTTTGGTTCGTTCGAATCTTCCAAATGTCCTTGGGTTTTAAAACGCATTTAGCGCTGCAAAGTTTCTGAAATACCTTCTTGGACGCAAATCCCCAGAATGCCATTTCGCATAGTTTAAGGGCTTTTTCGCAAAGTAGTTTGGCTCCAGAAGCTCTCTTCGCAAAGCATTTTGGCTTCAGGAGATCTTTTCGCAAAGGACTTCTCTTCTTTTCGCAGAGTGTTTTCTTCTTTTCGCAAAGTTCAAAGTTCTTTGCGAATAGTAGAAGTTCTTTGCGAATAGTAGAAGTTCTTTGCGAATTGAACTCTAGGCTCCCATTCTTCTTTGCGAATTGACTTTTAACTTGATTTTTTCTTTGCGAATGGCTCTCTTTCTTGCTTCAGGTCTTTGTCTGCTCTTTTAGACCCTCTTTAGCCATTCTTTGAAGCTTTCTTCACTCCTTCTTTAATCTTGACATGAGTCGATTTTTTGATCTTTTGGGATGCTTTTGGGATTTGGACCTGTCTGATTGGTTAGTTGTAAAATGCACACTAAAGCACTTATTTAGTCTTCTCAAGGGTCTTTCAAGGCTCATGTTTAGGGGTGAAAAATGGTATTTTTCACTACTTAACACACCCCCAAACCTAAGCTTTGCTAGTCCCTGAGCAAAGAAACGTAAAAGCAAAATAAAGAGCCACTTTTGTAGGAAGCACAGGTGCATTTAGCATATGCAACAAGCCTTTTAAACCCCTAGGTGATCCCTAGAGGAGGAGTGAAGTCTCCGAGGGTTTTCGATGAAGGTACCCACAAACTTCTCCATCAAAGACTTAACATCACTGCAAAATTATCAAATGAGCAATCAAGGAGCAGGATTAGTTACTCTTGAATCAATGATGAAACAGAAAATTTGATTATTGTTTGCAGAATTTAAACATTTATAAACCACATGAATGTTTCAATATTTCCAACTGTGAGCAAATCATAGAAAATCATACAAATGTGCCTTGAAGAAGCTCATCCTATGGATAAAATTAGGTTATAAGTCATACTTAAGGTGCTCAAGTTCCAACCCAAACACTCACGGGTATACTCTCATCGTTGTGTTTTGTTGAGGGGTTCATTTTCACTCAAGCTCAAGAGCGCTTACATCTCCCAAATGGATCTGTAAGCATGAGCATAGGCATGATTCTTAGGCAATGGCATTATTGACATCTCCTCACCATAGATTGGGTCACTTCTTATCTCCACATGACAGCTCACTCAACTTTGGATCACAAGGGCTTTTAATCTAGGTTTGTTTGTATGGCTTATGGAGTGAAGTTTCAAGGAAAGGCAGTTTGAACAGAGGTTTGAATTTGAGAACTCGAGAAGTGCGGGAGATGGTTCATGACTCCACCTTTTGAGTTTAGCTTCTTCTTCTTCTTTTCGAGATTCTCACATTCACGGTGATCGGTTCTTTCTTTGATCTTGCATTTTATAAGGTCCCTTTTGCCTTTTTGCTTGCAACTTTTTCACATTGTTTGTCTCTTCTTTATCACCACCATATTGCCTGCTTTTTGAGGCATTTTCTCTTCATTTTCTTGATGTTGCCCGAAATGGTCCATCTTCGATTCTTTCTCCTTTACCTCCGAATTCTCGAGTGAGGGAAGGCTGAATTAGTTCCATAGGTTCGTGCAAGTACTTTTGAGTATTTTTGATGAAGAATTGTAGGATTCTACTCAAATGGGGTACAAACAGGGCAGATTTTTCTTGGTTGGTTCTCATAGGTTCAAGCTGTCCAAAGAAGGCCTTGATCTTTTCCTCGTTTCATGAGTCTTTGTTACTTGTTTTAATTTGGAGTTTCCTAACTTCTAGTGGATCTAATGCCTCACCAATCCTTTGAATCGTAAAAATTGCCTCTACACTCTTCAACAGAGATGGAAAATATATGGGCTCAATTCTCACTGGTTATGGTTTTTCCTTGAGCTTTTAAGTATATCTTTACC
The DNA here is from genome assembly GCA_021018995.1 of Chloranthus sessilifolius. Classification (NCBI taxonomy): domain Eukaryota; kingdom Viridiplantae; phylum Streptophyta; class Magnoliopsida; order Chloranthales; family Chloranthaceae; genus Chloranthus; species Chloranthus sessilifolius. The sequence goes on along the minus strand of CM037593.1, from coordinate 58,104,959 downwards.
TTTTTCTCTTCCTTTTGACTTACTACGTGCTGATACCAGTATGTTTTCCTGGTGTTAACATCATGGAAATGTGGAATATTGTAGGGTTTAGAATGTCTAAATTCTTGCAAAGAAAATTTTAAAATTTCCACATTGTCATGATTCTTAAGTAAATTGATTCATTTCGATTACTTTGGTGATTGTGATGCCCTTATGCTAATTATCCAGACCTGCTTGCCATACCCCAAACCTAAGATGAACATTGTCCTCAATGTTCTAGACAATGAGAGACCGGGAGCGCAGGTAAAAGAAGAAAGAAAAACTAAGAACAGAAAAAAATCTAAACTATATGCAGCAGAAAATAAAAATGTAAAACTGAAGATATGAGCAAGGAAATGAAAAACATGATATACAAATGCAAGAAAAATCAACAAAACAACGCTAGAACTGCTAAATAAAATCTAACAAATAGAAGGATTACTATGCAAATGGAAGGAAACTAATGCTAATAACAGAGAAACAGTAAAAACAAGGTAAGGGACTGAATACAAAGTTAAAAAAGAAAAAGAAAAGTGTTGATACAAAAACTGAATTTGTGAATGCAAAATAGGAAGACAAAGTTATAAACTAACTATATTCACAGAAAAATGACGAAAATCAATAAAACGAGGACACATTAACCTAAGAAAGAAAAAAAAATCAGCGATCTAAAAACAGAATTTGAAACTAAAATTCCTAAAACAGAAAATCTAATGCCAAATGATATATCCTAAGCCCAAAGAAACAAACCCAAAAGCCTGAGATACTTATGAATCTAAGTGATTATAAAAATGATTAGCAGGAATACAGTGAAAAGCAAGATTCATAAGACTGACCCCTTTGTTGATGATGTGTATGAATAATAAAAAAAAAAATGAAGCATGGGAGCACATATTAAAAACAGGGTTCACACACAGCTGAGACCCATTTATGATGAAGAAATCTCGAAGGAAAATAAAATGGGTCCATTGAATATTCAAAGCCTATGATCCACTACTCATTATCCTACATGATTCCTAAAAAGAAAAATGATCTCAAAGAGTCCAGATGGGAAAAGTGGATGTAAATGGAGAAAACATTTCATCCGGAAGATATCTATATATGTCTATATTTTTTTGTTTTATAATTTTTTTTTTTACTTGTTTTGATCACCGGGCTCAACAAGAGCCCTTATTTATCTTCTGAAAATAATGAGAAACAACTCGTAGATTTTCTATTTGTGTTTTCATTTTCTTTTATTTTGTATTTGGTTTTGTAAAAAATAAAAAAATCAGCATGCCTAAAAGGCAGAAAATTATAACATTAAACACAACAGTAATCTGCTGGTTCTTAAGAATTTAAAATAGAAAATGAGTGCAAAGGAGAAGGGATGGATCTGCACTTTTTAGTCCAGATGCTCCTTTCTTGGGTGTGCCCATGATCTAGGGGTTTCCTCTGTTTGGGTTTCTTTGCTTTGAACAGATCACATTGGCTCTACCCTTTTGATTTCACAGAGAAAAGCGAAGTTTAGAATAGATGGTGGTTATTCGTGTGGAGCTCGTGAGAGAAGAGGGTGAGCTAGGGTTTTGAAAAGGGGTTTTGCTTGGGAGAGTGTTTGCAGATATCCAATGACTTTCAAAATGACCTAATATACTAACAAGTGAAATCGCAAAGCACCCTTAAGTGTTCGAAAAGTTCCAAAAGAATCATTTTCTCTATTTCGAAAAGCAAAAGTGTCTTTCGAAAGGTAAAAAAAATCTTGAGAAAGTGTAGTTCTCAAAGAACTGAGCTTCAGTATGTCTATTCGAAATGGATTTGGCTCCAGAAAGATCTTTTCGCAAAGGACTTCTCCCCAGATTTTCTATTCGAAAAGGAAATTTTAACTATTCGAATAGAACATGGTTCTTTTCGAGTAGTTCATTACTGACTCGTAATCAATTCAATAGAACTTTGAACTTTTGAAAAGTACTTTTTACTTTGCGATTTGAACTTTGAAGTGTATTTACATAAGACAAGAAAAATACAAAGACAAAATCGAGAAAAAACAATGTTGTACAAACATAATATACACTTTTCTACCATCGATTTTTGGAGAATCATGATGATAGGTGGGCGAAGGGCTCGGTGTTTTCAATGCATGGTTTGAGCCTCGACCATTTACCTTGAGTATTCTTCCATCCTTGGGATCTGAAATATCCTGACTCTGAGGGGAGGCCTTGATGATGTATGGCCCTTCCCATCGGATCTCAATTTGCTGTGAAAGAATTTAAGTTTAGAGTTGAATAACCATACCTTGGACCCCGGTATGAACTCTTTTCTCATGAGGCTCCTATCATGGAATGATTTAACCTTTTCTTTGTACAACTGGAGCTAGTGTAGGCATCCATCCTCGCCTTCTTCCAGCCAAAGTGAGTTGAAGCTTCCGTGGTTACCAGCAATGCTAGATCCATATTAAAAGTTTTGATTGCCCACAAGGCCTTATATTCTAATTCTCTTTGGTAGATGGCATGCCTTGCCATAAACCAGTCTGAAAGGGACATCCCTATAGGAGTCTTGTAGGCGCTCAGTATGCCCACAAAGCATCATTAAGCTTAAAGGACCGTCCTTCTGCCCTTCTTCACGCTTTTTTCCAAAATGTGTTTGATCTCTATTTGAAATCTCCACTCACCGGTTTGTGGATGATAGGGAGTGGCTACTGTGAGTGACAGAGTACTTTTTAATAGAGAGTCAAACTGCATGTAAAAGTGGCTTCCCCATCACTAATGATGGCTCTGGGAATCCAAACTGGAAAAATATGGTCTTTGAGGAATCTTAAAACCACTTTGTGATCATTGATTTGGTAGCTATGGCCTCAATCCACTTGGAGACATAATCCTGACTACCAAGATGAAATTGTTTCCATTAGAAGGGGAAAGGGCCCATAAAATCTATGCCCCAAACATCAAACAACTCAACTACTGTGGATTGGCTGCGTAGGGCATTGAGTTTCTTTTGGAAATCGCAGCTTTTTGGCGCCTGCAAGATTTATGTCAGAAGGCATCTTTAAAGATTGTGGGCCAATAGAAACCACCTGCAGAATTTTGACTATTTTATTGCCATGAAATGGCCTCCACAGCATGTTCATGACACATTGACAATATGCCGGGAATTCATGGTCGGGGACACACTTTACGATCACTTGCTCGCACAATTCTTGAATAGATAAGGATCTTCCCAAATGAAATGTTTAACTTGTGAGAAGAAAAGATCTTTATCCATTCTATTCCAATGTTGAGGAATCATCCAATAGCCAAGAAGTTGACTATGTTTGCAAACCAAGGATGTGGGTATTGATGGCAAAAGTTGCTCATCGAAATGATTCATTAATGGGTAAGCTATCATCCTCGATGAGAATTCGGATAAGTGATCACCACCACATTCTCCACTCCTTTCTTATCCTTAATCAGATCAAACTCACCGTAATAGGAGGATCCACGATTAATCTGGCTTGGTATCCTTCTTGAGAAGGTACTTTAGGCGAGTGGTCGATAAACACCACAATTTGTGAACCTAAAACATAAGGCAAATTTTCCAATGCAAACACAATGGCCAGTGCTCTTTCTCGGTTGTTGTGTAGTTGAGCTGGGCATCTATCATGGATCTGCGGCATAAGCTATGACATGGGAAGCTTATCCTTTCTACGCCTAGGACATGACTCCTAGGCGTAGTCTGATGCATCACACATCAGCTCAAAGGGCACTTGAATAGTCGGGGGATCGCAAGATGGGAGCTGAAATCGACATTTCTTAAGGACCTCAAAGGCATCATGCATTCATTAGTAAACACAAAAGGAACATCTTGACACAAGAAATGACAGAGTGGCTTGGAAATTTTATCGAAATCTTTGATGAACCTCCTATAAAATCTGCATGCCCTAAGAAACTTGATTTGCTTAACAGCCTGGAGGAGGCAAATGTGCAATTAGATCAATTTTGCTTGGTCCACCTCTATGCCTTTATGGGAGACCACATGTCCTAGGACAATGCCTTGGTGACCATAAAATGACTCTTTCGACTTAGAACCAAATTGGTTTCTTCACATCATTGCAACACCAACTTGAGGTGGTGTAAGCATTGGGAAAACTGTCTCCATAAATTGAAAAGTCATCCATGAAGATCTCCATGAATTGATCAATCATGTCGAAAAGATGGCATACATGCATCTTTGAAAAGTAGCAGGGCATTGCAAAGACCAAAGGGCATCCTCCTATAGGCAAAAGTGCCAAAGGGTGAAGGTGGTCTTTTCTTGGTCCTTGGGTACCTGAGGATCTGGTTGTAACGAGTACCCATCAAGGAAGCGAGTAAGCTTTGCTGCAAGCTTATCAAGGATTTGGTCAATGAAGGGAGGGGAAATGGTCTTTCCTTGTCATGGTATTTAATTTTACGTAGTCTATGGACCCTCCATCTAGTTGTTTGTCGGTGGACATAAGTTTACCGATTCAAATGCTTCTAGTGATGCTGATTTCTTAGGCACCACACGTGGGTGCTACCTGCGAGAATCGAAATGGGGTAAATGACCCCAAAGATCTAGACTTGACAACTTCCTTCATTACCACTTCTTGCATGTGAGGATTCAACCTTCTTTGCATTTCTCTAGAAGGCTGCATCCTCTTCGTGGATCTTATGCATGCATACATTGGGTTTATTCCTCCTAAATCGCAATGGTCCGAATTGCTTTCTTGTCTGTTTAGAACTACCATGCCTCCTCTTCTTGCTCCTTTGTAAGGGAGGAAGAAATAATCACAGTAGTGTTTGATGATCTCCCAAAACACATATTTCAGATTTTTGGAGAGCTGTTTGAGTTCCAATTGTAGAGAAAGAGGGCAGCAAAGGTACCTTGGTAACTTGTGGAAGAGGGAGAGGAGCAGTCTCAGAGAGAGAACTTGATGATTTGTTGGTGAGTGCCTTGCACAAAGCGGACTCTGCTGAATTTGATCTCCCTTTTCCTTCTTTCTCAAGGATCCCCAATCATTTTTAAATTCGTGGTGGAGTCTTTACCTTGCGAAATGTTTGTAAAGACTCCTCCACCAAATCATCAATGATGTCAACATGGAAACATTCCTCCAGAGAATTGAGGTTGAGTAATGACATTATACACATTCAATTTAACTTTCATATTTCCAAAAGACACCTCCATGATGCAGACTGCATTGAATGCATGCATTAGCATGGCTGTGAATGGTCTTCCCGAATGACAGGGGATGGCGGTGGTACTTTTGGTTGGTTCCATGTCCAACACCAAAAAGTGCCAGGTAGAAAAACTTGTCTACTCCTACCAAAACATCTTCAATCAACCCCATAGGTTTCCTTTCGGATCTGTCATGCTAGTAACACACCACTTGAGTGGGTTTCAATTCTCCCAAACCTAGCTTCTCATAGGCGAATAGGGAAGCAGTTGACACTAGCACCAGATCTAGCAAGGCTTTCTCAATGGTGTGCTCCCCAATGATGCAGGGATTGTGGGGATTCAAGGGTCTTGCATCTTATGTGGTGTTGCAATTGATAGCACTTGGTTGATTTTCTCCACTGACAAAGGCCTTCTTGGATAAATGTATCCTAGATTGCCTTTTGTGGGTGCACACCTCTTTGAGAAATTTTGCATAAGGGGACTGCTTGATTGCATCAAGCAGTAGGTAGATTAATTTTAACTTGCTTGAATGTCTCCATCATTTCCTCAATTTTTGTGTTTCCTTTGTCAAAAGGAGAAACTCGACTTCATTGCATGGGGAAATGGGAGGTGAGGAACAAATTTCTCCTCCTCATCTTTTTCAACAATTTTGTTATTTTTCTGTTTTCATTTTTTGAATTTTCGATGTAAATCAATGACCATATTGCTATCCAAATTTGTTGTTCTGCACTTGTTCTTCATCTTTTCCTCTTCACTACCCAATCGTGTTGTTTATTATTCTTCCACTTCTCAAAGTAGTCACTTTTGATTTCCTCATGGCCATTTGAGGATTCTCCAACCATGAACTGTCCCTTAGGATTGTTCACAAAGTTGGTAGGTAGTTTACCCTCTTCTCTCTTAGCCAATGAATTTGAAAGTTGGCCCAGTTTCTTCAATTTTTTTAATGCTCGGCCGTGAAGGTTCAAGGCCGAGACAGTAGTTCCAAGATTTTGAAGTGAACTCAAGACCAGCTCTTCAAAGGTCGTGGATCTAGGAGGGGCTGGGCTTGCATCGGCCGCATGGCTTGTTGTTGGTTAGGTCGAAAATTTGATTTATTATAAAATTCCGATATGGTGAAAGGTGTTTGAAAGGTAATTGATTTTGGGCCATTGTCAGTGTTGGGGCTAGTAATTTCTGATTCCACCCGAGATTAGGATGAGATCTCCATGGGTAGTCATTCGATTGCATCATCGCCCATAAGATCGAGTGCATGAGCTTGTTCCATCATGAGTTCTAGAAATTGTGATGCGAAGGACATTGATCAATGGAATGAGTGGGGACCTGCATATCGACATGCCTCCTCTACTCTTGACCCATTTGGAGCTTTAAATGAGTCCATCGCCTATCAAATTTTGTGGTCAAATTATCCACTTTCCTTTCCGACTCATTGACTTCATAAACTTTCCCTCTTGTGAATTGGGGATTATTCATCCTTGGATTCTCGGTCCCTTGCGTAGATTCCTACCGGGTTGAATTTTCTCCAATCACCTCAAAGAGGTCCCAAACCTCTTCAACTGCTTTTCTGCAAGTAGGTACCTCCACAAGAGGCATCCACCATGTTCTTGCCCTTCCGATAAGTTCCTTGATAGAAGCTTTGAACCAGCCATTTAGGAATTTGATGGTGAGGGCATTGCATATGATTCTTTAAACCTTTCCCATGCTTCATGGAAAGTTTGATTGAGTTTTGGGAGAAAGAGATGATGCTTTGTCTCGGTTATTGGTTTTAGTCATTGGGAAATATTTTGATAAAAATTGACATTGCACATCATTCCCTGATGTGATGTCATTTAGTGCTAACATAGATAACCATGCTCTAGCTTTGTCCTTTAATGAAAAAGGAAAGAGCCTAAGCTTGGTTGCCTAGACCCAGCCTATGTTAAATGTTGTGCATAAAGCCGTAAATTCATCAATGTGTTTGTAAGGGTCTTCCTTACTCAATCCATGGAATGAAGGAAACATTTGGATGGTGGAGGACTTAATTTCATAATTTCCCTCCGTGGGAAATTGAATGCAAAATGGGAATTATAAGCACAGGCAAAGTAGTCTCTTAACAATCTGCATTTCTTCACCCATTTCAGAGATGTCTGTGATGTATGTCGGTTTTCTTAGGAGCCTTTCAACTTCTGAATGTAACGGGAGAATCTCAGGATTGAGGGTTCCCCTGCAAAACATACAACTCAGAGAGAGTTTGGTACAGCAAACCTGTCTATTTAAGAACTTTCCTTTCCTTTTACACAGTTGTACGCTGCATAAAAATAACAACAAAATTAATAAATGACTGATAAATAATTGAAAATAAATGAAAACTCAGCACGCCCAAATTTGACAAAAGACAAAAGAGTGGCATTTATTCAAATAACTAGAAGGCAAAGAATAAAAACTCAGAATAAAAAATAAAAATTCTGCATAAAGAAACAGTTTTCTATACAAAATCGTCAGAGACATTTAATCAAGCACTTGGAATGCGAAGTCCAGGTTGAAAGAAAAAACTAAAGTAAATGAAAATAAACATAGGTTTATCTATTTTAGAATAAACTTCCCCGGCAACGGCGCCAAAAACTTGTTGTCGCTCCAAGTGTGCCATAATTATGTGCATTATGAATCAAAAAATTAAAGAATTAAAGAATGCTAGGTTATATGGATGTTAACTTATGAAAGGGATATCAGCACATTGGGGCTAACACTGGCCTGCAAGATCAGGGCCAATTGTAGCAAGTTTTAAAAGTAAGTATTTCAAGATCGTCCACAGAGAAGTTTGTCTAAACTGAGAGATAAACCTCCAGATCTGTGGTACCAGATCTGGCTCTATAATTATCTATAAAAAAGAATAGATAAAAGAGAGTGTTGGATTGTGTCACATTTAACTATAAGCAAATAAAGAAAAGAATTAACTACATGATCCAGATCCGAGTTGGGGAGATGTTTAAAATAAGACAAATGCAGAAATAATAGCTTCATGTACTTTAGCCTCTGAATTTTAATGGAGAATCTGTAGTTCAACAGAGCAGATTCAATCTTCATCTGGCTACCAGCACAGATGTAAGAGAAATAAATCCGAATTAAGGAATAGGTTTAGACTTATGGTCGGATCTCACCCACTTAAATGGTCACAGATCGCCTAGTCGTGGCCTATTCTTTAGTTCGTAACATGAACATCACGTAAATGTCGCTTGAATTAGGTTACCAACGCTAAGTCGCATAGGGATGATGAATTAAGGGAAGTTGGATGCGGATAAGTGAATCTAAAGAAGTCTAATGCACTAAGGTGAACATTCAGAACCCTCGACATGACTCCAATGGAGAAGACATAAATTACAGCAACCTTTTAAAATCCAGATTACAATTCTGAGCACGGCTTCTTAGAGAGCCCTCGGACTTCTGATCAGCTTCTCGAAGAGCCCTCAGTTCTGATCTTGAATCCGAACTTGGAAGTACAAATCACTCACAATGGCTCTCAAAGGTAAACTACAAGAAGGGATTACGGGGGTTCGGATAAACTATCCGAGGAATGAGGGAAACAAAGATGAAAACTCTAAAACTGGATACCCAAATTGGGCAAATGGTTCGTCTATTTATAGTTTTCCCTAAGTCCATTTCGGATGTGTATCAACCAATAATTGGATAGATCTGTATCAACCAATAGGAGTCGAGCACGGGATCCAGATCATTACGGCCAATCGAATCGCTGATGGTTCACCAATCAGAAACAGAGGCATCAATTCTGTTATGCATTTTGAAATTCTGTTTGAGCTTCTAGAAGTTCCCGCCAAGTAATTTCATCTTTGGGTGTTCACATGGGGTGGAATATGCCTTTGGTTCGTGCTCAGAATCTTCCGAAATGTCCTTGGGTTTTAAAACGCATTGAAGCGGTGCAAAGTTTCTGAAATACCTTGGACGAAATGAAATCCCGTAATGCCATTTCGCATAGTTTAAGGGCTTTTTCGCAAAGTAGTTTGGCTCCAGAAGCTCTTTTCGTAAAGCATTTTGGCTTCAGGAGATCTTTTCGCAAAGGACTTCTCTTCTTTTCACAGAGTGTTTTCTTCTTTTCGCAAAGTTCAAAGTTCTTTCATAAGTAGAAGTTCTCATGTAATAGTAGTAGTTCTTTGCGAATTGAACTCTAGGTCTCCATTCTTCTTTTTAATTGACTTTTTTAACTTGATTTTTCTTCATAATGGCTCTCTTTCTTGCTTCAGGTCTTTGTCTGCTCTTTTAGACCCTCTTTAGCCATTGCTGAGGCTGTTTCTTCACTCCTTCTTTAATCTTGACATGAGCTGTCAGCTTTTTGATCTTTTTGGGATGCTTTTCGGATTTGGACCTGTCTGATTGGTTAGCTGTAAAATGCACACTAAAGCACTTATTTAGTCTTCTCAAGGGTCTTTCAAGGCTCATGTTTAGGGGTGAAAAATGGTATTTTTCACTACTTAACAGTCCTCTTTACTCAGACTATGATATGAGGGCATCATTTGGATGATGGATGATTTGATCTCATAATTCCCTTGAACAACAGGAAATTGAATGTAGAAGGGAGATGTGTATGCCCCTGGTACATTGAATTCCTTCAAGGTCTTTAGTTGCTCACCCATTACAAATGTGATCACAATTATACACACAACAGTATAGATTTTAGCAAGCAGAAAAACAAAAGTAAAATTCACAGCAAAACTAAGAACAAAGACAAACAAAAATATAGCAGTTTGCTGGTTTTAAAGAATTAAAAATTGAAAATGAAAACAAAGGAGAGGAAATGCAAACTCAGGCAAATCTACTTCAATTGCAATCCATAAGCTCCTCTTGTGGCTACTACTTCAGATATGCAAAAATTCAAAAACTATAATAGTACTTTATTCAAACAGCTACAAGGCAATGAAGAAAAACTCAAAAAATTCAAAAATAGTGCTGCAGTAAAATAAATTTTCTAAACATGTACTGCAGCAAACATTTATTCAAATAATTTAAATGTAATATAAATATCTAAAATAAAACAATAATAAAAACTATAGAAAAATCAAATCTACAAAATGAAAAAGTCATATCTACTAACTAGATCAAAACTCTTCAGCAATGGCGCCAAAAACTTGTTCGAGATATTCTAGGTGCTGGTTATTGTATGTGTGAAATAAAATCAAAATAAAAGGTGTGAGATGAAAGTGATGAAAACATCAACTCTAAAATATACAGACCTGTAAGATACAGGGTCCTTTTGTAGTAAGTTTTAAAAGTAAGAGTTTATCCTACAAGGAGTAGTGATCTAAAACCTTAGAGGTTGTACAGTAGACCTCCAGATCTACTACAGATCTGGTAATTCTAGCCTAATCTAAGAAGAAAGAGAGCTTTTCGGGTGTCACTAGATCTAATTTACAAAACAAAAATATAAAACTAAATCTAAAAGATTAAAGAAGATGGATGGTAAAATAAAATATAAAATGGGGAGAAATAGATAGCTAGGGACTAGTTCTTATTGTAAAATAGATCAAGGCATGTGAATTTACAGCTTTCCTTCACTTGGCTAGAAGCACAAGTGCAAGGTAGAAGAATTCAAACCAAACCAAAAGCTTGAACTAATCTTAAGGGTATGATCTGTCCACTTGAATGGTCACAGATCATCCTATAGACTTCATCCAATCCAAAGGTTCAAATCGAAACATTAAAATCACTACAAATGCTATGGATGCAAGGCTACAAGCTCAGGCATCCACAGAAATATTAAACCAAGGGAAATCAGATGGTAATCAATAGATCTACTGGTAAACTGAATGGGCTATTCCCAAATACATGAATCCGATAGACATCTAATAGAACCACAAGATCTTTAGATTTACTTGACCTTTAAAATTAACAATTTATTGAATCAAACAACTTACAATAACCTTGTTTTTAGATATGTAGTCCATGCATCAATCCACCCATCTTCATGCCGAAATTTCAATTACAAAACAAATCTAGGCTGCTATCTAGATCTAATCCAACAGGCTGGATTAGGGAGAGAAGGGGGAAGAGAAAAAGGAAAATAAAACCTAAAATTAAACCTAAATGAGTCAAGGAGAACTAAAGTTATTCCTTGGTTTCCTTGCTGAAGAATTACAGCAAAGAGAATGCCTATTTATACATATGCAGTGATCCATGTGCCTTGAATTACAGTCAATCAGAGGAGAGAATTTTTATTTTAGTTTATGCTAATCCATGTGTTTAGCATTCCAACCAATCAGAGAGAAGAGATCAATCCATTCAGTTATGCTTAGCTGAAGCTTCCCGCCAAGAAAATTAGTTTGCATGTGGGCAGCTATCCCTGCTTTGGAGTTCCCAAATTTACCCCTTGTTGTCCATTGATATTTTTGCTTATGAAACCCAATAAATAACTCCAGCTGTAGCCCCTATCCTAGATGTTGTGAATGCACCAATAGCTCATAATCCACTGGCTGCTTTGAAACCCAAAATCGCCCCCATGGATCTTTAATAATACTAAAAATAACTTAAGACAGCTGAAGCCCGAGTTTGGATCAGATTGAAGAAGTCTAAACTGCTACAAAGAGATATCAACTTGAAAGGTTAAGTTGCAGGTTTATATAACAGCAGCTTCAGCTATATTTTGTGGGGTTCATTGACGGATTCGAGAGGATGGAAGTTGCTATTTTATGCTTTCGACAGGTTGCTGATGGCTTCAAGAGCCATTCGTGAGGATGGCTATAGGTGGTGGCTGCAGCTTGATAGGTACTGATGGTGTAGAGGATCCATTCGATAGGTCATGGGAGGATGGCTGAAGGTGTGAACTATTGGTCGACAGGTTGGGTGCGTTGCAAACTAAAATTCGGGAGGATGCAGGATAGATGGTGGCGGCAGCTCGATAGGTACTGAAGCTTTAGGCATCTATTTGTGAGGATGCATGAAGAACTCAATAGGATGAAAGCTTGGGAGCTACACAAGTCGACAGGTTGTGGGAGGTTGCTGAAGCACTAATCTTCTCGATAGGTTATTGCTCCATTGGATACACAAGTCGCCAGGTTCTGAATATAGAGGCTAAGCTACTCGATAGGATGGAGGGGACTGCTCGATAGGAATGCTGAAGCCATTAAGCATCCACTTGAGAAGGTTAGTGGGCTGCTTAAGGCGACAGGTTGACTGCAGCTTTGAAGTATCTGTCGACAGGTTGCTGGTCAAGGCTCCTTCCATTCAATAGGTTGAGAGTTCTTTGCAAACCACCACTTGATAGGTTGGCTGGATCTTTAAAGGATCTATTTGAGAGGTACTGAATCACAACTTGCTGAAGTCGACAGGTTGCTTAGTGTGCACATTGAGAGGTTCAGCTGCTGTGTTTCATACTCCACTTGAGAGGATGCTATAGGTTGTAGCTGGTGCAACTCGATAGGTAGGCTGGGATGTAGTAGCCATAACTCGTGAGGATAAAAGCTCCAACTTGACAGGTTATGCAATGCAATAGCTGAATCCCATTGGGAAGTTGAAGTGCAGGTGCATGAACTGCTTAAGCAGTTGCTAAAAAATGCTTGCTGTTGTTGCTCAATGTGTAGCTAGTGTGCACCCTTTCATCTTTTGGTGAGTTGCTCAAGTTCTCAATGTGATGGCTGCTATAGCTCATCAGGTCCAAGAACATGTTGTTATTTGTTAGGCTGAACCACATGGCTGTACTAATGTATAAGGCTAAAGCTTATACTGAGATGCCCAACGGTGCACATAACTGTCATTTTAAGATCTTTGTGTTTTCAAAGCTTGGCACAACTAAGATACTTGAGCTCATCTCAAATGTAAGCTGCTGCTCTATTCTGCCCAAGTTTGCCCATAGCAGAAGCCTTTGGCCTATCTAGATATGCTCCACAGCCAAACATATACAGTATTGAGGCTCTTTGATTCCTCTTGATAGTTGATTGCTTGAATGTTCACTTGCTGAAATGTGCAGCTGAAGTCTTCTTCTGCTTAAGTAGAGAATAGGGAGCTGCAGGAGGCTCTTGATTGACTCTAATCTCCTCTTAGCACATATTCATGGATGGCTGCATATTTATTCCTAAACTGCAAAACAACATTAAAAAGCAATTATTATACACTCTAAGCTGTAGCAAAAGCTAGGCTTAAGGGGTATGGTCCAAATCTCACTGGGTATGGTTTTCCTTAGGACTCTCAAGGCATGTTCTTACCTTTTCTCTCTTTAATGGGTCACTACATACTGATTTTGACAAAAATTCCTTGATGGTATCTTTCATAGAAATGATGAATTTTTCAATAAGATCAAGACATTAATTAGTCTACCATACATTTCTAAATCTTCCTTTTTAAAATTGCTCAATTTGAAATTCTGCTAAATTGTTTTAATCCTACTAACACCATTGCACTTGTCTTAACTATCTCATAAATTTTCAAAATTACCCTACTATACCCCCAAACCTATGAGGAATAGTATCCTCACTGTTTTGAAAGTATAACAAAAGGAAATAGCAGGATAAGCACAAGGAAATTAACAAATGAAGCATAAAGAATAAATTAGAACAAATTTAGGCACAAAGGAATGCAAGAAACATAGTTGGAACTGACAAAACAGAAATTTTATTGAATTAACAAGTAATTACAAAGTACAAAGGTGTATACAGTTAACAGAAAGTATATACAGCACAAAAATGCAAACTAACTACAAATTCCTAAATACATTCTACACCACATCCTAATCACAATCTGAGTCTGAGCTAGATAAAGTCATTGGCTCCCATCCATGTTTCTCAGCAATTTTGTCATACTCCTTCAAATTCTTCTTCCTCTTTAGTTTCTCAGCATTGGTAGCACCCTCCTTTGTCCTTTTGGCATATGGCTTCTGAGGCTTGGTGCTGCCCTGGGGTATGGTGGGCTCATTTATGGACACCCCAGCTACTGAGGTGGTTTTCAGCCTACTAAGGTTGACTGCAGGGTGTCTGTCAACTTTGCTAGCATCTCAGCCTTTTGCTTCTCCTCTTCATATATACTGAGGGCATGCCTGCACAACTGCTCCCAATGAAGCTTCTCAACTCTATGATCCAGCTTCAACTAGCCAATCTCAGCCACCAATGGTAGCTTCACCCTGGTGTTAAGCTCAGCCATTCCTTTAATGACATCCCTCCTAATGTAGAGATTTTCATCTATTGATCTGTGAAGGGTGGAAAATGGGAGCACAGGGTTTGAAGAGGCAGGGACCATGGCCCTCTCAGTGGGGTCATCAAAAAGATGGTATGATATGGGTGATGATGATGGAATAGAAAGGGATGGTAAGGGAGTGGGTGCCAGCTCCTCCTCAAGGTCTAGGGGTAACTCCTCTTCCACATGGTCAGTTTGGGTAGCAGCATGGATGAACAAATATGCTTCCTCAAAGTTAGTTTGAGTAGTAGCATTGTAAGTCTACTATAGGTGCCAGTGGGATTGTGTCTTCCACCTCAGTAGTGGTAGCCACTACTACAGAGGACAACTGAGGAGATGCAAGTGTGGTAGGGAGTAACTCCTTAGCCACCAAATCTAGCTGAGTGTCAGCAATGGTAGTGACTGTTGCAGGAGAGGACTGGGTGGAAGGAAGTGGTGGAGATACAGGAATAGATGGAAGAGTAGGGGTAAGGACAAGAGTGGTAAGAGGTTGGGTGGTTGAGGTAGCTGGGGTTAAGTTGGCCTGAATGGCATGAAGGCAAGTGGCTATGACAGACTATTTGTCTGTATTAGTCTGTAGCTGGGCTTGGATGGATGTGAGAAGGGAAAGTATTTGAGCAATAGAATAAAGTAGCATCTGTGCTTGGGTAATAGGTGGAGTGGATGGAATGTTGATGTAGAGACTTGTTGGAATGTGGTAGGTTGTGGAGAGTCTGGGAATGGAGTGTATTCATGCCCAATGTCCTCCACAATGGAGTCAATTAGGGAGGAATACCCCTCAGTGGTGATGTGCTCCAGCTCATGGGTATGAAGAGGTGACATGGAAGTGGTGGGGTCAATTTCAAAAGGTATGGATAGTGGAGAGGAGGTGACTGGGTCAGCTGATGAAGATGGAGTTGCAAGTTCAGGGCTTAAGGGTTCTAAAGATGGAATGGATGGGCTAGCTGGAGGGGTTGTGGCTTGCTTTGATTTTCTCTGGTAGGTGGTTGTGATGGGTAGTGTAGGTAAGGTAAAAATTTTGTTCGTGGTAGGAGGAGCTGACACAGGTGTAATGGTGGTGATGGTAGAGGGGGTGGCTGAGCTGCTAGAAGGTATGGGGGCAGAAGAGGATGGTATGTAAGGTGATGGAATGGGGATGCTGGCAATAGCAGAACTAACAATTGGCAAGGTCACAGCAGGAGAAGGGAGTGATATGGATGCAGAGGTCACAGGTGGATGCACTGAGCTAGTAGCAGCAGAGGTAGGCAGAGGCTCTGAGCTAGCTGATGGGGCTGTAGAGATCATAGGTGCAACTGTTGAGCTGGTCACCTGAGGTGCTTCCTTTTCTGGACTCTCAACTGGCTTTTTTTTGCTCTTCCCAATCAGAGTCATGCTTGTGGACCAAGCTCTTTTCCCAAACTCTTTTAGACTCAAACCCTCAGTAGGCTCATCTTTCTCTATCACATATTTCTCTTGCCTTAGCAGAGCAGTAATGAGTCTGCTGTAGGGTAACCCCGACAACATCTCTCCGTTTTTTATCTTTTCATTCACATCCACCACGACCTCAAATATTAGTTGAGGGGCATTAACGAATTGGCCCTTGGGGAAGAAGTAAAGGGCATCCAGTTTTGGAGTTCTCCTCTCCTGGTGGTGTCCACTGACATAGACATTTTTCCTCAATATTGTGTCAATGAAAAACAGGCTAGAGTCTAGATCTCTTCTCATTAAAGACTCCCCAGATCCTATAATGCCTTGAGTCAGATGTCTGGCCATTGCTCGGAAGGACACATTATTAGGTGCTCCTAGGTCATAAGCTGAGTCTTAAATGGATGGGACCCCTAACACCAATCCAATATCATTGTAGTCCACAACTACCTCCCAATTGTGAACCACATCTTTTTTCTGATGTTCTGATACCATAACTTGACCAGTCTTGGGTAGACCTTTTCTTGTAATGGGGTTAACAGAGGTGTCAGGGATGCCTTTACCAAGTAGTCTAAGGTCTCCTTACACTCCTCTACCTTAGTAAAATAAGGTAGGTCAAAGATTGTCTCAGGAATCAGATCTAAGGCATCCACAAACTCATTGGGAGTTGTCAGGTTCACAGGTATCTCAGTTTTGGCCTCAGGGTTAGGTTCAGGCACAGGGATATCCTCAACACTCTCTTCAGTGATTTTGGTTTTCTTGGCTTTTTTATCTTTCTTGGGTTTTTCCATAATGAGTATCCTTTTTGCAGGTGGGTCATCTTTGGGCTGAGAAGCTGACCTACTAGATTTCCTGGTGGATTTTATGGCGGTTTTGGAAGGGGGTTTGAATAAGTATGCCAAGGTATCCTCACGTTCAACCATGGGACACACAATCTACACAATCAACTCTCAAAAACCATGGCAATCATATTTTTCTCAATTATTTCACCACACATAAAGAAAATCCCCAAAAATATGGAACTATAATGCTAGAAAATCACAAGATTGAGGTTGAAGAAGACTTACCCAAAAACCCTAGGGTTTCTTGGAACTTGCAGTACACAGCACCAAATCGGCATAAACTAGGTGCAAAATGTCGCCCTTGTAAAGCTAATGCAATTGGAACAATGGCAAGTTTATTGGAATTGGAACCAGTAATATGGAGAAGAAAGAAGGAAATGGAAACTCGGGCAGAGGAGGAGCAGGACTCTAAGCGCAAGGTGTCGAATGAATGGAATAACCTGTCAAATAGTTAAAAGCACATGGATTGATAGGTCTGTCAGGCTGAAGGTTTCCAGAGGTTTATCAAACATCTCGACAGGTAAGAAGCTCAGAAAATTTAATTCGATAGGTTCATACATTCTATCGACAGGTACATAGGCTTAAGAATTTGCAAGTCGAGAGGTTCACCCAACCTCTCGACAGGTTTAAAATTTCACAGTAATCAACTTCTCGACAGGTATCAAAACCTATCAAAAATGCAGCCAGCACCTTCAGTACCTGTCGACTTCCTCTCTCAACTTCTCGATAGGTACACACATCCTGTTGAATTTCACATGTACACCTTTAGTACCTATCGAAAATCACCTCACACCTCTCGACAGGTCTCAATACCTGTCGAAATTCACAGGGGGAACCTTCAGTGCCTGTCAAACTTCTCCTAGCACCTCTCGACAAGTCTGTTTAGCAATTCATATTATTTCTCATCAGTATGCTTGTCTCCAATCAACCCAAACTCATCAATCCCCCTCTGTTCCCATTTATTTCTCATGTATTAGAGACCTTCCTACCTTTATCACAACTGACTCATTATTCTAAATAAAAAACTAGGCAAAATTGATATCATATATATAATGACAGACAAATTTGAAAATAGCAACAACAATAGAACTGACAGTTATGATACATAATGTACAATATTGAAAATTAGTCACACTTTGAAGGTTCTTGAAGGTGAATGGTCACCACAGGCTCTACTACATTTTCAACAAATATTTTGAGCCTTTGACCATTGAATTTCATGATCCTACCATCCTTTGGAGCCATGATTTCAACAGCTCCTGATGGGGATACATGTATTACAATGTAAGGTCCCTCCCATCTAGATCTCAACTTGCCTGGGAAAAATTTTAGTTTTGAATTAAACAACCATACCTTGTTGCCTGTAGCAAACTCCTTTCTCAGCAAATGCTCATCATAAAAAGCTTTGGCCTTTTCTTTGTAGATCCTTGCATTGGAGTAGGCTTCCAATCTCAGCTCTTCAAGTTCTGATAGTTGCAACCTCCTGTGTAAACCAGCAACAATAATCACATAATAGGCTTTATGTTCTAATTCCACTGGTAAATGGCATGCCATTCCATACACCAATATAAAGGGAGACATCCCTATTGGGGTCTTATAGGCAGTTCTATAAGCCAAAAGAGGATCAGTCAACTTCAGGGACCAATCCTTCCTATCTCCTCTCACATTTTTCTCTAAAATGTGTTTGATCTCTCTATTAGAAATTTCCACCTGCCCACTGGTCTGTGGGTGGTATGGGATAGAAACTCTATGTGTCACAAAGCACTTTCTAAGCAGATTTTCAAACTGTCTATAGTAGAAATCGCTGCCCCCATCACTAATGATAGATTTGGGGGTACCAAACCTAGAGAAAATATTATTTTTTAAGAAATTCATGACAACTTTGTAATCATTGGTTCTTGTGGCTATGGCTTCAAACCACTTAGACACATAATCCACACCCACAAGAATAAAATTCTATCCATAAGAAGGAGGGAAAAGACCCATGAAGTCAATCCCCCAAATGTCAAACAATTCAACAAGTATGGGCTGTAAATGCATGGAATTTCTTTCTGAAATACTTCCCATTTTTTGGCATTTTTCACAAGCTTTGCAATGCTGCCATGCATCTTTGAAGATAGTGGGCCAATAAAATCCACTTTGAAGTATTTTCACAGCAGTCTTGTTTCCACTGAAATGGCCTCTACAAGCCTGCTCATGACACATTGTTAGTATGCTGTGGAATTCATTCTCAGGTATACACCTTCTCACAACTTGGTCTACACAGTGCTTGAAAAGGTATGGATCCTCCCACATGTAATATCTGATCGGAGAGAAGAACAAATCCTTATCCATTTTATTCTAATGTAGGGAAATCCTACCTACTGCCAAGTAATTAACTATGTTTGCAAACGAAGGTGCACTCATGCTGACAACAAATAGCTGTTCTTTAGGAAATGAATCATTAACAGGCAGCCTATCAAACTCAGTAGCTAGGATCCTGGTTTGGTGGTCCGCAACCACATTTTCAACTCCTTTTTTGTCTTTAACCTCAAGATCAAACTCCTATAATAGGAGGATCCATCTGATTAATCTTGGCTTGACATCCTTTTTAGACAAAAGGTATTTCAGGGCTGAATGGTCTGTGAACACCACAATCCTATATCCTAACACATAAGACCTAAATTTTTCCAAAGCAAAGGCAATGGCTAACAATTCCTTCTCAGTTGTTCTGTAGTTTAACTAAGCATCAATCATTGTCTTGCTTGCATAAGGAAGCATACAAAGTAACATGTCCTTTCTTTGCCCCAAAACTACACCAATTACAAAATCTGATGTATCACACATTAGCTCAAAGGGCAAAGAATAATCAGGTGCTTGAAGGACAGGTGCAAAGGTCAAACATCTTTTCAAAACTCAAAAGCAGTGGGACATTCATCATTGAATATAAAAGAAACCTCTGGACACGGCAGGTGATAAAGGGGTTTTGAGATTTTACTAAAATCTTTGATGAATCTCCTATAAAAACCAGCATGCCTAAAAAATAATCTGACCTGTTTGATAGTTTTAGGTGGGGGAAAATATGCAATCAAATCAATTTTAGCCTGGTCTACCTCTATGCCTCTGTGGGAAACAATATGGCTAAGGACAATGCCTTGGTTGACCATAAAGTGACTCTTTTTCCAACTCAAAATCAAGTTGGTCTCTTCACATCTCTGCAACACTAGGCTGAGGTGATGTAGGCACTGGCTAAAACTGTCCTCAAAGACTGAAAAATCATCCATGAATATCTCTAAAAATTGATCAATCATATCTGAGAAGATGGCATACATACACCTTTGGAAAGTTGCAGGAGCATTGCATAATCCAAATGGCATCCTCCTATAAGCAAAGATGCCAAATGGACATGTGAAAAGTTATTTTCTCCTGGTCTTGTAGATACACAGGAATCTGATTATACTTAGAGTATCCATCAAGAAACCAATAAAAAGCTTTGCCTGCCAACTTATCCAAAATCTGGTCTATAAAGGGCAAAGGAAAATGGTCTTTTTTGGTTTTAAATTGAGCTTTCGATAATTAATGCACACCCTCCAACCAGTGGTCTCCCTGGTTGGAATTAGCTCACCAGAATCTGATTTAACCACAGTGATTCTATATTTCTTAGGTACCACCTGAGTAGATGCCACCCATTCAGAATCTGAAATGGGATAGATGACTCCTGCATCTAACAATTGAATCATTTCCTTCATCACTATTTCTTACATGTGGGGGTTTAACTTTCTCTGTATCTCTCTAGAGGGTTTGGAACCCTCTTCCAAGTGGATCTTATGCATATAAATAATAAGACTAATTCCTCCAAGATCAGCAATAGTCCAACCTATTGCTCTCTTATGCCTTTTCAACACACACAATAGCTCTTCTTCTTGCTCATTAGTGGGGGTAGAAGAAATTATTATAGGCAACTTTTGATTTACTCTCAAGAATGCATATTTCAAGGACTTGGGCAGCTATTTTAATTCCACATCAGGTGGACTTATGAGTGAAGGCAACAAAGGTGCCTTAGAAGGTGGTGGAAGAGGCAACACAACTGATTTCTAAGGAGGATACCTTGTTGCTGGCCCCACTTTAAAATTTAAGGCTTTCACCTCTTGAACCACAGGTGTGGGGGCCTTTTCTTCCATAATTTCATTCCAAACATTTTCAAAAACATCATACATGTCATTACAATGTAGCAACTTGGGTAAAGTTTCTTCCACAAGCTCATCCAACACATCAATCATAAAGCAGTCCTCACTATCCAACTGAGGCTGACTTACTGCATTATAAAAATTTAATTTCGCTTTCATATTCTCAAAGGATACCTTCATTACACATGATCTACATTGTATACAAGCATTAGCAGTGGCAAACAAAGGCCTGTCCAAAATTACAGGAATTGAGGTAGTGCACTTGCTTGGTTCCATGTCAAGAACCAGAAAATCTGTTGGATAAAAGAATTTGTCAACCCTAACTAACACATCTTCTAGCATTCCCACTGGCCTCCTTTCAGATCTGTCAGTCAGCTATAATACCACATGTGTGGGCTTTAATTCTCCCAAACCTAACTTCTCATAAACTGAATATGGAAATAGGTTCACACTGGCTCCCAAATCTAATAAGGCATGTTCAATGGTGTGATCCCCAATGATGCAAAGGATTGTGGGAACTCAAGGGTCTTAGAGCTTTATTGGGGTTGCAATAGACAACAGTTGGTTCATTTTTTCAGCAGAAAAGACCTTAGATTGGTGTATCCTAGATTGTCTTTTGTGTGTGCACAAATCTTTCAAAAACTTTGCATAGGCTGGCACTTGATTGATCACATCAAGTAAAGGTAAATTAATCTTCACTTGTTTAAATGTTTTCATCATTTCCTCAACTTTAGCATTCCCCTTATCAAAAGGAGAAGCTGCTTCAAGTGCATTGGGAAATGACAAATGAGAAATTGATCTCTCATTTGTTGCCTTAGCAATCTTATCAGTTTTTTTCTTATTTTTGTTTTCATTTTTCTGTTGGGGTTCATCAACACCCCTCTTATTTCGCATATGCTGCTCTTGTTATATATCATGATGGGTTGTTCTTTCTTTTCCTATACTCTTCTCAGGCTCAACACCAACCATGTTATCAACCAGCCTCCCACTTCTCAAAGTGGTAATAGATTTAGCTTCTTCATGTGATGAAGAAGTCTCACCCACCATATACTGCCCTTTTAGGTTGTTCATAGGCTGACTAGGCAGTCTTCACTCTTCTCTCCTAGTCAAAGTATTGGATAGCTGACCAAGGTGGTCCTCTATCTCCTTAATACTTTGGCCATGGGAGAGTTAACTATTTTAGACAAAGAGCCCAAAGTCTGTAATGAAGCCAAAACTTGCTCTTCAAATATGACGGTTCTAGAGGGTGTTGGGGCTGATGCACTTTGATGCACAGGTTGTGTCATTGGCTGGGCCATAGGCTGCTGATATTGGGGCCTTGGGAAGAAATTTTGCTAGTAGGATTGAGTAGTTCTATAGGGCATTGGTTGTTGTTGTTGTTGCTATTACTGGTTTTGGAAGTTATCTTACCTCCACCTCAAGTTAGGATGGTTTCTTTAATGATAACCAACAGCTGGCTACTGTCCAAATAAATGAGCAACATTAACATGCTCCAAAACCAGATCTAGAAATTATGCAGCAGATGGACATTCTTCAAGGGAGTAGTGAGTGGAAGCCTGGTATATCAGACATGCCTCTTCCACTTTGGCAGCCATTGGAGACTGCATTGCTCCCATGAACTTATCAAATTTCTGAGTCAAGCAATCTACCTTTCTCTCCAAGTCATTATAACAACTGACCTCATACATTTTCCCTCTTGAAGAGTTCTCTCTCACCAATCTAACAGAAGTATCAATGTGCCTAGACAAAGTCTCCCTTTGAATGGAATTTTCACTAATTATATCAAACAATTCTCAGGCCTCATCAGCTGTTTTGTGGAGGTAAGTACCCCCACATGAGTCATCCACCATGTCCCTGCTCTTGGGATCAATTCCTTAATAGAAACTTTGAATAAGTTTCCATTCAGGAATTGATGGGGACATTATTTTAATAGCTCCTTAAATCCTTCCCATGCTTGGTGAAAGTCTTCAGTTGGGGATTGAGCAAAGGAAATTATGCTCTTCCTCAGCTAACTTGTTTTTGACATGAGGAAAAATTTGGCCAGAAATTGATATTGAAGGTCATTCAATGACTGTATACTATTGGTTGGGAGCATAGAAAGCCATGTTTTGGCTCTGTCCTTTACTAAAAAAGGAAAGAGCCTCAACCTAGTTGCCTCCTCCCCCAAACTAGCAATATTTAAGGTAGTACAGAAGCCTAGGAATTATTCAATGTGCTTGTATGGGATTTCCTTACTCAGTCCATGATATGAGGGCAACATCTATATGATGGATGATTTAATCTCATAGTTCTCTTGGAAAACAAGGAATTGAATGTAGAAGGGGGAGTTGTATACCCCTAGTGCATTGAATTCCTTCAATGTCTTTGGTTGCTCACCCATTACAGAAATCTCACAATTAACCACAAGTGTGTGTAGGGACTGCCTAGGTCTGCGAAGCCTCTCAACTTCAAGATTTAAAGGAACAATCTCGGGATTGAGAGATCTTCTACCAAGCATACACACAGCAGAAACAAAGTACAGCACACAAACTTACAACACAAATTTCAACAAAATAATTATAAAAATTTACATATCTAAAAATTTATAGATCTAAAAAAGTAAAAGATTTTGGAAATGCAAACTCAAGCATAGCTTGCTCCTCCAATTAGCGCAATGCACCTCTTAGAACTACAAATCCAGATCTGTGTCACAAAATTAAATTACAAAAAGCTATAGCAGCAATTAGTCAAACAGAAAACAGACAATTATAATTCTAAAATCTAAAATAAGAAAAACTTTGATCTACCAATTCTAAAAACATAGATCCCCGATAGCGGTGCCAAAAACATTTTGTGTTGCCTACCGTGTAATTATTAAGAGGTTAAGATTAGTAAACTAGAGGACAAATCATAGTAAAATGGAAACAAGGTAGGGCAACCAGGCCTGCAAGAAACAGGGTTGTTGCAGCAAGCTTTAAAGGGGGTAAGTAAGGGTATGTCCACATGGAAATATGTTTCAAAATATAGTAAATCTCCAGATCTATAACAGATCTGGCACTCTAACCTATCCTAATTTAAAGCAAATCAAGAAAGGAAAGAGGAGAGGTTTCTTAGGGGTTGTCACTTTACTAAAACTGCAGAAAACTAAATCTAGTGCTAATGATCCAGAACTGAGTAGAAATCATATTTAAAGAAATGGAGAAAAAGATTTGGGGAATTAAAATCAGAGGTGGAGAATAGCAGCTGGGGATTTTGGTCTTCACTGAAAATTGATTGCTTCAGAAGTAATATAAGAGATTGATTTGTAACTATCCTTCATCTGGCTACAAGCACAGATATAAGGTAGAAAAATCCAATCTAGACCAGAGAATTGGATTGATCTTAAGGTTATGATTTGTCCACTTTAATAGCCAAAGATTATCTTAGGGATTTCCTCCAATTCAAAGGTTTTAATTAGAACATTTAAATCATTGCAGATGCGTTGGATGCAAGGCTACAAGCTCAGGCATCCAAAGGGATATTAAATCTAGGGAAATCAAATGGCAATCAAGAGATCTATAGATTCAAATTAACATTACAAACAATAATTTATTGATTCAATTCAACTTATAGTATATTATTCTCAGATCTGCAATCTATGCAACATCGAATCCTCTTACAAAGCTCCCAAACCCTTAATTTACAGCTTTACTTCACCCTAACTACTACAAGTGTTTTAACCAACCATGGTTGGACTAAAGAGAGAATAGGGAAGAAGGAAGAAGGATGAAATTTTGGAGGAAAAAGGGAATTCAACTTTTTGTCTCTAAGCTCTCTCAATTTTTGGATGGTTCTTCTGTTAAGCTTCTCTTCCATTTATAGTCTTCCCCTCTGTCCTCAAACGGGTGCAGCCAATTAGAGCTCAAGGGAATAATTCTGTTATTCTTAGCTGCTGATGTGGCTGATTTTTCTTCTAAAATCCCTCCACCAATTGGTTCGAACTGGACAGGTACTTGTGAGGTGGTTAGAGGGTTCCCATTCGTGCCCATTTGTATTCTAAAAATACCCTCAAGGGTTGTTAGCATGCCTCGGGCCACGTGTAAAGAGCACTGAGGTGAGTTGCATTCTCGATTAGAACTGAGAAGTTACCAAATCGTGCTTCGAGATGTTCAAAGGACCTCTCGACAGGTTCTGAGTGTGTTACATGCTCCATTCGAGAGGTTGAGTTTAGCTTTTGACAGGTTGAGATGACTACTCGACAAGATGAATCAACCTCTTAATATCTAATACAGCTCCAGGCATCCTCTCGCTAGGTTCTTTCCCTCTGTTCGACAGGTTGGAAGTTCTTCTCGACAGATTTGAAGGCAACCTCGCAAGATTAAATTTAGCCTAGGTATCTTCTTACTAGGTTGAATCAACCTCGCGAGATACAATACAGCTCTAGGTGACCTCTCGACAGGATGATTTGCACTAAGCGACAGGTTCTTCTGCTGCAGTTTAGACCATTCGATAGGATCCTCTCGACAAGTTGAAACACAACTTCAGGTCCTCTCGATAAGTTGCTTTCCTCAGTTTTAACTCCTCGATAAGTTCTGGGGATCTATCGAGGGCTCCAAATACTGCATCCATCCTCTCGATATGTTGACTTCTTCACCTAAGCATCTCTCGATAGGTTGATTTCTCCTCACCCGAACCTCTCAACAAGTTGCATTAACCTCTCGATAGCTTATGTTCTTTGCTTCCACAGCTGGCACACAGCTTGGGGTGTTGTCCTTCATCTGCCTAGTACTTTGTAGCCTTTGAGTGGTTTAATCTTCATCGAATGTAGTTGCTGGGTTGCTCCCATGTGTACATAGTTGGATACATGGCATTGCCATAGGATTTTAAGTTTTTGTGAATTTGCTTGATGGCTGATTGCTTGAGCTATAAGTGCACATGTTGAAGCAGCAAGTCTCTTCTTGGCAATTTTAGATGAATTTCTGCACTATGACTATAATTTATTGCTAACTTCAAAACACACTTAAGACACATTATTAGTCAACTCAAAGGTCCATCAAAGGATAGGCTAGGAGGTAAAAAATGGTATTTCTTACTGATTAATAGCAGGCTAATAAATGACCGAAATTCTTGATGCCGCCACCCTCCCAGCCTACTCAAATGACATCTTTGAGGTCAATCACCTTTGAGTCTACAAGGCCTTTCTGCACGACAAACCCTACTGTAGACACCCCACTTTTTCCCTCTCACAGTATACTAACCTATTCGATTAACGTTCGACCTTGCCCATGACTCTCAAAAGGGACTTACCTTCTCTGAAAGTTTTGAAACCCTAATACAGGGACCATATACTGAATCAATAGTATATGGCTGAACACTGTCTAAAACAATAGCTCTGTGGCTCCCGTAACCCTAATACGGGGACCATATACTGAAACAATAGTATATGGCTGAACACAGGCTAAAATAATTGCTCTACGGCTTAGGCCCCATAACCCTAATACGAGGACTATATACTAAAAGAATAGTATATAGTCGAAGCATAGGCTGAAACAATAGCCTTGTGATTAAGACCCAACTTAACGCAGGGAAAGTCCCAACTTGTGCACCCTGCCCAGCACATGCAATTTGATTGCACGCCCCACAGTTAGCGCGCAATTGGTCCCACTTGGACCTGGACTGTTCTTCCTGTGGATCACCTTAAGAGTGGATTGTGCCCTAAAGAGCGCGTGCAATGTAATTGGTTCAATATGGATCGCTCCTTAACCTTCTAGAGGCCGCCTTAAGACCCGATTGCGCCCCCAAACCAGCACACGCAATCGATTGCGCGCTGTACAGGGCGCGCAATTAGTTCTAATTAGATTAGAACTCGAACACCCACCATGCTCACATTGGTCACTTTCAGTGGTCACGACCACTGAGATATTTAAGTGCGAATAGGCACGCAATCTAATTAAGCTCACCGGACAGGGCGCATAATTGGATTTGACCGGCCAATTGCACACCTCCCACAGGGCACGTAATTACCCGAACATCTATAAATAGGCCCCCTATCCCTCACATCACATCATCCAGGAATCGAGTTTTCGAGTTCCTCTCTACCGAGCTTAGGGATTTTGAGATTCTCTTCGGCGCCTAGCTTCAAGTTTTTCTTAGTTCTTTTCTTGTTCTAGGTTCTAGCCCCTAAGTTCTAATTTTTAGTCCTTAATTTCTAGTCTTAGATCTTAGGTTTCAATTTTAGTTCTTAAATTTTAATTTTTTAATCTCTGGTTCTTAGATTCTTGAACCAGTTCTTAGTTTTTAGTCCTAAAATTTTGACTCTAGTTTAGTTCTAGTTTTAAATTCTAGTTTTCTTCATAGTTTCTAGTTTGTTTTTTAGTTCTTATTCTCTTAATTTCAAGATCCTCGATTTCAACTCTTAATTCTTAAATTTGAATTCTCTTCATCTCTGGTTCTAGGTTCTAGTTCCTAGAACCAATTCTTAATTTTTGCCTCTAATTTCTAGTTCTAGAACCAGTTCTTAGTCCTTAATTATTTTAGATCATAGCCTTTATTTTCAAATTCTAGTTTTTAATCTCTTCTAGTTTATAATTTTTTAGTTATAATCTTAATCTTCAAAATCCTTTAATTTCAATGTTCAAAATCTTAACTTTTCAATTGAAAATCAGTATCTCAATTTATACTACTTTTAAAATAACCCTTGGCCAATCGATTTTCCCAAGGGAGCTTACAGAGGGTATCCGAGAACGGGGCCAATCCTCCTTAGCATAGCGGGCCAAACCCCCCTTTTTTTAGATTTCTAGTAGAAGTAGAATACTTAAAATAATTAGACTTCTAATAGAACTAGAATACTTAAAATAACTAGACTTCTGATAGGACTAGAATATTTTAAATAATCAGACTTTCAATAGAATTAGGATATTTAAAGTAACTAGACTTCTAATAGAACTAAGATACTTAGATCAATTAGGTTCCTAATAGGGTAGGAGATTAATTAGAATTCCAATAGAACCAGGACACTTAATCTAATTAGACTTCTAATAAGAATAGGATACTTAAATTAGTCAAACCCCTAATAGGATTAGGACATTAAGATTAATTAGACTTCTAGTATAATTAGGAGATCAGATTAATTAGATTTCTAATAGGACTAGGAAAACTCGAGTAGTTAGACTTGGAGCAGGATTAGGAAAGCTATATAAACTAAACTCTTAGGTGACCTAGTGTTTCTGAAGTTGGCAGACTAAAGTTTCAATAAAGAAGTCGAACCCACACCCCGAAAGGCATGATCAATGATGTGTTATAGTGTCATTAAACATCTGCAGCTGGCGATCGCAACGAACCAATTATTTTCCTCTTAGAATTATCCTTTTATTTCCATAAATTAATATCTTTTTAATGTACCATTCATTGCCTTTGCCAGAGTCCACTTGGACTGAATTGGGTCACTCTTTTCGGGGACCGAGAGGAACCCAGAAAAGACGCATAACAACAGACTGACGATCGCGATGGACTTCTTGTCACCAAAGTTTCCCTTGTTTAGTTAAGTTTTCTTCATACGTTTATAGTTTTCTTTTCTGCTCTACTTCTTTCATGGACTCACTCTACTTCTGAGGATTTCTTGAGAGTACATGAGTATCCACCAGAGACTCGAGATGTCCAAAATACGAAGGATAAGGCTCAGCGAACCACTAATATAGGGGAACCACAATAATCCCATATACAGCAAGGATCCGTCTTACGACACGGCTCAATATAAAGATCAACATGGCCGGTGGTGAAGATATTCCCATCACACCTCCAAGCACCAGCCGTAATGATGGGCGTAGAGACAGTGGCATCGGGCAAAACTTCATAGCCTGACAAGTTGTGGAACTCAGCATCCAGAGATTACAAAGGAGAGGCGATGATGTCGAAGAATTTGTCCAAGGTCTAACCGCCGCATACGAGACTATTAAAGAGCGGCAAGACAGAGAAGAACAAGAACGGGAAAGAGAAGAGAGACCGATGCCTATGCCAAGCACGATCTCAGCCCATGTATCACCATTGGGACAAGCCGCCCGTGCCCTTTTCAACGGCAATTGCCAAGACCGAACTCACCCCCAGGCTGCCCAAAATGACGGCACCATAAGAGTAGAGGATCTTCCCAAGATGCCAGACGATCACATGGCTAAGAGAAAGTGCTTTGGTTGGTCATTTGGGTTTGATAAATTCGGTCAAGACTTGGAATTCACCTTACCTGCAGGGTTCAAGCCTCCCAAGTTTAACAAATACAATGGCACGGGAAACTCGAACCACCATCTGGCTCTTTTCTGCAACGATTATCAACCCATCCATGATAATCAAGGGCTCCTGATACATTACTTTCAGAGATTGTTAGAAGGGGAATCTCTCGACTGGTTTGTCAGACTCCCACTTCATAAAATTAACACGTTCGATGATCTGGCCGAACAATTCTTAGACCAATATAAGCATCTGATACAAGAGACGGTTAGTCTCAGTGATCTGATGGCGACCAAGCTAGAACCCGAGGAGGACTTCGCAGAATTTCGTAGCATGCTGGACGAAGTTGGAAGCTCACATTGGAGGCAGATGAAGGAAAAGGATGCAATCGACATCATTATAAAAAATGTCAAAGAGCCTCTCCGGAGTGCTCTCGTTATAAGCGATTGCCCAGACTTCACTATTCTTCAATTTTGCGCTAGATGCATCTAGTGACATATAAAGGGATGAGACCTCACCTTTTCGATAGTAACATCAAATGTCACAACTTCCAATGATTCAAAGAAAAGGAACAATAAGAAATCCTCCAGATCGGAGCAAGTCAACACCGTCGCCAACCAGGGTCAAAAGTCTGGGAACGGAAACTACTAACCAAGGAATTCTGGTCAGGGTCAGTACCAAAATTAGAGTCAACAGCGGTATCCCAATCAGAATCAAAACCATTACCAAACTGAAACCAATACCCTAACCAGAATACATACCAGAATCAGAATGCCGCTCGAAATCGACCGGTCAACCCCCAGGACTATAATAACGTACCCCCACCACAGAACTTCAACTAACAAGTCAGAGGCCCTTACCAACTCAAACGTGATTACTATCCTCCACTGCCTGACACCATCCCCAACATATTCCACCTTCTTAGTCATCAAAACCTTATTTGATTCCCGTAGGAACGGCCACGGCCCTGGTCCACCAATCTTGATCATAATAAGTTTTACACTTTTCATCGATATGCAGGAGATAATTTAGAAGATTGCTGGGTACTGTGAGATATGATTTACGACCTAAAGGATCAAAACTAGATCAATTGGGAATCCCTTCAAAACTCTAACCAGAATAGCAATCAGCCTCCCAACATTGGGATTATCAATAATCCCATGCCCAATCATAACCAAGGACCCATTGCCCATATCACTACACTAGACCCTCCGAGCCGGTTCCCTTTTCATCCCTCTTACCTCATCACCCGTGCTAATTCCCCAAACTCTTCAACTCATTCAGGTGATCCTCTGAGGCCCCTGGCCATTCACCCACACACTTCGTCCCGGATCACTCGGATTGTTGCTCCGAATTTTTTGTCCCATCCAACCTTTACTCGGGTTCGAGTTCAAGCATTCAGAGCTCGAACACCAAGCTTCCAGCCTGCAGGACCCACTACACCCCCAAATGTTGAGATAACTCCACCACTGCTTCCCCTATATGACCCAGAGCCTGAAAACAAAGACAATGTCCTTCAAATTGCGGAGCAAATTATAGCGTGGGTAGATAGCATCACCCAAAATATTTCGAGCCAATGATATGAGACTATGGTGGAACAACACTGAGATGTCAAGATGAGTCAGCAAAGTAAAAAATCTATCAAGGAGGAAGCCCTGATCTCCACCTTTCTAGAAGAGGAAGATTACACTCAGTGTCTCCTACCATGGAATGACATAGCTTCGCTATGTATCCCCTTGTTTAACTTCACCCTATTCGACAAGTGCTCCGACAGGCTTGTCAATGTCCCAGTATCAACGACCAACACATCCGATTCTCAAATCAGGACCCAACTACCCACCACCTCCATTTCCTCGAGAAAAGGAGAACGACGGTGCTCAATCATCGAAAAGGATAGCGAGGGAACGAGTAGTGAACCTACCTCCCCCGCCTCATATGGTCCCTCCGCCTCTGGTTTTAGAATCGGTGCCTCCACCTCCTCAGCCAAACATAAGCAAAGCTCACCGCCCCGATAAAGAACCAGCTCTGGAAACAGGCCAGGAATATGACCTTCTGCGACACCTCGATAAGGTACCAACACAAATATCGATCCTTGAGTGTTGGTTATCTCAGGGTGCTATCTTATTATTGGTTAGAATATAGTGGTGAAGAAAAATAAATCAAAAAGTGGAGATGAAAATTGGTGAAAATAGCAAGTTTGAAATACACAACCTGCAAGATACAGGGCTGTTGTAGCAAGTTTTGAGTAAATAAGAGTTTGTCCCACAGAGAAATTGATCTAGAACCCAAAATGGGTTATATTAGTAGGCCTCCAGATCTAGCTACAGATTTGACAATCTTAGAGAAAGGGAGTTGGGTGTCATAACTACACTAACTAACATTAAAAGAATAGAAGGAAAGTACAGTCATATCCTATAGTAAGGGTTATGAAGAAGGTAGTGATGGTGTGTGTTAAAATAAAGATAAAAACGGTGAGAAGTAAATAATTATGCTAAGGTTAATACAATTATGTAACTCAGATTTAGAGCTGTCTCTGCAGCAGTCCTTCAGATGGCTACAAACACATCTGTCAGGAAGATGTATCTAACTCAACTCTTATGATTTGACCTAGTCTCTTAAGGCTATAACTTGTCCACTTCAATGGTCACAGGCTATCCAATAGAGAGGATCAAACCATATGAATTAAATCAGAAAACCAATCTGGTCCAATAGAATAAATTGATCTTAAGGCTATAACCTGTCCAGTTAAATGATCACAGATTATCGAATAGATGTCCTCCATCCAATGGATCAATTAGAATATTAAAATTATTGCAGACACCATGTTTGCCAGGCTATAAGCTTAGGCTTCCATGGGAGTAGATAGCTCTTGAAAAACCATTGGAAACCACAATTGTTCAAAGGCTATTTGGGGACTAAAATACAGCTGGTCATTGCTACAAAAGGCTTGCAATGACTCAGCTCATAAGTCTGTAATCTCTATAGGGAAATCAGATCTAACATTTGATGTTGGTCAAGTACAACAGAGGGGAGCTTGTTCCTGCAACAACCTCTCACAAGGCTATAAGCTCAAGTACAGAGGAAAAGAATCTCTCAAATCTATGGCTGGGAATCACTCTAGAGCTATAGTCTGTCCACTTAAATGGTCACAGGCTATCCACAGAGGTTTTCCACACCACAGAAGACTAAGATGGAACATGAAAATTGCTGCTACCACCATGGTCCCAAGGCTACAAGGTCAAGCTTTCATGGGTATTTCAAATCAGCTCAAGTCCTACATGTATGGCATAGATTGAACAAAACTATGGACAAATAGGAAAATAGCAAATTGAATAAATATTAAAATAGACATTCATTGATTAAACCAATACTTAAGATGTCCTCAAAATAGTAGCGTTGTGCATAACAACTCATCAACAAATCCCAATGTTCACAAGACCCATTACAAAAACTGATAAAACTTAGCCTAATTGAGTACAGAGAACATAACCAACAAGTGCTTGGCTAAGGAAGAAAAAAAATGGAAAAAGAAGTTATCAAACCCTAACCCTAATCTGCTCGAGCTCACAGCTGACTGAGGTTGAAGGAGAGATATCTTTCTAAGTAAAATTTACAGCTTATATACTTAGTCGCTAATACCTTGGCCAAGAGAAGATTAAACCTTAATTTTCTAGTAGACGTGGCTTGGTTACAACCCTTGGATGCCTTTATATGTGTGCCTTGAGATCAGGGCCTCGAGATGTGTGTCCTGGACCTGGGGAAATCCCCAAAAGGTCTTTGAGTAAAGACTGAGAAGTGGAGAGCCCGAGCTTCATGGGGCTAGCTTTGTTCTTTTAATGCAGTCGTGCAATTGTCAAGTGCTCACGAGGTGGGAGTTGGCTTGGAAGGTTTATCACTTGCGCAGAAGGATTTGCTATGTCATGCAGTTGAGCTTCAGATATTTCTCTCTCATAGGTGTTGCATGGATGAATCACTGAATTTTGCACCTTGCATGGATAAGCCCTGAGTTCCCGCATGCTTGTTCGCTAGGACAAATTTGTCACTTTGCGTGGTTGGCTTTGATACTGTAGTGCGTGAGAGCTACGCGAGAGCTTTTCTGGGCGTCTCTCTCCTCCAGAGCTACGTAAAAGTTGCGCAAGTGGCTGGAGCCTTTTATCTAAATGAGCGTCTCTCTCCTCCAGAGCTACTTGAGCACTGGTTTTACTTTCCTTTATTTTTTCGTCATTTACATGCCTTAGCCGATTGATGGGCTTACTTGTGCATTTACATGCCTTAGCTGATTGGCGGGCTTACTTGTACATTTACATGCTATAGCCGTTTGGTGGGCCTACTCGAGATTTTCATTTTCGCAATCATATCCTACCAGTGGACGTTGGCCCGTAGAGGCGGCACGGGATCATCACAACCCATTTTTGGACGATAAGCAAACTCCCTTTTAAAATTGAATTTAAAATTGAACCTTAAAATTGAATTAAGGGACTTAAAACATTTTGGCAGGGGTAGCTTTCAAAGGGTTGAAAATTTAGGCAGTGATACGAACACCCAGTTCTTAGTACGGCGGTAGCCACTAGTGGTGATGATCCGAAAAAGTACCACCCCATCCAGTATTTAAGATGGTGCTTGCGCTAGATGTATATCGGGTGGGTAACCGATCTTGCTATGAAGCTTAAAACCCTAAGAGAGTGCATTTAGTAGCACCGAATCGGCCTTGTATCCCTAGGTTCGGAAAGGAGGGACCCAGAATAACAAAGAAAATCAGTCCCCGAAAGTAATTCTTCCAGAAAACCTAAAAAAAAGAAACCAATCTCGAGCTTGCTGTTTGTTGTCAAAATATAAATATATTCCCTGTTTACTTGGAGTGTGTAATACAGATGCTAAGTATTTTTTTCCCAGAATTGCTCTAGCGTGTGTAATACACAGACTAAGCCAAGCTTCTCCAGATTTAGCCTAGCTTGTGTAATACACACGCCAAGCAAGAATCTCTAGAATTTGGCCTAGCGTATATAGTACACACGCCAAGCCTATTTTGGGCTGGGGAACCTGAATCTGAGGCTTTTCTCACCATCCCCGAGTCCCCCACTTAGCGGTTCAATACCCCTGATAGATCCCACACCCTCTGACACCCAATACGCCCTCGCCGATCAAAACAGGTCTCCCTCTTATTGGCCTGTTGCGAGGGATTGGGTTGTTTGTGTGGATTCCCATGCCTTAACATAGAACAAAGGTTTTCTCCTGTGTTTCTTCTGAAGCAAGTCATGGTCCCGCCGTGGGAGATATTTTGGGTGTGAACGCCGCCCAAAATAGGAATTCAAAGGCCCCAAAACCCTTCATCATAAAGGTTCATTTGCGTTATCCAAAAATAAAAACCAATAAAAAATCAAGAAAATAAAAAACCCAAAAAAAAGAAAACTTCTGGTGCCGGCACAACGGCATCGCCCTACCCTCCGTCATCTCGAAGAGGGAGAAGAAGAAAATTTTATAGACCCCATCCGAGGCATCCGTACCCAACTCGCCGCCAAGCCTTGTCGTGGGCGGTTGATCTGGCGTATAAACCCTGCGTGAGAAATGTACCCCGCGAGCACCTGTTAATAGCTGTGCGAGGCACGGGTTTCCCTATAAACCCTGGCAAATTTTCTCAAATTCTTCATTTCAAATCTCTTCGCCTTAACTCCCATTACTAATAATAGACCAACATGTACTCTGCGGGATCATTCCCCATATTAAAGCGCACGACGTTTTATATTTATCCCAATCGACGTATTTATTGCCAACTAACCTTCTTTAATATCATTATAGCAATTAACCTTGGAAGGAGGAGAAAATTTAATATGACGATTCATATTCCACCTCCCATGCCTTTTAAATATAAGGCTAGTTCACGTCCATCGCATTCGTTCTCTTTTGACCTCATCAGTTCATTCCTACCCACAACTATGGTGGATGACAAACCCATTCATCTGCCAATAAAATTCTACCCAATTTGGGAGGACTCACCACCACCAAAAGAACCTTACCCATTACAATTCATGTGGGACGAGTATGAGGAAGTACAAAAGATTTTGGCCATGGAGGAAAAGAAAAAGAATCGGAGAAAGAAAAAGAAGAAGAAGATAGAACCATCTGTATCTTCTACCCCTTCCTCTTCACTCCATCCACCACCTGCTCAGCATCATTCTCCTTAGTCCCTATTATCCCCCCTTTTATCTGGCTTACAGTTCCTCTTCCTGAAGCAGCAAGTTTCTGCAACTGTCATGTCTAACTTACTGTGTGTCTAGATTTGTCCTAGGTTTATACTCTTTCTGTGTTTAAATGAAATTTTCTTTTGTTTCTGTTGTGTGATATACTTTCTGTCTTTATAGCTGCTTGTTTTGTTTTCGTTGTTTGTGTGTGCTTTCTTTCATGCTTTCACTTCCTTTATTTCCTGTCAATTTTGTATATATACCCTGCTGCACATGCCCTCTTATCTTTGAATTAGTGAGGACACTGCTCCTCATAGGTTTGGGGGTGTGGCAAGGATTGCCAATGATATAGTTAACATAAGTGCAACAGTTTTAACTAAGGAATAAATAGAATAAACTTCACCTAAGCAATGTTGAAAGTGAGAAAATTTAAACACTAGGCAGACCTTTTTAATACTGAAATCATTTGAAAATCAATACTTCTGTGAGGTGAACATTAGGAAATTTTCTATAAACAGTAGTTAGTGAACCAGTAAGGAGAGAAACAGGTGAAAGCACACCCCTTTGAGTTCAATTGAAGACCATACCCAGTGAGCCTTGAGCCTATAAATTTTTTTTTTTAGAAGTATCTTTGGCAACTTTTTCCTCTTCTAAGGATTGACTGAGTCAAGCCCTTCTCACTAAAAGTTAGACACCCCAAGTTGAAGCTGTTTGGCAGTAATCATGACACTAAGGAAAGGATCAAGGCCTTCATTTGGATAGTTTAAGCCTAAATGATCAAACCTGTAAAACTACCGTTGTGCATACACATTTTGAGCCTTAAAGCCCCATTTTTCTTTAACAAACAACAAAGTACTTAAACATGAACCTCTTAACCTGATTCAGCCCTACCCTCACTCTGAGAATTCAGAAGGTAAAGGAGAGGATGTTGAAGATAGGTGAGTAAAGTTTAACATTTTGTAAAAGGAGAAGAAAAGAGAAGGAGATCGGTAAATAATAGTGTCGCAGCTGTAGATGTGTAGCAACCATCATAAAAAAAAAAGATAACAAAGAGAAGTCAAAGGAAGAATTTCATTAGAAATGTTGAGAAGAAGATAAGAAGTTGCACACTTTAGCTCTAAAATTTCAAAAGAAGATGGAGTTGTATTGAAATGAAGATGGTAAAGTCATGAATCATCTCTTACTTGTGTTGATTTCTCAATTTTAAATTCCTCTTTACCCCTTTTATTCTGTACAACCCTCACCAATAAGTCACATTACAACCCATGAAAATCCCTTATTGATCCAAAGTCAAATGAACTGTCATGTGAAGATGAAGGAATGTCTAATCTATGGTGAGAGTACTTTATGATGTCAGAAATTAGAAGCACTGCCTATGCTCATACTTGCAAACCCATTTGGGGTATGTAACTGCTCTTGAGCTTATGTGAAATGATACACCCTTAAATTCATTTATGAGAGACAGCCCTGGTAAGCATTGGGTTTGAGATTGAAATCATTGGGACATTATTTGAACCTGAATTTTGATGTACTGATAAGCTCTGTACTATTTTGCACATATTGTTTTCTTGGTGCCAGCTGATTGGATGTGATGAGCATGCATGCATGATTGAGGTGTTAAACTGTCTGCATAACTACTTTGGAACTCCTTTAATTTGTGACAGAGCAAGGGTGAAATAAACTGTATTTATTTCAAACTGATTAACCACTGTGTGCACTTCTGTTAACTGTTTCATTGAGATGTTTGGGGGTACTTTCACTGAAAACCCTCAGGAGACTTCACTCCTCCACTAGGGATCACCTAGGGGTTTAAAAGGCTTGATCTATAAGCTAAATGCATCCGTGCTCCCTATGAAAGTATCATTTACATTCATAGAGTAGTTGTTTAAATTTTGCTTTGCCAGGGACAAGCAAAGATTAGGTTTGGGGGTGTGTTATTTACTGAAAACTACCACTTTTCACCTTTTAACTTAGCCTTTGCCGGACCTTGAAGCTGACTAATAACTCCTTTTTAGCTTATTTTGTAGTTAGGAATAACTTGTGCAGCTTAACATAAAGTCTATGCTTTTGGTGCCAAGAAGAGAGAGAATTTAAGCAAAAGATGACAGCTGAACTAGAAAGTGATGGAACACCATGGTGGTACACACTATGAAGACTATTTTGTATGTCAAAATGGGCCAAGACAGTCCAGTAAATGAATCAAGTATAGGTGAGGGTGGAGGAAGTTGCAACAGAAGCATGTGCATAGCAGCAGAGGAGCCAATGACCTATCTCGCACAGTTGAGGTGCTACCTTACGTTGTTCAATGCATTGGCAAAACTCCCTCACGCAGCTAAGACATGTAGCATTTTAGAGCTCACAAAGAAGTCGCACAGCTTAATGAAGGTGTTATTGCAAAGCAACCTCTCACGCAACAGTCGCGCACTTCAGCTGCAATCAACATGTGAAGAAACTCGTGGAACTCTCGTGCACTATGCCTCCAAAAATAGAGCTCGCGAAGTTCTCGTGAGGATCAAGCCTTGATGTAGCCGCGCGCACTACCTCACGAGACCAATTGACACGAACAACAGTAAAGACCTCACAAAGTTCTCGCGTGACTTTGAAGGAGAGAGACGCCCAGAAGTTTGCTCGCACAGCTCTCACGTGCCTAGAAGCTTAACCCTAAACTAAGCGAGATGCAAAGGCATCTGCCCGAGTACCTCATGAAAGAAAATGTCTGAAGCTCTATTGCGTGAGTGCATTCAAAGCTAAAGCAGCTGCGCGATCATCTAATGTCCTAGTGCGCGAGATAGCAATATTCAAAGCCAATATCTACCCCGTGAACACTCTGCAACTATGCGATAGAAGTGATATGCAGGAGCCAGCCTCGTGAAGCTCGGGCCCTCCACTTCTCTATCTTAAATTCAAGACCTTTTGAGGATTTCCCTAAGTCTATGGCACACATCTTGAGGCATGGATTCTGATGCACGCATCTGTTGAGAACTGAAAAATACCATTTTCCACCCCTTAACCTGAGTCTTGATAGACCTTTGAGAGTACTAAATAAGTGTTTTTAGCATTTGTTTTACAGCTAACAATAAAGGCAGGCTTAACCCTGAAAGCAGCTTAAAAGTGATAAAAAGATGATGACTCATGCGATTCTAGTGGAAGAAGGAGAAGGGACAAACTCACTGGCTGACAAAATGCCTAAACTAAAGAGGACAAAGGCCTGATCTCAACCTGGAAAGAGGTTTAGAGCTATTCGAACAGAAGAATGCATTACAGAATGCTTTTCGAAAAGAACCTGAACTTTTCGAAAAGAACCTAAACTTTGCGAAAAGAACTAAAAGCTCCAGGCTTAATTTTCAAAGAGCACCTGAACTCTTCGAAAGGATTTATGACCTATTCAAAAAGAAGAGAACTCCTTGTGAACAACACTAGAACTGTGCGGAAAGAGCTTCAGAAGTCACAGTACCTTGCGAAAAGTTCTCCAAACTGTGCGAAATGGTATTCTGAAGATTCCCAGCATCTACAAGGGTAATTCAATAATCTCTGCACGCGCCCCAATGCATTTAAAAACCTAGGGACATTCCAAAAGATTCTGAGCACAAACCAAAGGCATATTCCACCCCATGTGAACACCCGAAGATGAAATCACTTGGCGGAACTTCTAGAAGCTCTAACAGATTTTTGAATTACATAACAGAATTGATGCTTCTGTCATCTGATTGGCTGAACTAGATCAAGCAGTTCTGATTGCCCAGAACAGATCTGGAATCTTGTGCTCGACTCCTATTGGTTAATACAGATCTAACCAATTCTGATTGCTTGATACACATCTGAGCTAGACTTGAGGAAAACTATAAATAGATGAACCCTTTGCCCAATTTGGGTATCCAGATTTTGAGTTTCACTTTTGTCGCCCCATTTCCAATTTAGATATCTTGTCTGAAACTTTTGTAATAGCCTAGCTTTTATTTGTAAATGAGAACTGTGAGATACTTTTGTAATTCAAGTGAGAATTGTATTCAAGACTACAAATCCAAGAGTTGTTTAAGCTGCGCTCTGTAATTGTAATGGTGAATTTGAAAAGGTTGCTGTCAACAGTACATTCTCAATCGAATTCGTGTTGAGGGTTCCCTGTGATCTCCTTATTCATTAGATTCCTTTAGATTTACTGTTTTTATAGCAATTTCCCTTAATTCATTATCCCTGTGAGATGCTGCGTTTGTAACCTAATTTCTCACAGCATTTGTAGTGGTGTTTTTTGTTCTGAATCAAGGATTCGGATTGAAGACTAGTGGATGATCTGTGTCCATTGAAGTGGACAGGCCATAGCCATAAGTTCAACTCAATTCTAATCCTTGATTTGGATTACTTTCTCTTGCATCTGTGCTGGTAGCCAGATGAAGATTTGATATTATCTCATCTGCTTTACACTAATTCTCATTCTGCAATCAAGTACTAAATCAAAGCTAGATATTATTTCTCCATTCTTATTAATTTGCATCAAATTCCCCCAACTCGGATTTGGATCATTTAGTTTAATTTTTACTTTTATCATTTAGTTAATGTGACAAATTCAACCTCCCATCTTATGTGCTTTGTAGATAGGATAAGAGGTCAAATCTGGTAGCTCAAATCTGAAGGTTTATCTTACATTTTAAATCAATTCCTTGTGGACAATCTTTTACTCACTTACATTTAAAACTTGCTACAATTGGCCCTGATCTTGCAGGCTAATTAAGTTCTCTCTGTGCTGATATTTCTTTATTCTGTTTAGTACAATTCATCATTTGTAAATCTGTTTTCAAAACACAAATAAATCATGCACACTTAGAACAGCAACATCATCCTAAGATATCCAAGGGTTGTAATAGTGCCACATCTACTTGAAAACTTTGGGTTTACTCTTCTCTTAGCCACAACATTCAGACTAAGTATATAAGTTGTGCTTGTAACTTAGAAATTATCAATAAATCTTTCCTTCAACCTCTGTCGGTTGAGAGCTCAAGCAGATTAGGGTTAGGGTTAGGGTTTGATCACCTATTTTTCCATTTTTTCTTCTCTCTTAGACCATCACTTACTGGCTAAATCTTTGGTAAGCAATAATGTGTAGTTTCATTTAAGTTTTTTAATAGGTCATTTAAACATTGGGATTTTGTGAAGAGCTGTTGTGCACTAGGCTGCTACCTTGAGAAATTTCATTGTTGGTAACATAGATCAATGGAATTTATGTTTGAATGCTTACTTAATTTGTTATTTTCCTATTTTCCCATAGTTTTGTTCATGCTATAGCATGCATTTAGGATTTGAGCTTATTGAAAGGCCCATGGAAGTTTGAGCTTGTAGCCCTGGGACTATGGTGGCAGCAGCAGTTTACATGTTCTATCTCATCATTTATAGGTAAGGGAGCCTCTGTGGATAGCCTGTGACTATTAAAGTGGATAGACTATAGCCCTAGGGCAATCTTGGTCACAGATCTAAGATGGATTATTTTTCTCTGCACTTGATCTTAGAGCTTGGTGAGAGATTGTGCAGGAACAGGCTCCCCTCTGTTTCACTTGACCACTATCAGATGTTAGATCTGGCTTCTCTATAGTGATTGCAGCTCTGAGGACATTTTATTGCAAGCTATTTTTAAGC
Source organism: Chloranthus sessilifolius (assembly GCA_021018995.1). NCBI lineage: Eukaryota > Viridiplantae > Streptophyta > Magnoliopsida > Chloranthales > Chloranthaceae > Chloranthus > Chloranthus sessilifolius. The sequence goes on along the minus strand of CM037593.1, from coordinate 58,064,255 downwards.
AATGAATTGTTGATTTAAAGTCCATTTAAATCTATAGATCTTTTGGTTCTATTAGTTTTCTCGATCGAATTTGTATTTTTGGGAATTGCCCATTCACTTAACCATTAGATCTTTTGATTGTCATCTGATCTTCCTAGGTTTAATACCCCTATGAATGTCTGCCAGATCTGTACGCAGATCTGGGGAGCTTGTAGCCTGGTAAACATAGTGTCTACAATGGTATTCATGGCCTGATTTGATTCATTGGATTAGATTTGATCAACCCGTTCCTTTGGATTAGGTTAGCTTTTCTGACTTAATCAATAGGATTTGACAGACTCTATTAGATAGACTGTGGCCATTTGAGTGGATAGACTATAGCCTTAAGAGCACCCCAAATGGCATGAGTTAAGTTGGATTATTCTACCTTGCTGAGGTTATTGATAGCACTTCAGTAAGGATTTGCTGCAGAGAGAGCCCTAAATCTGAGTTACATAACTGAATGAACTTTTGCCTAAACTGCTTACTTCCCATCCTTTTATCTTTATTTTAGCACAACATCACCACCTTCTTCGAAACCCTTTCTTAGGATAGGACTGCACTTTATTTCTTTTCTTTTTAGTAGGTAATTTAGTATAGTTGTGACACCCAACTCTCTTTTTTTTGGATTGTCAGATTTGTAGCCAAATCTAGAGGCCTACTATTATAGCCCATTTTGGGCTCTAGATCAATTTCTCTATGGGACAAACTCTTACTTATTAAAACTTGCTACAATAGCCATGTATCTTGCAGGCTTAGGGTTATTTTAGTTGTGCTGTTTCCATATTTTATTTTACTTTAATTTTTAATTTGTTCTCACCATACAATAAAAAATCAGCACACCAAAATAAACACAATAGTATATCGGGTGGGTAACCTTCTCATTACCAAGCTTAAAACTCGAGAAAAAGAGAGCGATAGTGAACACAATTTAGCCTTAAACCCTTAAGTTCGGTGAGAAAGAGATCATATAAACAATCAATCCCTGGAAGCCTAGCTTCCACCAAAAGCCAGTTTGGAGACCCATTTTGGACTAAGCTTACTGCTCTCAAGCAAACTAAAGAGCTCTTTTAGTCTAGCGCAAGTAATAGTGCGCCAATGCAAAATGTTCCAAACGATCACTGGCGCACCTATTAGTTGCTAGTTGCGCCAGCTTGAAATTTGAAACTTTTGCTCTAGAGCCACTAATAGTTGTGCCAATGTGGTTCTGAGTAGCCTCAGTCTGAATCTGTGGCCTATTTCACATCCCGGACTCCCCGATCAGTGTGTTTAGTGCCTCTGTTTAGGCCCCGTAATTTCCAACACCCAATACGCCGTCACCAGTCAAAAGAAGGTGACTTCTTTTTTATTTATTTCGGGGGATCGGGTTATTTACATTGGTTTTTATGCCTTCAATTGATCGATGGGCTTCCCTTTGATTCTTTCGAAGCGCTTCGAAACCTTTATCGCGGTACCAATTTAGGGTACGAGAGCCACCCGAGAAGGGAATTCAAAAAGGCATTGGAATCCTCATTTATTTTCACTGACAAAAATCTCAAAGAATTAAAATTTTAAAAAAAATTAAAAATAGAGTCTTGATTGGTGCCAACACAATGGCATCATCGTACCCTCCGTCATCCCATAGGGGAAGAAGAAGGAAGCTTTATAGGCCCCATCCGAGGCACCCATACCCAACCCTATACCAAGATATGTCGTGCGCCGTGGACTCGGCTTATGCCAATCCCGACTCAACTCCGCCACATTTTCGAACCCATTCCCATACCGAAGAAGCCTTTACTTCCATCCCCCTCACCCATTCAACCCTCACCATAATCAGCCCATTCGCTGCCCCTATTTTCCCTTCCACCACTTCCCAAAATATCCAAAATCCAAATTTCCCGTCATTTTCCCAAGTCATGCCTTCATCCATGGTCATCTCAAACCCATCTCACCTCCCTTCCACACCCATTCAAAACTCACTCTCTACCTTAACTCATATATCCTATTTTTCATCCGCCCAACCCGATCCACCCGCATCTATCCATACCACATCTAACCCCCCGCACATCCCTCTATTTACCCAAGTCATGCCCGTCTCTCCCGAAGCCATGACCAATTTTCCTCTCTCATTTTTCACATCCATGCCCCATACATCTACCCCATATATGCCCATTTCATCCACCATTCCCCCACCTCATTCCTTCAACCCCACTCATATCCCACCCCTCACCCGGGTCATTCCAAATTTTATCGGGGCCATGCCCAACTTTTCCTCTTCCCATACCCCATTCATACCCCCCCAACCATCAAATAGCCCATCTCCATCCGATCCCCCGACCATGGCCATGATGGAGGAGATGTTCCAAACATATAACAAATGGAAGGCCTCCCAACACACCCCCTTTCATCCACACCACACACCCATGGATCCATCCCATACTCTAGCAAGCCTCCATGCCTCATTCCCCCATGATCCCCATCAACCACCCATCATCTACACTACCAAAACCCCCACTACCCATATATCCCAAGGCCCAATGGCCGAAACCCCCATTTCCCATATGTCCCAAAACCCCATAACCCATACCTATCAAGGGCCCATGGCCAAAACCCACCAAGGGCCCATGGCCCAGACCCACTAAGGGCCCATGGCTCCATCCCATCAAGTCTTAATGGGCCAGACCCATCAAGGGCCCATGGCCTAGACCCGCCAAGGGCCCATGGCCTAGACCTATTAAGGCCCAATGGGTCAGTCCCATCAAGACCCAATGGGCCAGACCCCATCAAGGGCCCATGGCCCAGACCTGCCAAGGGCCCATGGCCCATACCCATCAAGGGCCCATGGCTCAGACCCATCAAGGGCCCATGGCTCAGACCCATCAAGGGCCCATAGCCCAGACCCATCAAGGACCCATGGCCCAGACCCATCCATGCCCATTGGGCCAAACCCATCAAGGGCTCATGGCCCAAACCGATCAAGAGCCCATGGCCCAAACCCATCAATGGCCCAAACCTATCACAACCAAGGCTTGATGGCCCAACCCTCCCAAGGCTTCATGGCCCAAATCCAAGCGCAATAAAACCTTGGAGCCTCACACCCATACCCTTCACAATTCTTCCAAAGTTTCACCCATTCAAACCCATGCCTTACATCAACCCCAATTTACCCATATCCCTACATCCCAAAGTCAGCTTCAAACCTTCCCCCATGCTCAATGGCCTCATCAGGCCCCACTCTAAAATCTAACTTCCACTCATCCCACCATCCAACAAACCTTCCCTCATCCCCAATGGACTCACCCAACCTCCACTCATGCCATTCCCCCTAGTCCATGCAACACCAGTAAGAGAATCCCGCCCTCACTGCAGACTATGTCGACCAACAGTATGAAGAGGACGAGATTAGGAACAGTGGAACCTATGCTGGGGCATTGACTAGCCTTAACACTCCTATCATTTCCCATCCCCTGGTAGCCCAAAGTGAAGTCCAACCAACTATCGAGAAATTGGCCCCCATATGCAAGGAGTCAAAGCAGCTGAAAGAATTGTTGGACAAAATATAAAAGCAATTGATGAAAATGGGTGGTGGTAAAATCCACTCCACGGACTTTATAGACTTATGTCTGTTCGCTGAGGTCCCCTTGCCTCTCAAATTTAAAATGTCGGCTTTTGACAATTACAATGGCACCAGCAATCCTATTTCACACCTCAAGTCCTACTGTTGAGACATATGCCAATATGGACAGGATGAAAGACTACTGATAAAGGTCTTTCAAAAGAGTTTGACCAGTCCGGCCTTAAGATGGTTCACATCTTTGGAGCCATCTATGATAAAAATGTGGAAGGACTTAACGCACCTGTTTAAGGAACAGTATGTCTATATTATAAACATTGAGCCGTGTAAGTCAGACGTGGCCCGTGTGAGGCAAAACCCGAATGAGACTTTCAACGACTATTTGGGGTGATGGAGAGCACTAGCAACTCATGTAAGAAACAGGATACCTGACGATGAACAAATCGAAATAATTTCTAAAAATACTCTACCAATGATCTCAGACTTTTTGGTGTACCAGCAGTAGTCCAGCTTTGTTGATCTAGTGAGGAACGCCAATCGCTGTGAGGATGCCATTAGGGAGGGTCGCCTGAACCAAAATGTACCAAGTGGAGCCAGTGGGGTTAGAAGTTTTTTAGAATAAAGGAATGAGAAGAGAACAGGGGCCGATGTCCTGAACATTGCCAATACCAGGCCCAATAATAATATATCCCTGTTCAAATTCCAAGCAGCGCAGTCAACCCCAGTCAGAACTGAGCAGATGCAGAGAGTAGGGAACGATCAAAGAATGCAGATGACTCTACAGCAGAGGAGAGCCCGTTATGACCTAGTGTTTACGCCCCTAGGGCAATCAGTAAGTGTACTTTTACCTTTATTAATAGAAAATGGATTATTAAGACCTGAAAAGTACCACTTTTCACCTCGTAGCTTAATCTCTGTTAGACCCTTAATCATTTAATAAATGTGTTTTAAGTCTATCCTGTACGTAATAAGCAGCAGCAGTAAATAAGCCCCTAACCATGCCATGAAGTCTACTGTTGCCCCAGAAGTTCCTCAGAAGAAAGAAGGTTGAACCCAGACAGAGAATTGGCTGTAGCATAGGCACAACAAAGTAGAAACAAATCAAGAAGAATGCCTCGCGCAGATGTCGCTGGGCTCAATTGAACCAGAAAGAATGCGTCACGCAGTTGTCGCGATCTTCTGAAGGGAGCACACCAACTGGTCGCGCAATCTTTTGACCGTTCTCGTGCGGTTTAATGGTAGAAGGAATTAAAAAGTAGACTTCACGTGGTTCTCATGAGTCTCAGTCATAAGCGCTCATGCAGCACTCGTGCAGCTCAAGAAATGAGTCTTCAACCTTCGCGTGATTCACTGAATAGAGAGAGCTCCAAGCATTCTTGCGCACGGCTGTCGCGCAATGGCCGCGGGATACAAACTTTCAAGAAACTGCTCCCACGATCCAAAAACCCATGCAAATTGTTTCTTCATGAGGATCGCTGTGGGATTCACCAAGTAACGAACTGCGCGTGCAATTCCCGCACCATTCAAATGGAAAGAGCAATCCTGCGACGACCAGAGCATTCCAGCAATGACCAAAGTACCAATCCCGCGATGAAATGAGCTTCAAGTCAAAGCAGCTCTGTTGCGATTCCCAGTGTGTGCTTACTTTATTTGTTGGTGGTAAAAGTAATTTAAAATCAAAGTAAAACAGGGGATGGAATCAGCACAACTAAGAAATCCTAGACCTGCAAGATACAGGGTCCATTTGTAGTAAGTTTTGATAAGTAAGAGTTTGTCCCACAGGGAAAAGATGATCTACGGCTCCAAGGGAGCCATCTCTAGTAGTCCCTCCAAATTTGACTATAGATTTTACAGTCCTAAAAGGAAGGGAGTTTAAGGTCACTTATTCTAAATATCCTAAGGTAGCCTAATGAATTAACTACAGAAAGGGTTGAGAAGATGGATGGAGTCTGGGAAAATAAATATAAAAGGGTGAGAAGTATGCTATTGGGTCTAGATCAGAGGAGTTTTGTAACTCAGATTCAGATCTGATGTTATAGAAATCCTGTCCAATAGCTACATTATCACCACTGAGGAGAAAGAATCCAACACATCTCTGTGACATGATCCAATCCCTTAAGGCTATAACCTGTCCACTCAAATGGTCACAGACTATCCCATAGGGGAACCACAGTCCAAAGATGGGTCAAAACAAGTTATTCATTGTAGGCACTACTTCATCCAGGCTACAAGCTCAAGAATCCATAGGGAACCTCAACCTCTAAAGCTCTATGTGTGGGGCTAGGGCTGTATAGGAACATGTTATCCCAGACACATAGAACCAGCAAGGGATTGAGTACAACCTTCGATCTAGCTGTCCATTGCTTGAGTGGGACTACAATGGTCCAGTCACAAGCCTACAATCTCCATAACTAGAACAGATCTAACATCTGATGGCGGATCTATACAAATATAGAGAGTGCGCCTGCATGCAATCTCCCACAAGGCTACAAGCACATGTGCAGAGAAGAAGAATCCATCTTGGATCCTACGGATTGGCTTCACCCTAAGGCTATAGCCTGTCCACTTGAATGGTCACAAACTATCCCAGAGGCTATCCTCCTCATAGAGTCCAAAACAAAACAGTAATATTGTTGCCACCACCATGGTCACAAGGGTACTAGCTCAAGCTCCCATGGGGATTTCAGATCTAGTGGGTCCTGTGGTGGGGCTAAGGCTGTATCGAACCATGATAGCCCAGACACACAGGTCACTTGGATCTGAATGGATCCTTAGAATCAGTCCTCCATTGCTTTAAATCACAGCCAAAGCAATGGCAGATCTCAGGGCAGCAGCCTTGCACAGAGCAACTCACAAACACACGAATCACATAAAAGTACAACACCCAATCACAAATTCCATTAATCTAATCTCAATAAACATACATAGGCATGGCCAACAAGTGCTGGGCCATGGAGAGAAAGAAAAAGAAAAAAGAAAACTACTTATAACTACAGAAGAACAGAAAAGAAAATGATCTCATATCCCTTATCAGTGATAAAGTCTGAACCCTTAAACCTAAACCATGTTTGGGTTTATATAGCAGTGGTGTGGCAGCGCATTATGGTTAGAAAACCCTAATTTTAGTGATGCCACATGGCATATTAATGATCCTTGGATGCCTCAGGGCGCGTGCACAGAGATTCGAGCGTGGGAGTGCGTGCCCTAATCTTTGGAAATTCCTAGAAAGTCCTCTGCTAAAGTGATGGAAGGTTAAAGTTCAGAGCTTCGCTAGGTAGCCATCGTTTCCCAGGCTCATCGCGTGGTAGCTCTGTTCTTCGCATGGTTGAGTTTAACTCTGAAGCTTCAGCTGCCACGAGGTTGGTGCACTCTCACTGGATTGAGCTTTGTGAGGTTGGGTTGGAATAGCATAGGAACTGCACGAGCATCACTCCAATGGATCTTCGCGAGGATCCTTGTGAGGCTTTAATAGTTTTTTAGCTGTGCGAGAGTCCATTTCTTGATGAATCTTTGCGAGGATCCTCGCGATAGCTTTGAGGCTTTTCTGAACTGCGCGATAGCTCCTTTGATGCTTTGTATCTCGCAGCAACTGGGCGGTGGCTGCGCGATAACTTTCCTGAAGCTCTCTTGAATTGTGTGAGACTGCGCGACCTTTAACTTCTGAACTTTGCGAGAGCCGCGCGACTCAAGGCTTCTGAAGCTCTTTTGTCACTCCACTACGCGAGAACTTCTCGTGAAGTCTTGGGGAATGTAGCGAGGACTGTGCGAAGCCTAAATTCCTGAATCCTTTAGAGCTTTGTCAGCTGTGCGAGGCTTAGCTCAGGTCTGGATTCATGGCTCATTCTTCTGAGGGACTTCTGGTGCCAATCATGGGTTCCTTAATAGGATACCTGGCCTTATTGCACTGTTGTTTATTGCTTATAGAAAATACTTAACAAACCTTTATTAGATGGCTAAGGGTCTAATCAAAGGCTAAGTTAAGGGGTGAAAAGTGGTACTTTTCAGGTCTTAACAAGTCTCGTGAAGAAAAGAGCTTCAAGTCAAAGCAACCTCACGATGCTAATTCTATCACGCGATAAGATCTGGAAAGCCTTTCTACCTAGCGAGGCTCGGGTTCTTAACATCTCCCCACTTCTGTAGGGGCAATCTGGGAATTTCCAGCAATTAGGGTATGCACTCCAATGCTCCAATCTCCATGCACACGCCTCGAGGCATCCAAGGGATAGGAGTGGGCTGTAATTGCATTGATGAAATTAGGGGTTTCCTAACCCTAATTCTCACACAGCTGACTGCTATATAAGCTTAAGCCTAGCTTAGGTTTAGTGAACTTTTGGACTTAACTTCTGAACTCCTTCTTCTTAAACAAACTGTAGAATTACAGTAGGCTAAGGTTAGGGTTTAGGAGTTTTCTTTTTCCTTTTTCCTTCTCTCCATAGTCCAACACTTGCTGGCTATGCCTTTGTATGATCATTAGGTATAGTTTTAATGGAGTTTTGTAATATGATCTATTGCATATATGGGACTGGTGTTTTGTGAGTTGTTTTGTACTAGGCAGCTGCCTTGAGATCCTCCATTACTAAGTTGTATTGTAAGCAATGGAGGATTGTCTTTAAGGTTTTACTTAGATCCAAGTGACCTATATGTCCAGGTTAGGCACATTGCAGGCCTAGCCCCACCACTGGACCCACTAAATCTGAATCCCCATGGGAGCTTGAGCTGGTAGCCTTGTGAACATGGTGGCGACATCAATGTTCTTGTTCTGTCTTAGACCTCTGTGAGGAGGATAGCCTCTGTGGATAGTCTGTGACCATTTAAGTTGATAGATTATAGCCCTAAGGTGAGTCCAATCCACAGATCTAAGACAGATTCTTCTTCTCTGCACTTGTGCTTGTAGCCTTGTGAGAGATTGTGCAGAGACAGACTCTCCTCTATTTACATAGACCCACCATAAGATGGTAGATCAGATCTGGTTGTAGAGATTATAGGCTTGTGACTGGATCACTGCTGTCTTTCTAAAGCAGTGAATAGCCAAGCTTAAAAGCTAGTACTCAAACTCTTACTGGTTTTTTGTGTCCAAGCTAGTGCATGTTGTAGGCCTAGCCCCACACACAGAACTTTACCGGTTGAGGTTCCTATGGATTCTTGAGCTGGTAGCCTTGATGAAGTAGTGCCTACAATGATAAACTCGTTTTGATCCATCTCTGGATTGTGGTTCCCCTATTGGATAGTCTGTGACCATTTAAGTGGGCAGGTTATAGCCATAAGGGATTGGATCATGGCACAGGGGTGAGTTGGATCCTCTCCTCTTTGGTGATAATGTAGCCATTGGACAAGATTTCTATAGCAGCAGATCTGAGTCTGAGTTATAAGACCCATCAGATCTGTACCTAATAGCATACTTCTCACCCTTTTATATTTATTTACTCACATTCCATCCTCTTTCTTAACCCTTTATGCAGTTTAGGCATTAGGTTACCTTAGGATTTAGATAATAGTAACCTTAAATCTCCTTCCATTTAAGATTGCCAGATCTGTGGAGGGCCTACTAAAGATAGCTCCCTTGGAGCTTTAGAATAACTTTCCCTGTGGGACAAACTTTACTTATTAAAATTTACTACAACAGGCCCTGTATCTTGCAGGACTGTGTATTTTTAGGCTTGCTGCTCTTCAATCCACCTCTGATTTTCACTAACCCCATTCTTATCACCATTTTCAATAAAGTCAGTAGCAAGCACTGAAAATACTTTAACAAGTTTTTGGCGCCGCTACCGGGGAATCTTGATCTATTAGTAGACCCTAGATTTTTGCATTCGTTATTCTTTGGTAGCTATACTTATGAATTATTGATACTGCTGATTTATATTTGGAATTTATCTTGCAGATCTGGACAGTAGCAGAGAAGGAGAGTCGAATTGCACTGGGTGTCTAGCTACCTCTGTTTGCACTTCTCTAAACCTCAAAACCTCAGTCTATTTCTCTTTTAAAAATTCCATAGCAGTTGATTAGGATAGTTGTAATTTTGTTAAGTGCAATGTGTCTGTAAGAAGTCTTCCTTGTTGTTGGTGTGTGTGCATGTTAGGGAGGAGATCTCTCAGTCCCACATTAGAGCCTCCTAACCCTGAGATAGAAAGGGGTAGAAGACCAAGAAGGCACAGACACACCACAGTCAAACCCCCTACTGAAATTGAGACAGCAGTCATGGGTGAAGAGCAACCCAAAACATTGAAAGAATTGAATGCTCCTGATGATTATAATTCTCCATTTAGCATTCAATTCCCAGATGTTCAGGGAAACTATGAGATTAAAACCTCCATCATCCAAATGCTTCCCTCTTTCCATGGACTTAACAAGGAAGACCCTTACAAGCACATTGATCAATTCTTGGCCCTGTGCACAATATTCTCCATTGCAGGTTTGGGACCAGAAGTCCCTAGGCTAAGGCTCTTTCCTTTCTTTCTAAAGGACAGAGCCAGCACCTGGTTAGCTACTCTCCCAAACAATAGTATCAGTACTTGGAAAGAACTCCAGACAAGATTTCTGACAAAATTTTTCCCAGAGACCAAAACCAGCCAGTTGAGGAAAGCAATACTTGCTTTTGCCCAATCCCCAACTGAGGATTTTAATCAATCCTGGAACAGATTTAAGGAGATGCTCAAACAATGTCCCCACTACAAGATCCCTGACTGGCAGCTTGTCCAGAGCTTCTATAATGGGATTGATGAGAAAAGTAGAGACATGGTAGATGCCTCTTGTGGTTGAACGTACATGCATAAAATAGCTGACGAGGCATGGGACTTGTTCGAGGTTATCAATGAAAATGCTTTCCAGAAGATGTCCTCATCTAGAACTGTTCAAGAGCCTTCTCCTAAGCTGGGGCTTGCTGAAACTTCTAAAGGAAAGATGTATGAAGTTAGGGAAAATGATGACCTGAGAATGCAGATGCCCAATCTTTTGGATAAGTTTGATAAACTTTTAACTGTGGTGCAGCCCAGATTGCCTGCACAAGTGATGGAGGCATGTCTAATATGCTAATCTCCACAACACACAGTAGAAGAGTGCCCATCGGTAGGGCAATACCCTGAGTATGTGATGGAACATGCTGCTGTTGCCCAATCTTTTGGACAATAATAATTTGGTGGCTATAACAAACAACCATTTCGATACCAGTACCAAAATGCTGATTACCAATGGAGAGACCACTCAAATTTGAGGTGGAGGCAAGACAATTATATGCACCCACAATAGATGTTGGCCTTACCTCAAAGGCCTCAGTAACAATTTAACTAGGGATATGCCCCAAGGTCAAATTTCCAACATTAGCAGCAGCCCCAGCAGTAAAATCAGTTGGCAGTTCCTCCACCTCAGGCCCGAAATGCTTCTTTTGAGGATCAGGTTTTGACCCAATTGCAAAGCCTTGGACCCTTGAATCAGACTGTGACATCTCATAGTCAAAGTATAAAGAAAATAGAAGAGTAACTAGGCCAAATAGCCAATGCCTTGGCCAAAAGAGAAGAGGGCAAGTTGCCAAGCCAGCCAGTGGCCAACCCTAAGGGCCAATATTCGATTGGAGAAGGCTCCTCAAGTTTTGAGGGTGCTAATGCCATCACAACCCTGAGGTCTGGCAGGCTGGTAGACAACCAGGTGGGAAAGGAACAAGGAGAGGTCATTCCCAAAGAACTGTCGAGTGAAAGTGAAAGAGACTTTGTTAGAGCACAGAGTCAAGAATTGCCTGCTACCCTACAACAAGGGAAAAATAAAGAGGCTGTAGTGCCTCAGCAAAAAATAAAAAAACAAAAGTTCAATCATAGGCTTGTAGCTAAGGAACTAGTAATCCCTCAGCTGCCATTTCCTCAAGCTTTGAGTGGCCCTGCCCCTTTTGATAAGGGGAATGCACAGATAGAGGAAATGATGGAGACCTTTAAGTAGGTAAAAATCAATTTGCCCCTGCTTGATGCTATCGGACAGGTCCCGGCCTATGTAAAATTTCTGAAAGACCTTTGTACTCAGAAAAGGAAAGCTAGAGGCTATTTGTCCAAAAAGGTCTTTGCAACTGATATAGTTAATTCTATATTAAGCATGACAATGCCAGAAAAGTTGCAAGACCCAGGGATACCCACTATTCCCTACATAATTGGAGACCACACAATTGGAAGGGCTCTTCTAGACCTTGGAGCCAGTGTTAACCTGCTGCCATACAGTGTGTATCAGCAGCTAGGTTTGGGGGAGCTAAAACCCACCCCCATTGTGCTGTTGATGGCTGTTAGGTCTGAGAGGAGACCCATGGGAGTGGCTGAGGATGTCTTAGTGGGGGTAAACAAGTTCTTCTACCCTGCAGACTTCCTTGTTTTGGACATGGGCTGCAACAGGAGTACATCCCCGATACCTGTTATTCTGGGCAGACCATTCTTGGCCACTGCCAATGCATGCATTCAATGCAGGTCTGGGATCATGGAGGTAACTTTCGGACATATGAAAGTTGAACTTAATGTGAACAACAGTGCAAAGTACCCTCAGCTGGACAATGAGGAATGCTTTACAGTGGATGTACTAGAAGAAGTTGTGGAAGAAGAACTGCCCACTCTGCTGGAGTGGGACAACATTGTCACAAATTTAATTGATGTTTGGAACATGGTAGAGGAAGAAAGCCCAGCTTTAATGCTAGAATATATGTCCACATTGAAGTCTTCTGTGGGCTTAGTGCAGCATTCCATGTGGAAACCCACATTGCTGCCCCTTCCTCAAACCAACAAAGCCCCAATTTTGCCATCCATCGAACAAGCCCCTGATCTGGAGTTCAAGAAGCTTCCAGATACATTAAAATATGCTTTCCTTGAGAAAGATAAAAAACTTCCTGAAACTATCTCCTCTTCTCTTACCAATGAGCAAGAGGAGGAATTGCTAACAGTTTTGAGGAAGCACAGGAAGGCAATTGGCTGGACCATTGCTGATCTAGGAGAGATTGATGCATCAATTTGTATGCATAGGATCCATCTAGAGGAGGGCTCAACACCCTCTAGAGAAATGCAGAGGAAACTGAATCCTCGCATGCAGGAGGTGGTCCTAAAAGATATCATCAAATTTCTAGATGCTGGGGTAATTTACCTAATTTCTGATTCTGAGTGGGTGGCACCTATCCAAGTGGTGCCCAAGAAATCTGACATAACAGTGATCACAACTGAGTATGGAGAGCTTAGACCAGCCAGGGATACCACTGGCTGGAGGGCTTGCTTCGATTATCGAAAGCTCAACTCCAAGACCAAAAAAGACCACTTCCCTCTCCCCTTTATTGATCAAATTTAAGATAAGTTGGCTGGGAAAGCTTTTTACTATTTTCTTGATGGGTACTCAGGGTACAACTAGATCCCTGTGCACCCTCTTGATCAAGAGAAAACTACATTTACTTGCCGTTTTGACACCTTTGCTTACAGAAAGATGCCTTTTGGGCTGTGTAATGCCCTAGCCACCTTTCAGAGGTGTATGTATGTCATATTTTCTGATATGAATGATAAATTCTTGGAAATTTTTATGAATGATTTTTCTATTTATGGGGACAGTTTTGGCCAATGTCTGCAACACCTCAACCTGATCTTGCAAAGATGTGAGGAGACCAATTTGGTCTTAAGTTGGGAAAAGAGCCACTTCATGGTAACACAAGGTATTGTGTTGGGCCATGTAGTCCCTAAAGACAGGATTGAGGTAGATAAGGCCAAAGTTGACCTCATTGCAAATTTGCCCCCTCCAAGAACAGTCAAACAAATCAGATCTTTCCTTGGACATGCTGGATTCTACAGGAAGTTCATCAAAGACTTCAGCAAAATTGCTAAACCATTGTGCCACTGCTCTGCTAGGATGTGCCCTTTGACTTTTCTGCTGAATGTCTTGAGGCTTTTAAAACTTTGAAAATTTGCCTCACCTCTGCCCCTTTACTCCAAACACCTGACTATACACTGCCCTTTGAGCTAATGCGTGATACATCCGACTTGGCAATAGGTGCTATTTTGGGCCAAAGAAAAGATAAGCTACCAGTGGTTATTGCCTATCTCAGCAAATCACTTGCTGAAGCTTAGCTGAATTACACAACTAAGAAAGAGCTTCTGGCAGTGGTTTGTGCTGTGGACAAATTTAGACCTTACCTACTTGGGTCTAAAACTGTAATCTTCACTGACCACTCACCATTGAAGTACCTATTGTCCAAGAAGGATGCAAAACCCAGGCTGATTATATGGATACTCCTGTTGCAGGAGTTTGACATTGAAATCAAGGACAAAAAGGGTGTAAAAAATGTGATGGCTGATCACTTGTTCAGAATTATTTTGGAAAAAGGTGTTGATGACCTTGCTATAAATGATGTCTTCACGGATGAGCAATTGTTTGTCATCCAATCCTTGGTTCCTTGGTATGCACATATTGTCAATTATCTAGTTATAGGCAAGATTCCTGGCCATTAGACAAAAATGGACAAAGACCTATTTTTCTCACAGGTCAAATTCTTTTTCTGGGACGAACCTTGCTTATACAAGTATTGTGCAGACCAAATCATTCGAAAATGTATTTCAGAAAGTGATGTTCACAGTATTCTGGCCATGTGCCATGAAAATGCCTGTGGAGGCCACTTTAGTGGAAGAAAAATAACTGACAAAGTCTTGCAGTGTGGGTTCTATTGGCCTTCTTTATTCAGAGATGCCAATACACTGCAGGACTTGTGAAAGATGTCAAAAATTATGAGGGCTGTCTAAAATAAACTCAATGCCTTTACAACCCATCCTTGTTGTGGAACTCTTTGTTGTCTTGGGTATTGATTTCATGGGCCCCTTTCCTCCTTCAAATGGTTTTCATTTCATCTTAGTGGCAGTGGATTATGTTTCCAAATGGGTAGAAGCCATTGCCACAAGAACTAATGATAATCAGGTTGTCCTCAAGTTTATAAAGCAGAATATCTTCTGAAGATTTGGCACCCCTAGAGCCATTATCAGTGATCGGGGTAGCCATTTCTGCAGCAGAAATTTTGAGAGCTTGCTCAAGAAATATTTTATCACACATAAGATTGCTACTCCCTACCACCCACAAACCAGTGGACATGTTGAAATTTCAAATAGAGAGATCAAGCACATCCTTGAGAAGACTGTGAGGACTAATAGGAAGGATTGGGCTGACAAGCTTAATGATGCACTCTGGGCTTATAGGACTTCCTATAAGACTCCCATTGGTATGTCCCCATTTAGACTGGTTTATGGCAAGGCTTGTCATCTCCCAGTGGAGTTAGAACACAGGGCCTATTGGGCCATTAAACATTTAAATCTAGACCTAACTTCTGCTAGTCATCATAGGTTGCCTACAGTTGTCAGAATTGGATGAGCTAAGGATGGATGCGTATGCCAATGCCCGGATCTACAAGAAAAGGTCCAAAGCTTTCTTTGACAAGGGTCTGTTGAGAAAGAGCTTCATAGTTGGTGACAAGGTTTGGTTGTTTAACTCCAAGCTTAAATTCTTTCCTGGCAAATTGAAATCTAGATGGGAAGGTCCCTACATTGTCATGCATGTTTCCCCATCTGGTGCTGTGGAAATCAAGGATCCCAAGTCTGGGAAAACCTTGAAGGTGGATGGTCAGAGGCTTAAGCCTTGTTTCGAAAAACCTGCCGGACCCATGGACACCATTCACTTTCAAGGGGATCCTTCTTTAAACTGATCCACAGGTGTGTCATTATTGTATCATATGTACTTTGGTTTTGGTAGATTTATCTTGCTTTCTTTTGTTAAAATTCTCTAAGGAAATTTTAGTGGCCCCACCTGAATCTGGACCTATCTATTTTGAATTTTTTATGCTTGGTTGGATGATTACTGTTCTTGGATTGATGATTTTTGCTTGAATGCACAGTGTTGGATGGTGATTTTTGTTGTCTCTGCTTGAATGATTGATTTTAATGTGTCTAGAGGTACCTAGGGTGGTGAGTCAGGCCTAGGATCCAGCCACAGCACAAATGGAATTGGCAGAACAGAGAGCACATACTCTCTGTTTTATACTTTGCCGTCGCTGGGTCCAAAAGGAGGCCTGAGAGACTCTCGCACAGTTCACATAGAACCATTCAATAGCTATCACGAGATTCAAGTGCACTTGAGAATCTCTCGCGCGATCCACATAGAGTTTTTCATTAGCTATCATGAGATTCAAAGCCTGTCACGGGGTTCAGCAGGAAGCCTGGGAGACTCTCGCACAATTCAAAAAGAATACTTCATTAGCTGTCGCAAGATTTAAAGGCTGTCGCGAGATTCAAAGTGAACCTCAAAGCTTTTTGCGCAATCCAAAAGGAGACCTGGGAACCTCTCGCTCAATTCGCATGAATTCTTCACATACTGTCACGCGCTCCAAGGTCAACCTGGGATATTGTCGCGCAATCCAAGTTGAATAACACATTCGCTAGGTTCATTTCCAATCCCCCAACTAGATGTTCCAAAGTGTGTCGAGCTTCGCGATAAGTATTTTAACCCCGCACTTATCTCCCTTTCCAGTATTCTCTTCCTTCTTCACTCTGTGAAACCTTAGCTTCTGGCGCTCTTCTACCTCTCTCCTTCAGTGTCCACTCTACAACCTATCATTCACACTATGAATCAACAGATTTGTTCCTAGCATCACCCCCATCTATTGCCCTTTGCTCAGAGATCTCGCGATGCCCTGTGCGTCAGATCAAACCAAACCCTAGGATTTTAGGGTAGGCACTCAGATCTCAATCTCCCTTTCTCATCCTTCAAGGTAGAAGTTGTAATGGCCCCCAAGAGTGCACCA
Organism: Chloranthus sessilifolius; assembly: GCA_021018995.1. Classification (NCBI taxonomy): domain Eukaryota; kingdom Viridiplantae; phylum Streptophyta; class Magnoliopsida; order Chloranthales; family Chloranthaceae; genus Chloranthus; species Chloranthus sessilifolius. Next base: position 58,047,903 of record CM037593.1, on the reverse strand, counting down.
AAGATAAAAGGGAAGGATTAGGTCCCTATTGAGCCTGCGGCTAAGAAGGTCAAAACGTCCAAGGGACAAAAAAAAGTGAAGGAAGTGGTTGAGGAGGTGGAGGAGCCAACCCCTGAGTTTTCTACACCTTTCGAGCTCATGGCTTTAATCCCTTGGAGCTTGAAACTGCTTTTGACCTACCATTCTTCGAGAAGGAGCATCTCTCTGCCCCTGCCGTGTAGTTTATGAGCAAAGCGGGCCTTACACCCTTGATGAGAGGAATTCCAGCACTAGCCAACCCTAGGCTAGTGCAACTCTTTTACCAGCACATTAGAGTCAAAAAGGACAAGGATTGACAAATAAGATTGCCGGTGCTGATTGACAATTTTGAGATGCTAGTGAGCCCTAAAGTGATTGCAGAAGTATTGGGCATCCCAGCCGCATTCGACCTTAGATGTGGATATGGCCTGCTCCTCAGCGCCTCCATCAATACAATTACAAGGGCTTTGACTAGAGGATTAAAGGCCTCAGGGGATTCGATCATAAGAAGAGAATTTGAGCCTGAACTCCTCTTCATTGACCAACTCCTACGAAAGAATATTTTCTGCTCAGGACATCAGCAGGAGAGGAGAACTCCCATTGCAGATGCTATCTATTCTTTCTCTCTAGGCCATGGCTTTCATGCAGCCTGGCTCATCTTTGAGGCAATGAAAGACCTAGTGGAGAAGATAGGGCAGAACAAGAAGCCACACACACTCCCCTATGCTAGAATCATTACCAAGCTACTTTTGAAAGGGGGGTACAAGATAGCTAAAACAGAGGGGACTACAACCCTTGCCCCTACTACTTTTGCCAAAAGGCAAGTAGGAATTAGCAGGAGCCTAATGGTGGCCCAAAAGAAGAAGAAAGTTGAAGCTCAGGTCCCTCCCAAGCAAGCTGCTGAGGAAGCTGTCCTAAGGTCTACCCCTGCTACCAAAGAGGGGCTTCCAGAGCCTGTCATGACCACCACTGCTGCAATAGCCACCTCAGCTACTCCACCTTTTACTCCAGCATCCACTACCCCTATTCCATCTATCTCTCACCCTCCTCTGTCCTCATCATCTATGCCCACTCCCCCTTAACCTGTGATTGGTACCTGAGAGGATACCACCCCCCATGCCAGCCCCTCCCCATCCCCTACCTTAACTCAATACACAACCTCAATACCCCCATCAGCTTCACATAAACCTGACAACCCTCCACTCATTTCCTACAAGAAACGGAAAACCACTGAGACAACCCCCACCATCTCCCAGACACCACCCACAATCCCTTCTATTCCCACTAACACACCTCACATTGACCAAGACGCCACCCCAGCCATACCTACTACATCCCCACTCCTAGACATAGACCTCCACCTTAACACAACCATCGGATTCCAAGCCTTTATGGCTAGTTTCCTTGACACAATACCCACCCACTACACCCCCCTTTCAGACTCCCCAACTACATCCCAACATCACTCAACTGAACCCCAATCTCCCCCTCCTTCAACTTTCCATCATGCACCTTCCTCACCTTCCCAACCTGTGTCATCCTCTACACAAACTCAACCTCCGAGCCCAGACGCACTGACACTCATCTTCTCCCTCATCAAAGACATCCAATCCCAATTATCCACCACTACACACACCCATGACCAGATGTAGACTGAACTCACATCCATCCAATCCATCCTACAGACATTAACCAACCCACCCATCCCTCAATAATCCACTACAACCCCCCTTGTCCTTTCCACTAACAAAGAGACCCAAACAGACTTCAGCCCTTACTTACAACCCCCCCACCACCAACAATCCCTTTAATCCCCACAACCCCACCATTATCTTTCATACCTTTCACCATACCCCTTTTCCCTCCTCAGATCACCCCTACTCCTACTGAGCTTACCCCATTTTCCTTTTCCCCCATGCTTTCCATCCCACCTCTTATCCTACCCCCTCCAACATTCACTGACAAACAGACCCAAACAGACCCAGAACCTGTTTCCCTCCCCCCACAACTAGACTTACCAACTGTTCACTCCCCTAGCCCCACCCAGGACCAATCACAGTTTGCTCCTTCCACTTCCTCTCTGCCCATCACACCCAAACATTTTTTTTACATCCCTCCCTACCACACCATCCTCCATGCCATGAGGGACAATCCATATCTTAGGAAGGATGTCCTGAGGGGCATGGCCCAACTTTGGCAGTCAATTGAGACCCCCCTGCTACAACAGATTGATGAAATGAAGCCCACAAAAAGCAAATACTGGACATCTCCTTGGGGTGGACTAACATATTGGAGGCCTATCAGAAGGCCCAATCTACAGCTGCTTATCATCAGCTGAACGTGGAGCATGAGAAGGCCAACACAACTGCAGAGAAGATGAAGGCCAGAATGTTTAAAAAGAGGCTCAATAATGCCCAGGAGATCTTCAGACTCCAGAAGAAAATCCATGAGACTGACCTCCTCAAACATAAAATTTAGATAGCCTCATTGGAAGCTGCTTTGGCTGCTACCAAAAATGCAGCTCAGCAGCCCACCCCACTCTCTGTTTGCATGCCAGACCTAAGCCTAAAGCTACTCCAGAACCAGCTGCCCAGTCTGAGGAGGCACAACTAAAGATCCAATAAGAGAAAGGGAAGGCCCCTGCTGCCCTTCCTTCATCACCTCCTACAGAGCAGCCTCCACCTACCAAGGCCTCCGCTGCACCTCCAAAAGACCAAACTTATCCTAAACAGAGGAAAGTCACTACTAAGAGGACTGCCTACACAGCAGCCTCTATAAAAATTGGCAAAGAGCCAGCTGCCTAGTCTGAGGAGGCAAAACCCCCTAGCAAGCCTGAGCCCAAAGCAAAAGGGAAGTCCCCAGTGGCCCCCATTGAGGAAGATAAAGGCAAATCTCTTATGGTCTCTCCTGAACCCAAAACAAGGAAGGTAAGGGTGAGGGCACCAAAAGCTCCTACCACTTAGAAACCACCAGCCCAACCAAAGAAACCTAGGTAGCCTAGAAAAAAGACTCCAGCTGAGAGTAAAGGAAAGAAGAAAAAGAGTCTAACTGAGAAGCAAGCACGAAAAAAAGAGGAAAAAGCTGCCCTTAGGAAACATGCTCAAAAGATGGGCTGGGATTGGTTTACAGATTCTGATTCTGATTCTTCCTCCTCTTAGATTAGATTATACTTAGATTTTTCTTTTCGTTCCCTTCTAATCTTCTCCTTGTAATTACAATTGTACATGTTTTTCCAGTTAATAGAATTTTTTGTTTTTTTTGTATATTGATCTGTCCTGTATGACTGTTTAAGTTTTTTTTATTTTAGTTTTCATTTTGTTCAATTTTATCAGTACCATGGGAGATGAATTTATACGAATCCATGTGAAGGGTAGATGTAGATGGAACTGAATGGATGCAAGTACAAGCCTCAGCACAAATGATGCCCAGAGGTCGAGTGTTGATCTCGATCAAGGGATTAAAATGGCTTCATTTTCATAATTGTGGGACCTGTCTGTGCTTCCTCACGGAGTCCTGAACACGCACAAAGCAGAATTCCACACCTTCCAGTGTGCAGCTGTGCGATACATAGGATCCCCTTAAATACCAAGCCTAAATTTAGACCATCATTTACTGTTAGCTCTCTTTTCCCATAATCCGTTGTGCGCTTTATCATTCCCCACACAATCACAATTTATTGCCAAGCTGGGAAAGGGACAAAACTTTAATATGCTGATTCATTTTCCACCGTCCAAGTCTTTTAAATAGGACATTAGTTCCTCTTCATCTCATCCTTCCTATTCTAACCCTAGCAGTCCGGTCCTCCTCACAACCATGGCGAATGACGAACCCAACGAGTTCCCTAAGAAATTCTATCCCATGTGGTTGGGCCCCCCACCGCCTAAGGAGCCGGACCCATTACAATTTCTTTGGGATGAGTATGAAGAAGTCCAACGGATCCTCGCCAACGAGGAGAAGAAAAAGGAGAAGAGAGAGAAGAAGAAGAAAAAAATAGAACCACCAGCATCTCCCCCACCATCTTCCTCAAACCCTCCCCCACCGACTCCCCCTTGATCACTCTCTCACCCCCCCTATTTTTTCTGTTCTTTTTTTTTACATCTTTTTGTAATATTTTCTTTATATTATAATGAATGTTTCTTTCGGTTCTATACTATTCAGTTTAGCATTTTTAATTATTTCCGTTTCTCTCTCTTCTTCCGTGTTTCTTTGTTCTGTATTCAATCTACTGCACATCCAGTCTAGCCTTTGAACCAGTGAGGACACTGCTCCTCATGGTTTGGGGGTGTGGCAGGATAGGTATGCCAATGGAATAGTTAATTTTAGTGGATTAATGGTGGTATAACTGGGATGAATAAAGTCAATTTCCACCTAACTTGCTACAAAGAGGAAACTTGTAAAAAAAAAAAATTAAAATATTTTTTACAAACTTTTTGAAACTGAAAAAGTTAAAATCTTGACACCACCATGAAGCTAATATCAGAAAATTTGTTAGTTAATACTCAGTGAACCTAAGAGGAGAGAAACTGATGAAAAAACACCCCATGGGTTAAGTTGAGGATCATACCTAGTGAGATTTGGGCCCATCATTTTCTTTTGAAGAGTGTTTTTGGCATTATTTTTGCTCTGAGGACTGATTGAATCAAGACTTTTTTACTAGAAGTTGGGCACCTCCAAATCAAAACTAATTGACAGCACTCATGATATTAAGGAAATGATCCAAGGCCTTCATTTGGACAGTTTGAGCATGAAAATCCAACCTTTTAAAATCTACCCCTTTTGCATACACTAGTTGAGCCTTAAAATCATACTATTCTTTCACAAACATTAGAATACTTGCACCTTAACCTCATGACCTGATTCAACCTCACCCTCACTCTGAGAATTTAGAAGGTAAAGGAGGAGTTAAAGATACTGAGAATGGTCCAACATTCTGTTGAAGGTGAAAAAAAGCAACTTATGAATAGCAGTGTATACATGGTATTTGTGTGGCAATTCATCATAAAAAAATCATAAAAAGATTGAATAAAAATAAAAAGAGAAAAAGAAAGAGAAGTCTAGAGAAGAACATCATCTGAAAATTGAAAAGAAGAGGAGAAGCTGGCCACTTTGATTCTGGAATATATCAAGTAGGATGAAGATTTACTGAAATGAAGGTTGTGAAGTCATGAATCACTCCTTACCTTGCTGATTTCTTAATTTGGATTCCCTTTTTACCCCTTGATTCTGTACATCCCTCACTCACAGGCCACATTACAACCCATTCAGAAAGACCTTGTGGATCCAAAGTAAAATGAGCTGTCATGTGGAGATGAGGAGTTGTCCAATCTATGGTAAAAATTCATGAGGATTTCAGGAATTAGAAGCTTTGCCTATGCTCATGCTTACAGGCCCATTTGGGATCTGTAACTGCTCTTGAGCTATTTTTAATGTGAACACCCTCAGATTGTTAATGATGAGAGATAGACCTAGTGAGAATTGGGTCTAAATTTTCACTTCATTGGGGTTGTATCCAACTTGAATTTTGAATTTAAGGCAAGCTGGGTACTGATTTGTACACATTGAATTTCTAATGTAGAATGAATGGTGGTGATGCAAACACATGTTAACTTTTATGTTTTAAATGGCCTGCAACACTGCTGCAGTTTCCTCTAAGTGTTAAAGAATGGGTGTGGAATGAAGCTTTGTACATTTAAATCTGTGTTGTCATTAACTGCACTATACTTAACTGTTCTAATGGTGAAGTTTGTGAGTGTCTTCACTGAAAACCCTCGGGAGACTTCACTCCTCCACTAGGGAACACCTAAGGGTTTAAAAGGCTTGGTACATATGCTAAATGTACCTGTGATTCCTATAAAAGTGGCATTTAATTAGATACAGCTTTGCTAAGGGACTAGCAAAGATTAGGTTTGGGGGTGTGTTAAGACCTAAAAAGTACCACTTTTCACCCCTTAACTTAATCTCTGTTAGACCCTTAATCATTTAATAAATGTGTTTTAAGTCCATCCTGTAGGTAATAAGCAACAGCTGCAAATAAGCCCCTAACCATGCCATGAAGCCTACTGTTGCCCCAGAAGTTCCTCAGAAGAAAGAAGGTTAAACTCAGACAGAGAATTGGCTGCAGTATAGGTACAACAAAGCATAAATAAATCAAGAAGAATGCCTCGCGCAGATGTCGCTGGGCTCAATTGAACCAGAAAGAATGCATTGCGCAATTGTCGCGGGCTTCTGAAGGGAGCACACCAACTGATCGCACAGTATTCACGTTGTTCTCGCGCGATTTGATGACAGAAGGAATTGAAAAGCAAAATTCATGCGGTTCTCACAAGTCTCAGTCATAAGCGCTCGCGCAGCTCAAGAAATGAGTCTTCAACCTTCGCGCGATTCACTGAATAGAGAGAGCACCAGGCATTCCTATGCACGGCTGTCGCGCAGTGGCCGCGGGATATAAACTTTTAAGGAACTGCTCGCGCGATCCAGAAACCCATGCACATTATTTCTTCGTGAGGATCGCAGCGGGATTCACCAAGTAACGAACTGCGCTGGCAATTCTTGTGCCATTCAAATGGAAAGAGTAAGCCCGCGACGACCAGGGCATCCCCACGATGACCAAAGTACCAATCCCGTGACGGAAAGAGCTTCAAGTCAAAGCAACCCCGCGATGCCAATTCTATCACGCGATAAGATCTGGAAAGCCTTTCTGCCTAGTGAGGCTTGGGTTCTTAACTTCTCCCCACTTCTGCAGGGGCAATCTAGGAATTTCTAGCAATTAGGGCACACACTCCAATGCTTTAATCTCTGTGCACACACCTCGAGGCATCCAAGGGACAGGAATGGGCCGCAATTGCATTGATGAAATTAGGGTATTCCTAACCCTAATTTTCACACAGCTGACTGCTATATAAGCTTAAGCCTAGCTTAGGTTTAGTAAACTTTTAATCTTAACTTCTAAACTCCTTAAACCAACTGTAGAATTATAGTAGGCTAAGGTTAGGGGAGGTTTCTTTTTCCTTTTTTCTTCTCTCCATAGTCTAGCACTTGCTGGCTATGCCTTTGTATGATTATTTGGTATAGTTTTAATGGAGTTTTGTAATAGGATCTATTGCATGTATGGGATTGGTGTTTTTGTGAGTTGTTTTTTACAAGGCTGCTGCCTTGAGATCCTCCACTGCTAAGTTGTATTGTAAGCAGTGGAGGATTGTCTTTATTGTTTTACTTAGATCCAAGTGACCTGTGTGTCCAGGTTAGGCACATTACAGGCCTAGCCCCACCACAGGACCCACTAAATTTGAATCCCCATGGGAGCTTGAGCTGGTAGCCTTGTGAACATGGTGGCGGCAGCAATGTTCTTGTTCTGTCTTAGACCTCTGTGAGGAGGATAGCCTCTGTGGATAGTCTGTGACCATTCAAGTGGACAGATTGTAGCCCTAGGGTGAGTCCAATCCACAGATCTAAGACAGATTCTTCTTCTCTGCACTTGTGCTTGTAGCCTTATGAGAGATTGTGTAGAGACAAACTCTCCTGTATTTGCATAGACCCACCATCAAATGGCATATCTGATCTGGCTGTAGAGATTGTAGGCTTGTGACTGGATCACTGCTATCTTTCTAAAGTAGTGAACAGCCAAGCTTAAAAGCTAGTACTCAAACTCTTGCTGGTTTTGTGTGTCCAGGCTAGTGCACGTTGTAGGCCTAGCCCCACACACGGAACTTTAGAGGTTGAGGTTCCTATGGATTCTTGAGCTGGTAGTCTGGATGAAGTAGTGCCTATAATGATAAACTTGTTCTGACCCATCTCTGGATTGTGGTTCCTCTATTGGATAGTCTGTGACCATTTAATTGGACATGTTATAGCCATAAGGGATTGGATCATGGCACAGGGGTGAGTTGGATCCTTTCTCCTCTTTGGTGATAATGTAGCCATTGGACAGGATTTTTATAGTAGCAGATCTGAGTCTGAATTATAAGACCCATCAGATCTGTACCTAATAGCATACTTCTCATCCTTTTATATTTATTTACTTACATTCCATCCTCTTTCTTAACCCTTTCTGTAGTTTAGGCATTAGGTTACCTTAGGATTTAGATAATAGTGACCTTAAATCCCCTTCCATTTAGGATTGCCAGATCTAGACGGCCTACTAACAATAGCTCACTTGGAGCTTTAGATCAACTTTCCCTGTCGGACAAACTCTTACTTATCAAAACTTGCTACAACAGGCCCTGTATCTTGCAAGACTGTGTATTTTTAGGCTTGCTACTCTTCAATCCACCTATGATTTTCACTAACCCCATTCTTATCACCATTTTCAATAAAGCCAGTAGCAAGCACTGAAATTACTTTAACAGGGATTAGTTATTATTCGTCAACCGCAACCTCCTCCTCACCCGATCCTAAAAAATTATGACCCTAATACTCACTGTAATTTTCATCAGGGTTTGGGTCACCCTACTGATCGCTACTTCCCATTGAAGCACACAATCCAAGATTTGATCGATGTCCAAAAAATCATTCCACCAGCACCTTCTAAATCAAACCAGCACACAAATGTTCATCAAGTGTTGTTACCTCCGCATCCTACCAGAGGAACAGGTCCCAGACCCACCATCTCGGTGATAGAATGTGAGGAGTTTGAGTTTGACCCATCAGACTACATCAGTGATCAGGAAAGCTATGTGACACCATTGCCAAGGAACTGTGAAGAAAGAAATATTGGGGTGATTGAACCCCTGAATTTTTCGGATTACTTTCCTAGCCCAACACCATGAGTTGAGCCCTTAGATCTTAGGGTTTATTTTCCATTACCCACACCCATCAATTATGTGCATATAAATGCATATCAACCATACACCACCACTCCCGTCAATCACCCGATAGCCCATCATACCCCCAATCCCCTGCCAGCACCTATCAACTACCAATGGCCTACCCCTACCCCTTTTCTCCCGACACCACCACTCACAAGCTTTACCGCCCTCGTCTGGCCCAATTTCGCCACCCAACCAGTTATCACCGAAGTAAACCAAGTGCTACCCACACCTCCAGAGCCCGCAATACAAGAGCATCTGATACTAGTAGCCATGCCATTTCAGATTGCCAGACCAACCTACGATCCACATTAGGTCCGTCTAAGTTATGAGCAAACAGATGTCAACACTGGCAGCAACAGAGAAGGGTAGTGCACTTCGCCATGAGAATAGGGAAGATCTCAAAGCAGCCCGAAGCACCAACAACAGCACAATCCCAACCAAAGTGAAAGAGAGATAGCACCGTGAATCCGTTTGAGGAAATGAGTTGAGAATATATACTGGAGACTCAGCTGAGAAGAATACCTGCCCATATTACAGTGTGGGATCTATTGATGATGTCCCCACTCTATTTCCAAGATTTAATGGGGGCATTAACGAATGCGTATGTCTCACTTCAAGTTAGCCCAGATAAAGTCGGGCAAATAATCAGTCAAGTGATGGCTCCAAATGCCATTTCAGTTTCTAATGCCGATTTATCTGAGGAAGGAGGTAGTCACTCAAAATCTCTGAATATAACTGTTGAGTCTCGGAATATGGTAATCCTCTTGGTTCTAATCGATAACAAGTCTGTGTTGAATATATGCCCACTGAGAGCTGCCAAAAAGATCGAGGTAGATCCATGCATGTTGAGACCCATGAGAACCAGTGCCCGAGGTTTTGACAATACCAGGAGAGAGATAATGGGAGAAGTTGACCTTGAGCTATTGATTAGGCCAATGACCTTCTCCATATTGTTTCAGGTAATGGACATTAAATTCTCATTTAATCTATTGTTAGGGCGTGCCCGTGGCTCCATGAAGTTGGAGCGATCCCCTCCACACTGCACCAAAAACTCAAATTTGCATCTGGGCATAAGATCATCACAATCATTGGTGAAGGGCACAGTGAGAAAGAAAAGGTCACCATCAGTGTTGAAAAGCCCAATGTGTTGGATGTACCACACACCGCAGAGGACATCGACCTCCATAGTTTCAAGTACGAAGTATTGGCAGTACTTCGAAGCCCATCGAGGGCATCACTCCAAGAACCAGAGGTGGAATGGTAGCAACAGTGGCCATGCTCCAAAAGTGGGTCTATAAAAAAGGAAGAGGACTCAGGCCGAGACTGTAAGTTAGGAAGGAGCCCATCACGGCTAAGGGGGCTAGAAAGTCAGGTTTGGGCTATGTTATAAGCCCACGAAAGAAGAAATGCGAGAGGCTAAGGGGAAATCCTGTGCAATGGCAGCTACAAAAGCTAGGGGGATCCACATAGAGGAAGAACCCTATCCCAGGCCACGCATCAGGGATTCATTCATAAGTGTCGGGGTTATGAAGATTGACCGGAATGGGGAAACCTGATTAACCCCACACAAGCGTATAGCACCAGTTCACCCCACCAATCCCTACATCACCCTTCCCAGCCTAGAGATAGACTTGGCCGTGTTATCCCTCTTTTAGGAATGATGGCCCGTACCTAAACAAACTCTCCTTGTGGTGAATCACCACAAAACTATGCTAATGTTTGAGGATATCATCTCAGATGAAATGGGGATCAACATGATGGAGGCTGACTCAGAAGAGCCGTATCAGTCAGCACCCTTCATCCAAATAGGTAAAGAAGCAGCCTCTCAGGTACGAAACAAGGCATCTTTGCCCCAAACCCTGGAAGTGGGGAGTGGCCTAACATTTGGCACCCATTTAAAAAAAAAAAAACAACCTATAAAATGTAAGATAAGCCCTTGGTAGGCAATACCTTGTATATATGTAGACTCGCGCTGTTAAGGGTCCGTCTCTAAAGAAAATGAAAATCCTAAAAACATTAAAAAAATACAAAGTCCAAAAATATTGTCATTTAAAATTCTAAATAAAATCCCATAAAAAGATGCCTTGATTGAAACACCCGTCCCACGTAAAATCGGCCCCTTTCTTGTAGAAATACAAGAAGAGGTAGGAGTTACGAGTCTAGACGAGGATATCCCTTTAGAGGAGCTCCCCAATGAGCTCCTTGATCGGTTTGCCGAATTTGAGCATGGCCCTTCCCCCATTGTCAAAGAAACCGAGAATGTTAATCTAGGGACTGAGGAGATTCCCGGAATTACCAAAATCAGAATGTCGCTATCTCCCAAAGAAAGAAAAAGCATGGTCGACTTCCTTCAGTCATATCAAGATATTTTTGCCTGGTCATACGAGGACATGCTTGGTCTGGACACCGATTTGGTCGAGCATGAGTTGCCTCTCTACCTTGATATGAAGTCGGTTAAGCAGAAGCTGGCACATCTCCGACATGAGTGGATGTTGAAAGTTAAAGATGAGATCATCAAGCAGTATGATGCGGGATTCCTCATGGTATCTAAGTACCTGCAGTGGCTAGCCAATATTGTACTTGCGCCAAAGAAGGATGTTAAGGTGCGCATGAGTATCAATTTTTACAATTTAAACAGGATAAGCCCGAAGGATGATTTCCCATTGCTGCACATCGACATTTTGGTCGATAACACTGCTAAGCACGGGATGCTTTCTTTTATGGATGAATTCTCAGGATACAACCAGATAAATATGGCAGAGGCAGATCAAGAGAAGACGATGTTCATCACTCCTTGGGGAACCTTTTGCTACAAAGTCATGCTGTTTGGGTTGAAGAATGTTGGTGCAATATACCAGAGAGCTATGAGTGTACTGTTTCATGACATGAGGCACCGAGAAATTGAAGTATACATTGATGATATGATAGCCAAGTCACCGGAGCGAAGCGACCACTTGGTGAACCTCTAAAAGTTATTCGAGAGGTTGAGAAAATACAAGTTACGTCTGAATCCCCAGAAGTGCACATTTGGTGCTATATTTGGAAAACTGTTGGGATTCATCGTCAGCAACAGAGGGATCGAGGTCGACCCAATCAAAGTCAAAGCCATCATGGAAATGCTACCAACATCTACTGAGAAAGAAGTTAGAGGGTTCTTGGGAAAAATATAATATATCAGTCGGTTCATTGCATAACTAACTCCAATTTGCACATCGATGTTCAAGCTACTAAGGAAAAAAAGCCCGTTGAATAGAACGATGATTGTCGGGCAGCGTTCAATAAGATCAAAAGCCACCTCCTTAACCCACCTATTTTGGTACCACCCAAGCTGGGGAGACCACTCTTGATGTATCTCTCCACGATGGAAGTCTCAATGGGATGTGTCTTAGGGTAGCATGATGAGACGGAAAGAAGGGAGCAGGCCATCTATTATCTGAGCAAGAAATATACTGATTATGAGACGCACTATTCTCATCTAGAGATAACATGCCTGGTTCTTGTTTGGGCTACTCAGAGGCTCCGCCATTACTTGCTATCTCAAGTCATTCTACTTTTAGCTCGAATGGATCTGTTGAAATACCTATTTAAAAAGTTGGCTCTCATTGGATGAACTGCACAATGGCAGCTTTTATTGTCTGAGTTTGACATCACGTACGTCACTTAAAAGTCAATTAAAGGGAAGGCACTCACCAATCATCTTGCCGACAATCCTTCGCCAGATTATGAGCCTTTGAGAACTGAATTCCTCGACGAGGACATCTTGTTCCTGATGAAAGATGATACAGAAGAAGCAGAAGAATCTTAGGTAATGCACTTTGACGGGGCAGCAAATGCGAGGGTCAAGGAGTTGGTGCCATTCTAATTTCGTCGAAAGGATCCCGCGTACCCGTCTCTACCCAGGTCAACTTCTCGTGCACTAACAATATAGCCAAGTATGAAGCTTGTGCTGCGGGCCTACATGCTGCTCTCAATCTGAATATAACTCGCCTCCGAGTTTTTGGCGATTCACAGTTGATCATATGCCAGACGAATGGAGATTGGAAGGCAAAAGATGAGAAATGGATCCCCTACCATGAGCTCCTCGAGGATCTGATAGCTTGCTTTCAAGACGTGATATTCTCGTATGTCCCCCGGATAAGGAATTGCTTTGCCAACGCACTAGCAACATTGACATCAATGATAGAAATCTTGTATGGTGCTGAGATGAAGCCGATCATGATCGAGCAAAGGAATGAGCCGGCCTTTTGCCTCCAGATTGAGGAACCTACAAAGCTTGATGACGAGCCACCTTGGTTCTCAGATATCAAGAATTTCCTCGAGACATTAACTCTCCCTGAGGGTACGTCAAAGATGGACCGACGAACCATTCAACATCTAGCAGCAAACTATGCCATTTGTGGGGAATGCCTTTGTAAACGATCCTACAATAACATCTTACTCAGTTGCCTTATAGAAAGTGAAGCGATCAATATCATGAAGGAGATCCACGATGGAGTATGTGGAGCCCACGTTAGCAGTCACATGCTCACTAAGAAAATTCTACGGCAGGGGTACTTTTGGACCGCTATGGAATTAGATTGCTGAAAACATGTTCAGAAATGCTTTAAGTGTTAAGAATACTCTAGTTTGATACACGCCTCGACCATCGATCTTCACTGCATGACCAATCCTTGGCCATTTGCTACCTGGGGCCTTGATGTCATCAGAATTATTAATCCAAAAGCATCAAATGGACATCAGTTCATATGCTAACATCACGGCTAGTCACGTCGAGAAGTTCCTCAAGAGTAATATTATGTGTCGATTTGGAGTACCTAAGGATATCATCATGGACAATGGCATAAACTTTGTGAATAAGCATATCTAAGCCTTCTGCGAGCAATACAAGATCAAGCAGCATTGCTCGTCACCTTATCAGCCTCAAACTAATGGAGCCATGGAAGCTGCGAACAAGACAGTAGTCCGCATCCTCGAGAAAATGGTCATCACTTACCGAGATTGGAGTGCAATGCTGCCATTTGCTTTATGGACTTACAGTATGTCAATTTGTATCGCTACAAGGGCAACACCATTCTCCCTTATGTATGGAACCGAGGTTGTCCTACCGATAGAGGTTGAAGTACCCTCGCTTCGAATCCTTATGGAATCAAGCTTACCCGAAGCAGAGAGAGAAAGATCTCCCTTCGAACAATTGGATCTACTAGACAAGAAAAGACTCCTAGCCTTGTGTCATACTCAAGTTTACCACGGGTGAATCGCACGCGTTTACAATAAACATGTTCGTGGTAGAGATCTGAAGGTAGGAGACACTATGCTGAAGAAGATCTTCCTATCCCTCCATGCCGATCCGAGAGGAAAGTTCAAGCCAAATTGGGAAGGACCTTACGTCGTCCGAGAAGTGCTACTGGGGTACGCAATCCACCTCAGCATCATGGACGGAGTTTATCTTCCTGAGCCCATCAATGTTGGATACGTCTGACGGTTCTACGCTTAGTCTATCGTGATGAGGTAAGTATTGATGAAAAAGATACGTGACTGCCTAAGAATCACCCAAAAGAGGCCATCATTCCAAGCACAGTAACTAAAAAGTATCCCTAAAAATGTTGATATCCTTTGCTACCCCGTTTGAGCCTGGGCCTTTTTTTCAATAAACCCCTTCCCCAAAAATAAAAATGTGTACATATATAAAAAAGGGAAGTAAAGTTACTATCAAAATCTAAAAAATTGAAAAAGCAAAACCTCAAAAAAAGATTGCCTGAAATAAGATGAAGGAAAAAGAAAAATATATATGTAGAAGAATCATGGGGTGTATAAAGTAAAATCTCTCAAGGAAGAAAGTATGTTGTAAAAAATTGAAACTGTATCAAGGAAACCTTCTTAGCCCAACACACCTTCAAATCCTAACCTAACCCATGGCCAAGCTGCACCCTGAAGAAAGCCCTCTTTTTAGGTTCACAAGTAGTCATAGTATCTATTAAATCAATACAAGCCAAGTCACGAGACGACACCAGAACCCCATCCAGTCGACTATAACGAAATCGACGTCTATGTCGTGGCTTTTAAAAAAAAATGATGAAAGAAATAAAAAGAAAAAAAAAAAAAATACAAGCTCAAAGCAAGATGGACATAGTAAAAACTCGAGAGGGCACTACAGGTAAAAACATCGAGTTTGTGCGGACCAGGTGAAAACTCGAAAGGGCGCTTGGGGTAAGAGAGCTAAACCCATGGACGTGGTGAGAACCCGAAAGGGCACCATGGGTAAAAAGAGGACAAAACGGGCACGACGAACCCACCTTGGGCATTGTGAGCAAAAGAGTTTTAAAGAAAAAAATTGAAAAGAAAGGTTTGAATTGATTGTTAAAATTGATGTTTGAGAGGCCCTCTTGGTTACTCTGCCTGATCCCTTTTTTGGGCTGGGCCGCTCATGTTAGTTCAAATCGGGCCCCGACCAGAATTGTCATCGTGGAATAGCTTCCCAAACATATGACTCAAGGTAAGGAGAAAGGTTTGACTCAGCCCAAAGGGATTGATGTTTCAGTCTTGGTAAGGCTGCTGAAACTCCCTCAAACCCGACCATTTAAAAGGGGGTTCGACCATGCTCAAAAGGAGACCTGAGATCTCACCCTATGATTGAGGCATCAAAACAAACAAAAAAAAGAATAAAGAATAGGGCGGAAAGCCCTCTTTATTAAAAAGACCCATTAATCAAAAGGAACAATAAAAAAGTCTATGTAAATAATAGATTTTCCTTTACAAATGCGCCGCTTACACCACATCCTAGAGAATAGCCGGTGTGATGTCTAGCTTTCTTTATTTCTTTCTTTGTTACAAAATAGAAAAAATAAAAACATAAAGAAAATATGTATATAAAAAAGATGTGTGTATCTATAAAGGGGTTTCTTGCGCCCCTTTTCTATGTATTTGATTTGTACAGAAAGTTATATGTGCAGGAAGGAATCAACGGCCCAGCTCGCGCTTCAAGGCACTAATCTCAGCATGAAAACCATCCTCCTAGACATTTCGCTCGGTCAACCAACGACCATACAAACTCTTGTACCTCTTTCGAGAAGCATCAATGGCTCCAAGGACAACACTTAAAGATCCTTTCAAACGAAGGACCTCGCTCTCCACTATTCCTGCTCTAACTTTCACTTGTACTAAAAGCTCATGCATGACCCTCTTCTCATCAGTCAACAACTCAATATGGGCTCAGAGCATCATCTCCTTCTTCGGCCAGGGGCCTCCCACATCAATACTCTCCAGCTGATCTAGATGATCAGCAGCAGGTTGCTCAGCCAATAGCCAAGCCTCGTACTCAGGGGAAGACTGAACTGAATCTCCCTGCTCCATATCACACATCAGCATTGACTTACGCATCTCTCAAAGAGCAGCAATCCGATCTATGTCCCCAGAGGACCCCCTAGAAAAGATCAAGTTGTTGTATGACTACCATGTGCTTTAAAAAGGGGTTAAAATTAGAAACTTAAAGGTCTATGGACTGCACACCAAGGTAAGCCTACACAAAGCCTGCAAGTATATAGGGTTGTTGTAGCAAGTTTTAAAGAGTAAGTAAGGGTATGTCCATAGGGAAATGTGTGCTAAAATTTAGTAAATCTCCAAATCTGAGATAGATCTAGTATTCTACCTTATACTACTTTAAACAAAAATAGTAAAAAGGAAGAGGAGAGGTTTTAAGGGATTATCACTTTAAGCTAAACTACAAAAATAAAATAAAACTAATTGCAGAAATAAATTGGGATTAAACAGAGAGTTCAGATCTAGCAAATGAAGGGAAATGTGGTGAAATAAAATAGAAAAATGGAGAAGAGCAGCTTGGGATCTGGTCTCACTGCTACTTGGGTGATTTGATAGCATTATGAGGGTTCAATGTGCAACAATCCCCCATCTGGCTACAAGCACAACTGCAGGGTAGAATAATCTGATCTCAGCCAAAGAATTAGATTGCTCTTAAGGCTATGATCTATCCACTTTAATGGCTACAAACCATCCAATAGAGTCCCTCCATTCTAAGGCCTCCATCAGAACATGATAACCACTACAAATGCTATGAATGTCAGGCCACAGGCACAAGCACCCACAAGAGTATCAGATCTAGGAAGATCAAATGGCATTCAAGAGCTCTACTAGTTAAGTGGGTGGGCTGGTCCCATCTACACAAATCCGATCGAGAATCAAGTGAAACAAGATGATCTATATATCTAACTAAGCAAAAAAATTAACAATTCATTGAATAAAATAAGAAGTACAATGAAGTGCTCTAGATTTGTAGTATGTGCAACAATTGACCCACAATAATGCTCTTAAATTCCCCAAGTTACAGATCAACATCACCTTTACTGCTCAAAAAAGTTTAGCCACTCATGATTGGCTAAAGAGAGAATGGAAGAAGGAAGAATGAATCTGAGCTCTGGTTTTCTCCCTTATTTTCATCTATGGAATCCTTTCGAAAAGAACTCCCTGTTTCTGGATTGTTCTTCTCTTTTTATACCTTCCTCCTCTGTCTCTGATCCATTTCAACCAATCAGAGCCCAAGAGAATAATTCTGTTATTCTGGGCTGTTGATGTGACCGATTTCTCTTCTAGAAGCTCTTCTCCCATTAGTCCACAATTAGAAAATGCACGTGAGGCTGTAAGGGTTTCCAATTGTGAGCAGTTGAATACCAAAAATACCCCCAGGGGTCACTGATATGCTTTGGAATGTGTGCACAAGGTTATGAAATTAGTAGCTACTGAAGGACATGCTGAGAAGTTGCCAAAATGAGTGTCGAGAGGTTCAAGGAATCTCTCAACAGGTTCTGAGTGTGCTTGGTCTTCATTTCGACAGGATCTCTGTGGCATTCGATAGGATTGGATAGCTCTCGATAGGATTGATGACTCGTCGACAGGATTGGAAGCTCATTTCATCATTTTTCCCATTTCTTCATTCATCCTCCTGACAGGTTATACTAATCCTGTTGACTGGTTATACAACTTAATACTGAGCTCTCGACAGGTTGGCTCAATCCTCATGAGAATGAGTTATAGCTTCAGGCAACCTCTCGACATGTTCATCCTTATGCTTTGACAGCTGGCACACCGCTCACTTGTGTTGTTCTTCATTTATTCAACATCCAGCAACCTCTTGGTGGATTCAATCTTCATTCTCTCTAACTGCGCTTAGCCTCAAGCCTTCCCAATTAAGGTTAAAATAATCTTATGCACTTTTGGGCTCTTGTGCATTGCTTGATTGGCTGGCCTTTGGTCTGTAAGGTCACATGTCGAGCAGTAAATTACTTCTTGGGCCATTTTAAGTGGATATCTGCATTAAGCTTGCAATTTGTTGCTTATCTACAAAATTCACTTAAAACACATTATTAGTCAGCTCAAAGGTCTATCAAAGGTCAGGTTAAGAGGTGAAAAATTGTATTTTTCACTACTTAACACGAGTCACATAGAGGGGGTTTTATCTCATAGGGCACCTACTTAGAGCAACCAACTGACGCAACACCCATAATGGGAAATAGAATGTGCTGCCAGTCAATCCTAGCAGGGTGATGCCCTCATGGTCTCTAAAATGAACTATGGGAAAGGTCTGGTCCAACCAAGGAAGCCTCCATATCAACTCGGCGTCGGTCAACCAAAGCTTCGAAGCTGAAAAATCACCCTGTGAAAGAAAGTGGCACCTACCCAAAAAGCATCGAGTGGCCTCATCTCGAGTACTGTAAAAATGTGGCATGGGTCCCAAGATAGAAAGATGCTCGCCTAACCAGAGCTAAAGTAGCAAGGGACATCCCCTGAGGCTCTCCTCCTAGCCCAGAGCAAATGCATCAAGGCATGGATATAATTCAACAAGGACCAGGTGCATTACGGATTGACCCTCTACCAACTCGATCAAAATGTCGCAGAGAGCCAGAGAGAAGCTCTGTCCCCCAGTAAAGAAAAAAACTTCTGAAATGAGACTGTGAGTAAAGACTTTCACGCTGAAGATATTCCTAACTGGCAATTTTCAAAGATTTTTGTCACCGAAAAGTTCTTTGAGGAATTTGATCGAGCACCTTGTGGGCCCCCAATGAAACTTTTCTCGTACTCAAATTTCTTTAAACCGAGGGTAAGATGAACAGATTTGGGTAGCACGACTTCGGTGTGACTCTTGTGAGGCCTCTGTGAAGTTTTAAAACTGGATAAATTGGATAGCTCCTCAAAAGAGAGAGTTAGCTCCCGCTTCCCAAAACATAACATATGAGCGTTCGTATCCCAAAAAGAAGCTACCATGTGAAGTAGGTCCCACCGTGGAGGAACCTCAAGAAAGAGTGTAAGACATGATAGTCCGAGCCGCTCAAGTTCAACAAGCTCACTCCCATTCAAGCTCCCATGCCAACTTTTGAGAAAATTGGGCCCCAACCCCGAAGAGGGGTAAATTGGTTCCAAGCCCTCCATGTAAGGGAGGATTGGAAAGTGGGTCCATAGACGTACAAAGATCTTTTAAGAATATAAAATTCAATGTATGTTGATGGACCCGCCTTTAGGAAAGCAAGGAGAGAAAAAATCAGTAAAAAGGCTAAGTCAAAAAGAAAAGAGGGGCAATTGGGATAGTCTCGGCCATATAAGGCCCCTCAACTCCCTATTATTCACTTAAAAGTACCACTTTTCACCTCTTAACCTAACCTTTGATAGACCTTGAAGCAGTCTAATAATCATTTGTTAAGTGTGTTTTGTAGTTAGCAATAATCTGTGTAGCTTAACACAAAATCCATCCCTATTGGCCAAAAGAAAGGGAAGAAGACATGTAAAGATGGCAGCTAAACCAAAGTCTAATGGAACACCCTGGTAGTGCTCACCACGGTGATCAAGTACTGATAATAATTGACCAAATGCCTAGCAGATGAATGAAGTTGGCTGAGAATAGAGAAGTTATAAAAGCAGTAAGTGCAATGCAGCAGAGCATAGAAAGATAGATCTCGCAGAGACAAGAGGCTCCCTGGCGAAGCTGAGGATGTAGTGGAAGATGCTCTCGCCTAGATAGGATGCACAGTTAAGAGGAGATATATAAAGACATCACAAAGATCTCACAGATTAAAATCCTCAAAATTTATGGTCGTGGAGCTCTCGCGGAGATCAGGCCTTAAAGCAACCATGCGAAGAACATAGAGAGTCCTTGTGTGAACTGGACTAAAATTCACCTCGCAGAGTTTGTGCGTGGCCCTGGAAGAGAGAGACACCCAGAATTCTCCTCGCACAGATCTCGCGCACTCTAAAGCCTTACCAATTACTACATGAGCGCAAGAGCATAACTATGCGAGTACCTAGTGAGAGAAAGAGTTTCTGAAGCTCTACTGCACGAGAAGTATAGGCACTCTAGATCATCTCCGTGATAGCGGTGTAGTGCAGAGGAGCTGCACAATTAACTGAAGATTCATTGTGCGAGTGAGCACTTCCCACCATCCAAAAGCTACTCCGTGACGGCCCTGCAACTATGCGAATAAGTAAATGCATATGCCAACCCCGCGAAGCATGGTCCCTACACTTCTCAGTTTAACTTAAGGACCTTTTGGGAATTTCCCAAGGCTAGGGCACACATCTTAAGGCACGGATTTCAAGGTGCATGACTCAAGACATTCAAGGGATGTAACAGTGCCATGTTTGCTAGAAACATTAGGGTTAATCCTTTCAGAGCCAAGGCAGTATGGATAGAGTATATAAGTTACACTTAGAGTCTAGTTTTATCATCAACCCTTCTCTTCATCCTCTGCCGGCTGCGAGCTCCAGCAGGCTAGGGTTAAGGTTTGATCACCTCTTTTTCCCCTTTTTCTTCTTAGCCCAGCACTTGCTGGCTAATCCCCCTGTAAGTAGCCAGGTTTAGTTTTATTTTAGTTTGTAATAGGTTTTTGGACTAGCCCATTCAGTTTCTAGTAGATCTATTATTTACCATCTGATTTCCCTTGGTTTCATAGCCCCATGAAAAGCAATGCGGAATCTGTAGTGAGATATAGAGAGATCGGAGGCCTGTGGACCATGGTGGGTGTAGCTATTTTCATGTTCTTTCTCGGGCCTCTATGGTATAGACAGACTAATGGGATACCCTGTGACCATTCGAGTGGACAGAGTATAGCCCTAAGGTTGTGTCCATTCACAGGTTTGAGAAGGATTCTTCTCCCCTGTACATGAGCTTCTAGAGCCTTGTGAGGAGGTTTTCCCCTGCACATGAGCTCCCCTTTGTTTTACCTACCTAACATGAGATGTTAGATCTGATCTCTTTGTAGTAATTGTAGCATGTTGCTGAGTCATTGCAAGCCATTTGTAGCAATGCTCAGCTGAATTTAACTTCCTATTCAACCTGTTGCATGGTCCTTTTTATGGGCACTAGTGAGCCGTTGGCCTTAGCAAAGTACTTAGGATCTTATGGGTTGGAATACCTATGGATGTCAGCCAGGTCTGTACGCAGATCTGGGGAGCTCGTAGCACAGTCATTACATAGTACTACAATGGTATTCACGGCTTGATTTGGTCCAGTGGTTGGGGAAATGATCAGTCCACTCCTCTAGAGTAGATGGGAAACTTCTGGTATAACTAATGGGATTTAACAGACTCTATAGGATAGGTTGTGACCATTTGATTGGACAACCTATAGCCTTAGGAGCACCCCAAATGGCATGGGTTAAACCAGATATTTCTACCTAGCTGAGGCTTTTGATAGCGTCTCAGCAAGGAGCACTGCAGAGACAGACTAAATCTGAGTTACATTACTATTTAAACTCTGAACTTAACCTGATTACTTCTCACCATTTTTTACATTTTATTTTAGTACACACCATCACCATCTTCTTCATAACTCTTTCTTTAGGATAGGGCTATATTTTATTTCTCTATTTTTAGGATTAATTTAGTGTAGCCGTGACACCCAACTCCCTTTCTTTAGGATTGTCAGATCTATAGGCAGATCTGGAGGCCTACTATTATAGCCCATTTTTGGGTTCTTGATCAACTTCTCTATGAGATAAACTCTTACTTATCAAAACTTGCTACAATAGGCCCTGTATCTTGCAGGTCTAGGAGTACTCTAGTTGTGCTGATTCAATTCTTTTATTTCATTTTATTTTTAATTTGTTTCCACCACACAATAAACTGAAGCACAGCTACCAGAATCGCCCAACAACTTTTTAGCACCGTTTCTAGGGATGTTGATCTTTTTAGTAGACCTGAGTTGTACTATAATATAGATTTTCAAATTCTTTGTAGCTGTACCTAAACTAGAATAAAAGTACTACTGATTCTTTATGGAAATTTGTAGAAATGGACAGCAGAAGAAGGGAAAAGCTAGAGCTGCATTTGGTGTGAAGATAGCTCTATTTGCACTTACTTTCCCCTAGAATCTCAGTCCATTTATGTTTACTTCCCTGTGTTTTTTTAGTATAAATCTATATAGTTGTTAATTTTTGTTTGAACTATTCTTTGTGTGTGCTTGTGAGCATTTTCTGTACTTACTGTGGGTGTGCGTATATGCATGGTAGAAGGTCGTTAAACCCTCAGCTAGAACTTCCAAATCTAGAGATTGAAAGGATCCTTAGACATAGACGCACCCCACAGGGCCCTGCTATTGAAACTAAACCAACTATCATGGCTGAGAGGCAGACAACACTAAAGGAGTACAGTGCACCTGGGGAGTATACTTCTCCCTTCTCCATTCCATTCCCCTCTATTGAAGGGAATTATGAGATTAAATCCTCCACCATCAATATGTTGTCTTCGTTTCATGGGCTTAGTAAAGAAGATCCCTACAAGCATATAGACCAATTTTTAACTCTTTGCACTACTTTCAATATTGCTGGCTTGGGGCCAAAGGCCGTCAAACTGAGGCTTTTTCCTTTCTCATTAAAGGACAAAGCCAACACATGGCTATCAAAGCTCCCAGCCAATAGCATACAGTCATGGAGTGACCTTCAAACCAAATTCCTGGCCAAATTCTTTCCTATGAACAAGACCAACCAGATGGCTATCAAAGCTCCCAGCCAATAGCATACAGTCATGGAGTGACCTTCAAACCAAATTCCTGGCCAAATTCTTTCCTATGAACAAGACCAACCAGATGAGGGCAAATATTTTATCATTCACTCAATCCTCAACTGAGGATTTTTATGAAGCTTGGGAAAGATTCTAGGAGATGTTAAAACAATGCCCCCACCACCAAATCCTAATGTCGCAGCCTGTCCAAGTGCTTTATCAAGGAATTAATGCCAAGAGCTGGGATATGATTGATGCATCCTGTGGTGGTAGTTACCTCCACAAGACAGCTGAGGAAGCATGGGAGTTGTTTGACATAATAGGCAAAAATTCCATGCAGCAGGAGTCTCTGTCACGTAATGATAGTCAGACTCCAGCTATGATGATAAAAGAGGCCACACCTAGAAGTGGAATATATGAAGTGAAGGTGTAAGGTGATCTGGATAGAAAGGTGGACAACCTGAGCTTGAAATTTGACAAACTCATGAATGTGATGTAGCCCCGGGTGGTTGCACAGGTGGAGGAAGCATGTTTGATATGTCAGTCTCCCACACATTCTATTCATGATTGTCCATCTGCCACCTAATTTCTAGATTTTGTTATGGAGAAAGCCAATGCTGCTCAAACTTTTGGCCAGCAGCCTGCTGGGTATTCTTGAAGGAACCACGTAAATCTGAGGTGGAGACAAGATTCATACACTCAACCCCAGCAGCAGCAAATGGTAGCTCCTTGCAGACCCCAACACTAGTTTAATCAGGTTACCCACCAAGGCAAAATTTTCTGTTACCTGCCCCACAGTCTAGCCAGTTGGCCTTGCCCCCACAACAGCTCGGATTCTCTTCATTTGAAGAGCAGATGCTGCCTTCAATGTAGAATTTGGGGAGCTTGGTACAAACTATCAATTCTCATGGACAGAGCATCAACAAGATTGAGGACTGTTGGGAAATTTCAGTGTGCTGATTATTGTGTAATGATAAAAGTAAAATAAAATCAAAGTAAAATAGAGGATGGATTCAACGCATCTAAAATATCCTAGACCTGCAAGATACGGGGTAGTAAGTTTTAATAAGAGTTTATCCCGCAGGGAGTAGTGATCTAAACCTAAAAGGTGTATAGTAGACCTCCAGATCTGGCTACAGATCTAGTAATTCTAATAAGAAAGAGAGCTTTTCGGGTGTCACTAGATCTAATTCTACAAAACTAAAATAAAACTAAACTAAGAGATGAAGGAAGATGGATGGTAAAATAAAATATAAAATAAGGAGAAATAGACAGCTAGGGCCTGGTGTTCATTGCAAAATAGATCAAGATCTGAGGATATGCAGCCATCCTTCATTTGGCTACAAGCACAAATGCAAGGTATAAGAATCTGATTTAGACCGGTGGTTTGGATTGATCTTAAGGCTTTGATCTTTCCACTTAAATGCTCACAGATCATCTAATAGATTTCCTCCATTCTGATGGTTTGGATTGATCTTAAGGCTATGATCTATCCACTGAAATGGTCACAGATCATCCAATAGATTTCCTCCATTCTAATGGCTTCAATCAGAATAAGATAATCACTACAGATGCTGTGGATGCAAGGCCACAGGCACAGGCACCCACAAGCATATCAAACTCAGGGAAATCAGCCGGTCATCAAGAGATCTACCGGAAATGTGGCAGACTTGGCCCATCTACACAAGAGCCGATAGAGAATCTAATCGGACCACAAGATCTTTAGATTTAATTAAGCTTTAAAATCAATAATTTATTGCTTCAATAAAAAATAACTTACAATAACATTATTCCTAGATCTGTAGTCTGTGCATCGATCCACATTTCTTCCTGCCGAAATTACAATTACAAAATAGATCTGAGCTGCTACCTAGATCTAATCCAATAGGATGGATTAGAGAGAGAAGGGGGAAGAGAAAAGGGAAAAATAAAACCTAAAACTAAACCTAAATGAGATAAGGAGAACTCAGGCTATTCCTTTGTTCCTACTTTCCTTGCTGAGAAATTACAGCAGAATAGATGGATATTTATACATATGCATCGATCCATGTGCCTTGAGTTGCAACCAATCAGAAGAGAGGATTTCAGTTTAAGCTTAATCCTTGTTTCAGAGTTTCAACCAATCAGAGAAGAGATAGGGATCTGGTTTTATTTGTGCCCAGCTGAAGCTAATTTGTATTCCCGCCAAAAATTAGTTCACACCCATGTGCTGAGTTTCCTGTGCATTGGAGTTCCCAAATACGCCCTTGCTTATCAAAAATACCCAGCTGCACAACGCAAGTGATTGCACCCAGCTGCTGAGAATGCCTATAAAATAATTACTCTCGCTGCCCCAAAATGCCCCTGCCAGCCACTGATATTCGCTAATGGAATCCAAGATAACTCCCTGAGATGTGTGCCATAGAAGGATTAGAATCCCCAAAATATCCCTAAATTGTGAAATAGATGGCTGGAACCTGTGCCTCGATAGGTTGGAGCTTAAGAACTTCAATCTCGACAGGTTCAGGCAACTGTTCGACAGGTTGAATGGGCTTCAGGTGTGCATTCGACAGGTTCAAACAACCATTCGATAGCTTCAATTTTCAATAGCAGTTCTATTCGATAGGTTCAATTTTTAGTAGAAGTTCTATTCGATAGGTTCAATCCATGAAGGTTTGGAGGAGTTCGATAGGTTGGAGTGCACAGCAGTTCGATAGGTTTGGATTCCAATTATAAGTGCAGCTCGATAGGTCTTCCTTCAATCTTGAACAAGTCGCTAGATTCATGGATTGAATCATTCAATAGATTCTATTGATGCATTAAGGGATTGCTTGATAGGATCTTCATGGCCATCGATATGTTCTATTTCCAGTAGCATCAGTGGGCTGCTTTGCAAGAGAACTTCAGCTTTAATTCTCTTGAACCATTTGATAGGTTCTACTGCTACTGCAAAATGTATCAACAAGTTGACAGGATGGGCCTTTGTTGCTGCTACTAATACAACACTTCTCGATAGGATCTATTTTCAGTTCTTACACCAATCGATAGGTCAAAACCGCCAGCTGCTCAACAGGATCCCTTCTATTTCATAACCTATCGCTAGGTTCTACTTCAGTAGTAGTCTTCACCATTCGATAGGATAAAACCACTGCTCGATAGGATGCATTTTTGTCTCAACACTATTTGGTAAATGCTCTCTTCAGCTTATGAGCTTTAAGTGCAGCTGCATCATTAAAATTACAGTAGCAATAACTCTTTTTCAGACCATTGGGCTTCACCTACTTCAACTCCAAATGAATGGCTCCATTTTTTGTTCTTTGTGGCACTTTTTAACTAGATTTCTGCACTATGCTGCAATTTCTTCCTAAACTGTAAAACAAGATAAAATGAATTATAAACAGCTCTAAAACTTAGCAAAAGCCAGGTTTAAAGGTGTAGAAAGTGGTAAAAATCTGTGCTTAACAAGGACCAGCTGGGACAGATTTGTAATGCTCTGAATAGGAGGGAAGAAGGAAAATTTTCTAGTCAGCTTCTGAGAAATTTGAAAGATCAGTATATGATTGGTGATGCATCCTCTATTCAGGAGGAAGTTAGTGCTTAGTGATCCAAACATTGGTAATAAGTGTACCATATGTATGAAAATTCTATTTTGATTTGTGTTCTGTATAACTTTGTCAGTTGTGTTTTTAGTGTTATGATTATTTGCTTGTCTTGCTTTATCTATTTTTGAATTTTGTGTTGTAGTTTGTGTTGGATACATGTGCATTTTTGTCATTTGAATTTGCTATTTACGATTGTGGATGATTGGTTGAGGTGCTCTCATCATAATTGCATTGAACTTGATCTGAAAAATTATCTTTAGAATCTGCAATGTTGATAATTTATTGATTTAAATGGGCATATTGTTTCATGATTGAAATGAATTTTCTGTCTGAGGGTTGATGCTCATGCACAGTGGTTGGGTGCACAACAGCATGGATGCACTAACCATTGTGCTATATTAAGCTAACTGAGTAAAGGTTAAAAAGATATGCTATCTCGCAAAGGTAGAATGCTTAAATTTGTTGCGTGAGCCATCACTTGGCTTCCTCGCGCACTAAAAGCCTGAGCAATGGCTATCAAAATGCCTCACGGAGCTGCCTTTCTGCTCCGCGAGCTCCAGCTGTAAGAGAAGTATGGCTCAGTGTGGTTCTGTGCGACCACCATGCAAGATAAATTTTTGAGGCAACATATGGCCTCGCACACTAAAGGTAAAGATTCAGCTCTACGAGTTTTCAGTGCAAGGCAGTTTGTTCTTCAGCGCGACAGAATGTCTCGCGGTCTTAAATGACAACTATGCGAGAATTTTACTCCGCGAGCTCCTCTTGCCAACTCCGCAAACCGCAGGATTTGCTTTATAAACTCAACGAACCCCCTCATTTTCTTAATTTCCTTTGTTTGCCCTAGTTTCTCAGCACAAGAACCGACGTCCCTTTCCCCTCCTTTCTTCTCTACTTTGTAATCCATTGGGGGGATTTGAGCTACAGTGTACAATTTGAAGTGGAGCCCTAGCTCTCAACTGGTACGATCTCCATTTCTCTCTTTACCCTGTGCTTGATTTAGTTAAAAGAAGATAAGAAGGGGAGAATTTGAAAATTTTATGCTTACTCTGAGTTAGTGGTATTTTCTCAAAGTTGTAAACCCAAATTTTGCTAATCTGAGAACTTATAGCCACGGGTTCAAAATTTATAGATACCCTTGCTGCGATGCTAAACCCATTCGTCCGTGGTAGCCCTGTAGCCACTAGAAAGTCTACTAGGATTGTAGAGGCCTCCACATTGGAGACCTCTGAAGCTCCCTCACCTGTTGTTGAGCCCTCCATTCCGAAAGAAAAGAAGAAATCTGCTCCAAAGAAGAGGGCCAAAGAGCACACACCTTTTAAGAGCCCTAATAAATCAAAGAAGAACCAAAAAAAGGGCAAAGCTGTGGCCCCTGAGATCCTTGAGTTTGAGGAAGAAGAGACTACTGAACACCTCAGGGTCCCTTCTGAATTTGTGGAAGCAATTCAGTTGGAGACTGAAACCATTTTCGATAAAGCCTATTTTGAAGAGCTACATGAGACTTCTGCCTCCATTGAATATCTGGTGAAGGCATCACTGCTGCCCCTGTTCAGACCCTCAATGCAGTTGCTTTTCCCAAGATTGGTAAAATTATTTTATCAAAATATGAAGTTAAAAACTAGTGATGATGGGAACCCAGCACTGCTAGTTTTAATTACTGATTTTGAGATGCTATTCAACCAGGCAGACATTGCAAGGATACTAGGGATACCAGCCAGGTATAACCCCGAGTGGGGCCTGGGTCCTCCTTTGATAGCCACCATTATTGAGATAGCTAAGGAGTAAACTGGAGGGATCACTGCCTCAGGTGACTCAATCCGAAAGAGGGATCTGCACCCCAACCTCAGGCTAATGGATGCTGTGTTGCGGAAAAATATATATTGCTCTAGGCATGACCAGGAGAGGAGGTACCCCATAGTTGATGCCCTCTTATCATTTCACAGAAAGCACTACTTGGATGCACCCAAGTTAATTTTTGAGGGGATTAGAGATTTATGCGAGAAGGTGAAGATAATGAAGAAATCTCATACCCTTCCCTACTGCAGATTGATTACTGCATTATTGAAGTGGGGGAAGTACTCATTTCAAATGGAGGAGGAGACTGTGGTACTGAACCCTAAATAGTGTGGGAAGAAGCAATGGGGAATCAGTGGCACCATGATGACGAAGAAGAAGAAGAGGGAGGAGTTACTGTTGGAGTTTTTTTAGATGCTTGCTACTAACTTTATTTGAAAACAGTGATAAGAATGTGCTAGTAAAAGTAAATCAAAGGTGGATTAGAAAACACAAAACAACAAGTATAAAAATACACACAAACCTGCAAGATACAGGGCCTGTTGTAGCAAGTTTTGATAAGTAAGAGTTTGTCCCATAGAGAGTATTGATCTGAAACATCGAGGGTCGTATAGTAGTCTCCAGATCTAGCTAAAGATCTGGCAACTCTAAGGAGAGGGCTATTTAAGTTTTACTATGGTATATTAAAAACTAGGAAAAGACAAGAATAAACTACAACTAAAGAAAGGGATAGAGAAGATGGTGATGGTGTGTGCCAAAATAAAATATAAAAACTATGAGAAGTAAGAAGGTTAAGCTAGATTTAAAGCAGTGATGTAACTCAGATTTAGTCTATCTCTGCAGTGTTCCTTGCTGAGACACTATTAAAAGCCTCAACAAGGTATAAGCTCCCAGTTTAACCCATGTCATTTGGGGATCTCATAAGGCTATACTCTGTCCAATCCAATGGTCACAAGGTATCTGATAGAGTCTGTCAAATCCTATTAGTTAAATCAGAAATTCGCTACTCTAATCCAGAAGAGTGGACTGATCATTTTCACAGCCACTAGACCAACTCTGGCCATGAATACTATTGCAACACTATGTAATGTCAGTGCTACAAGCTCCCCAGATCTGCTCGCAGACCTGACTAACATCCATAGGTATTCCAACCCATAAGATCCTAAGTGCTTTGCTAAGGCATACTGCTCACTACTGCCCGCAAAAAGGACCATGCAACATGTTGAATAAGGCCTTTAGCTCAGCTGGTCATTCCTATAAATAGCCTGCAATGACTTAGCCTCAAGCTGCAATTACAACACGAGATTAGATCTAATATCTGATATCGATTAGGTAGAACAGAGGGGAGCCAGCTACTGTACAAACCTCCTCACAAGGCTCTAGAAGTTCATGTGCAGGGGAGAAGAATCCTTCTCAAACATGTGGATGGACACAACCTTAGGGCTGTACTCTGTCCACTTGAATGGTCACAGGGTATCCCATGGGTCTGTCCATCCCACAGAGGCCTGAGAAAGAACATAAAAACTACTGCAACCACCATGGTCTGCAGGCCTTCGATCTCCCTGGATCTCACTACAAATCCAACATTACTTTCCATGTGTCTATCAAACCAAGGGAAATCAGATGGTAAACAGAAGACCTACTAGAAACTAAATGGGCTAGTCCCAAATACATGGATCCATAAGATCTATAGATTTAATTAAGCTTTAAAACAGCAGTTCATTGATAACTTAAAACATATAATGAACTGTCTCCTGCCTGCAGTCCATACACAACTGCTCATCTAAGATCCCAGTGTATATAAAAATCTATTTTAAAACTGAAAGAAAACTAAACCTAGCTGCTTACAGGGGAATTAGCCAGCAAGTGCTGAGCAAAGAGAGAAGAAAAAATAGGAAAACAGAGGTGATCAAACCCTAACCCTAGCCTGCTAGAGCTCTCAGCCGACAGAGAATGAAGGAAAGATGAAAATAATAAACTCTAGGTATAGCTTATATACTCTCTAAAAATGGCCTTGGCTCTTAAGAGGTTAACCTTAATTTTTTTTAGTAGACGTGGCACGGTTACAACCTTTGAATGCCTTAAGAGGTGTGCCTCAAAATCCATGCCTTAACTTATAAGGCTCCAGGGTACACGAGATCTACGCGAGAGGAATTCTAGGCGTCTCTCTCATTCAGGGCCATACGAGAACTCTGCGAGGTTACTTTTGGTTCTTTGCGCATATGAGCTCGCAGTGTTCTGCACGCAACTGCTTTGGGGCTCGATCTTCGCGAGAGCTTTGCGAGGGCAGATTCTGAGAGTATTAAGTCATGAGATCTTTGCGATCGCTTTACAATTCACCTCTTGATTGCGTGCCTTATCTCCACGAGGGCCTCTTCCACTGCATCTTTAGCTTTGCTAGGAAGCTCCTCAACTCTACAAAGTCCATCTTTTGTTGCTCTAGTGCATTGCACTTGTTGCTGTCACTGTCTCCTCCCTTCTCAACTAATCTTCATTCATCTGCTAGATTGGTCAATGATGATCAGCAACAGTGAGTCACCATGGTGAGCACTACCAAGGTGTTCCATCAGGCTTTGGCTCAGATGTCATCTTTGCTTGTATTCTCTCTCTCTTTTGGGCCAAAAAGTAAGGATTTTGTATTAAGCTGTATATTTTATTACCATTTGCAAAACATACTTAACACATGTTTATTAATGGGCTTCAAGGTCCATCAAAGGCTAGGTTAAGAGGTGAACAGTGGTATTTTTTATTGAATAACACACCCCCAAACCTATCTTTGCTAGTCCCTGAGCAAAGGGAAAATTAAAACAGCTATTCAAAATCTAAAATGCCACTTTCGTAGGGAGCACGGATATATTTAGCTTATATACCAAGCCTTTTAAACCCCTAGGTGATCCCTAGTGGAGGAGTGAAGTCTCCTGAGGGTTTTCAGTGAAGACCCCCACAAACTTCACCATTAAAACAGTTAATTATAGTGCAGTCGATGAGAAAATAAATTTCAATTAATTAATCATCAGTCCACACCTATTCTTTAAAATTAAATAAAATTACCGCAATAATGCAGGCCATTTAAAACTCAAAATTAGCATGTGTTTGCATCACCACCAATCATTTTATATCAAAAATTCAATGTACAAAAATCTGTACCAAGCTTGCCTTAAATTCAAAAATCAGGTTGGATACAACCCCAATGAAGTTAAACTTTAGACTCAATTCTCACCAGGGCTATCTCTCCACATTGACAATCTAAGGGTGTTCACATTCAAAACAGCTCAAGAGCAGTTACAGCCCCCAAATGGGCCTACAAGTATGACCATAGGTAAAGCTTCTAATTTCTAACATCCTCATGACTTTTCACCATAGATTGGACACTCCCTCATCTCCACATGACAGCTCATTTCGCTTTGAATCTATAAGGTCTTTTTGAATGGGTTGCAAAGTGGCTTATTGGTGAGGGATATAAAGAATGAAGGGGTAAAAAGGAAAGCAAAATTGAGAAATCAGCAAGGTAAGGAGTAACTCATGACTTCCCTACCTTCATTTCAGCACAACTTCATCTTACTTAATATATTTCATAATCAAAGTGGCCAGTTTCTCCTCTTCTTTTCAATTCTCAGGAGATGTTCTTTTCCAAACTTCTCTTTCTTTTTCTCCTTTTATTATTTTTCTTTTTATATTTTTATGATTTTTATGGTGAACTGCCACACAAATACCACTGATACACTACTGTTCATAAGTTACTTTTCTTCTCTTTCCACCAAATGTTGGACCATTCTCACTATCTTTAGCTCCTCCCTTACCTTCTGAATTCTCAGAGTGAGGGTGAGGTTGAATCAGGTCATGAGGTTAAGGTGCAAGTACTCCAATATTTGTTGAAGAAAAATAGGATTTTTAAGGCTTAAAGAGTGCATGCAAAAGGGCAGTTTTAAAAGGTTGGATTTTCAGGCCCAAACTCTCCAAATTAAGGCCTTGGATCATTGCCTTAGTGTCATGAGCGTTGTCACTCAGTTTTGATTGGAGGTGCCTAACTTCTAGTGAAAAGGTCTTGACTCAATCAGTCCTCAGAACAGAAATAATGCAAAAAACACTCTTCAAAAGAAAATGATGGGCCCAAATCTCACGAGGTATGGTCCTCAATTTAACCCATGGGGTGTATTTTCACCTTTTACTCTCCTCTTAGGTTCACTAAGTACTAACTGAAAAATTTTCTGATGTTAGCTTCATAGTGGTGGAAAGATTTTAAAATTTTTAGTTTCAAAATGTCTGCAAATTTTTTTAATTTTCCACAAATTTTCTCATTCTAACAAGTTAGGTGGGAATTGACTTTATTCATCCCAATTAAACCAACACTGCTGCACTAACAGTGTCCTCACTGTTTCATTCAAAATGTATAGGGGCAACAGGGTTGGTAAAAGAAAAACAAACTAAATTACAACAGAAAAGTAAAGAGAAACTTAAGCTAAAAGTGCAGAAAATTAAACTAAGAAAGGAAAAAAGAGAAAATATATAGAAAATGATAACTAAGAAATAAAACAACTATACTAAATCCTACAAACAACAACTATAAAACAAAAAGTAAACTAAATACAGAGAGTATATATAAAATAGGAACTTAACTGATTCCCTAAAATACTAAACACAATTGCCAAACATGATCTGAGGTTGAATCTAAAATATGGAAAATAAAAAATCAACATGGATAGCATAAATTTTTAAAGCAGGATTCAAAGAAAATCAAATCAGACAAAATATATACAAACAATCCAGATGGGGGTGCATGAATGATAAAAATTTAGGTCACCCATCTAGAACTCAGCTAAATTGGAAGGAACTGAAAAACAAAAATGAAAGGCCATACCTTTGCATTTGCATCAAACCTGGTGTCCTTTCCAGCTCAGAAATTAAAGTTGCATGAGAGATACAGGGAGCAGCTCTAGCTCCACATCAGGTGGAGAGGCAATAACAGGCAGCAAAGGTGCCTTAGATGGCTAAGGGTAGTTCTCCAAGTGAAGTGGTGCACTCACCCCACTGAGAAGCCCAAAAAGAGTACTTTTTAGCACATAGGTGGGGGCCTCCTCAGTCCATATTTCAAAACGTTTAGCAAATTCCTCAGCCCAAGTCCAGCAGGTTGGACAAGGTCTCATCCACTATCTCACCAATGACTGCAACTATTTAACAAATTTCATTTCCTCCATCATGTCCTTCCCCTTATAAGAAGGAGAAGGACCTTTAAAAATTTAAGAAAATGGTAGATGAGGTACTGCTGGTCCTCATCTGCTGACACATTATTATTATTTTATTTTATTTTATTTTATTTTATTTTAATTATTTTTTTATTTTTTTTATTTTTAATTACAGCTATACTTATTCAAACATTACAAAGACACAAAAATTCTAAAACAAAAAATGAAGAAAAACTTTGAAAATCACACAAAAACTAAAGCTGGCATTTATTTAAACACTACATCTACAAAGAATATAGCTCAACAAAAACACAATTACTATACTAGATCAAAATTCCTTGGCAACGGCGCCAAAAACTTGTTAGAGTTTTTTCAGATGATTGCTGCTAACTTTATTTGAAAACAATGATAAGTATATGTTAGTAAAAGTAAATCAAAGGTTGATTGGAAAACACAAAACAGCAAGTCTAAAAATACACACAGACCTGCAAGATACAGGGCTTGTTGAAGCAAGTTTTGATAAGTAAGAGTTTGTCCCACAGAGAGTATTGATCTGAAATCTCTAGGTTCGTATAGTAGTCTCTAGATGTAGCTACAGATCTAGCAACTCTAAAGAGAGGGGTGTTTAAGTGTCACTAAGCTATATTAAAACTAGGAAAAGACAAGAATAAACTATAGATAAAGAAAGGGATAGAGAAGATGGTGATGGTGTGTGCCAAAATAAAATATAAAAACTACGAGAAGTATGCAGGTTAAGCTAGAGTTAACCAGTGATGTAACTCAGATTTAGTCTGTCTCTGCAGTGTTCCTTGCTAAGACGCTATTAAAAGCCTCAACAAGGTGTAAGCTCCCAGTTTAACCCATGCCATTTGGGGCGCTTTTAGGGCTATACTCTGTCCCCTCCAATGGTCACAAAGTATCTGATAGAGTCTATCAAATCCCATTAGTTAAACCAGAAATTCACTAGTTAATCTGGAAGAGTGGACTGATCATTTCTACAGCCACTAGACCAGCTCTATCCATGAATACTATTACAACACTTTGTAATGCTAGTGCTACAAGCTCCCCAGATCTGCACGCAGACCTGGCTGACATCCATAGGTATTCCAACCAATAAGATCCAAAGTGCTTTGCTAAGGCATACTGCTCACTAGTGCCCACAAAAAGTACCATGCAACAGGTTGAATAAGGCCTTTAGCTCAGCTAGTCATTGCTACAAACAGCCTGCAATGACTCAGTCTCAAGCTGTAATTACTACAAGAGATCAGATCTAACATCTGATATCGATTAGGTAGAATAGAGGGGAGTCAGCTACTGTACAAACCTCCTCACAAGGCTCTAGAAGCTCATGTGCAGGGGAGAAGATTCCTTCTCAAACATGTTGATGGGACACAACCTTAGGGTTGTACTCTATCCACTTGAATGGTCACAGGATATCCCATTGGTCTGTCCATCCCACAGAGACCTAAGAAAGAACATAAAAACTGTTGCAACCACCATGGTCTGCAGGCCTCCGAGCACCCTGGATCTCACTACAAATCCAACATTGGTTTCCATGTGTCTATCAAACCAAGGAAAATTAGATGGTAAACAAATGACCTACTAGAAACTAAATGGGCTAGTGCCAAATACATGAATCCTATAGACATCTAAAGAAACCATAAGATCTATAGATTTGATTAAGCATTAAAATAGAAGTTCATTGATAATAGTAAAACTTATAATGAACTGTCTCTTGGCTGCAGCCTATACACAACTGTTCATCCAAGATCCCAATGTATATAAAAATCTATTACAAAACTGAAATAAAACTAAACGTAGCTGCCTATAGGGGGATTAGCCAGCAAGTGCTAAGCTAAGAGAGAAGAAAAAATAGGAAAACAGAGGTGGTCAAACCCTAACCCTAGCCTGCTAGAGCTCTAAGTCGACAGAGGATGAAGGAAAGATAAAAATAATAAACTCTAAGTATAGCTTATATACTCTCTAAAAATGGCCTTAGCTCTTAAGAGGTTAACCTTAATTTTTTTCAGCAGACGTGGCACTGTTACAACCCTTGAATGCCTCAAGACATGTGCCTCGAAATTTATGCCTCAGGAAGTGTGCCCTAGCCTTGGGAAATTCCCAAAAGGTCCTTGAGTAAAACTAAGAAGTTGAGAGCTCGTGCTTCGCAGGGCTGGGATTTGCTTTTAGCTCATTCGCGCAGCTTCTTTGCTCTCGCAGAGTTGGCTTTGGCTGATGGGAAAAGCTCATTCGCGCAGTAGAACTTTTAGTGAATCACATAGTTGCTTCACATCGCAGTGTTGTCGCCAACATAATCTAGAGTGCCTGAATTTCTCGTGCAGTAGAGCTTCAGAAGCTCTTTCTCGCTAAGTACTCGCACAGGTGAGCTCCTGCGCTCGCATAGTAACTTGTAAGGCTCCAGGGTGTGAGAGATCCGCGTAAGAGGAATTCTGGGCGTCTCTCTCATCCAGGGCCACGCGAGAACTTCGTGAGGTAACTTTTGATTCTTTATGCATATGAGCTCGCAGTATTCTATGTGCAACTGCTTTGGGGCTCAATCTTCGCGAGAGCTTCACGAGGGCAGATTCTGAGAGTTTTAAGTCGCGAGATCTTTGCGATGACTTTACAACTTGCCTCTTGATTTCACACCTTATCTCTGTGAGGGCCTCTTCCACTGCATCTTTAGCTTCGCGAGGAAGCTCCTCAACTCTGTGAAGTTCACCTTTTGCTGCTCTAGTGCATTGCACTTGTTGCTGTCACAGTCTCCTCCCTTCTCAGCTAATCTTCCTTCATCTGCTAGATTGGTCAATGATGATCAACAACAGTGAGTCACCATGGTGAGCACTACCAAGGTGTTCCATCAGGCTTTGGCTCAACTGTCATCTTTGCTTGTATTCTCTCTCTCTCTTTTAGGCCAAAAAGCAAGAGTTTTACATTAAGCTGTACATTTTATTACCAACTGTAAAACATACTTAACACATGTTTATTAGTGGGCTTCAAGGTCCATCAAAGGCTAGGTTAAGAGGTGAAAAATGGTACTTTTCAGTGAATAACAGTTACTGAGAGATGCAGCCCCAACAATTCAAGAAGTAGTTGCTACTGCTACTGCAAACTCTCCCTCACTTGTGCGAGCTAGCACCACAGTCACCCCCTTATCCATTACCTTTACCTCCATGCCAGCTATACCTTCCACCCAGACATCACACCCCATCACAAGCCCACTACCCTGACCTGACCCTATACCACCGACCACCATAGCCACATCCACCCTACCTAGGTCTATCCCCCTACCTATTTTTCCAGCCCACTGCACCCCTACTGCACCCCAACCCACCTATATAACCCAAACAATTCCAATCCCTAAAACCACTACCTTTTCAGAACCCATACCCACACCTTATGAACCTGAAGCCCACACCTTTGAAACCCCACATAATTCCATTGAGACTTTCCCAACTTTTGTACCTATCCCTAGTGAGCCTGTAGACTAATCTATTCCCTTATCCCATGATAGTGAGCCATTTTTAGGAGAGGAATTTTCCACTATGATGTCTACCATCCTAGGAGACATCAACCTTGAGTATACACCTCTCCCAAACTCACCTCACCCTCCACACTTTACCCCTCCACATCTGACACCACCACAGGCCACTACCTTCACTCATAGACCCACATCTCCCTTCCAACCAGTTTCACCTATCCAACCCACACCCACTTCCATACCTGCCCTCTTACCCCAAATCCTACACCTCTTAGTTTCCCTACACTCCCAAATGTTGGCCAATACCTAAACCCAAGCTACAATTGAGGCCAATCTTCAGTCACTTCACTCCACCTTACCAAACCCTACCACCATCTAAACAATTTTACAATCAATCCAGACAACTTTAACCACTCTCACCCAACAACCCCAACAGTCAACTGTCTCTACATCAATCCATAACCCCCCACCAGCTACTACACCCATTGAACCTATCCCGAAAACTTCTCTCAACACCTTTAGAGATGCCTCCAGTCAAACAAAACCTGACCCTCAACTACCTCCACCGGAGCCTACCCTCCATGACCCTCACCCTCTGCCCTCCTCCCCACATCTCTCCTCATCCGGTCCCCTTCCATTATAGGCTGGCCCTTCTTCCATTTCTGAGCTACCCATATATCCTATCTTTTCTACCCCCATGCCCCCTTACTCCACCCTCATCAGAACCATGAATGCCAATGCCTACATAAAAAGAGATTTAGTTCAGGGCATGGCTGACTTGAAAGCTATAGTGCGACAGCCCCTCCTTGAAGAATTAGGCTCCTGAGGCTTACTCATAAGGTCAAGAAAAAGGAAATCAAGAACGGATGGAGGGAGATTATGGTCCAATACAACGAGGCAAAGAATAGAGTAGAGAGTCAGGAAGATGTCATTAAGGAACTGAAAGAGAAACTACGATTGACTGAGGAGCGAGCTTATGATTATGGAGTGACTATTGCAGCTTTAGAGAAAAGGGCAAATGCATAAACTGACCGAGAGTTGACAGAGTCTCTTTTTAAGGAACTAAACCCAGATGTACCTCTCCAACAACCAGCTCCGGATGCAACAGGTCGCAGCCCAGTCAAACCTGGACTCAAAATCAAAGAACCAACACAAAAACCTTCCCCCACTCAAACAAGAAAAAGCTCAGCCTAACCTAGAAAAGCTACTTCCAAAAGACAACTTTGAAGCAAGCAAAGGGGAAGAGAATCTAGGAATCACCTGCCAAGTCCAAGGATTCTAATGATTAAATTTTACACATGTATTTAGTAGGAAATAGTTTACTTCCACCTACTTTGTACATACTTTAGTTGTATATTAACATTGCTCTTTGTTTTGTTTTCTTTAGTTTCCAATCTATCTTTCTTTATTTCTATGTGTTTGTTTTTATATTGTTTGTTCTGTGTATTTCTCTCTTATAGTTCATGTTATGTTTATTTTTATGTCTTGGGCCTGCTGCACATCCACCTTGGAATCTGTGAGGACACTGCTCCTCATAGGTTTGGGGGTGTGGCAAGCTGGGTCTGCCAATGAAGCAGTTAACTTTAGTGCAACAGTGCTGGTTTAATTGGGATGAATAAAATCAATTCCCACCTAACTTGTTAGAATGAGAAAATTTGTGGAAAATTAAAAAAAATTTGTAGACATGTTGAAACTAAAAATTTCAAAATCTTTGCACCACCATGAAGCTAACATCAGAAAAAAATTTCAGTTACGTACTTAGTGAACATAAGCGGAGAGAAAAAGGTGAAATACACCCCATGGGTTAATTTGAGGACCATACCTAGTGAGGTTTGGGCCCATCATTTTCTTTTGAAGAGTGTTTTTGGCAATATTTCTGCTCTGATGACTGATTGAGTCAAGACCTTTTCACTAGAAGTTAGGCACCTCCAAATCAAAACTGATTGACAACACTCATGACACTAAGGAAATGATCGAATGCCTTCATTTGGACAGTTTGAGCATTAAAATCCAACCTTTTAAAACTGGCCTTTTGCATACACGCATTGAGCCTTAAAAATCCTATTTTTCTTTGACAAACACTAGAGTACTTGCACCTTAACCTCTTGACCTGATTCAACTATACCCTCACTCTGAGAATTCAGAAGGTAAAGGAGGAGTTAAAGATAGTGAGAGTGGTCCAACATTTGGTGAAAGGAGAAGAAAAGCAACATATGAGTAGCAGTGTATCAGTAGTTCTTGTGTGGCAGTTCATCCTAAAAATAAAAAAATATAAAAAAATAAAAAAATAAAAAGAGAAAAGAAAGAAAAGTCTAGAGAAGGACATCATCCAAAAATTGAACAGAAGAGGAGAAGATG
Organism: Chloranthus sessilifolius; assembly: GCA_021018995.1. Taxonomy (NCBI): domain Eukaryota; kingdom Viridiplantae; phylum Streptophyta; class Magnoliopsida; order Chloranthales; family Chloranthaceae; genus Chloranthus; species Chloranthus sessilifolius. The sequence goes on along the minus strand of CM037593.1, from coordinate 58,008,686 downwards.
GCCACTTTGATTCTGAAATATATCAAGTAAGATGAATTTGTGTTGAAATGAAGGTAGTGAAGTCGTTAATCACTCCTTACCTTGCTGATTTCTCAATTTTGAATCCCTTTTTACCCCTTCATTCTTTATATCCCTCAACCATAAGCCACATTACAACCCATTCAAAAAGACCTTGTAGATCAAAAGTGGAATGAGCTGTCATGTGGAGATGAGGAGTTGTCTAATCTATGGTGAAAAGTCATGAGGTTGTCATAAATTAGAAGCTTTGCCTATACTCATGCTTGCAGGCCCATTGGTGTCTGTAACTGCTCTTGAGCTGATGAGAATGTAAACACCCTTTTGATTTTCATGACTGAGAGATAGCCCTGGTAAGAATTGGGTCTGAATTTTAACTTCTTTGGAGTTGTATCCAACTTGATTTTTGAATTTAAGGTAAGAATTGTACTGATTATATGCACATTGTATCTCTGATGTGAACTTATTGGTGGTGATGCACATGCATGTTGATTTTTGAGTTTTAAATGGCTGCATTACTACTGTAATTTCCTCTGATTTTAAAAGGATAGATGTGGGCTAAGACTTTATTCATTGAAATTTGTTTTGTCATTGACTGCACTACTTTTAATTGTTTTAATGGAGAAGTTTGTGGGTACCTTCACTGAAAACCCTCAGGAGACTTCACTCCTCCACTAGGGATCACCTAGGGGTTTAAAAGGCTTGGTACATATGCTAAATGTATTCGTGCTCCCTACGAAAGTGACATTTAAATTCTTAGAATAGTTGTTTTAAGTTTTACTTTGCTCAGGGACTAGCAAAGATTAGATTTGGGGGTGTGTTATTCACTGAAAAGTACCACTTTTCACCTCTTAACTTAGCCTTTGATAGACCTTGAAGCAGTCTAATAATCATTTGTTAAGTGTATTTTATAGTTACCAATAATCTGTGTAACTTAACACAAAATCCATCCTTATTGGCCCAAAGAAGAGGAAGAATGCAAAGATGACAAATGTACCAAAGTCTAATGGAACACCCTGGTAGTGCTCACCACGGTGACCAAGTGCTTATCATCATTGACCAAATGCCTAGTAGATGAATGAAGTTGGCTGAGAATAGAGAAGCTGTAAAAGTAGCAAGTGCAATGTAGCAGAGCATAGAAAGATAGATCTCGCAGAGTTGAGAGGCTCCCTCACGAAGTTGAGGATGCAGTGGAAGATGCTCTCGCACAGATTAGACACACAGTTAAGAGGAGAGCTATAAAGACATCACGAATATCTCATGAATTAAAATCCTTAACATTTGTGGTCACGGAGCTCTCGTGGAGATCAGGCCTTAAAGCAGCCAAGCGAAGAACATAGTGAGTCCTTGTGTGAACTGGACTAAAATTCACCTCGCAAAGTTCGTGCGTGGCCCTGGAAGAGAGAGACACCTAGAATTCTCCTTGCACAGATCTTGCGCACTCTAAAGCCTTACCAATTATTACGCAAGTGCAGGAGCATAATTGCGCGAATACCTTGCAAGAGAAAGAGTTTTTGAAGCACTACTACGCGAGAAGTATAGGCACCCCAGATCATCTCCGTGATAGTAGTGTAGCGTAAAAGAACTGCGCGATTAACTAAAGATTCACTGCGCGAGTGATCACTTCCCACAAACCAAAAGCTACTTTGCGAAGGCCCTGCAACTGCACGAATAAGTAAATGCATATGCCAGCCCTGCGAACCACAGGCCCTCCACTTCTCACTTTAATTTAGGACCTTTTAGGAATTTCCTAAGGCTGGGGCACACATCTTGAGGTGCGGATTTTAAGGTGCATGACTCAAGACATTCAAGGGATGTAACAGTTTCATGTTTGCTAGAAACATTAGGGTTAATCCCATCAGAGCCAAGGCAGTATGGACAGAGTATATAAGCTACACTTAGAGTCTAGTTTTATCACCAACCCTTCTTTTCATCCTCTGCCAATTGCGAGCTCCAGCAGGCTAGGGTTAGGGTTTGATCACCTCTTTTTCCCCTTTTTCTTCTCTCTTAGCCAAGCACTTGCTGGCTAATCCCCTGGAAGCAGCTAGGTTTACTTTTATTTTAGTTTGTAATATGTTTTTGTATACATTGGGATTATGGATGAGCAGTTGCGTACAGGCTGCAACCTGGAGACAATTCATTTTAAGTTTTATGTTTAGTAATGGATTGCTGTTTTAATGCCTAATTGGATCTAAAGATCTTATGGTTTCTTTGGATGTCTATAGGATCCATGTATTTGGGACCAGCCCATTCAGTTTCTAGTAGATCTATTATTTATCATCTTATTTCCCTTGGTTTCATAGCCCCATGGAAAGCAATGTTGGATCTGTAGTGAGATCTAGGGAGCTCGGAGGCCTGTGGACCATAGTGGTTGCAGCTGTTTTCATGTTCTTTCACAGGCCTCTGTGGTATGGACAGACAAATGGAATACCCTATGACCATTCGAGTAAACAGAGTAAAGCCCTAAGGTTGTGTCCATTCACATGTTTGAGAAGAATTCTTCTCCCCTGCACATAGGCTTCTAGAGCCTTGTGAGGAGGATTGTATAAGAACTGGCTCCCCTCTATTTTACCTAGACAGCATTAGATGTTAGATTTGATCTCTTTATAGTAATTGCAGCATGTGGTTGAATCATTACAGGCTGTTTGTAGCAATGCCCAGCTGAATCTAAAGACCTATTCAACCTGTTGCATGGTCCTTTTTGTGGGCACTAGTGAGCCGTTGGCCTTAACGAAGCACTTAGGATCTTCTGGGTTGGAATACCTATGGATGTCAGTCAAATCTGTGTACAGATCTGGGGAGCTCGTAGCACTGGCATTACATTGTGCTGCAATAGTATTCACGGCTTAATCTGGTCTAGTGTCTGGAGAAATGATCAGTCCACTCTTCTAGACTAGATGGGCAACTTCTGGTTTAACTAATGGGATTTGACAGACTCTATAGGATAGGCTGTGACCATTTAAGTGGACAGTTGTTAGGATATTTTTAAGTGCTTGCTACTGCTTTTATTGGAGATAGTGATAAGAATGGGGCTAGTGAAAATGAATCAAAGGTGGATTGAAAACTACAGAGCAGCAAGCCTAAAAATACACAGTCTTGTAAGATACAGGGCCTGTTGTAGCAAGTTTTGATAAGTAAGAGTTTGTCCCACAGGGAAAGTTGATCTAAAGCTCCAAGGGAGCTATCTTTAGTAGGCTCTCCAGATCTGGCTACAGATCTTGCAATCCTAAATGGAAGGGGATTTAAGGTCACTATAGTCTAAATCCTATGGTAACTTAATGTCTAAACTGCAGAAAGGGTTAAGAAAGAGGATGGAGTGTAAAAATAATAATAATAATAAATATAAAAGGGTGAGAAGTATGCTATTAGGTACAGATCTGATGGGTCTTATAACTCAGACTCAGATTTGCTGCTATAGAAATCCTATCCAATGGGTACATTATCACCAAAGAGGAGAAAGGATCCAACTCACCTCTGTGCCATGATCCAATCCCTTATGGCTATAACCTGTCCACTTAAATGGTCACGAACTATCCAATAGGGAAACCACAATCCAGAGATGGGTTAGAATAAGTTTATCATCGTAGGCACTACTTCATCCAAGCTACCAGCTCAAGAATCCATAGGAACCTCAACCTCTAAAGTTCTGTGTGTGGGGTTAGGCCTACAACGTGCACTAGCCTGGACACACAGAACCATCAAGAGTTTGAGTACTAGCTTTTAAGTTTGGCTGTTCACTACTTTAGAAAGACAGCAGTGATCCAGTCATAAGCCTATAATCTCTACAGCCAGATCAGATCTGCCATCTGATGGTGGGTCTATACAAATATAGGGGAGTCTGTCTCTGCACAATCTCTCACAAAGCTACAAGCACAAGTGCAGAGAAGAAGAATCTGTCTTAGATCTATGGATTGGAGTCACCCTAGGGCTATAATCTGTCCACTTGAATGGCCACAGACTATCCATAGAGGTTATCCTCCTCACAGAGGTCTAAGGCAGAACCAGAACATTGCTGTTGCCACCATGTTCACAAGGCTACCAGCTCAAGCTCCCATGGGGATTCAGATTTAGTGGGTCCTTTGGTGGGGCTAGGCCTATAATGTGCCTAACCTAGACACACAAGTCACTTGGATCTAAGTAAAACCTTAAAGATAATCCTCCATTGCTTACAATACAACTTAGCAATGGAGGATCTCAAGGCAGCAGCCTTGCACAGAATAACTCACAAAACACCAATCCCATACATGCAATAGATCCTATTACAAAACTCCATTAAAACTATACCAAATAATCATACAAAGGCATAGCCAGCAAGTGCTGGACTATGGAGAGAAGGAAAAAGGAAAAAGAAAACTCTTAAACCCTAACCTTAACTCTTAAACCCTAACCTTAGCCTACTATAATTCTACAGTTGGTTTTCAAGAAGGAGTACAGAAGTCTAGTCCTTTAAACCTAAGCTATGCTTAGGCGTATATAGCAGTCGGCTCTCTGTGAATTAGGGTTAGGAAAACCCTAATTTATCAATGCTATCATGGCCCATTTTTGTTCCTTAGATGCCTCAGGGCACGTGCATAGAGATTGGAGCATTGGAGTGCATGCCCTAATTACTGGAAGTTCCCAGATTGCCCCTGCAGAAGTGGGGAGAAGTTAAGAAACTGAGCCTCGCTAGGTAGAAAGGCTTTCCAGATCTTGTCACATGATAGAATTGGCGTCGCGAGGTTGATTTGACTTAAAGCTCTTTCCGTCACGGGATTGGTACTTTGGTCATCGCAGGGATGCTCTGGTCATCGTGGGATTGCTCTTTCCATTTGAATTGTGTGGGAATTGCGCGCGCAGTTTGTTACTTAGTGAATCTCGCAGTGATCCTCACGAAGAAATAATGTGCATGGGTTTCGGGATCGCGCGAGCAGTTCCTTGAAAGTTTGTATCCCACGGCAACTGCGCGACAGCTGCGCGTAGGAATGCCTGGAGCTCTCTTTCTTCAGTGAATCGCGCGAAGATTGAAGACTAATTTCTTGAGCTGTGTGAGACTGCGTGAGTTCTTCACAAGCGCTTATGACTGAACTTCGTGAGAATCGCGAAATGCCTTTTCAATTCATACATCATCAAACCGCACAAAACGGTCATAAGTATCACTGACGGTTGGTGTGCTACCTTGAAAGCGACAACGCTGCGAAGCATTCTTCCTGGTTCAATTGAACCCTGCGACATCTGCGTGAGGCATTCTTCTTGATATTTTTTTGCTTTGTTGTGCCTATGTTGCAGCCAATTCTCTGTCTGGGTTCAACCTTCATTCTTTTGAGGAACTTCTGGGGCAACAACAGGCTTCTTGGCATGGTTAAGGGCTTAATTTCAGCTTCTGCTTATTACCTATAGGATAGACTTAAAACACATTTATTAAATGATTCAGGGTCTAACAGAGATTAAGTTAAGGGGTGAAAAGTGGTACTTTTTAGGTCTTAACAACAGCCTATAGCCTTAAGAGCACCCTAAATGGCATGGGTTAAACCAGATATTTCTACCTTGTTGAGGCTTTTGATAGCGCCTTAGCAAGGAGCACTGCAGATACAGACTAAATCTGAGTTACATTACTATTTAAACTCTGAACTTAACCTGCTTACATCTCACCATTTTTTACATTTTATTTTGGTACACACCATCACCATCATCTTCTTAACCCTTTCTTTAGGATAGGGCTACATTTTATTTCTCTATTTTTAAGATTAATTTAGTGTAGTCGTGACACCCAACTTCCTTCCTTTAGGATTGCCAGATCTGGAGTCCTACTATTATAGCCCATTTTTGGGGTCTTGATCAACTTCTCTGTCGGACAAACTCTTACTTATCAAAAATTGCTACAATGCGCCCTGTATCTTGTAGGTCTAGGAGTACTTTAGCTGTGCTAATTCCATTCATTTATTTCATTTTATTTTTAATTGGTGTCCACCACATAATAAACTGAAGCACAGCTGGCAGAAGCGCCCAACACTCCCCGGGTTAAAAAGCTGGCGCAACTATTAGTTGCGCCAGTGCAAATTGTCCCCAACTTAAGCTTGGCGTAACTAATAGTTGCACCAGCACAAATTCCCCTTCCATGCCATTTTTATGAGATTTTTTTGGGGATTTTTGTGGGCCCTTTACTGACCCCATTGCTAGTTAGCCTACTCTCCTATTTTATGCTTTAAAGAAATATTCACGAACATAAAAGGCACCTAACACTGAAAAGATTTGACTTTTTATATAGGTGAAACTCGCACCAAGGCATGCGACCTTGAGGGCTGCTTTTATGAGCAATTGTTAAAACCATCCTACAAGCAGTCGGATACAGGCAAGGGAGAGATAACATGCAATCAAAGAAATGCACTAAACATATTCAAAGAGAAAATCATCCGAAAAGTGCCATAAATGTCTATTACAAACTTTGCAAAATCCCAATAAAATTATCCCAAGATGTGCTAAATGTTTTTGTGCAGAAACTAGAGCCTAATCCTCTAGAAGGTTCGAATATCCCCTACCCGAGACCACACCTGGGAAATCCTGCTAAGCAAAGATAGCAACTCCTTGGCACGTGTGCACTGTAAGTCATAGTCAAAGGTAGAGATCAAAATCAATTAAGGAACCAAGGATAGTGAAACAGAGAAAAAGCAGAGCAGCAGAATACTCACTGCCTCCACGTCTTGAAGCTCCACAATGTTATGGTGATATGCCGCATACTCCATAGTTGAGTCAAAGTTTGACATTCAGAGAGATAGGATGTCAGTTATCGGGGCAATTACAAGACACATACATTTACAAAAGAAGCCGAGACAAAGGGAGAATGGTCATAAGAGGGCTTACCCCTAGGATCACCTCAGGAGGAGGGACCTGGGTCGCTTTGACGAAGATGCGTGCCTACTTATCCACATTGGCACATAGGTTCGAGAGAAAGCTATCATCAAGGCATCGGAAGGTCCCATAAACCACGAGCAGACCACCACCAAGGGCACCCGCATGAGAGCTACTCGACGGACTAGCTCCTGATGAACCCTCACCCGAGGGACCCGCACCTGAAGGGCCAGCACCTAAAGGACCCACCCCTGAAGTATCAGCAGTGCCCACCGCCGTCCCACCTTCATCACCCGAGTCACCCCCTTGAGCAAACTATGAACAAAATAAAAATTCGCTCAGTAGAAACAAATGTTGAATTAAAACAGAAAGGGGACTAATCTAAAAAAGGGGAAAGGAGAATTACCTGAGCGTGCGGGTAGCCAAAAGCAAGGAAATTGGCGCTAGGGATGAAGCGCGATAGGATGAACTGATACGGCAGGCACTCATACCATATATGATAATCTTCGAGCAAGAGAAGGGCATGGGTAGGGAACCCATTGTGGAGGAAGGCTGCAGTAAGCTACTCAATCCTGCCAACAGGATCCAAAAGATCCCGGGGAGGGTCCATGGGTATCACACGATAACCCTAGTACTCATGCACCACCAACTCCCCAAGATAGTAAGTCATAGCCCACGCCCCGTAGAAGAAAACAACGCGGCAGTTGTTGAATAGGCATGATGGACCTACGGCTGTGCGATCCCAGAAGATGGAGGTGAGGTACGGGTCGTGGAGGATTTGTCGAAGTCAAGAGGTGGCCAGTCAATCAGACTTGCAGCATAATAAATCAGGGGGAATTTTTGAACTGGAATAAACAAAGTTGAAAAGGGCTTTACCTACTCAGGGACCATGAGGTCGAGTTGGGACCTCAAGCCCATCTGTAGGTGCTTCATGCCCATGTCGCAGTGCCGGGCTTGGTTCTAGTTGCTGAGAAGAGGGTAGGTATATGCATCAGAGTGGAGAAGCGGGCTCCCAGGATGAAAGTGATGGTACCCCCATACCTGAGAAGGGCAGTGCACAAAAGAACAAGTCAGTAGCATAAAAGACCATTAAAGTAAAACTAACAAAAGCAAAAGAGTAAAAAATTACCTCCAATGCCGCCTAAAAGCCGACAACAGATTTGGCATCCCCGGTAGTTACTCGGGCCACGCCATACACCAACTATGCGTACCCGGCCCCATCCCAGTCGTACTTATGGACGTCGAGCTAGTTGTCCAAATTGCTTAGCAATGCCAGGCTTACTCGACCCCCGCTCACATTGGTAAAGAGGGTCTTGCCCAAAAGAAGCAAGAGAGTGTAGGCAAGGATGATCGCCCGCTCGGGCGTAATGTAAAGAACCCTATCTAGCTGGCCCAGAACCACCAACTCATCAGCCACATTGAGCCTGGATAGCCACCACATCTTAACCTCGGTGCCATGCATCTGCCCACGAGGGGGATAAGCCCCTATCAACCAGATAATGTCTTCTTTACTCGGCATCGTAAGACTAGCTATTGGTATGCCCCCTACCCTAATGCCAGTAATCATCGCCCAATCTACGAGCGTCAGCGCCATCTCGGCATAAGGGATGTGGAAGGTCATGGTCTTAGGACGGAACCACTGTATCAGTGCCTTCAACTACACGACATCAACCCTCATAGGGGGCCAAAACAAGAACTCCCCAAAGCCCACCTGCGCCAGCAAGAACTTTACCATAGGGGGGACATAGCAGTAGAAATTATGAAAGTCCAGCCAACCCTGGCGGAACACGATAGGGGGTAGGTCCTGCGTCAAAATAAAAAAAATGCATCAGATCTTGAAAAGAAAGAAAAGTTGCACAAAGAAAGGAAGAACTGAACCTATCTTTTACCTTGCCCGCTATGCCAAAATTTGAGATATGAATGTACTGTTGGTAGAGGAGGCCGGCTCAGGTAGCCTCACCGTGCATCTCCAGCCAGGGACTCGCTTTTCGCTCTACCATAAAAAATTGCTCCGCCCGTGGGCCATAGAATACCTCAAGCCCCTCCTCATGGCCCTCCTCAGGCACATATTCTTCGTCGGCAGACATTCTGGGGCAACAGGAAACAATCACGTTAGAGCAGATCAGTGATAAAGAACCCTTTTTATGCTACACGCCAAGGGAAGGTAAGTATACTCACCCCCTTTCTGTTCATGTTCATAAAATAAAGATACACACATACATAAACAAAAAAAAATCCCTTTTAGATTGAAAATGCGAAAAAAAAAAAAGGTCCTTTCCTCTTTTATAAAACAAATTTCCCTTTTCTATGCTTAAAAATAAAGCGAGTAAAAAAAAATCATTTCTTTATGTTCATAAAAACAAAAACAAAAGAGAGAAAGTCTTGTTTTAGGTCTTTCTTTTATAGAACAAAAAAAGAAACCAAAGAAAATGTCCTCCTTTTATGTTTAGAAAAGCAAAAAAAATCATCATTTCTTTATGTTCCTAAAAACAAAAATCAAAAAAGAAAAAAAGAAGTCCTATTTTTAGGTCCTTCTTTTATGTTTAGAGGAAACAAAAAAAGAATCACTTCTTTAGGCTTCTAAAATCAAAACCCCAAAAAAAAATCTCTCTTTCTCTTATGTACAAGAAGAAACAGGGGCCTTTCTTTTACTATAAATAAATAAAACCAAGTCCTTAGAAAAAACGGAGTTAATCCTGATCAAATAGTCAATATTTTGATCGAGTCGACTCTACTGCTAAATCCTTGCGATGAGCGCTCAATTGACAGACTCATATGAACGTGAGTGTCTAAACTCGGATTTTTCACGATCTATTTCAGAGATGTTGACTCTTGGTCTGCGCAATCTGGGCGTGCGCCATATGGGGTTTGAGGTCTGGGTAACTCCGTTATGAAAAAGGTCAATTCTTGGTTGAAACCAACCTGTTGAAAATGAAACTACATGTCCATCAAACTATGTATAAACATGCATCCAGAAGATTTATTTCTCTTATATTTGTAGGCTTAAAACCTGTATTAGCACGGTATCCCTGTAAAGTGTACGCCTTGCGTCTGGGTATCCGTAGGATGGTCTTTCTTCTCTTAAATTATATCTGGACAAGATATGGGTCGAGACTTCCATCGCCTTTATTGCTTATCGCCCCTAATGGGTGCATGTTCATGCATAGTTAATTGATTTGTAAGATCATTTTAAATAGAGATCAGGGTTGGATGTCCCCTTCGGAGGGTGCTCGATCTTGGTCAGATCTATTCTGTGTCATTTAAGGTTAGATACTCTGGGTCATAATGATCTGGGGCATGTTGGAAAAATAGCACACACTCCCAAAAAGTGTTGTGACCTCTATTCGCTCCGCTCAGGCAGTCGTGCTAAATAAACTTCAGGATCGATGGGTTCACCCAAAGACCTTGAACCCTGCTTCAGGCATGGGCACCCGTGACCAGCTAGATGAGGTGGTCAATGCCTCATATGATTGGACACAAATTAGGGAGCCTTACGTACTTGCATTGCGCCTATCGGTGAATGTGGGTCGATCACCCTATATTCAGAATGAACCTTGAACATCAAACTCCTTCAAATCATCTCAAGAAGCAATCATTTTTCTCAACTATTGGGCTTTCACAACTCATTTCCCACCTCGGTTATGCCCAGTAATGTCGCTAAGCGCTTGGAAACCGATTACCTTAAGAAACGATCATTTTTCCTGACATACAGGGCTTTCGTTTTCTCACCATGTTACTCATCTGATGTTTGAAGTTCGTTCGGAATGTAATGGACCCGTCAGTAATGCCTTAGACCTCTTTAGATGTCTCTTTTCTTTGGCATTCGATCATTAGTGATCGAATACCAAAGAGGGGCATCTGTAGACACCCAAATTTGGCCTAAGGCCCGATTGAAATATATTTTGAGAGAGGCGCATCTCTGAGCTTTTGATGGCATGTATGGAACCCTTAGGAATCTTTTGAAACCTTAGGAGCCACTTCAAACGCTTAGGAATCACCCTAGATCCCTTAGGAACCTTCCCAAATCCTTAGAAAACAATCTCGACCCTTAAAACCCATTCAAAACATAAACCTAGCTTTCGCGAGTGATAGAAGAAGAGTGGTGTACCAAAACTAGCTGTGTGACCTTCTACTATGATCAAATCTTATACCATTGAAAAGTAGAAGTCATCAGCTTTCCAACGGGCCAAGGATCGCCCCAATCGGAGCTGTGTACGTAAAGATATCGCATTCTGAACTCGAGGAGCAGATTGGTAATTTCATGTGAACCCCCTTAGGGATTTGGCGCAACTAATAGTTGCGCCAGTTATAAGTGGGTCCCCCCGTGGACAGTCAACTTCCCAAAGCTACTGAGCTCCACTGTTTTGCTGTACATATGCTTGGCGCAACTAATAGTTACACCAGGCATATGAACAGTAACTCTAGGTTTTTGCCTCGAATTTCATGATTGAGTTTTGACTTATTAACCACTAAGACCTTTGGGGTGTGTTTTGATAGTTCTGTTGCACCCATTTACTATCTATGTGTAACCCCTTAAGTTGTTTAAAGCCCCACCCTATCATCCACTATTGGAGCAACTCCTCACATTTTTTAAGGCTCCAAAAATGCTAGGAAACCTTTGACGGCTCATTACCTAATTGCTAATCCCAATTAGCCTCTAAGCACCCTCCTAACCTCTCTTTTTCCTATAAATAGAGAGGCACCCCTCCCTTTACAAAGGTTTGAAAAAATTTGCAATTAAGAGATTAAAGAATCCCTTCTCTCTCTCCTCTAGTGCACTATTCCCATACAAATTCCAGAATTAAAAAAACTCCTTTAGACCTTAGCATTTTACTAAAAAGCTCTAGGTTAGGTGTGTGTTACCCTCTAGCCTTCCCTCTCTACCTCTTAGCTATCAAGCCTTAGGAGTTAGAACCCCATTCTATATCATACAAGCCTTCAAAAGCTCACTGAAGCAAGCCAACTCAAGGCTCCACAGTGGTGCAACAAGGGCCCGAGAGCTCCGGCTCTCCCCTCTATTCCTCTACCTTCTCGGTTATCCCTCCATCCTCCCATTTGTGAGGCTATGCTGCCAAATTTTTGATAGGGACGAAGGGGTACAAATAGGATTTTAAGACCCATTTGGGCAAGAGGAAGCCTTTTTCTTTTCCTTTTTATTATTCTTGTTTTGGACATAAGTAGAGACCGCATTTAGCAGGTTGATAGGGTGCCTAACACCTTCCCAATCGATAACCACAACCCATACCCAAGAGCCTTTGGTGTGGACCGGATTTAGAGTCATATTTGTGGCACTTTGGTGCTTATAAAATGATCTAGGTTTCCCGGGACACCGAAAGCTCCGGGTGGCGACTCTAAATATTTATTAACGAGCGCATTGTTGCGGGGTCGTAAAAAATCCCACGGTTGCATACAACCATATACTATTATTTCAGTATTTGGTCTCACATTAGGGTTGAAGGGTCTGAAATGTCAGATTATTGTTTCAGTCTGTATTTTGACTATATACTATTGTTTCAGTATATAATCTCCCTATGTCAGGATCTGAGCCACAGAGCTATTGTTTTAGCCTGTGTTCAGTCATGTACTATTATTTTAGTGCATGGTTCCAACGTTAGGGTCATGGGGCCTGAGCCACAAAACTATTATTTTAGCTTGTGTCCAGCCATATACTATTGTTTCAGTATATGGTCCCACATTAAGATTGTAAAACTTTTAGAGAAGGTAAGTCCTTTCAGAAAAGTTACGGGCGAGGTTAAAGGTTGACTAAACAGATTTGTATATTCTAAGAGGGAAAAATGGGGGTGTCTACAGATGCCCCTCTTCGGCGCGCACTTGCGAAGTAAGAACGCGTCGAAGAGTAGACACCCCTCATTTGAGGTGTCTTCTTGTTTCTTTTGGGAAATCAAAAATGTGAACTGGGGATGCTGACAAGACATGCTTGGCTTTCTTATCTATTAGCGCAAGGTAAAATGGAGCATTCGGAGGCCCAGTGATAGCTGTCAAAAGGCATATTTCATGTCGTGAATGTATGTGATCCCATTGCGTATCATGATCCGCTATCATAGACAATCGACGGGAGAAGTCAGTGTATCCTAATCCGCGGTTGCAAGGGGCATCCTGCCATGTGACGCGACCTGCTGCGAGTGACAGTCAAACGGAAAGGAGAATTGTTGGCTGTGTTTGCGTTCCCAGTCTAAAATCAATAATAAAACTAGGCAGACACACTCATGCAGACATACAAGTATTCAGGATCTGTTGCAGCAAGCTTTAAAAGAATGGTGAGTAAGGGAATATCCACAGGGAGGCTGTTTAGAAATATGACAAATCTCCAGATCTGTGTCAAATCTGGCACCCTAGCTATTACTAATTTAGTTAAAAGACAGGGGAGAGGTTTGTAATGGGTTGTCACTTAAACTAAGCTACAATTTAAGCATAAGCTATCTTGGATCGAGTTTAGGAGCTTAAATCTTGCAGGGGAAGAGAGTAAAAATGCAGAAAATTGAGAAGAGTAGCTTGGAGGTTGGTTTTCACTGAAATCAGAGTCAATTAATCATGCTACAGAGGTTCAGAGCACACAATTCCCTCGCTGGCTATAAGCACAGTTGCAGGGTATAAATTCCATTCCAAATCACAGGATCCTGTTGAGAACTAGAAAATACCATTTTCCACCCTTTAACCTGGGTCTTGATAGACCTTTGAGAGAACTAAATAAGTGTTTTAAGAGTTTGTTTCATAACTAACAATAAAGGCATGCTTAACCATGAAAGCAGTCTAAAAGTACGAAAAAGATGATAATCCATGTTGATCCGAAGGAAGAAGGAGAAGGGACAACCTCACTAACTGTCAAAATGCCTAGACTAAAGAGGACAAAGGCCTGGTTTCAACCTGGAAAGAGGTGTGGAGCAATTCGAATAGAAGAATGCATTACAGATTGCTTTTCAAAAAGAATCTGAACTTTTCGAAAAGAATCTGAACTTTTCGAAAAGAACTTAAACTTTGTGAAAAGAACTCAAAGCTCCAGCCTTAGTTTTTGAAGAGCACCTGAACTCTTCGAAAAGATTTCTGACCTATTCGAAAAGAGAGAACTCCTTGCAAACAACACCTGAACTGTGCGAAAAGAGCTTCAGAAGTCACAGAACCTTGCGAAAAGTTCTCCAAACTATGCGAAATGGTATTCTGAAGACCCCCAAAATCTGCAAGGGTAATTCAGTAATCTTTGCATGTGCCTCAATACATTTAAAAACCCAGGGACATTCTAGAAGATTCTGAGCACGAACCAAAGGCATATTCCACCCCATGTGAACACCCGAAGATGAAATCACCTGGCGGGAACATCTAGAAGCTCTAACAGATTTTTGAAATACATAACAAAATTGATACTTCTGTCATCTGATTGGCTGAACCAGATCAAGTAGTTCTGATTGGCCAAAATAGATCTGGATCCTTGTGCTCAATTCCTATTGGTTGATACAGACCTAACCAATTCTGATTGGTTGATACACATCTGAGCTAGACTTGGGGAAAACTATAAATGGATGAACTATTTGCCCAATTTGGGCATGTAGATTTCAAGTTTCATTTCTATTACCTCATTCCCAATTCAGATAACTTGTCTGAAACTCCTGTAGTAGCCTAACTTTTATTTGTAATTGAGAGCTGTGAGATACTTCTGTAATTCAAAAAAGAATTATATTCAAGACTACAAATTCGAGAGCTGTTTAAGTTGTGCTCTATAATTGTAATGGTGAATTTGAAAAGGTTGCTGTGAACTGTACATTCTCAATTGGATTCATGTTGAGGGTTCACTAGACTCCTTTAGATTTACTGTTTTTTAAGCAATTTCCCTTAATTCATTATCCCTGTGAGGATTAGTGTTTGTAACCTAATCTCTCACAACATTTGTAGTGGTGTTTCTCGTTTTGAATTAAGGGTTCAGATTAAAGACTATTGGATGGTCTGTGGCCATTGAAGTGGACAGACCATAACCATAAGTTTAACTCTATCTTGAGTTAGATTACTTTCTCTTGCATCTGTGCTTGTAGCCAGATGAAGATTGGATCATATCTCATTTGATCTACATTCATTCTCATTTTGCATCAAGGACCAAATCAAAGTTAGATATTATTTCTCCATTCTTATTAATTTACATCAAAATCTCCCCAACTCAGATCTAGGTCATTTAGGTTAATTTTTACTTTTATCATTTAGTTAACGTGACAAATTCAACCTCCCATCTTATGTACCTTGTATATAGGATCAGCGGTCAGATCTGGTAGCTCAGATCTGAAGGTTTATCTTACATTTTAAATAAATTCCCTGTGGAGGATCTTTTACTCACTTACATTTAAAACTTGCTACAATTGGCCCTGATCTTGCAGGCTAATTAACTTCTCTCTGTGCTGATATTTCCTTATTCGTTTTAATTCTCCAAATTCAGTAGCATTCATCATTCGCAAGTATGTTTTCAACAGACAAATAAATCATGCACACTCAGAGCAGCAACAAGTTTTTGGCGCCGTTGCCGAGGAATTTATTTTAAAATTGGTAGACCTAAGTTTTTTTTTTTTTTTTTACATCAGTGCTAACTGTTCTATTGTTTAAATCTGTGCAGTTATTCCTATACACTTTGAGCGTGGAACATACTTTGAAAGGAATACTGAAGGTTTGTTGTACATAATTTGATTCTCTTTTTCTGTGTTGTATGTTTGGTAGGAGGACTCTCAATCCTGAGATTGTCCCTCTGAATTTAGAAGTTGAAAGGCTACTAAGAACTAGACTAACATCACAGAATTTTGCTAAGACTACTACTATGGGTGAAGAACCTAGACTTTTGAGGGATTACTTTGCACCTGGTGCATATAATTCTCCATTTTGTATTCAATTTCCTACTATTGAAGGAAATTATTAGATCAAATCATCAACTATCCAGATGCTTCCTTCCTTCCATGGTTTAAGTAAGGAAGATCCATACAAGCATGTGGATGAGTTCCTATCTCTTTGTACCACATTCAACATAGCTGGACTGGGTCCAGAGGCAAGCAAGCTTAGGCTTTTTCCTTTTTCATTAAAGGACAAAGCTAGAGCATGGCTATCTATGTTGGCACCAAATAGTATTACTTCTTGGAATGATTTGCAGTGCTAATTTTTAGCCAAATACTTCCCTATGTCTAAGACCAGCCAGTTGAGACAAAATATTATTTCCTTTTCACAACACTCAACTGAAACTTTCCATGAAGCATGGGAAAGATTTAAAGAACTTTTAAGGCAATGTCCTCATCATCAAATTCCCCGATGACAGCTTGTTCAAAGCTTCTATCAAGGAATTGATCAAAAGGGCAAGAATATGGTAGATGCTTCCTGTGGAGGCACCTACTTGCAAAAAATAGTTGAGGAGGTCTGGAATTTATTTGAAGTAATTGGTGAAAATTCAACTCAACAGGAATGTTTGTCAAGAGACATTGAGAATCCTACTCGGTTGAACAATCAGTAAACCACCAAAGGAAAGATTTATGAGGTGAATCAGTTGGAAAGGAAGATGGATAATTTAACCATAAAGTTTGATAGATTGATGGACTCACTTAAAAATCCAATGGTTGCAAGAGTAGAGGAGGCATGTCTGATATGCCAGTCCTCTACTCATCCTCTTGATCAATGTCCAGCTACACCACAGTTCCCAGATTTAGTGGTGGAGCAAGCTCATGCTGCCCAATCATTTGGACAGATGCAGTCAAATGAATATGCATGGAGAGGGCACCCCAATTTAAGGTGGAGCTAGGGCAATTATCAAACACAACAACAGCAGCAACCAAAGAATCAAGCACCTTTCAAGACTGCTCAGCCTTATCAGCAGAATTTTTATACCAAGCCAAATTTTCAGCAGCCCATTCCACAACAACCTGTAGAACAATCTGCTCTAGTTCAAACCCCTTCCAGATCCCCTTCTTTTGAAGACCAAGTTCTAAATTCACTCCAGAATTTAGGGTCTTTAACTCGATCAGAACTTTCACAAATGAGCATAAAGAAAATTGAAGAAACATTGGGTCAACTTTCAAATACTTTGGCCAAAAGAGAGAAAGGCAGGTTAACCAGCTAACCTTTGAACAATCCCAAAGGACAGTTCATGGTTGGAGAGGTTTCTGTTTCACATGAAAAAGTAAAAGCTGTCACTACTTTGAGAAGTGGAAGAATTGTAAATAACAATGTGGGTACTGAAAAGGAAGAAGAAAAAATTGAGGAAACTATTAGAGATATGCAGCAGGAGCAGCATGATGTTAGCATTGGGGGTGCTGATGTACCTCAGAAAAAAAAAAATTGAAAAACAAAAAAATCAAAAAGATTCTGATAATGATTCCAAAGCTGTAAATGAAGGACTAGTTCCTCATTTACCACTTCCCCATGCCATGAAATCTGCATCCCCTTTTAATAAAGGGAACACAAAAATAGATGAAATGATGGAGACTTTCAAGCAAGTCAAGATAAATCTACCTTTGCTTGATGCAATTAAACAAGTCCCAGCATATGCAAAATTTTTGAAAGATATTTGCACTCACAAAAGACAATCTAGGATACAGTTATCCAAGAAGGTCTTTGCTGTGGAAAGAGTTAATCAGGTTTTGTCCATTACCACACCTCAAAAACTCCAAGATTCTGGAATCCCCACAATCTCTTGCATTATTGGGGAACATACCATTGAAAAGGATTTATTAGATTTGGGTGCTAGTGTCAACCTGCTTCCATATTCTGTATATGAGAAACTAGGTTTGGGAGAGTTAAAACCCACTCATGTGGTGTTACAACTAGTAGACAGATCTGAAAGAAAGCCAGTTGCGGTGATTGAGGATGTGTTGGTAGGGGTAGATAAGTTTTTCTACCCTGTTAATTTTCTGGTATTGGATATGGAACCTACAAAAAGCAAAACTTCCATCCCTGTCATTTTGGGGAGACCATTCCTAGCTACAGCCAATGCTTGCATTCAATGCAGATCTGGTATTATGGAAGTGTCTTTTAAAAATATGAAGGTAAAGTTAAATGTCTTATACGCCTCAATTCAGTTCTGAGGAATGTTTTCTTATTGATTGGTTAGATGAACTGGTAGAAGAAACTTTACCACAGTTTTTGCAGTATGAAGATTTAACCACAGATTTTAAAGATGCTTGGAGAAATGCTGAGGAAGAAACATTTAGTACCTCAAAGTCTGAGGAAGTAAATGCTGTGCAAGGAAGTCATGATCAATCAGCAAGGTTCTCTTCATGGAAACCTGCTATTCTTCCCCTTCCACAAACAGCTAAGATACCTTTGCTACCTTCTTTCTCACACGATGTAGAGTGCAAAAATTTGAAATATGTGTTTTTAGGAGACCATAAAACATTGCCTGTGATTATTTCTTCCTCCCTCACTGATGAGCAGGAGGAAGAGTTGTTGATTGTATTGAAACAGCATAAGAGGGCAATTGGCTGGACTATTGCTGATTTGGGAGGAATCAGTCCAACTGTTTACATGCATAAAATTCATTTGGAAGAAGATGCAAAGCCTTCTAGGGAAATGCAGAGGAAGCTGAATCCTCATATGCAAGATGTGGTCATGAAGGAGGTTGTTAAGTTGTTGGATTCAGGTGGTACCCACACAGGTGGTACCTATGAAATTTGGGATCACTGTGGTAACCTCAGATTCTGGTGAGCTCATTTTAACCAGACAAACCACTGGTTAGAGGGTCTGTATTGATTACAGAAAACTAAACACAATGACCAAAAAAGACCATTTCCCTCTTCCATTCATGGATCAAATTTTAGATAAGCTAGTAGGAAAAGCTTATTATTATTTTCTTGATGGTAACTCTGGTTACAACCAGATTCCTGTGTATCCACAAGATCAGGAAAAGACCACATTCACTTGCCCTTTTGGCACTTTTGCCTATAGGAGAATGCCTTTTGGTCTTTATAATGCTCCTGCTACCTTTCAAAGATGCATGTACTCCATTTTCTCTGATATGATTGACCAATTTATGGAGATTTTTATGGATGATTTTTCAATATATGGACACAGTTTTGTCCAGTGTTTACATCATCTCAACTTAGTGTTACAGAGATGTGAAGAAATCAATCTAGTTTTGAGCTGGGAGAAGAGCCATTTTATGGTCACCCAAGGCATTATCCTTGGCCATGTTGTCTCCCACAAGGGCATTGAGTTGGACAGAGCAAAAATTGATTTAATTGCACATTTGCCACCTCCAAAAACTGTTAAACAAATCAGAAGTTTTCTGGGGCATGCTGGATTTTACAGGAGGTTCATTAAGGACTTCAGTAAAATATCCAAGCCTCTTTGTCATTTATTGTGCCAAGATGTCCCTTTTGTTTTTAACAATGAATGCTTGAAGGTATTTGAATTCTTAAAAAATTGTTTGATTTCAGCTCCAATACTACAGTCTCCAAACTATTCACTGCCTTTTGAGCTGATATGTGATGCATCAGATTATGCTTTGGGAGTTGTTCTTGGGCAGAGAAAGGATAAGCAGCTCATGTCATAGCTTATGGCAATAGATCAATGATTGATGCACAACTCAATTACACAACAACTGAGAAGGAGCTGCTGGCAATTGTTTTTGCTTTGGAGAAATTTAGGTCATATGTTTTAGGTTCACAAATAGTGGTGTTCACTGACCACTCAGCCTTGAAATACCTTCTGTCTAAGAAGGATACCAAACCAAGATTAATCAGGTGGATCCTCCTATTACAAGAATTTGATTTGCAGATTAAAGATAAAAAGGGTGTGGATAATGTGGTGGCTGACCACCTGTCTAGAATTCTAACTGCTGAGATTGATAGGCTGCCTATCAATGAATCTTTCCCTGATGAGCAACTTTTTGCTATCAGTGTACACACCCCTTGGTTTGCAAATATAGTCAACTTTTTGGCTACTTGAAGAACTCCTCAACACTTGAATAAAATGGATAAAAATCTTTTCTTCTCAAAGGTTAAACATTTTATTTGGGAGGATCCTTATCTGTTCAAGATTTGTGCAGACCAAATAATTAGAAGATGTGTCCCTGAAGAAGACTTTCATAACATACTTTCCATGTGTCATGAACAGGCCTGTGGAGGCCATTTTAGTGGAAACAAAACTGCTGCAAAGGTTTTGCAGTGTGGATTTTATTGGCCTACACTTTTCAAAGATGCACTGTAGCACTGTAAGTCTTGTCCGAACTTTCAGAGATTGGGCAACATTTCCAAGAGAAACTCAATGCCTTTACGGCCCATTTTGGTAGTTGAATTGTTTGATATTTGGGGGATAGATTTTATGGGACCTTTTCCTCCTTCAAATGGTCGTAATTTCATCTTAGTAACTGTGGATTATGTATCCAAATGGGTTGAAGCCACAGCTACTAAAACCAATGATCATAGAGTTGTCCTGAAATTTTTAAAAGACAACATTTTTTCCAGGTTTGGTTCCCCCAGAGCTATTATCAGTGATGGGGGAAGCCATTTTTGTAATAAGCATTTTGAAGCTTTATTGAAAAAGTACTCTGTGACTCATAGAGTAGCTACTCCATATCATCCACAGACCAATGGACAAGTGGAGATTTCCAATAGAGAAATTAAACATATACTGGAAAAGACTGTGAAGAAGGACAGAAAGGATTGGTCCTTTAAGCTGAATGATGCATTATGGGCATATAGGACATCCTATAAAACCCCAATTGGCATGTCCCCATTCAGATTGGTCTATGGCAAAGCATGCCATTTACCAGTGGAGTTAGAATATAAGGCCTTTTAGGCTATTAAAACCTTGAACATGGATCTTACTACTGCTGGTAATCACAGGAAACTGCAGCTTGCTGAGTTGGAGGAGCTGAGAATGGATGCATACACCAATGCAAGATCTTACAAGAAAAAGTTAAAGCTTTCTATGACAAAAATCTGCTGAGAAGAGTGTTCATAGCTGGCTCTAAGGTATGGCTATTTAACTCAAAACTTAAGTTTTTTCCTAAAAAGCTGAGATCCAGATGGGAAGGGCCATATACTGTCATTAATGCATCTCCTTCTGGCGCTGTTGAAATTTTGGACCCAAGTGATGGGAGAACCTTGAAAGTAAATGGTCAGAGGCTCAAACCATGCATTAAAAATACTCTGGAGCCTGTGCTGACCATCTATCACCAAGAACCTCCACATATCTGATGATAAACAACTGTATCATATGTATTTTACCTGTGTTTGTTTTGTAGTTTTTTTTTCATAGTTTCTTCTCTCTGTTTTTAGTCATGTTTACTCTCAATTCGAGAAGTTTATAATATGTGAAAAATGAATTCGAAAAAAAAAAAAAATTTCATTTCAAAAAGTTCAATTTTCTGTTCGAAAAGGATCTGGCCCTATAACTAACTGATCGAAAAGAGCTATTTGCTTTTCGAATAGTTAGTTCTGAAGCTATTTGCTTTTCGAATAGTTAGTTCTGAAGCTATTTGCTTTTCGAATGGTACTGATGCCATTCTCTTTTGTAAAAAGGACTGTTTTGAACTTTTTGAAAACTTCAAAGATACTTTGTGAAAATCATTTTTAAGCATATTTAAATCCTTTCGAAGCAAGGGTTTCATATTCGAAAGCCTTCCCAGAGTGTCCTATTTCACAGAAAACCCATTTTCTGTCTACCCCTTCGTGCTTTTAGAGTTTAGATCCAATTTTCTTCATATTTGTTCCACGAATTAAGCTTGAAGAGAGGGACTTTTTGCTTATGATTCTGGTGGATTCCATCAAGCGATCAACTAGTTCAACCAAAACCCTAGATTTCGGTATTTTTCTGTGCATTGCCTCTGTTTGTGTTTTGCAAAGTTCAATTTGATATTAGCATTCATTATGGGAGATTCAAACAAAGTTTTGAAATGGGGAAAGCTGAAAAATCACTGGCTGTAATGTTCCCTAAATCTTCTGCTAAGAAAGTTAGCAAACCCACCACAAAAGGAAAAGCCAAAACCTCAGCCAAGAGAAAACAGTCGATGGATAAAGCTAATAGAATTGAGAAGGGGAAGAAGGTTAGACATGAGGAACCCATCCCAGCAACTGACCCTAGTCCTGAGCCTGAGCTTCCTCCTCTCCCTATGCATCTGGTACTGCCAAACCCATTCATTGAAGCTCAGAAGCTGATCCCAGAGCTTATCGTGGATGAAACCTTTTTCTTAAACAAACCTGAATGTCAGCTATCCTTGAAATACATCAGGGATGCTTCTCTGAGCAATATCCTAACCCCTCTTCCAGAGAAAATTTATCCACGAATGGTGAGATTATGGTACCAAAACTTGGTAAAAGTGACAGAGAAAGATGCTGATGTCCCTACTCTTGTAATTTTCATTGATGATTGCGATTTAACTGTCACTTATGAAGACATTGGAAATGCTTTGGGGATACCATTTCAATATGACCCTGCTGGTCCATTAGCTGCACCAGAAACAGCTTCTTTTAGAGAAATGGCTGCCCATCTAACAAAAGTCATAGTTGAAAGTGGACAGTCCATCATGAAGAGAGACTTAGAACCCCACTGTTTGCTGATGGATTCTATTTTGAGAGGGTGTTTCTATGTCACTGGACACAGCCAGGAGAGAAGAACACCAATTTTGGAGGCCCTCTTT
Source organism: Chloranthus sessilifolius (assembly GCA_021018995.1). Taxonomy (NCBI): domain Eukaryota; kingdom Viridiplantae; phylum Streptophyta; class Magnoliopsida; order Chloranthales; family Chloranthaceae; genus Chloranthus; species Chloranthus sessilifolius. The sequence continues at coordinate 57,986,233 of CM037593.1, read as the reverse complement.
CATTTCTCTAAGGGGCAATTCTTCAATGCCCCTATGCTCATTTTCGAAGCCATGGCTGACATCAGTGCCAAGATGAAAAAGGAACAGAAAATAGCTGGCATACCATTTAGAAGGCTGATCACAGCCATGTTAAGAGCCAAATTTGATATTGATAAGCAAGATTCATTTGAGATTATTTCCCCTCATACATTTGGGAAGAGGGATTGGACCACAAGCCAAACCATGCTGAATAAAATGAATATAGCTGAACCAGCCTACCTTGAACCCCGCTTTTACCAGACCCTGTGGTGACCAGCTCTTTAGTTGCACCTATTTCCCTTGCAACTGATATTGAATAAGTTGTCCCTCCTGAGGTGCCCAAATTTTCAGCTGCACCCATTGTTGAAGGGGTCATCATCCTACCCATTTCAGCTGTCACAGCCCCCATTCCTTCACCTATTCCAACTATTCCATCACTCATACCCACCATCATCCCAATTGCAGACTCTCCCTCTACACCAACCACACCAATCACTCTTACACCACCAGTTTCCCCTACCAATATCCCAAGTATGGCCACAGAGTTTATGGAACAATCTCCTAGCACTCCCCTTATCCCAAGCTTCCCTGATTCACCAGCTGCTTCAACTCATACACCTGAAATAACTCAAACCCCTGAACCTAAGATGTTGACAACAGAGGCCTATTCATCATTGATGGGAGCTATCTTGGAGAAGATTGGACTTGAATCTGCTCCTATACCTGCCCCTCCTCATTTCACCCATGTGGCTACTTCCCCCTTCACAACCATCTCACCCATTGACCCTCAACAATTTACATCAATTTTACCAGTCCCTACTTTGCATACCACACCCACACCTGACACAATTAGCCAAATATTCACCTTTCTCCAAGCCATCCAAACACAACTACAAGTCAACATGCATAATCACCAGAATAAATGCCCTTCTCCAAACCTTAGCCTCCACATCCCACACAACCACCTTAGCCACTGTACGTGCTGTTGCTGACCATGCTACCCAAACAGACCCTGAGGTAGTATTTGTAGATCCATCCATCCTCACTACTGCTGACAATGTTACCCAAAGAGAACCTGAGGTAGTACTTGTGGATTCCCCTTCAACTTTCCTCAATTTCTCTGATCAAGCTACTCAAACTGACCCTGAAGTCATACTTTTGGACTCCTCTTCTCCCACTGCTGGGATACCTTTGGTCCCCTACCACTCCATTCCCATTCCCTGATTTGCCACTCTCAAAAGGGCTATGGAAGAGAACCCTTATATCTATCGCGATGTCCTCAAGGGGTTAGCTGATCTGCAAGCTTACATTAGAACCCCTTATGAAGAACAGATTCGAAAATTGGAGTTGTTCATGAAATTTGAGAGAGAGAAGATGAAGGACCTGCTGGGTCAAACTTTTTAGATGGTTAGGAGTGAGCAGCACGAGGTTACCATGTTGCAAGCACAACTTGAATAGGAAAAATTGAGGACTACAAGACTTGAAAAGTATATTGGCCTCACCAAAAAAATCGAAGCTGAGGAATACACCGAGCTGCAAGCCACAATCCAGGAGAAGGCCAAATCGAGTTCAGACTCCAATACTGACTCAAGTTCTGACTCTAACAGTGATTCTAGTTCTGATCCCATTGAACCAACATATGATACTGATTTTGATCCCAGTTATTAGAATACATTGTACATGTTTGTTTTGTGGATCTGTAATATGTAATTCCTATTTTCTGTTAACTTTTGTTAATTAGTAATTACTGTACATTTCTTTTCTTTCTTCTCTGTCATTATAATTTCTGTTTGATTGTTTTCTTTTCTTTGCTTATGCACCTCAGACCAGTGAGGACATTGCTCATCATAGGTTTGGGGGTGATGTAGCAGAATTACCAGTAGTTTAGTTAAAATCAGTGCAGCTTATGATCACACAGCAGAATTTTTGAAGATAAAGTAATTTCACACCTGTTGTTTTGAAAAATGAGGAAGTTAAATTTTTTTTAAAACTGATTTTTAGAGTAATTCCAATACCTTCATGAAGTGAATGTCAGAAAATTTTCAAAATAAAATTGATGTTTTAGTAAACCTAAAAAGAGAGAAAACAGTGATGATATACCTCAGGAATTTGATAGAAAACTACACCCAGTGAGACTTGGGCCTGAAATGTATTCTTTGGAGATATGAATTGGCAATTTTTTCTACTCTAGGGACTGTTTGAACCAGCTTACTATCACTAGAAGTTACACATATTCAAATTGAAATAACTTGACAACAATCATGATATTAAAGACATGATGTAAGGCCTCCTTTTGGACAGTTTGAACTTTAAAAAGCCCCACCTTTTGAAACTGCCTTTGATACACACCAGTTGAGCTTTATAAATCCAAGATTTCTTTGTAACCTCATCAACCAACCTAATCAACCTCATTGAGCCTAACCCTCACTCTGAAAATTCAGAAGGTAAAGGAAAGGAAGCTGAAGAAAGGAGAGTTGGGTAACAGTTTGGTAAAAGAAGAAGAAAAATAATTGAAGGCAATGATGTATCAACAAAAGAAATGTGGCACTCCAGTCAATGTTGTTTTGAAAAGGAAAAAATTCAGAAAAAGTCATTTTCATTGGAAATTTGAAAAAAGAAAGAGAAAAAGATGGCCACTCTGGCTCTGAAAGTTCAAAGAAGAAGATGAAATTATGCTGAAATAAAGAAGATGTGTCTACCACCTCTTGACCTTGACTGACTTCTCAATTTTGAACTCCATTCCACCTCTTTATTCTTGATAAATTTCACCCATAAGCCACATTACAACCCAAGTTAAAGTCCTTATTGATCAATGATAGATTGAGTTGTCACATGGAGATAAGGATTTGTGTAATCTATGGTGAAAAGAGCAGTAAATTTAGAACTGAGAGAAGCAGAGCTTAGGGCGAGATCCATTTTTTCCTCCAAATTCTCCCTCCTTCTTCCTTCTTCTCCCCTTCTCTCTTTAGCCAATCATGAGTGGCTAAACACTTTTTAGTAGTTAGGGTGAGGTCTTGAGCTATAAATTGAGAGATTCATAGGCTTGTAAGAGATTGTATATTACACAGATTGCAGATCTGGGCACAATAGTATTGTAAGCTTGCAATATAATTGTGGTTTTTAAAGGTGATTCTAATCTACATTTAAATTCATCATATTTAATTTCCCTGGATTGGATACTTGTTAGTCACTAAAAAGTATCACTTTTCACCACTTAACCTAACCTCTGATAGACCTTGAAGCAGCCTAATAATTATTTGTTAAGTGTGTTTTGTAGTTAGCAATAATCTGTGCAGCTTAACTCAAAATCTATCCTTATTGGCCCAAAGAAGAGGAAGAATACATGCAAAGATGACAGATGAACCAAAGCCTAATGGAACACCCTGATATTGCTCACCATGGTAACTCATGTGTTGGTCATCATTGATCAAAAGCCTAGCAGATGAATGAAGTTGGCTGAGAATGGAGAAACTGCAAAGGCAGCAAGTGCAATGCATTAGAGCATAGAAAGATAGATCTAGCAGAGTTGAGAAGCTCCCTCGTGAAGCTAAGGATGCAGTGGAAGATGCCCTCAAACAGATAGGACGCGCAGTTAAGAGGAGAGCTGTAAAGACATCGCGAAGATCTTGCGGATTAAAATCCTCAAAATTTGTGGTCGTGATGCTCTCGTGGAGATCAGGCCTTAAAGCAGCCGCGTGAAGAACATAGCGAGTCCATGTGTGAACTGAACTAAAATTTACCTCGCGGAGTTTGTGTGTGGCCCTGAAAGAGACAAATGCCCAGAATTCTCTTTACGTAGATCTTGCACACTCTGAAGCCTTACCAATTACCACGCGAGCGCAGGAGCATATCTGCGCGAGCACCCAGCGAGAGAGAGAGCTTCTGAAGCTCTACTGCATGAGAAGTCTAGGCACTCCAAAGCATCTCCGTGACAGCAATGCAATGTAAAGTAACTGTGCAATTAACTAAAGATTCACTACGCGAGTGAGCACTTCCCACCAACTGAAATCTACTCTGTGAAGGCCCTACAACCTGTGCGAATCAATGAATGCATATGCTAGCCCCGTGAAGCACGGGCTCTCCACTTCTTATTTTTAACTCAAGGACCTTTTGGGAATTTCCCTAAGATAGGGCACACATCTCGAGGCATGCATTTTGAGGTGCATGTATCAAGGCATTCAAGGGATGTAACAGTTCCACATATGCTGGAGAAGTTAGGGTCAATCCCTTCATAACCAAGGCCGTATGGACAGAGTATATAAGCTACACTTAGAGTTTAGTTTTATCATCAACCCTTCTTTTCAACCTCTATCGGCTGAGAGCTCCAGCAGGCTAGGGTTAGGGTTTGATCACCTCTTTTTCTCTTTTTTTCTTCTCTCTTAGCCCAGCACTTGCTGGCTAATCTCTCTGTAAGCAGTAAGGTTTAGTTTATTTCAGTTTGTAATAGGTTTTGTATACATTGGGATTTAGGATGAGCAGTTGTGCACAGGTTGTAGCCTGGAGGGAGTTCATTGTAAGTTTTGTGTTTATCAATGGATTATTGTTTTAATGCCTAATCGAATCTAAAGATCTTATGGTTTCTTTAGATGTCTATAGGATCCATGTATTTGAGACTAGCCCATTCAGTTTCTAGTAGATCTATTATTTACCATCTGATTTCCCTTGGTTTGATAGTCCCATGAAAAGCAATGCTAGATTTGTAGTGAGATCTGGGGAGCTCGAAGACCTGTAGACCATGGTGGCTACAACAGTTTTAATGCTCTTTCTTAGACCTCTGTGGTATGGACAAACCAATGGGATACCATGTGACTGTTTGAGTGGACAGAGTATAGCCCTAAGGTTGCGTCCTGCCGACATCAGATGTTACATCTGATCTCTCTATAGTAATTGCAGCTTGTGGTTGAGTCATTGCAGGCCGTTTGTAGCAATACCAAGCTGAATCTAAAGCCCTTTTCAACCTGTTGCATGGTCCTTTTTGTGGGCACTAGTGAGCCATTGGCCTTAGCAAAGCACTTAGGATCTTATGAGTTGGAATACCTATGGATGTCATCCAGTTCTATGCACAGATCTGGGGAGCTTGTAACACTGGCATTACATAGTGCTGTAATAGTATTAATTGCTTGATCTGGTCCAGTGGCTGGGAAAATAATCAGTCCACTCCTCTGAACTAGCTGGGAAATTTCTGGTTTAACTAATGAGATTTGACAGACTCTATAGGATAGGCTATGACGATTTAAGTGGACAACTTATAGCCTTAAGAGCACCCCAAATGGCATGGGTTAAACTAAATATTTCTATCTTGTTGAGGCTTTTAATAGAGTCTCAGCAAGGAGCACTGCAGAGACAGACTATATCTGAGTTACATTACTATTTTAACTCTGAACTTAACCTGCTTACTTCTCACCAATTTTTATATTTTATTTTGGTACACACCATCACCATCTTCTTCTTAACCATTTCTTTAGGATAGGGCTACGTTTTAATTCTCTATTTTTAGGATTAATTTAGTGTAGTTGTGACACCCAGCTCCCTTTGTTTAGGATTGTCAAATCTGTAGCCAGATCTGGAGGCCTACTATTATAGCCCATTTTTGAGTTCTAGATCAATTTCTCTGTGGGACAAACTCTTACTTATCAAAACTTGCTACAATAGGCTCTGTATCTTGTAGGTCTAGGAGTACTCTAGTTGTGCTGAATCCATTCTTTTATTTCATTTTGTTTTTAATTGGTTTCCACCACACAATAAACAATGCACATTGGGGTCGACAACAGTACACCTGTGGATGCTAGCTAGAAATGGGGAGCTTGGTAGCCTGGCACCTGCAACATCTACAATAGTTTTTCTGTTCTAATTAAGATCAATAGATTGGAGCAATCTTGGGGATAAACTGTATCCAGTAGAAGGGCAGATCCTAACCTCAGGATTGCTTTGATCCATTGGTGGAGATTGGATTCTTATACCTCACCTCTATCAGGAGAACCTGGGTAGCTTGCAGCCAGAAAAGGGGATTGTTGCAAATCAGTTCTCTGCACTGCTTTGGATTCCTTTGATTTTCAGTAAGAGACCAAGATCCCTAGCTGTTGTTCTCGCCCGTTTGAATTTTCATCTTCTCTATATCTCCCCTTATCTCTGTGTTTGATTAGATCTGGATCACTTGCATTTATCTTTTTTAATTTTTAGTAAAAGTGATAAAAACCTAGAACATCTCCTCTTTCCTACTTTAGTTTAGTTTAAATTAGGATATAGTGCCAGATCTATCATATATCTAGAGATTTACTATAGTTGAACTATAGCTCCCTGTGGACATACCCTTACCTCTTAAAACTTGCTACAACAGCCCTGGTTCTTGCAAGACTGGCAGCTCAGCTTGATCCCATACACTTGTAGTTTGTGCCTTTTAATCTGCTATTTTAATCATATAATAATTACAAGGTAGGCTGCGCATAATAAGTTTTTGGTGCCGCAGCCGGGGATCTATGTTTTTAACTTGGTAGATCTATGTTTTTCTCATTTCTAGATGTTTAGTTTTAATTGCTTGTTAAGTGTTTGACTAATTGATGTTGTAGTTATTTATAGTTTAATTGTCTGTTTCAAATTTGGATATGTGGTGTTGATATGATATTTTAGATGCTTGCTGCTAACTTTATATAAAACTAGTGATAAGAATGTATTAGTAAAAGTAAATCAAAGGTGGATTGAAAAAAACACAAAATAGCAAGTCTAAAAAAATACACACATACCAGCAAGATACAGGGCCTGTTAGAGTAAGTTTTGATACGTAAAAGTTTGTCCCATAGAGAAATTGATTTAGAACCGCAAATAGGTTATAATAGTAGGCCTCCATATCTGGCAACAGATCTGACAATCCTAAAGAAAGGGAGTTGGGTGTCACGCCTACACTAAATTAACTAAAGAAAGAAATAAAGTGTAGTCCTATCCTAAGAAAGGGTTATAAAGAAGGGAATGATGGTGTGTTAAAATAAGGAAAAAAGGGTGAGAAGTAGCTTAGGCTAAAGGTTCATTTAGTTATGTAACTCAGATTTAGGGCTCCCACTGCAGCATGTCCTTGCTGAAGTGCTATTACTAACCTCAACAAGGTGGAAGTATCCAACTTAACCCATGCCATTTGGGGTGATCTAAAGGCTATTGTCTGTCTACTCAAATGGCCATAGTCTATCCTATAAAGTCTTTACAAATCCCATTGATCAAGCTAGAAATTGCTAATCTAATCCAAAGGAGTAAGCTGATCAAACCTCATCCAATGGATCAAATTAGGCCATTAATACTATTGCAGACACTATGTCTTCCAGTGCTCCGAGCTCCCTAGATCTGCTCACAGACCGAGCTGGCATCCATAGGAGAATTAAATCTAGGAAATTCAGAGGCAATCAAAAGACCTAAAGGTTAAGTGAACGGGCAAAACCCAAAACCACAAATCCGATCGAGAATCTAGTGGAACTAAAAGACCTATAGAGTTAAATAGGCTTTATATCAACAATTTATTGCTTAAAAATAGCTTGCAATACAAATGTTCTCACAGCTGCAATCACTGCGGAAAAGCAAATTCTAACATCTGATGGCGGTCAAGTAAAATAGGAGGAGTCTGTTTCTGCACAATTTCTCACCAAGCTACAAGTTCAAGTGCAGAGAAGGAGAATCCATCTCAGATCTGTGACCAAGTTTTCCCTAAGGCTATAGTCTGTCCACTCAAATGGTCACAGGCTATCAACAGAGGCTCCCTTACCCACAAATACTAAAATAGAATATGAAAACTACTGTCTGCCACCATGGTCTCAGGGCATCACGCTCAAGTTTCCATGGGCCTTTCAATAAGCTCAAATCCTTAATGTATGCTATAGCCTGAATAGAACTACGGACAAATAGGAAAATAATAGATTAAGCATTCAAACAAAGATTCCATTGATCTGGTGTTATTAACAATGAAATCCCTCAATGCAGCAGCCTTGTGCACAACAACTCAGCACCAAATCCTAATGTTTACTGACCTATTACAAAACTAAAATAAAACTATACATATTTGCTTACTAAAGGTTTAGCCAGCAAGTGCTGAGCTAAGAGAAAAGAACAAATGAAAAAAGAGGTGATCAAACCGTAACCCTAACCCTAGCCTGCTTGAGCTCTCAGCCGACAGAGGTTGAAGGAGAAAGTGAATGATGATTTTCTAAGTTACAAGCATAGCTTATATACTTAGTCTCAATGTTATGGCCGAGAGGAGAGTAAACCCTAATTTTTTAGGCAGATGTGCCACTGTTTTAACCCTTAGATGCATGCGTCATAATCTGTGCCTCAGGGAGTGTCCCCTAGACCTAGGGCAATCCCAAAAAGGTCTTAGAGAAATCCCAAAAAGGTCCTGAGCTTCACAAGGCTGGCTTCTCCTATCTTCTTCTGTCGTGCAGCATGCAGAGTGTTCGCAGGGTAGAGTTTGGCATGAAAATTACTGTCTCGCACAATAGAGCTTCAGATGATCACACAGTTGCCTCACCTTTGAATGTACTCACACAGAAGAACTTTCAGTGCATTGCTTGCTCGCGTAGAAGGGCTTCAGAAACTCCATTCGTGAGGTACTCGTGCGGATGCCTTCGCATCTCGCTCAGTATAGACTTAAACTTTCAGGCGCGCGAGAGCTGCGCGAAAAGATTTTTTGGTGTCTCTCTCTTCCAAAGCCACGCGAGAACTGCGTGAGGTTTCTGCTATTATTCATGCCAATTAGCCTCACGAGGTAGTGCACTCTGCTACACTAAGGTTTAATCCTCACGAGAACTGCGCGAGTGGTATTTCTGAAGGCTTAGTGCGCGAAAGCTCCGCGAGTTTCTTCATATGATGCTTGCAGCTGAAGTGTGCAACGTCTTCACTAGCTCTATTATATTGCATCCCTTAGTTGCGCGAGGGAGCTCTGCCAATGACTTAAACTACGCGAGGCATCACCTCAGCTGTGCGAGATAGGTCAATGGCTCCTCTGCTGCTATGCACATGTTTCTATTGCAGCTTCCTCCACTCTCACCTATACTTCTATCATCTGCTATAATTTCTAGGTCCAGTATGACATGCAAAAATAGTCGCCATGGTGTGTACCACCATGGTGTTCCATCACTTCTGGTTTAGCTGTCATCTTTTGCTTGAAATCTCTCTTCTTAGCACCAAAAGCATAGACTCTGTGTTAAGCTACACAATTTATTCCTAACTATAAAATAAGCTAAAAAGGAGTTACTAGTGAGCTTCAAGGTCCAACAAAGGCTAGGTTAAGAGGTGAAAAGTAGTACTTTTCAGTGATTAACATACCCCAAAACCTAATTTTTTCTAGTCCTTGAGCAAAGAAAAATATAAATAGCTACTCTAAGAATGTAAATGCCACTTTCGTAGGGAGCACTGATGCATTTAGCTTATGCATCAAGCCTTTTAAACCCCTAGGTGATCCCTAGTGGAGGAGTGAAGTCTCCTGAGGGTTTTCAGTGAAGGTACCCACAAACTTCTCAATGAAACAGTTAACAAAAGTACACACAGTGGTAAATTAGTTTGAAACAAATAGAGTTCACTTCACTTTTGCACTGTCAAAGTTAGAGGAGTTCTAAAGTAGCATATGCAAACAATATAACACCTTAGTCATGCATATATGCTCATTACACCCAATTAGTTGACACTAAGAAAACAATGGATGCAAAGCAACATTAAGCTTGCCAGTACATCAGAATTTAGGTTCAAACAATGCCCCAATGATTTCAATGTCAGACCCAATGCTTACCAGGGCTATCTCTCATAAATGAATTTAAGGGTGTATCATTTCACACAAGCTCAAGAGCAGTTACACACCCCAAATGGGTTTGCAAGCATGAGCATTGGCAGCTGTTCGAATTTCTGACATCACAAAGTACTTCTCACCATAGATTAAACATTCCCTTATCTTCACATGATAGATTATTTGACTTTGGATCAACAAGGGGTCTTCATGGGTTGTAATGTGGCTTATTGGTGAGGATTATAAAGAATAAAAGGGGTAAGAAGGGATTCAAAATTGAGATATCAGCACATGTAGGAGATGATTCATGACTTCTCCTCTTTCATTTTAGCACAACTTCATCTTCTTTTTAAAATTTCAGAGCTAAAGTGGCCAGCTTCTTCTCTTCTTCTCAACATTTCCAATGAAATTCTTCTTTTGACTTCTTATTCTTTTTTTTTTTTTCATTCTTTATATATATTTTTTCTTTTAATGGTGGTTGCCATGCATCTACAGCTGCTACACTATTATTTATAGATCTCCACCTCTCTTCTCCTCCTTTCACCAAATGTTAAACTTTGCTCACTTGTATTCAGCATCCTCTCCTTTACCTACTGACTTCTTAGAGTGAGGGTAGGGCTGAATCAAGTTAAGAGGTTCAGGTTCAAGTACTTTGGTGTTTGTTGAAGAGAAATAGAGCTTTAAGGCTCACAGAGTGTATGCACAAGGATAGTTTTACAGGTTGGATTTTTTAGGCTCAGACTGTCCAAATGAAGGTCTTGATCCTTTCCTTAGTTACATGATTACTGTCAAACAACTTCAACTTTGGGTGTCTAACTTTTAGTGAAAAATACTTGATTCAGTCAGTCCATAGAACAGGAAAAAAAAATTTGCCATAGACACTCCTAATAAAATTTTATAGGCTCAAAGCTTACTGGGTATGGTTTGCCATTGCACTAAAAGGGGTATGCTTTCACCTATTCTCTTCACTGGTTCACTCACTACTGCCAAATTTTATTTTTTTCTGATGTTCACCTCATGGAAGTATTGATTTTCAAATGATTTTAGTGTTAAAAAGGTTTGCACAGTATTTAAATCTCTTCACTTTTAACATTACTTAGGTGAAACTTATTATATTTATTCCTTAATTAAGACTGTTGCACTTAAGTTAACTATATCATTGGAAATCCTTGCCACACCCTCAAACCTATGAGGAGCAGCGTCCTCACTGGTTCAAAGAGAAGAGGGTATGTGCAGCAGGGAATAAGAAAAAAAATTAACACTAAAATAAAGCAAATAAAAGCAAGAAACAGGGCACACACAAACAATCTAAAACAGACAAACTACTAATGAAATAGTAATAGAAAGGAAACAAAATATAATAAGAAAAAGGGAATTTCATTTGGAAAAGAAACATGTGTGTACAATGCAAGGAAAAAGGGATCTACAAAAAGTATATCCTAACTAAGTACATGTGTAAATCTAATCACCCTAATTATCGGTTGGCTCAGTTTTTACTTTAGGTCCCTTGCCTCTTTCTGGAGTAGCAGCAGGGGGTAGAGTAGGAGGGACAATCCAAGCTGCTTGTGGAGGAGTTGTACCAATTAGTTCAGCAAGCCTTCTTTCAAGGATTTCTGCCTTCTTCTCAGCTAACAGAGTTCTCATTTCATAGAGCTCCCTGGTGGCCTTTACAACATCTTTTGAGGCAACTAATCTTTGCTCTAGGCCATCAGCTCTTATCTTCTCTATTGCTACAATATACCTTTCAGCTTGATATAGAACCATAATCTTACCCCATCCATTAGATATAGCCCTCAGTTGGACACGGTGGTCGAACTCCATCTTACTGATTTTCTATTCATAGGGTTGTTTGATGGAAGTGCGAATGGTAGCCATACCCTTGATGATATCCTTATATAGGTAGGGGTGCTCTTGCACGGCATGGAGGAGAGTGGCGTAGGGAGGTATGGAATAGGAATAGGCCGGAACGGTGAGCTGCTGATCACTGGAAGAAGGACCAGCCACCAAGGGAGAGGGGTGAAGAGCAAGGGTAAAGGGTGATCGATGGTATGTTCAGGCTCGGGGTCTTTTTGGGTAGGAATTGAGATGGTTGGGATGAGGTCGTCCACATCAGTAGCAGCATTGGAGGTTGCTACAGCAGGTGGTGGATCATGTATGGGGATAATGGGTAACTGGATAGGGGTAGGTTCATCTTCTGGTTCAGTTTGAGTGGAGGCTTCGGTAAATGTAGTTGGAGGGATAATGGGGACAGGTTCAAGTTGGGTAATGGTAGGTGTGGTGATATGGATAGGTGGCTGGTGGGAAGGTTGTTGTGGTGTTAGGGTTAAATGTGACAAGGTTGCTTGTATGGCTTCTAAGCAGTTATGGATGGAGGTTTGGTCTGGGAGGTTGGAGTGCATGGAATGCAGGTTGGCATCAATGGATGATTGTGTTTGGGAGTTGGCCAACACTTGGGCTTGGATGGAAAGTAATAGGTTAAAGATATGGGGTAGGAAATCAGGGGTGGGAGATGGAATTGGTTGAAATGGGGAGGTGGGTGCATGGGTGAAGGTGGTGGCCTGTGGGGATAAAGGAGGAGGGGTGAAATGTGGAGGGAGAGGGGAATCAAGGAGAGGGATAAACTCGTAGTTGATGTCCCCTATGATAGAGGATATCATGGCTGAGTATCCCTCGTCTGGAGGAAGGATATGGGCATGAGTAGGAGAAAGTGGGATGGGTTGGGCTAAAGGTTCATAGGTCACAGTTTCAATAGGTATGATAGTGTCAATGGGTTGGGAGGGGTGCAGGGGGGAGTTATGTGGAATTTCAAAAGTGGGAGGCTCTGGCTTAAAGGCTTGGGCTGGTGAGGGTGGTGGTAAGTCAATGGGTATGGTTGTGGTTTCAGGTAGTGGGATAGTTTTGGGGATAGATGTGGGTAGGGGTTCCTTCTATGCTTTGGTTAATCTTCTCCTCTTTTTATATGTTGATAGCATAGGTGAAGGTGGTTGAGGGATTGGTATGGCTTCTTCAGATGTGGTAGGGATGGGTGAGCTTGGTGTGGCTGATGTGATGGGTGAGGGAATGGTTAAGGTAGCAGCAGGTATGGGGGCTGTGTGGATAGGTAAAGTTAGCTGGGATGAGGGTAAGGGGAGTATGGAAGGTTGTGAGGCTTTGGTTAAGGGAGTAGTGCCTGGTAAGGAGGGTGAAGGGGTTGTTGGTAAGGTAATGGCTACAGAAATGGGGTGGGTGCTGGTTGGCACAAGTGAATGGGCTGCCTGAGAGAGGGTAGTAGAGGGTGGAGCCACAGTTGCAGCAATAGCAGCAACCTCAGAGGTTGCAGGCACAACAACTTTCTTCTTCCCCTTCACAATGAGAGTGCCACTGATCCCCCACTACTTCTTTCTATAATTTTTAGGGGTCAGGGTACTTGTTTCTTCATTCATTTGAAATTGATATCCTCCAAGCTTCAGCAAGGCAGTAATAAGCCTGTAGTAGGGAAGGGAAGGGGGTTTCTTCTTTGTTATCACCTTCTCCATAATGTCTTTTATCCCCTCAAAAATTAGCTTGGCAGCATCCAAGTAATGATTCTTGTGGAAGGAGAGGAGTACATCAGCAGTAGGAGATCTCCTCTCCTGCTCATGTCCAGAGTAATAAATATTTTTTCTCAGCACCCCAACCATAAATTTAAGGTGGGGATGCATATCTTTCTTCCTTATTGATGCTCCAGATGCAATGATTCCTGCAGTTAGCTCCTTGGCTATCTCTGGGATGGTGGCTGTCAAAGGGGGACTCAAACCACATTCAGGGCTATACCTCATTGGTATCCCAAGAATTCTAGCAATTACTGCCCGGCTAAATAGCATCTCAAAGTTTTCTATCAACACCAGCAAAGCTGGGTTCCCATCATCCCCAATTTTGATTATGATGTTCAAGTAAAACAATTGCACTAGTCTAGGGAAGACTAGGTGCATTGGGGGGCCTTAGTAAGGATAGCAATGAGGCTTTTGTGAGGTACTCAATGGAGGCAGCTATTTTAGATAGCTCCTCAAAGAAAGCCTTATCAAAAATTGTCTCAGATTCCAGCTTGATTGCTGCAACAAAACCATATGGGACCCTGAGGTATTCATTATCTTCTTCCTCTTCATCCTCAGGAGCCTCAAGGGTCACTTCCTTGCCCATTCTTTACTTCTTCTTTGACTTCTCAGGGCTTTTAAATGGTGGGTGCTCTCTAGCCCTCTTCGTAGGAGCAGATTTCTTTTTGGTACTTTGGGCAGAGAGCATACCTTTGCCTTTCTTCACTATTTTCTCAATTTGGGGTTCCTTAGAGGGTGCAGTTACCACAGGGGTCTCGACACTGGGGGCCTCTGTAATCCTTGCAGATTTCCGAGTAGGCACAGGGCTCTCAGTAGGTGGTGGAGTTACCAAAGCAGACAAGGTGTCTAAGAATTTTGAACCCGTGGCCATAACTATCAAATTTCTCCAAATTGGGGTTTCAAAATCCCAGCAAATGTTATACACTCAATCACAAATAAAACATACCCCAAATTGCTCTCTATTGCATAGAATTAATTTCTACTTACAGAAAATAAGAGAGAGCGGGAAATCTTACCAAATGACAGCTAGAGTTTCACTTCACACGCTGCACAGATGTCCAAATCTCCCCAGACCTAGCTCAAAGTGACCAGGAAGTGATGGGGAGCAAAAATGTATGAGGAAAATAGCAGTAGTTGAGTGGAGGAGGTAGTATAGAAGAAAGAAGAAAAATAATCGTTCAAAAATGCACAGAGAAAGTTAGGGCAAAAAGATAGAATGAAGAAAATGGAGCAGTTCGCAGAGTTTATAGGGCTAAACCCGTGCTTCACACAGTTGTCACTAAGTTCTTGTGGAGTGCATTCCTTATGTAGTACACAACTAACTTCGTGAGAACTTTAGTCATGAAGAAAAGCAAAACCTCGCGAAGACAGATTTAAACGTTTGAAGTGCCTCCTGAGGCTCTTCGTAGAGTTAAGTTCAAGCCCAAGCGAGCAAAGCAACTATTTATATCTCGTGCAGCTAGAGTAGTAAAGCCTCGCGAGTATTAAAATATGAGTCTCTAACATCTCGCGAGGCTCACAAACATGTTGTAGCGTATGACCTTGTGCTCGCGAAGCTCTCGCGTAGTATAAAATATTCATCAGAACCCCACGAGAAAGCTTCAGGAGGCTTGCGAGCTTGAAATATAGGCCATTGAGCCTCGCGAGAGGGCAACACTTAATCTTTTGTCTGAGTTGGTGCACTAGCCTATGCATGTATAATATGATGCACCAATTCAGTGTGCATCAGCTCCACTCCATGACACGTACTCCATTTCATCATGACAGTTAAGTTACCCTTTACCAACATTGTAACATCACAAATTCAGAATTCTAAAGATAATCAATTAGATCAAAAGTCATGAGCATCACAATTCAGATGACAAATATGCACTTGCACTCAAAACAAAATCAAACAGCATCAAATTAAACACACAATCAAGGCATTATTACCCTAAAATCAGTACTTGAAAAAGTTCTAAACAACATAAAATAAAACACAATCAATACATATTATACACATATATTTTTTTTTTTGCTTCTTTAGCACTCACCTTCTTTCCTTGTTATGCCAGTGACCACCTCAGTTGCCTTGGCTTGCTAAACCATCATCCTCATGGGAAGAGGATACATCTTCAATCATGTACTGCCCCTTTGGATTGGTTAATGGTTGGCTAGGAAGTCTACCCTCCTCTCTTTTATTCAAAGTATTGCAGATTTGGCGAAGCTGGTCCTCAATTTTCTTAATGCTTTGCCCATGAAAGTTTATAGTTTGGACTAGGCTCCCTAAATTCTGCATGGATGCCAGCATTTGCTCTTCAAAAGAAGAGGATCTAGACTGTTGTGGGGGCAAGGCCAACTAGTTGGGCTGTGGGGCAAGCAACTAAAAATTTTGTCTAGGTGGGTATCCCTGGTTGAATTGGTGCTGAGGTCTATATGGAGCTACCAACTGCTGCTGCTAGGGTTGAGGGTAACTATCTTATCTCCACCTCAAATTCGGGTGGTTCCTCTAAGAGTATCCAGCAGGTTGCTGCCCAAATGTTTGGGTAGCATTGGCTTGCTCCATAACAAAATCAGCGAATTGGTTGGCTGATGGACAATCCTGTAGTGAATGTGATGGAGATTGACATATCAGACATGCCTCCTCTACCTGTGCGACCGTCCTGGGCTGCATCACACTCAGCAATTTATCAAATTTCAAGCACAAATTGTCTACCTTCTTTTCCAACTCACTTTATACCTTCACTTCATATATTCCACCTCTAGGGGTGGTCTCTTTCATCAACTTAGTAGAGGTCTGACTGTCATTGCGAGACAGTGACTCCTGCTACATGGAGTTTTCCCCTATAATGTCAAACAACTCTCAAGCCTCATCAGCTGTCTTATGGAGGTAGCTACCACCACATGAGGCATCCACCATATCTCTACTCTTGGGATTAATTCCTTGGTAAAATACTTGCATTAATTGCCACATTGGAATTTGGTGGTGGGGGCATTGTTTTAACATCTCATGGAATCTCTCTCAAGCTTCATAAAAATCCTCAGTTGAGGACTACGTAAATGACAAAATACGTGTCCTTATCTGGGTGGTCTTATTCATGGGAAAGAATTTAGCCAGGAATTGGATTTGGAGGTCACTCCATGTTTGTATGTTGTTGGCTGGGAGCTTAGAGAGCCATGTGTTGGCTCTGTCCTTTAAAGAAAAAGGAAAAAGCCTCAGTTTAGTGGCCTCAGGCCCCAAGCCAGCAATATTGAAAGTGGTGAAAAGTGCCAAAATTTGGTCAATGTGCTTGTAAGGATCGTCCTTACTAAGCCCATGAAAGGATGGCAACATATTGATGGTGGAGGCTTTGATTTCATAGTTTCCTTCCGCTTAAGGGAATTGTATGCAGAAGGGAGAGGTGTACTCTCCTAGTGCATTATATTCCTTTAAGGTTCTTTGTCTCTCAGGCATGTTAGCTTGCTCAGTTTCAGTAGTAGGGCCTTGTGGGGTGTTTCTTTGTCTAAGGATCCTTTCAACCTCAGGATTTGGAGGTTCCAACTTAGGGTTTAGGGACCTTCTTCCAAGCATACACCCACAAACTCAACAAGTAAGGAAAATGCTTACAGCACTCAAAGAATTTCTAAACTAAAATAACAACTAAACAAATTTACACTTAATGAATTACAAGGAATTCAACATCGAGGTAAGTTCAGGGTAAAAGAAGTGCAAATAGAGCTAGCTAGACTCCCATTGTAGCTCTAGCTTTTCCCTTCTGCTGTTGTCCAATTCTGAAAAATTCACAAAGAATCAATAGTACTTTTATCCTGCTATGGCACAACTACAAAGAATTTTCTAAAATATAATATAATACTATATAATACAACTCAGGTCTACTAAAAAGATCAAGATTCCCTGGCACCGGCGCCAAAAACTTGATATGATATTTTATATGCTTGCTGCTAACTTTATTTGAAACAAGTGGTAAGAATGTGTTAGTAAAAGTAATGCAAAGGTGGATTGAAAAAACACAAAATAGCAAGTCTAAAAAAATAAACACAGACCTGTAAGATACAGGGCCTGTTGTAGCAAGTTTTGAAAAGTAAGAGTTTATCCAACAGAGAAATTGATCTAGAATCCAAAATGGGCTATAATAGTAGGCCTCCAGATCTGGCTACAGATCTGACAATCCTAAAGAAAGGGAGTTCGGTGTCACGCCTACAGTAAATTACCTAAAGAAAGAAATTAAGTGCAGTCTTATCCTAAGAAAGGGTTATAAAGAAGGGGATGATGGTGTGCTAAAATAAGGAAAAAAGGGTGAGAAGTAAGCAACTTAGGTTAAAGGTTCATTTAGTTATGCAACTCAGATTTAGGGCTCTCTCTGCAGCAACTCCTTGCTGAAGTGCTATTACTAACGTCAACAAGGTGGAAGTATTGTTAAGTAGTGAAAAATGCTAGTTTTCACCCCTTAACCTGACCTTTGATAGACCTGTGAGCACACTAATAAATACTTGTTGAGTCTATTTTGTAGATAGCAATAAAAGACAGGAATAGTACAGAAAATCACTCAAAAATGCTGCACAAAGAAGTCCATCTCTCAGCACAGTGCAGAGCCAGCAATGGCACATAGAGGGCTGCACACCATTGGGTCCTTGGGGCGTATGGCAACAGTAGGGCATGGCGAAGGAAGTAAAAATAGGCTGAAAACATCCTATCGAGAGGTCATATAAAGACTTCGATAGGAGCTAAGAGCTAAAAAGGGAGGAATTTGTGCAGTTGGAAAGGGTTCGATAAGATCTGAACGCAGAGAAAGGATGGATTCGGGTGGATTGAGGAGTTTGATAGGATCCAAGAACCTATCGAGCAGCTGAAAGAAAGGAAGAAGCCATCCTATTGAAAACCTGCCTGAGGTGTAAGGGGAACCTATCGAATGGTTTCCTGAACCAGTCAGATGGTGGCCTAGACCTATCGAGATGGAGATGCTGGAACAGAAAGGTGCTTGAGCCTTTCGATAGGAGTGAGAGCAATCCTATCGAAATGATGGCATGCAGAGCTGGACCTATCAAAATAGTTCTCCAACATATCGAAAAGCTTCTCCAACCTGTCAAATGCTCCAGAAAAAGGGCTGAGAATGCTGAAGCTTTAAGAGAAGGCTCATCCTATCGGAACCTATCGAAGAGATTTGAGAACCTAGCGAATGGACCAAAAACCTCCATTTGAACCGGTCGGAAGCTTCCCCGACCTGTCGAAATCGTGTGAAGAACTTCTCAGAAAATAGGCTATTCACACGCTGCGACTTGGTGACCTGCTGCATGCAAATCGAGGCACATTGGTGACTGGCACGATGATCTAAAAGATGCGCTAGGAAACCCTAACCACCCACGTTCTCTAGCAAAACTCTAACAAACTCTGAGGACCTTCTAAAAGGGAATATTGGCAGGAAAAACAAGAGGGAAAGCTATATATTGAGATCCCCAATTGGAATTGGGGAGATGGAGATTTGGATCAAAATCTAAAGATCAGAGCTTGCAAATAAATTCCATTTCCCCTCTTTCAGCCCAACTATGGTTCTCTAATTCCCTAGGAGCACCGAGGAGAGAGGTTAGATCTGTAATTGGGTAAGGTTGAGAATGTTCCTGTGGGTTAATTGCTGCACAGACTACAGATCTAAGAGCATTTCATTGTAGAGCGAGTTTTATTGCAATGTAAATATTGTTTTTATTATTTTAATTAGATCTATAGTTCCTTTGGTTTCATTTGGTGCTCGATCGGATTTGTGTAGAGGAGTCTGTTGATCAGCTCTCCCACTTAACTAGTAGACCTCTTGGATACCATTTGATCTCCCTAGATTTGATATCCTTGTAATTTCTTGTGTCTGTGACCTAAAAATTGTTGTATCTGTAGTGGTTTTAATGCTCTAGTTGAAACCTTTTGTTTTGAGGAATTCCCTAGGATGATCTGTGACCATTAAAGTGGATAGATCATAGCCTTAAGAGCAGTCCAATCTCTGGTTTCAATTGGATTCTTCTACCATAAACCTTTGGATCGGATGAAGTCTATAGGATGGTTTGTGACCATTAAAGTGGATAGACCATAGCCTTAAGATCAGTTAAACCCTTTAGTTTAGAGTGAAGCCTTCTACCTTGTAGCTGTGCTTGTAGCCAGCTGAGGGATTTGTGTGCTTTGAACCCTTGTAGCATGACTAGCTCAACCTAATTGCAGTGAGACAAATCTCCAAGCTGCTCTTCTCCATTTTCTATTTTTAAACCCTTCCACTTGCAAGATCTAGATCTCCGGACTCGATCTCAGTTAATTTGCATTTCATGTGTAGTTTAGCTTAAGTGATAACCCTTTTTAAACCTCTTCCCTATCTTTTAGCTGACTTAGCATTAGTTAGGGTGCCAGATCTCTTATAGATATGGAGATTTACCATATTTTGAACTCACCTCCCTGTGGACATCCCCTTACTCTTTTAAAACTTGCTATAAAAGGACCCTGTATCTTGCAGGTCTAGGATATTTTTATTGTGCTGAATCCATCCCCTATTTTATTCTGATGTTATTTTAACTTTATCATTATAGAAAAAATCAGCACACTAAAATTTCCCAACTTGTTTTTGGCGCCACTGCCGGGGAGGTGTTTTTGAAATTGGTAGATCTATGTTTGATTTAGTTTAGATCATAGATCTGTGATGGGTTGTTTAATTTTTCACTAACTCTGTTTGTAAGTTTTGTTGTTTCCAGTATTTTGTTTGTAGATCTTAAGCTGCTGCAAAAGAGGAGCATTGTGCTGGAGGCTGCTCTTGAGTTTGCATCCCTCTACTCCCTTTATTTGTCAGATCTGTTAATTTTTAGATTCAGTAGTCATTTGTCTTTGTTCCTGCTTGTTGTGTTTGAAGATTTGCTCAGCATTAGATCTTTAGTGGTGTATGTTTGGGAGAAGAACTCTCCAACCTCAGATTGTCCCATTAAATCCAGAGGTTGAAAGGTTTCTCAGATCTCGACAAACTCCACTCACATCTGTTGCAGGTAAATTTCCCGAAATGGGTGAGCAACAATAGCCTAGAACTCTCAAGGAATTTAATGCACCAGGGGTTTACAATTCCCACTTCTGCATTCAGTTCCCAGCTGCTCAAGGAAATTATAAAATAAAGTCTTCCATAATCCAGATACTACCCTCATTTCATGGCCTGACCAAAGAGGATCCTTATAAGCACATTGATGAATTCTTAGGACTCTGCACCACTTTCAACATCACAGGTTTGGGGGAGGAGGCAACCAGGATGAGACTCTTTCCTTTTTCATTAAAGGATAGAGCCAAGACTTGGTTGTCAATGCTTCCACCCAATAGTATTTAGTCCTGGAGTGATCTTCAATGTCAGTTTTTTGTCAAATTCTTCCCCATGTTTAAAACAAGCCAGTTGAGGAAGGGCATCATCTCATTTGCCCAAGATCCTACTAAGGATTTTCACCAAGGTTGGGAGAGATTCAAGGAACTCCTAAGGAAATGCCCCCACAATCAAATCCTTGAATGGCAATTGGTTCAAAGTTTTTATCAACGGATTGATTCGAAAAGTAGAGACATGGTAGATGCTTCTTGTGGTGGCACCTACCTCCATAAAACTACTGAGGAGGCCTGGGAGTTGTTTGATATAATTAGTGAGAGCTCCATGCAGAGGGAGACCTTGTCTAGGGACTTAGATCCTCCTAGATTGGTGAAAGAAAATACCACCAGAGGAAAGATTTTTGAGGTAAATGTACAAAGTGATTTGGAGAGGAAAGTGGACAGCCTAGCACTAAAATTTGATAAGCTCATGGGAGCAATGCAGTCACCCATGGCAGCTAGGGTGGAGGAGGCATGTGCTATATATCAGTCTCCTACCCACCCCATTGAAGAATGCCCATCAGCTGTCCAGTTTCCAGATTTTGTTACGGAGCATGTGGCTGCCACTCAATCCTATGGGCAACAACCTACTGCTGGGTACCAATGGTGGAACCACCCCAACTTGAGGTGGAGATAAGATGCATACTCAAACCAGCAATAGCAGCCACAGCAGCCCATGCCCTATAAAAATGCTCAACCCTACCACCAAAGTTATGTTCCCAAGCCTCATTACTAGCAGCCCATGACACAGCCCATGACCCAACCTGTGCAGCAACCTGCACCCCCTCCAGCTGTGAGGTCACTTTCTTTCGAGGAACAAGTTCTGGCCTAATTACAGAATTTGGGTCTCTTATCTCAAACTGTGCGCTCTCACAGCCAAAGCATCAAAAAGATAGAAGACCATCTTGGTCAGCTGTCTAATGCGTTGACTAAGAGAGAGGAAGGGAGGCTGCCTAGCCAACCATTGGATAACCCAAGGAGACAGTATGTAGTGGGTGAAGTTTCCTCCAGCCATGAGGAAGCTAAATCTGTTACTACATTAAGGAGTGGACGGCTGGTAGATAATCAAGTGGGTTGCGAGCCTGTCAGAGATTTGGAAAAAGAAAAAGAAGTGGTTTTCGAAAGTACACAACAAGAGCCACCAATGGTGGACAACCATGAACAACCCAGTTTTAATAAGTAAGAGAATGAGGATTCTTAAGAAAATAAAAAATTTAAAAAGAAAGATGACCAATTGGCTAAGGCTGCAAATGAGGGAGCAATCCCACATTTGCCATTTCCTAAAGCATTGCAAGCAGCTTCCCCTTTTGATAAAGGGTAAGGTAAAATAGAGGAAATGATGGAAACTTTTAAGCAAGTAAAGATCAGCTTGCCTTTACTTGATGCAATTAAACAAGTTTCAGCCTATGCCAAGTTTCTGAAGGAGTTATGCACCCATAAAAGACAATCTAGGATACACTTATCCAAGAAGGTTTTTTCAGTAGAAAAGGTAAAACAAATTTTATCTATTGCTACCCCCAAAAAACTTCAAGACCCTGTAGTGCCCACTATCCCCTGCATCATTGGGGATCATAAAATTGAGAAAGCCTTATTGGATCTGAGAGCCTGTGTGAATTTACTGCCATATACAGTATATGAGAAGTTGGGCTTAGGAGAGTTGAAGCCCACACATGTAGTCTTGCAATTGGCTGACTGATCTGAAAGGAAGCCTATGGGGGTCATTAAAGATGTCCTGGTGGGAGTTGACAAGTTCTTTTACCCTGCTGACTTTTTGGTGCTAGACATGGAGCCAAGCAAATCATTTCAATATTATCAGCTGTCCTGAGATAATGGGAGCTTGTCCACAAGGGAAACAAACTATAGAGCAACACAACAGCAGAGCCTGCTGAGTGCTGAGACTGAGAGTGCCCAGAAATGCAGCCTTATTTGGTTTTAGGGAGTTTTCGATAGGTCAACTTCACCTCTCGTTAGGACACATGGTGATTTTGATAGGATATTTAATGGTTTCGATAGGCACTGAGG
This sequence comes from Chloranthus sessilifolius, assembly GCA_021018995.1. Lineage (NCBI taxonomy): Eukaryota > Viridiplantae > Streptophyta > Magnoliopsida > Chloranthales > Chloranthaceae > Chloranthus > Chloranthus sessilifolius. The sequence continues at coordinate 57,963,525 of CM037593.1, read as the reverse complement.
CCTATTGAAAGAATGGTTCCACCTATAGGGATCCTATCGAATCATCCCTTTTGAAAGCTTTATCAGCAACGCCTTCGACAGGACACATGAACCTATCGAAACCTTTCAGCCTGGAAGAATGCAAAAATTTATTATATTGATTTATATTCCAATGCCCATGCACCTTAAATATCAGCCTCGTCCATCCCTTCCACATCCATTTCCCCTTGACCTGTGCAATCTTTCCATCCCACACTCATGGACGACGATAAACCTCAAGACCCGCCAACCAAGTTCTACCCAGTCTTGCTACCACCGCCACCACCGCTCGAGCCTGATCCTCTCCAATTTCTCTGGGATGAATACGAGGAGGTACAGAGAATCCTGGCCAAGGAGGAAAGGAAAAAGAACAAGAGCGAGAAGAAGAGACATAAGACTGAGCCTCCGGCATCCCCACCTCCATCCTCCCCCACTACCCCACCCCCTGCCCCCTGATCCATAATTGTTTTTTTTTTTTTTCTCTTTTTCCTTTTCTTCCACCCATCCTGGCTTGCAATTCCTCTTCCACCGTAAGCAGGGTGAGGATATCCTTGCGCCAGGAGGACAACGAATTTTAAGTGACAACAGATTTTGTTATTCTGTAGGGATAAATCTCAGCTTTGTAGTGTGTTAGTTTCAATAAAATGTCTTTTTAATGTTATCAGTGCTTGCATACTTTCAATTTTTGTTTCTCTTTATTTTCTAATATTATGTCTTACCTGTTTCCTTACTACCATGCTCCCAACATTGAGGACACTGTTTAGTTTAGGTTTAGGGGTATGGCAAGTATGCCAATGAAATGAGTTAATGATAGTGCAACTAGGCTAAAAAGGACTATTTGGAATTAGAGTAAATTCTCACTTGATTTTTTTTGGAAAAGAGGAAATTAAAAAAAAATAAACTATTTGAAACTTAAATAATCTATAATCTAACAGGCTTCATGAAGAAATGTCAACAATTTTCAAAAAAATCTTGATGTGTAGTAAACTTGAAATGAGAGAAGATTGTGAAGATACACCCCAGAAAATTTGATGGAAGGCCATATCCAGTGAGATTTGGGCTTGAGAATTTATCTTTGAAGAGTGTCTTGGCAAATTCTTCTGCTCTAAAGACTGATTGGACCTAATTCTTCTCACTAGAAGTTTGGCAAATCCAAGTTGAAACAGCTTGACAACATTCATGACATGGAGGACATGAAGTAAGGCCATCCCTTAGACAGTTTGAGCTAAATTGTCCTATCTTTGAACTGCCCTTGATACACACCACTTGAGCATTAAAAGTTCCAATTTTTTTTTATAAAAAAATCAGAAAATTTGAACCCAAAACCTCAGTGACCTGATACAGCCTGATCCTCACTCTGAGATTTCAGAAGGTAGAGCTGGTTTGATGGTTGGTTGAGAAAGAAGAAAGCACATTTGGTGGTATTGTGGCATTTCGGCCCATAATTGAAAAAAAAAAAAAGTATACAAAAAGAAAAAAAATAAATAAAAAAATAGAGGAAAAGGATGAGAAAGAGAAGTCACTTCATTTGAAAATCTATAAGAAGACAAGAAGCTGATGAAGCTGATCACTTCAAGTCTAAAAATTCAAAAAGAAAGTGAAGAGGTGCTGAAATGAAGAAGGTGTTGTCTAGAACACCTCCATACCTTTACTGATTTCTCAATTTGATTCCCTTTTACCCTTTCATTCTTTTACAAACCTCATCCCTAAGCCACATTACAACCCAATAAAAAGACCTTACTATTCTAAAATGAATTGAGCTGTTATGTGGAGATAAGGATTTATTTAATCTATGGTGAAAGGAGTTAGAAAATTTTAGGAATTAGAGCAATCCCTATGCTCATGCTTGCAGTCCTATTTGAGGGCTGCAACTGATCTTGAGCTGTGTGAAATGATGCTCCCTTCGATCCTTGTTATGAGTAAACAGCCCTGGTGAGACTTGGGTCTGAAATCCAATTTGATGGGGGTAAGATCAAAACAGAATTCTCAAGTGAAAGGTGAGCCATGCATTAATTGTTAGGAGAAATGCCTTGACATGAGCTGATGGATGGTGAAGGATTACAGTAAACATTCAAGTTTTCAACTGATGCTTTTTCTGTTGAAATTCCTCTAACGAATTGAATGGACATGGTGTGAATTTATTTTATCTACTTAAACTCTGTTTTAGCAGGATGCATTACTATTAACTAACTTTATTGGAGAAGTTTGTCGGTACCTTCACTGAAAACCCTCAGGAGACTTCACTCCTCCACTAGGGATCACCTAGGGGTTTAAAAGGCTTGATGCATATGCCAAATGTATTCATGATCTCTACGAAAGTGGCATTTTTAATTTTCTTTGTTTCTCCTTTGCTCAGGGACTAGCAAAGCTTAGGTTTGGGGGTGTGTTAAGTAGTGAAAAATGCTCATTTACCCCTTAACTTAACCATTGATGGACCTGTGAGCACACTAATAAATACCTATTGAGTCTATTTTGTAGATAGCAATAAAAGACAGGAATAGTGTAGAAAATCACTCAAAAATGTTGTACAAAGAAGTCTATCTCTCAGCACAGTGCAGACCCAGCAATGGCACACAGAGGGCTGCACACCATTGGGTCCTTGGGGCGCGTGGCAACAGTAGGGAAAGGTGAAGGAAGTGAAAATAGGCTGAAAACATCCTTTCGAGAGGTCATCTGAAGACTTTGATAGGAGCTGAGAGCTATAAAGGGAGGAATTCGTGCAGTTGGAAAGGGTTCGAGAGGATCTGAAGGCAGAGAAAGGATGGATTTAGGTGGATTGAGGAGTTTGATAGGATCCAAGAACCTATCGAGTAGCTGAAAGAAAGGAAGAAACCATCTTATCGAAAACTTGCCTAAGGTGTAAGGGAAACCTATCGAATGGTTTCCTGAACCTGTCAGATGGTGGCCTGGACCTATCGAGATGGAGACGCTGAAACAGAACCTACCGAAAGGTGCTTGACCTTTCGATAGGAGTGAGAGCATTCCTATCAGAATGATGGCATGCAGAGCTGGACCTATCGAAATGGTCCTCCAACCTGTTGAAAAGCTTCTCCAACCTGTCGAATGCTCCACAAAAAGGGCTGAGAATGATGAAGCTTTAAGAGCAGGATCATCCTATCTGAACCTATCGAAGATATTTGAGAACCTAGCGAAAGGACCAAAAAGCTCCATTTGAACCTGTCGAAAGCTTCCCCAACCTATCAAAATCGTGTGAAGAACTTCTTAGAAAGTAGACTGTTCACACGCTGCGACTTGGTGACCTACTGCACGTAAACCAAGCCACATTGGTGACCGACCCGATGATCCAAAAGATGTGCTAGGAAACCATAACCAACTCACATGCTCTAACAGAACTCTAACAAACTCTGAGGACCTTCTAAAAGGGAATATTGGCAGGAAAAATAAGAGAGAAAGCTATATATTGAGATCCCCAATTTGAATTGGGGAGATGGAGATTTGGATCAAATTCTGGAGATCAGAGCTTCTAGCGAAATTTCATTTTCCCTCTTTTAGCCCAACTATGGTTGGCTAATTCCCTAGGAGTAGCGAGGAGAGAGGTTAGATCTGTAATTGGGTAAGGTTGAGAGTGTTATTGTGGGTTAATTGCTGCACAGACTACAGATCTGAGAGCATTTCATTGTAGAGCGAGTTTTATTGCAATGTAAATGTTGTTTTTAATATTTTAATTGGATCTATAGTTCCTTTGGTTTCATTTAGTGCTCGATCGGATTTGTGTAGAGGAGTCTGTTGATCAACTCACCCACTTAACTAGTAGACCTCATAGATACCATCTGATCTCCCTAGATCTGATATCCCTACAATTTCTTGTGTCTGTGACCTAGAAATTGTAGCATCTGTAGTGGTTTTAATGCTCTGGTGAAACCTTTGATTTGGAGGAATTTCCTAGGATGATCTGTGACCATTAAAATAGACAGATCATAGCCTTAAGAGCAGTCTAATCTCTGGTTTCAATTGGATTCTTCTACCATAAACCTTTGGATCGGATGAAGTCTATAGGATGGTTTGTGACCATTAAAGTGGATAGACCATAGCCTTAAGATCAGTTAAACCCTTTGGTTTAGAGTGGAGCCTTCTACCCTGCAGCTGTGCTTGTAGCCAGCTGAGGGATTTGTGTGCTTTGAACCCCTGCAACATGACCAGCTCAACTTGATTGCAGTGAGACAAATCTCCAAGTTGTTCTTCTCCATTTTCTATTTTTAAACCCTTCCACTTGCAAGCTCTAGATCTCTGGACTCGATCTCAGTTAATTTACATTTCATGTGTAGTTTAGCTTATGTGACAACCCTTTTTAAACCTCTCACCTGTCTTTTAGCTGACTTAGCATTAGTTAGGGTGTCAGATCTCTTACAGATCTGGAGAGTCTGTCAAATGGCCACAGTCTATCCTATAGAGTCTATCAAATCCCATTGATCAAGCCAGAAATTGCTAATCTAATCCAAAGGAGTAAGCTGATCAAACCTCATCCAATGGATCAAATCTTGCCATGAATACTATTGCAGACACTATGTCTACCAGTGCTCAAATCTCTCCAGATCTGTGCACAGACCTGGCTAGCATCCATAGGAGTATTAAATCTAGGAAAGTCAGATGGCAATTAAAAGATCAAAGGTTAAGTGAACAGGCAAAACCCAGAACCACAAATCCGATTGAGAATCTAGTGGAACCACAAGACCTATAGATTTAAATAGGCTTTATATCAACAATTTATTGCTTAAAAATAGCTTGCAATATAAATTTCCTCACAGCTGCAATCAATATAGAGAAGCCAATTTTAACATCTGATGGTAGTCAAGTAAAACAGGGGGAGTCTGTTTCTGTACAATCTCTCACCAAGCTACAAGTCCATGTGCAGAGAAGGAGAATCCATCTTAGATCTGTGACCAAGTTGGCCCTAGGGCTATAGTCTGTCCACTCAAATGGTCACAGGCTATCAATAGATTCTCCCTTACCCACGAATACTAAAATAGAACATGAAAACTGCTGTCTGCCACCATGGTCCCAGGGCATCACGCTCAAGGTTTCATGGGCCTTTCAACAAGCTCAAATCCTAAATATATGCTATAGGCTAAACAAAACTATGGACCAATAGGAAAATAACAGATTGAGTAAGCATTCAAATAAAGATTCCATTGATCTGGTGTTATTAATAATGAAATCCCTCAAGGCAGCAGCCTTGTGCATAATAGCTCAACACCAAATCCCAATGTTTACTGACCTATTATAAAACTGAAATAAAACTATACATAAATGCTTACCAAAGGTTTAGCTAGCAAGTGTTGATCTAAGAGAGAAGAAAAAATAGAAAAAGAGGTGATCAAACCCAAGCCCTAACCCTAGCTTGCTTGAGCTCTTAGCCGACAGAGGTTGAAGGAGAAAGTGAATGATGATTTTCTAAGTTACAAGCGTAGCTTATACACTTAGTCTCAATGTTGTGGCTGAGAGGAGAGTAAACCCTAATTTTTCAGGCAGATGTGACACTATTTCAACCCTTGGATGCATGCATCGTAATTCATGCCTTGGGGTGTGTGCCCTAGACCTGGGGAAATCCTAAAAAGGTCCTTAGGTTAGGATTGAGAAGTTGAGAGCCCGAGCTTCGTGAGACTGACTTTTGCATTTCTCTTCTATCACACAGCTTGTAGTGTTCGCGAGGTAGAGTTTGGCGTGAAAATTACTGTCTCGTGCAGTAGAACTTCAGATGATAGTGCGACTGCCTTAGCTTTGAATGTACTCGCACAGAAGAACTTTCAGTGCATTGCTTGCTCGCACAGAAGGACTTCAAAAACTCCATTCACGAGGTACTCGCGCGGATGCCTTCGCATCTTGCTTGATATAGACTTAAACTTTCAGGCGCGCGAGAGCTGCGCGAGAAGATTTCTGGGCATCTCTCTCTTCCAGAGCCACGTGAGAACTTTGTGAGGTTTTTGTTGTTGTTCATGCTAAGTAGCCTCGTGAGGTAGTGCGCTCTATTGCACTAAGGCTTGATCCTTGCGAGAATTGCGCGAGCGGTATTTCTGAAGGCTTGGTGTGTGAAAACTCTGTGAGTTTCTTCATATGATGCTTGCAGTTGAAGTGTGCGACTTCTTCACTAGGTTTATTATACTGCATGCCTTAGCTACATGAGGGAGCTCTGCCAGTGACTTAAACAGTGCGAGGCATCAACTCAGCTATGCGAGATAGGTGAATGGCTCCGCTGCTGCTATGCACATGTTTTTGTTGTAGTTTCCTCCACTCTAACCTATACTTCTATCATCTGCTAGACTTTCTGGGTACAGTATGACATGTAAAAATAGTCGCCATGGTGTTTACCACCATGGTGTTCCATCACTTCTGGTTCAGTTGTCATCTTTTGCTTGAAATCTCTCTCTTCTTAGCACCAAAAGCACAGACTCTGTCTTAAGTTGCATAATTTATTCCTAACTATAAAACAAGTTTAAAATGAGTTATTAGTGAACTTTACGGTCCATCAAAGGCTAGGTTAAGAGGTAAAAAGTGATACTTTTTAGTGAATAATAGGTGTTGAAGAGAGCATTGTACCAATTGGAGAAGCAAGTTTTGCTGAAGTTTATATTTCCTAACTCTATTTACATTTCTAGATCTGTAGCTTTGTAGATCTACAACATTAGTTGTATATTTTGTGATTGTTTTGATTAAATTTTGTGTTGTGATTTTCTGCTTTGAATTTGGTTTCTGCTGTGTGTATGCTTGGGAGGAGATCTCTTAATCGTGAGATTTCTCCCTTAGATCTTGAAGTTGAAAGGCTCCTTAGACCTAAGTGAACCATACACATACCTTTAGTTGATTCTGAAATTGTTGCAATGGGTGAGCAACCTAGGATGTTAAAGGAATTCAATGAATCAGGGGTTTACAATTCTCCCTTCTGCATTCAATTCCCTACTATCCTAGGGAACTATGAGATCAAGTCTTTTATCATACAGATGTTACCCTCATACCATGGCCTGAGCAAAGAAGACCCATACAAGCATATTGATGAATTTTTAGGACTGTGTACTACCTTCAATATTGTAACTTTGGGGGAGGAAGCAACCAGGTTGAGTCTCTTTCCTTTTTCACTAAAGGATAGAGCCAAACTTGGTTATTAATGCTCCCAACCAACAGTATTCAGTCTTAGAATGACCTTCAATGTCAATTTTTGACAAAATTTTTCCCTATGTCCAAAATAAGTCAGCTGAGGAAGAGCATTATTTCATTTGTTCAAGCCCCAACTGAAGACTTTCACCAAGCCTGGGAGAGATTTAAAGAACTCTTGAAGCAATGTCCTCATCACCAAATTCCTGAATGGCAACTTATCTAAAGTTTCTATCAAGGAATTGATCCCAAAAGCAGGGATATGGTTGATGCCTCTTGTGGTGATACATACCTCCATAAGCCAGCAGATGAGGCTTGGGGGTTATTTGATATCATAAATGAAAACTCCATGCAAAGGGAGACCTTGGCAAGAGATGTTGAAACCCTAGATTGATAAGAGCAAATACTACCAGAGGGAAAATGTATGAGGTGAGTGGACATAATGAATTGGAGAGAAAAGTGGACAACTTAACCAAAAAGTTTGATAAGCTCATGGGAGCAATGCAGTCTCCAATGGCTGCTAAAGTGGAGGACGCATGTGTCATATGCCAGTCCCCCACTCACTCCCTTGAGGAATGGCCCTTAGCTGCCCAATTTCTAAATTTTTTGATGGAACATATGAATGTTGCTCACTCTTATGGAGAATAACCTATTGCGGGTTATCATTGGAGAAACTACCCCAACTTGAGGTGGAGGCAAGATCATTTTCAAAACCACCACCAGCAACAGTCACTATAGTCCATGCCCTATAGGAATGCCCAGCCATTCCAGCTGAATTATTTTCCAAGGCCCCAATACCAACACCCTATGGCCCAGCCAATGGTTCATCCTATGCATCAAAGTGCACCAGCCCCAGCACCCTCTAGGTCCCTCACATTTGAAGAAGAAGTTCTGGCTTCACTGCAGAATTTGAGTCCTTTATCTCAAACTGTTAACTCCCACAGTCAAAGCATTAAGAAGATAGAGGACCACCTTGGTCAGCTATCTAATTCTTTGGCTAGGAGAGAAGAGGGGAGACTGTCCAGTTAGCCCATGAACAATTCAAAGGGGTAATACATGGTTGGTGAGACTCCTTCCCATGAAGATGTCAAATATGTCACCACCTTGAGGAGTGGGAAGCTGGTGGATAACCAAGTTCGTAATGGGCCTAATGAGTCAAGTGCAGAAAATGAAGAAACAACCAATGAAAATATGCAGCAGGAGCAACATATAAAAAATAAGGGGGGTGATGTGCCCCAACAAAAAATTGAAGACAAAAATAAAGAAAAATCTGATGAACTTGGTAATGCTACAAATGAGAGGACAGTTCCCCATTTGTCATTTCCTAATGCATTGAAAGCAGCTTCTCCTTTTGACAAGGAGAATGCTAAGGTTGAGGAAATGATGGAAACTTTCAAACAAGTAACGATCAACTTATCTTTACTTGATGCCATCAAGCAAGTTCTAGCTTATGCAAAATTATTGAAAGAATTGTGCACCCATAAAAGACAGTCTAGAATACACTTATCCAAGGTCTTTTGTGCTGAGAAAGTGAGCCAAGTGTTGTCTATTTCAACTCCAATCAAGCTTCAAGACCCCAGAGTCCCTACAATCCCCTGCATCATTGGGAATCACACCATTGAAAAAGCTTTACTAGACCGGGAGCTAGTATGAATTTGCATCCATACTCAGTTTATGAGAAGCTGGGCCTAGGAGAGTTGAAGCCCACACATGGGGTCTTGCAACTAGCTAACAGATCTGAGAGGAAAGCCATGGGGATTATAGAGGATGTGTTAGTTGGAGTTGATAAATTCTTTTACCCAACTGATTTTCTGGTGCTAGATATAGAACCAAGCAAGTGTGCTACCTCCATCCCCGTGATCTTGGGCAGGCTATTTTTGGCCACTACAAATGCATGTATAGAATGTAGATCAGGGGAAAAGGAGGTAACTTTTGGCAATATGAAAGTCAAGTTGAATGTGTATGATGCAGCCCATCCACCTCATTTGAATAATGAGGATTGTTTTTCAATTGATGTATTGGATAAACTTGTGGAAGAGCCTTTTCCCAAGCTGCTGCATTGTAATGATTTTGGTGATGTTTTTGAAAATGTAGTGGAGCCTACACTGACCATCCACTATCATGAACCTCCATGACGTGATTGAGTTTCAACAAATATATACTATGTATAATAACTTATGTCTTTGGTTATTTATTTTTGCTAATTTTTTCTATTTTTGTTTCAGTTTAGTTTGGCATTGTACATAAATTTTTGCCCTGAATGTTAGTACCTCAGGTAAGAAAATAAGTCAAAGTTGTGAAGTGAACAGAGTTGGAGTGTCAAATCTATTAGGGAATGGTATGGGAACTGATTACAAGCCTGTTTAAACTAAAATACAGCCTGTCGATAGGTTCTATGAACATATCGACAAGTTTTGAGAGTTCCCAATTTATTTTTCAACAAGATCTAGAAGCTGTCGAGAGGTGTGAACTAATTCTCGACAAATTTTGAAGGTGTAAAAATGGTTGTCGATAGGATCCACAAGCATTTCAACAGGTTCTGCAGATTTTTGGTTGAATTCTCGACAGGTTCAGGGTACCTATCGAGAGGTTCTGTGAACCTCTCGAACTAACTTTTCTGAAGCTTAGAACTTGTCGAGAGGATTGCATATTGAGTTCCAAGAACCTGTCGAGAGGTTCTGTGAACCTCTCGGAATGATTGTTGTTGTCTACTTGAACTCTTCGATAGGATTGCATGAACCTCTCACGAGGATCATTGACTTTCTACTCTTCGACAGGTTGCATCAACCTGTTGACACATTGCCCCAATCCTGTCGAAAGTTGATTCCCACTGCTTTAAACCTAACGACAACTCCATTTTGGCCATTCGACAGCTTCTCTTTGCACTGTAAATATGATCTGGTGATTTTTCTATTTTGCTTTTTCTCTCTCTATCTCACTGGCTATTACAGTAACTTCCTGGCTATTTTCCCCATTGCTTCCATTCATCAAAAGCTACACTTTGCACCTGTCTGAGCTGGTTTGGTGTTGTGCATTTTAAGATCTATGAAACCCTAGGTTTCCTCTGGTAAGCTTCTCTTCTGCTCCACTTTGTGTTTTTGGCATTTCATTTGCAAATTGGTGTGGTTGATTTGATTGATAACAAAGGTCTGTGTGGTGATTGGGAGTGAATTGCAACTGTTTGAGTATACAATGTCTAATTAGGAAGACACCTTGGCCACCCTTTTCAAAGCACCTTCCAAATCCACCGCCAAAGCCACTAGGAAATCCAGTAGGAAAACCACAGAGCCAAAGGAAACCCCACTTTCAAAAAGGAAACTTATCATGAATGAAGCTGAGAAAACTGTCAAAACCAAGAAGGCCATGAAATCTAAGAAGGCCCAATTCAGTGAAGACATTATTGAGGAGGTCCCTTAGACACAACCTAGCCTTGTGCCTGAAATTCTTGAGGCTGAGCCTAACCCTGAATTGGAGCCTAAAGTCCATTTGCTCATATCCACATCCAAGGAATTTGTGGATGCATTAGGTCTGATCCCAGAGACTATTGTTGACACTCCCTATTTCTCTAAGGTAGAGGAGTGTCAGAATACTTTGAATTATTTGATGAAGGCAGGCCTGACACCCATGTTGAACCCACCGAATGAAAAATCTTATCCTAGGCCGGTTAAGTTGTGGTATCAGAATCTTAAGAAATAAACCAATCCTGATTCAATTGAGCCCTGCCTTGTAATTTTGATTGATCATATGGAGTTAGTGGTAGCTTACAGAGATATTGGGATAGCATTGGGAGTCCCTTCTATTTTTAAATTAGTCTATGGCATGGCTGGACCTGAGAATGTCTCTTTCAAAGCAATGGCCAGACACCTCACTCAAGGCATTGTGGAGTCTAGGGACTCAATCATGAGAAGAGATTTGCACCCCAGCATGCTCTTCTTTGACTTTATTTTGAGGAAGAATATCTATATGGCTGAGCACCAACAAGAGAGGAGAGTGCCAATAGTGAATGCCCTATATATCTTCTCCAAGGGCAAGTTTATGAATGCTGCAAAATTAATTTTTGATGTAATGGTGGATGTCCATGATAAAATCAGGAGAGTGCAAGCCCTACCTAGGCTCCCTTACAACAGGCTCATCATGGCCTTATTAAAGAGAAAGGAATTTGTGTTCAAAGTTGATGGAATATGCTGAGAAGTTGTCAAAATGAGTGTCGAGAGGTTCAAGGAACCTCTCGATAGGTTATAGTGTACTTGCTCTTCATTTCAACAGGATCTCTGTGACTTTCAACAAGATTGGCTAGCTCTCGGCAGGATCTGGGAACATCTCGAGATGTTGAACTACACTTGTCGATAGGATTGATGACTCATCGATAGGATTGAAAACTCATTGCATTGTTCTGCCCATTTCTTCATTCATCCTCTCGAGAGGTTATACTATTCCTGTCGACTGGTTATACAACTTAACATTGAGCTCTCGACTGGTTGGCTCAATCCTCATGAGAATGAGTTATGGCTCCAGGTAGCTGTCGACAAGTTGAATTGGATTGCTCGATAGGCTCTGCTGAACCTCACGACAAGTATCTGGAACCTCTCGACAGGTTCCTATCTCCAACTCCATTCCTTTCGATAGGTTTGCTTACGAAACCTGTCGACAAGTATTTTAGAACCTCACGACATCTTTTACACCTTAACGCAAGGTGTCGATAGGATCCACACTGCAAGTCCATCCTTTCGACAGTTACTGACATCCTCTCGATAGCTTTACAGATTCCCATAAGAATCTCTCGGCAGGCTATAATTTGCCTTCAGAACTTCTCAACAGCCTCTGGATCTTTTAGAAATCTTAGCTATTAGGGCATCAGATCCTCTCTGCAGCTTAGGCCAACCTCTCGACAGGTTTATCCTTATGCTTCCATAGCTGGCACACCTCTCACTTGTGTTGTTCTTCATTTGTTCAACATCCAACAACCTCTTGGTGGATTCAATCTTCATTCTCTGCAACTGCACTTAGCCTCAAGCCTTCCCAGTTAAGCTTAAACACTCTCAGGAACTTCTGGGGCTCTTGTGGATAACTTGATTGGCTGGCCTTTGGTCTGTAAGGTCCCATGTTGAGTAGCAAATTGCTTCTAGGGCCATTTTAAGTGAATATCTACACTAAGCTTTCAATTTGTTGCTTATCTATAAAATACAGTTAAAACATATTATTAGTCAGCTCAAGGGTCCACCAAAGGTTAGGTTAGGAGGTGAAAAATAGTATTTTTCACTGCTTAATAGACACGCACAATGAACACACAAAAAATGCACATGCACCCCTACTCCCTACGCTGCCGCTGGGATGGTCGAACACTGCTGTCCCCAGTATCATCACCCCAATGGTCCATACACTGATCCTCTGAAATTACAATCCCAACACCTGGAGTTTGCGGAACCTCTAGACGACGAGGCCCCACTACTGAACCCTCCTCACTCGCCTGACTAACAGACCGCCTCAATCGAGAACAAGGATGATACCCAATAAGAAACTCCTGAATAATCGAATCCTCGCAAACATAATCCCTTACACGATCACATATCGTACGACAAGACTGGCCAACAGAGGAACTCGTAGCCCTCGACTCTGATCCAGCAAGCTGACTAACTATCCCGTGCACTTCTCGCTCACTCCTCGTCAGACGATACTGCAACCGATCTATGGCCGCCTGCATCTTTGCCCATGTTGTCAGGCGCGCAGCCTCGACCACCTTAGTCTGAGTCCTTTGTGCCACCATCACCTCAACAAGCAGGTCCTCGCAGCTCTGCATCTCCCCAAGGATCCGTCTCGCCTCAGGAGTGGCACGTGCTCATGCCACCTCTAGACGTGCCTCCCCAACCTGACAAACCTGCGTAACCACACCAAGTCAAAGAAAACCAATATATATATACGAACATTTGTCAAAAAAAAAATCATACCAGATCCACCCTCTCCCCCAGAAGGTGCTCAACAGTCGCATAAGTCACTGGATCAGCAGGCGACATAGAAGGAACAACAAACATGAGTAGCTACAATGAAAACAAACAAATATATCAGATAACACTATGACGATGAATAAACTATAAATGCATCAACTAAACAATACCGGAGAATGAATAGGGGCAGAGCCCTGAGGGGGAGCCTCAGGAGCAGAGTCCGGAATAACCTGCATAAAATCCAAACAATCCAACATGAGATATGTCAGAACTAAATAAATGAAATAACCTAAACTGGATTACACCAAAACAGAAACTATACCTGACTCTCGAGGCGTTGAGAGGTAGCAGTCGCCTTCCTAGTCTAAAAATCCTCAGCAACCTGACGCTAAAATACCATATGATATTAGTAAACTATTAAGAAAAGGAAAATAATAACACCCAACGAACTACTACATTCATACAGACGGGTCAAAAGATTGAAGAAACATTAATATGGACTGGATCCTCCTGACTGGAAGAGGCAACTAAAGACGAATCGAATGCCTAAGTAGAAGCCCCCACGGCGGAAAGCTCTGCCCTCTACAAACATCAACAAATGCATCAGAACTAATAAGAATCCACAAAATGCTAACAATTAATAAACCAAGGAAGACACTTACCAATCAATCAATCTCAGATCATAGACTAGCCTCCACCTCCCAGCCGGCTTGCTGCTGACCGCGTAGTAACTCAACCATCGTTGCATGACTGACGACCTCGGCCTCCCTATCGGACTGGGTAAAAGAAAACAAGACACCGAAACTATATCAGAACGACTACAAAATGGAGTCAACATAATATATAAACAACTAGACCAATGAACTAACTTACCAAGAGTCGTCGAGTCTATGCTAGTGAACCCTCATCTCATCCTCCGCTCCCCTAGCCTGAGTAACCGAGGAGGGGAGGGAGCGTAGCATCTCCTCATCAGGATGAGGAGTACACCCTATCTACTCCATCGCCCTATGAAGGGCATCCAATGCTCCCCGTACCCCCGCCATGAGATGGCCCTGCTCTAATGTGGTCAATCTCTCCTCCAATGCCGATGCCAACTAATGGACCCATATGTCCACATCAAAGAAAGCCTGGCCAGACTGAAACACTAGCACACTGACATCCTCCTCGACCACGTATGGCCTGCAAATCACCTATAGCACAGTAAGCAAGCCAACCCATCAGTGAAGCCTTAGAGCCTAAAAGCACGAAACAAAATAAAAGAAAATGTGTATACGATGATATATACATGCTCCTCATGCATGTCCTCAAAAAGACCTCACACGGTCTGAAGATCCGAAGACCAACGGTATCCTCCACACATGCATCCGCGAAAACGTGAACATAATCTCCGCCGGGACCCATGGTCGGAGAAAAACAAAGTGATCATACGCCCAAAACTAAAAAGCACAAAAAGAAATGCTAAATAGCTATTATGAACAAGAAACTTGAAAAAATCGAAGACATTAGGACACCAATTAACTAAACCTTACCTGGAGGAAGGGAAGGAAACCTCCGATCATCGCGACACCTCATCCCTGATGATAAAGCTACTCATAGAGATGTGACAATGCGGCAAAACCCTAAGCATAGGTGGAGACTCGATCCAAGTCCCTGAGAACCATAAAAAACAACTCGGTGATGCATCCCTGAGTCGAAGAAGAGTAGAGTATCGCACCAAGAAAATGCATCAAGGATGGCCGAAGCACCCTATCCGCAGCCAACTCTGGCTCAACCACGGGCTCCTGACCCGCCATTGCCACGCAACGTGCCTCGTAAGATGTCCTCGGCTCTGAATGATGCCTCGAAGGAATGAAGCCACTGGCAAATGTGTTAAATAACCAAGTGACCCGAACTATCCCTGGCCTCGATCCACTAGATCTATACGGTACACCCAAAATCTCCTCACAGACCCCCAGGTAATCTCCTGAAATCCACCCCTTGATCGGCTCACCTTCAAAATGAAGACCAGTGATGCGGACCCAATCCTTTGGATTCAGCAGTAACATACCAATTGGAAAGAGAAGCGCCTGATGCTCCTCCCTCCACCTCTCCAGAATCACTTTTAAAACTACAGCTTATTTCAATTTTAAAAAGTTTTTTAATTTCCTCTTTTACAAAAATCAGGTAGGAAATCACATTATTTTCAAAAACTTTTTTCTTTTTCAACATAGTTGCACTAGCATTAACTCATTTCATTGGCACACTTGCCATATCCCCAAACCTAAGATGAACGTTGTCCTCAATGTTCTACACACTGAGTAACCAGGGGCAGCAGGGTAAAAGAAGAAAGAAAAATAAGTAGAAAAATCAAAACTATATACAGGAGAAAAAAAAAATGAAAAACTGAATATATGAGCAGGAGAATGGAAAACATGACATACAAATGCAAGAAAAATCAACAAAACAAAGCTAGAACTGCTACAAAATAAAATCTAAAAATTGCATGTATGGACAGAAAAATAAAAGGACTGCTATGGAAATTGAAGGAAACTATTGCTAATAATAGAAAAACAGTAAAACCAAAGTAAGGAACTGAATACAAAGCTATAAAAATAGAAAAATGCAGATACAAAGTCAGAATTGCAGATACCAAAATAGGAAAACAAAGTTAGAAACAGAATACCAAACTACCAAAATGCAGAAAATTAAGACCTAAGAATGAAAAAAATCAGCAATCTAAATACGGAAATGAAACTAAAATTCCTAAAATATAAAATCCTAAGACCAAATCATAAATCCCCTAAGCCCAAAGAAAACCCCAAAAGCTTGAAATACTTATGAATCTAAGTGATTAAAAAAATGACCAGCAGGAATAACATAGAGTGAAAAGCAAGAATCATAAGACTGACCCCTTTGTTTATGATGTGTATGAATCAAAAAGAATAATGAAGCATGGGAGCACACATTAAAAACAGGGTTCATACACAGCTAAGACCCATTTATGACGAAGAAATCTCGAAGGAAAATAAAATCAGTGGGTCCATTGAATATTTAGAACAGCCAATGAGCCACTGCTCATTATCCTACATGATTCCGAAAAAAATAAAACATGATCTCAGCAAGTCCAGATGGGAAAATTGGATACAAACAAAGAAAAATAGCCCATCAGGAAGATATTTTTTTATGTTTTTATAATTTTCTATTTTTTTTATTTGTTTTGGATAAGCTTGGGCACTGCAAGAGCCCTTATTTACTATTGCTGAAAAATAATAAGAAATTTTAATTTGTATTTTCATTTTCTTCTATTTTTTATTTTTTTATTTGATTTTTTTGAGTTATACAAAAATTAGAATGATAGCAAACACAGCAAAACTATTGGTTCTAGAGTTTTTTTTTTTTTTTTTAATGAAAATATATGCAAGGGAGAAAGGGAAGCAAACTCAAGTAGATCTGCTCCAGCTGTAGTCCATTTGCTCTTCGTTTGGCGACTGCTCCAGATCTACAAAAATCTAAAAATTGAAGCAGTGCCTTATTCAAGTATAGTGACAAAAACAAACAGAAAAACTCAGACTGCAGCCTTACTTCTGGAAAAATGCAAAGGCTACAGCAGTATTTATTCAAACATCTAGAAGGCATAAAATAAAACTCAGAAAAATAAAAAATTCTGCGACAGTAGAACAAATTTTCTATATAAAAAAACTACAACAGACACTTAATCAAGCACTTGGAATGCAAAGTGCAGGTTTAAAGCAAAAACTAAAAAAATCAGATCTACAAAATTAAAAAAACTCAGATCTACTATCTAGATCAAAACTCTCTGACAGCGGCGCTAAAAACTTATTGGGGATTTTCAGTGTGCTGATTTATTGTGTAATGGTAAAAGCCAAATAAAATGAAAATAAAATAGAGGATGGATTCAGCACATCTAAAGTATCCTAGACCTGTATGATACAGGGTCCTTTGTAGCAAGTTTTAATAAGTAAGAGTTTGTCCCACAGGGAGTTGTGATCTAAACCTAGAAGGAGTATAGTAGACCTCCAGATCTGGCTATAAATCTGGCAATTCTAAGAAGAAAGATAACTTCTCGGGTGTCACTAGATCTAACTCTACAAAACTGAAATAAAACTAAACTAAAAGATGGAGGAAGATGGATGGACAAATAAAGATCAAATGGTGAGAAATAGGCAGTCAGGACTAGGTTCTTATTGCAAAACCGGTCAAGATCTGACGATATGCAGCCATCCCTCAACTGGCTATAAGCACAGCTATAGGGTAGAAGGCTCCACTCAAAATCACAGGATCCACCTTGTCTTAAGACTATGATCTGTCCACTTGATTGGTCACATACCATCCTATAGACCTTATCTGATCCATGGATTTGTAGCAAAGGAATCCAATTGGAGCCTGAGCTTGGACTAAACTTAAGGTTATGATCTATCCACTTTAATGGTCACAGGCCATCCTAGGGACCTCCTTCAAAGCTAAAGGATCAATCAGAACAATTAAAACCACTACAGATGTTGTAATTCCAAGGTCACAGACTCAGGGAATTACAAGAGTATCAGATTCAGGGAAATCAGATGGCCATCAAGAGATCTACCAGTTAAGCGGGTGAGATGATTAACAAACTCCTCTACACAAATCCGATTGAGAATCTAATGGGACCACAGGATCTTTAGATCTAATTAAAGAATTAAGAACCAGAATTTATTACTTCAATCAAAACAACTTACAATAACATTGTTCCCAGATCTGTAGTCCGTGCATCGATTCACATTTCATCATGCCGAAATTATAATTACAAAACAGATGTGAGCTACTATCTAGATCTAATCCAATAGGCTGGATTAGAGAAAGAAGGGGGAAGAGAAAAAGGAATATAAAAACCTAAACTATACCTAAATGAGCTAAGGAGTACTCAGGCTATTCCTTCGTTCCTACTTTCCTTACTGAAGAAGAACAGCAGAATAGATGGGTATTTATACATATGAATTGATCCATGTGCCTTGATTTGCAGCCAATCAGAGAGCAGAGGACTCAGTTCTGTCATGCACAGCTAAGGTGTCTTCATTTCAGCCAAGGAAAATCACATGTGGACTGCTGTCCCATGTACAGAAGTTTGTGCCCAGCTTATGTGTTTTTGCAGCTCTCAAAAATGTCCCTACCGGCCACAGATATTTGCTAATGGAACTCGAGAAAAATCCCTGAGATGTGTGGGACATTGGGATGTCTGCCCTAAAAGCATTGGAATCCCCAAAATGTCCCTAAAGTGTGAAATAGATGGCTGTGAACCCGTGCCTCGATAGGTTGGAGCTTCAGAACTTCGATCTCGATAGGTTCAGGCATCTGTTCGATAGGTTGGAGCATCAGAACATAGATCTCGATAGGTTCAGGCCTCTGTTCGATAGGTTGGATGGGCTTCAGGACCTCTCGACAGGTTCTCGACAGGTTTAAACAACCATTCGATAGGTTGCGACAGGTTCAAACAACCATTCGATAGGCTGCGATAGGTTCAAACATCTATTCAATAGGTTGCTTCAATAGGTTGCGACAGGTTCAATTTTAGCCTTTTTTCAGCACTGTAGCTTGATTTCAGCACATACCAGCTGGTGTGGTTCAAAACCACCCCTCGTGGAGTCTATTTTCAGCACATAACAGCTCTACAATCAACATTCCAGCTTTGACATCTTCTCTAGTCCTTCAAATACAGCAGTTGTGCTACAAATGTGGCTCATTTTCCAGCAATAAAACTTCTCGAAGGTCATGGTTTGCAACATAAAAACTGCTGAGTGCATTAGTGACACTTCAGCCAACTGTTCGAGTTCTTCAAGGCAGCTATGCATGTTGGCATTGCAGTTTTATGGCTTGGTGCCTCAGCACTAAAGTGCTCACATCTTTAATGGTATCAGCTGCTCTTATGCTTCAAAGATTGCTTTAACCAACGTTGCACAAGTGCCACTTGAACTGCTCCACTGCTGAGTATATAAATTGCTGAATTGCTGGTTTGCTCAATTCGTTGCAGCAGTAGTCCATAAAACATGGGCTTCACCACTCTCTCTGAGCAGGTCTTCAAAGGCCCCAAAAGCATGCTAAAAAGCCCCAATGGTGTGAACCACCATGGTGCCTTTTCAATAAATCCATTAGCTCCACTGCTAAACACAAAATTCTTTCTTCTTGGCTTCAAAAGCATGGATTGCAACATTAAGCTCTTATTTGTTGTTATCTGTAAAAACACACTTAAAAGACATTATTAACATGCTCAAAGGTCTATCATAGGTCAGGTTAAGGGGTAGAAAGTGGTATATTTCAGTGCTCAACACACCCCCAAACCTAACCTTTGCTAGTCCTCGAGCAAAGTGAATTTTAAAACAACTAACCTATGAAATTAATTGCCACTTCCATAGGGAACACGGATGCATTTAGCACATGCACCAAGCCTTTTAAACCCCTAGGTGATCCCTAGTG
The DNA here is from genome assembly GCA_021018995.1 of Chloranthus sessilifolius. NCBI lineage: Eukaryota > Viridiplantae > Streptophyta > Magnoliopsida > Chloranthales > Chloranthaceae > Chloranthus > Chloranthus sessilifolius. Next base: position 57,944,014 of record CM037593.1, on the reverse strand, counting down.
GAGGAGTGGAGTCTCCTGAGGGTTTTCAGTGAAGGTACCCCCAAACTTCTCCAATAAAATTAGTTAGTACTAATGCAATCATGTTAAAACAGAGTTTAAGGGAAATAAAATAAATTTCACACCATGCCCATTCAATTCTAGAGGATTTTTAGCAGAAAAATCACCAATTCAAAACCTGAAATTCTGCTGTAATTCCTTCATTCTCAATCAGTTCATGTCAAGGCATTGTGCCTGAAAATTAATGTAGAGTTCACCTTTAATTTAAGAATTCTCTTTTGATAATGCCCCAAACAAACCAGATTTCATACCCAAGTCTTATCAGGGCTATTCACTCACAAAAAAAATAAAAGGGTGCATCATTTCACACAGCTCAAGAGCAGTTACAACCCTCAAATAGGACTGCAAGCATGAGCATAGGCATTGCTCCAATTTATGATATTTTCTAATTTTTTAGACCATAGATCAAACAAATCCTCATCTCCACATGATAGTTCAATCTATTTTAGATCAGTAAGGACTTTTTATTGGGTTGTAATGTGGCTTATGGGTGAGGTTTATAAAAAATGAAAGGGTGGAATGGGATTCAAAATTGAGAAATCAGTAAAGGTAAAGGAGGTGGTCTGCAGCTCAACCTTCTTCATTTCATCACCCCTTCACTTTCTTTTTGGAATTTCAAACTTGAAGTGATCAGCTTCCTCAGCTTCTTATCTTCTTTTAGATTTTCAAATAAAGTGACTTCTCTTTCTCCTCCTTTTGCTCTATTTTTTTTTTTTTTTTTTTTTATGCGGGCCGGAGTGCCACCATACCACCAAATGAGCTTCCTTCTCTTTCAACCAAAAGTCAAACCTTGCTCCTCTAACCTCACTTCTTATTTTTCTAGATTTCTTAAATTGAGGGTGAACTGAAACAGGTCAAAAGGTTTTGGGTTTACATTTGTTTGGTTTTCATCAAAGAAAAACTGAGATTTTTAGAGCTCAAAAGGTGTGTATCAAGGGCAATTTAAAGGTGGGACATTTTAAGCTCAAACTGTCTAAGGGGTGTCCTTACTTCATGTCCTCAATGTCATGAATGCTTTCAAGTTGTTTCAACTTGGATTTGCCTAACTTCTAGTGATCGAAACTAGATCCAATCAGTCCTTAGAGCAGACAAATTGCCAAGACACTCTTGAAAGAAAATTTTTCAGGCCCAAATCTCACTGGGTGTGGCCTTCCATCAAATTTTCTGGGGTGTATCCTCACAGTCTTCTCTCATTCTAGGTTTACTAAACATCAATTTTTGAAAATTTTTGACATTTGCTTCATAAAAAATGTTAAAACTACAGCTCATTTCAGTTTTAAAAAGTTTTTTAATTTCCTCTTTTCCAAAAATCAAGTGGGAAATCATTTTATTTTCAAAAACTTTTTTCTTTTTTAACATAGTTGCACTAGCATTAACTCATTTCATTGGCACACCTGCCATACCCCCAAACCTAAGATGAACATTTTCCTCAATGTTCTACACACTCAGTAACCAGGGGCAGCAGGGTAAAAGAAGAAAGAAAAATAAGTAGAAAAATCTAAACTATATACAACAGAAAATAAAAATGAAAAACTGAATATATGAGCAGGGGAGTGGAAAACATGATATACAAATGCAAGAAAAATGAACAAAGCAAAGCTAGAACTGCTACAAAATAAAATCTAAAAACTGCATGTATGGATAGAAAAATAAAAGGACTGCTATGAAAATGGAAGGAAACTATTGCTAATAATAGAAAAACAGTAAAACCAAAGTAAGGAACTGAATACAAAGCTATAAAAATAGAAAAATGCAGATACAAAGTTAGAATTGCAGCTGCAAAAATAGGAAAACAAAGTTAGAAACTGAATACCAAACTACCAAAATGCAGAAACTTGAGAACTGAGAATGAAAAAAATCAGCAATCTAAATACATAAATGAAACTAAAATTCCTAAAATAGAAAATCCTAAGACCAAATAAAAAATCCCCTAAGCCCAAAGAAAACCCCAAAAGCCTGAAATACTTATGAATCTAAGTGATTATAAAAATGATCAGCAAGAATAACATAAAGTGAAAAGCAAGATTCATAAGACTGACCCCTTTGTTGATGATGTGCATGAATCAAAAAGGATAATGAAGCATGGGAACACACATTAAAAATAGGGTTCATACACAGCTGAGATCCATTTACGAAGAAGAAAGCTCAAAGGAAAATAAAATCAGTGGGTCCATTGAATATTCAAAACAGCCTATGAGCCACTGCTCATTATCCTACATGATTCCTAAAAAAAAAAAATATGATCTCAGCAGGTCCAAATGGGAAAATTGGATACGAACAAAGAAAAATAGCCCATCTAGAAGATATTTTTTTATGTTTTTATAATTTTCTATTTTTTTTATTTATTTTAGATTAGCCTGGGCACTGCAAGAGCCCTTATTTACTATTGCTGAAAAATAATAAGAAATTTTAATTTGTATTTTCATTTTCTTCTATTTTTTATTTTTTTATTTGGTTTTGTTGAGTTATACAAAAATTAGAATGATAGCAAACACAACAAAATTGTTGGTCCTAGAGCATTTTTTGAAAATGAAAATATATGCAAGGGAGAAAGGGATGCAAACTCAAGTAGATCTGCTCCTGATATAGTCAATTTTCTCCTCATTTGGCGGCTGCTCCAGATCTGCAAAAATCCAAAAATTACAACAGTACCTTATTCATGTATAGTAAAAAAAACAAACAGAAAAACTCAGACTGCAGCCTTGCTTCTGCAAAAATGCAAAGGCTAAAACAGTATTTATTCAAACATCTAGAAGGCATAAAATAAAACTCAGAAAAATAAAAAATTCTGCTGCAGTAGAACAAATTTTCTAAATAAAAATACTACAACAGACATTTAATCAAGCACTTGGAATGCAAAGTGCAGGTTTAAAGAAAAAACTAAAAAAATCATATCTACAAAATTGGAAAAACTCAGATGTACTATCTAGATCAAAACTTCTCGGCAGCGGCGCCAAAAACTTGTTGGAGATTTTCAGTGTGCATCATTATTATGTAATGGTAAAAGCCAAATAAAATCAAAATAAAATAGAGGATGGATTCAGCACATCTAAAGTATCCTAGACCTGCAAGATATAGGGTCCTTTATAACAAGTTTTAATAAGTAAGAGTTTGTCCCACAGGGAGTAGTGTTCTAAACCTAGAAGGAGTATAGTAGACCTCCAGATCTGGCTACAGATCTGGCAATTCTAAGAAGAAAGAGAACTTTTCGGGTGTCACTAGATCTAACTTTACAAAACTGAAATAAAACTAAACTAAAAGATGGAGGAAGATGGATTGACAAATAAAGATCAAATGGTGAGAAATAGGCAGCCAGGACCTGGATCTTATTGCAAAACAGATCAAGATTTGAGGATATGCAATCATTCCTCAATTGGCTATAAGCACAACTGTAGGGTAGAAGGCTCCACTCCAAATCACAGGATCCACCTAGTCCTAAGGCTATGATCTGTCCACTTGAATGGTCACAGACCATCCTATAGACTTTATCTGATCCATGGATTTGTAGCAGACGAATCTGATTGGAGCCTGAGCTTGGACTAATCTTAAGGTTATGATCTGTCCACTTTAATTGTCACAGGCCATCCTAGAGATCTCCTTCAAAGCTAAAGCATCAATCAGAACAATTAAATCCACTATAGATGTCGCAATTCCAAGGTCACAGGCTCAGGGAATTACAGTAGTATTAGATCCAGGGAAATCAGATGGTCATCAAGAGATCTACCAGTTAAGCGGGCGAGGTGATTAACAAACTCCTCTACACAAATCCGATCGAGAATCTAATGGGACCACAAGATCTTTAGATCTAATAAAAGCATTAAGAACAATAATTTATTGCTTCAATCAAAACAACTTACAATAACATTGTTCCTAAATCTGTAGTCTGTGCATCGATCCACATTTCTTCATGCCGAAATTATAATTACAAAACAGATCTGAGCTGTTATCTAGATCTAATCCAGCAGGTTGGATTAGAGAGAGAAGGGGGAAGAGAAAAAGGAAAATAAAAACTTAAACTAAACCTAAATGAGCTAAGGAGAACTAAGGATATTCCTTCATTCCTACTTTCCTTGCTGAAGAAAAACAGCAGAATAGATGGGTATTTATACATATGCATCAATCCATGTGCCTTGAGTTGCAGCCAATCAGAGAGCAGAGGACTCAGTTCTCTTATGCACAGTTGAGGTGTCTTCATTTCGGCCAAGGAAAATCATATGTGAACTGCTATCCCATGTGCCGAAGTTTGTGCCCAGCTGATATGTTTTTGCAGCTCTCAAAAATGCCACTACCGGCCATAGATATTTGCTAATGGAACCTGAGGTAAATCCCTGAGATGTGTGGGACATTGGGATGTGTTCCCTATAAGAATTGGAATCCCCAAAATGTTCATAAAGTTTGTAATAGATGGCTGGAACCCGTGCCTTCATAGGTTGGAGCTTCAGAACTTCAATCTCGACAGGTTCGTGCATCTGTTCGATAGGTTGGAGCATTAGAACTTCGATCTCGATAGGTTCAGGCCTCAGTTCGATAGGTTGGATGGGCTTCAGGTGTGCATTTGACAGGATCTTGACAGGTTCATTCAACTATTCGACAGGATGCTCGATAGGTTCATTTTCAGCATCAGAACCACTCGACAGGTTCTCGACAGGTTCTCAACTGGTTCAAACAACCATTCGATATGTTGTGACAGGTTGAAACAACCATTCGATAGGTTGCAACAGGTTCAAATATCCATTCGATAGGTTGCAATAGGTTCAATTTTAGTTTTTTTCAGTACTTTAACTTGATTTCAGCACATACCAGCTCGTGGGGTTCAAAACAACCCCTCGTGGAGTCTATTTTTAGCACATGACAGCTCTACAATCTACATTCCAGCTATGGCATCTTCTCTAGTCCTTCAAATACAGCAGTTGTGCTACTAATGTGGCTCATTTTCCAGCAATAAAACTGCTTGAAGGTCATGGTTTGCAGCACAAAAATTGCTGAGTGCAGTAGTGACACTTCAACCAACTGTTCGAGTTCTTCAAGGCAGCAATGCATGCTGGCTTTGCAATTTTATGGCTTCGTGCATCAGCACTAAAGTGCTCACATCTTTAATGGTATCAGCTGCTCTTATGCTTCAAAGATTGCTTTAACCAATGCTGCACAAGTGCCACTTGAACTGCTGCACTGCTGAATATATAAATTGCTTAATTGCCGGTTTGCTCAATTCGTTGCAGCAGCAGTCCATAAAACATGGGCTTCACCACTCTCTCTCAGCAGGTCTTCAAAGGCCCCAAAAGCATGTTAAAAAGCCCCAATGGTGTGAACCACCATGGTACCTTTTCAATAAATCCATCAGCTCCACTGCTAAGCACCAAATTCCTTCTTCTTGGCTTCAAAAGCATGGATTGCAACATTAAGCTCTTATTTTGTTGTTATCTGTAAAAACACAGTTAAAATACATTATTAACATACTCAAAGGTCCATCGTAGGTCAGGTTAAGGGGTAGAAAGTGGTATATTTCAGTGCTCAACACACCCCTAAACCTAACCTTTGCTAGTCTTCGAGCAATGTGAATTTTAAAACAACTAACCTTTGAAATTAATTGCCACTTTCGTAGGGAACACGGATGCATTTAGCACCTACACCAAGCCTTTTAAACCCCTAGGTGATCCCTAGTGGAGGAGTGGAGTCTCCTAAGGGTTTTCAGTGAAGGTACCCCCAAACTTCTCCAATAAAATTAGTTAGTACTAATGCAATCATGTTAAAATAAAGTTTAAGGGAAATAAAATAAATTTCACACCATGTCCATTCAATTCTAGAGGATTTTTAGCAGAAAAATCACCAATTCAAAACCTGAAATTCTACTGTAATTCCTTCATTCTCAATCAGTTCATGTCAAGGCATTGTGCCTGAAAATTAATGTAGAGTTCACCTTTAATTTAAGAATTCTCTTTTGATAATGCCCCAAACAAACCAGATTTTATACCCAAGTCTTATCAGGGCTATTCACTCACAAAAAAAATAAAAGGGTGCATCATTTCACACAGCTCAAGAGCAGTTACAACCCTCAAATAGGACTGCAAGCATGAGCATAGGCATTGCTCCAATTTATGATATTTTCTAATTTTTTAGACCATAGATCAAACAAATCCTCATCTCCACATGATAGTTCAATCTATTTCAGATCAGTAAGGACTTTTTATTGGGTTGTAATGTGGCTTATGGGTGAGGTTTATAAAAAATGAAAGGGTGGAATGGGATTCAAAATTGAGAAATCATTAAAGGTAAAGGAGGTGGTCTGCAGCTCAACCTTCTTCATTTCTGCACCTCTTCACTTTCTTTTAGGAATTTCAAACTTGAAGTGATCAGCTTCATCAGCTTCTTATCTTCTTGTAGATTTTCAAATAAAGTGACTTCTCTTTCTCATCCTTTTGCTCTATTTTTTTTTTTTTTTTTTTTTTTTTTATATATGGGCCAGAGTGCGACAATACCACCAAATGAGCTTGTTTCTCTTTCGACCAAAAGTCAAACCATGCTCCTCTAACCTCACTTCTCCTTTTTCCTGATTTCTCAAATCAAGGGTGAACTGAAACAGGTCAAAAGGTTTTGGGTTTACATTTTTTTGGTTTTCATCAAAGAAAAACTGAGATTTTTAGGGCTCAAAAGGTGTGTATCAAGGGCAGTTCAAAGGTGGGACATTTTAAGCTCAAACTATTCAAGGGATGGCCTTACTTCATGTCCTCAATGTCATGAATGCTGTCAAGTTATTTCAACTTAGATTTTCCTAACTTCTAGTGATCGAAAATTGATCCAATCAGTCCTTAGAGCAGAAAAATTGCCAAGACACTCTTCAGAGAAAATTTTTCAGGCCCAAATCTCACTGGGTGTGGCCTTCCATCAAATTTTCTGGGGTGTATCCTCACAGTCTTCTCTCATTTCAGGTTTACTAAACATCAATTTTTAAAAATTTTTAACATTTGCTTCATAAAAAATGTTAAAACTACAACTCATTTCAGTTTTAAAAAGTTTTTTAATTTCCTCTTTTCCAAAAATCAGGTGGGAAATCACTTTATTTTCAAAAACTTTTTTCTTTTTCAACAGAGTTGCACTAGCATTAACTCATTTCATTGGCACACCTGCCATACCCCGAAACCTAAGATGAACATTGTCCTCAATGTTCTACACACTGAGTAACCAGGGGCAGCAGGGTTAAAGAAGAAAGAAAAATAATTAGAAAAATCTAAACTATATGCAACAGAAAATAAAAATGCAAAACTGAAAATATGAGCAGGAGAATGGAAAACATGATATACAAATGCAGGAAAAATCAACAAAACAAAGCTATAACTGCTACCAAATAAAATCTAAAAACTGCATGTATGGACAGAAAAATAAAAGGACAGCTATGGAAATGGAAGGAAACTGTTGCTAATAATAGAAAAATAGTAAAACCATAGTAAGGAACTGAATACAAAGCTATAAAAATAGAAAAATGCAGGTACAAAGTCAGAATAGCAGATACCAAAAAAGGAAAACTAAGTTAGAAACTGAATACCAAACTACCAAAATGCAGAAAATAAAGACCTAAGAATGAAAAAATCAGCAATCTAAATACAGAAATGAACTAAAATTCCTAAAATAGAAAATCCTAAGAGAAAATCATAAATCCCCTAAGCCCAAAGAAAACCCCAAAAGCCTGAAATACTTATGAAATTAAGTGATTATAAAAATGATCAGCAGGAATAACATAGAGTGAAAAGCAAGATTCATAAGATTGACCCCTTTGTTGATAATGTGTATGAATAAAAAAGAATAATGAAGCATGGGAGCACACATTAAAAACAGGGTTCATACGCAGCTGAGACCCATTTATGATGAATAAATCTCGAAGGAAAATAAAATCAATGGATCCATTGAATATTCAAAACAGCCTATGAGCCACTGATCATTATCCTACTTGATTCCTAAAAAAAAAAAACATGATCTCAACAGGTCCAGATGGGAAAATTGGATACATACAAAGAAAAACAACCCATCTAGAAGATATTTTTTTTTGTTTTTATAATTTTCTATTTATTTTTATTTGTTTTAGATCAGCCTGGGCTTTGCAAGAGCCCTTACTTACTATTGCTGAAAAATAATAAGAAATTTTAATTTGTATTTTCATTTTCTTCTATTTTTTATTTTTTTATTTGGTTTTGTTGAGTTATATAAAAATTAGAATGATAGCATGCACAGCAAAACTGTTGATCCTAGAGCATTTATTTATTTTATTTTTTAAATGAAAATATATGCAAGGGAGAAAGGGATGCAAACTCAAGTAGATATGCTCCTTCCATAGTCCATTTGCTCCTCATTTGGCGGCTGCTCCAAATCTGCAAAAATCCAAAAACTACAGAAGTACCTTATTCAAGTATAGTGATAGAAACAAACAAAAAAACTCAGACTGCAGCCTTACTTCTGCTAAAATGCAATGGCTACAACAATATTTATTCAAACATCTAGAAGGCATAAAATAAAACTCAGAAAAATAAAAAATTCTGCTACAGTAGAACAAATTTTCTATATAAAAAAACTACAACAGACATTTAATCAAGCACTTGGAATGCAAAGTGCAGGTTTAAAGAAAAAACTAAAAAAATCAGATCCACAAAATTGAAAAAACTCAGATCTACTATCTAGATCAAAACTCCCCAACAACGGCGCCAAAAACTTGTTGGGGATTTTCAGTGTGCTTATTTATTGTGTAATTGTAAAAGCCAAATAAAATCAATCAAAATAAAACAGAGGATGGATTCAGTACATCTAAAGTATCCTAGACCTGCAAGATACAGGGTCCTTTGTAACAAGTTTTAATAAGAGTTTGTCCTATAGGGAGTAGTGATCTAAACCTAGGAGTATAGTAGACCTCCAGATCTGGCTACAGATTTGACAATTCTAAGAAGAAAGAGAACTTTTCGGGTGTCACTAGATCTAACTCTACAAAATTGAAATAAAACTAACCTAAAAGATGGAGGAAGATGGATGGACAAATAAAGATCAAATGGTGAGAAATAGGCAGCCAGGACCTAGTTCTTATTGCAAAACAGATCAAGATCTGAGGATATGCAACCATCCCTCAACTGGCTAAAAGCACAGCTACAGGGTAGAAGACTCCACTCCAAATCACAGGATCCACCTGGTCTTAAGGCTATATTTGCCCACTTGAATGGTCACAGACCATCCTATAGACTTTACCTGATCCATGGATTTGTAGCAGACGAATCCAATTGGAGCTTGAGCTTGGACTAATCTTAAGGTTATGATCTGTCCACTTTAATGGTCACAGGCCATCCTAGGGATCTCCTCCAAAGCTAAAGCATCAATCAAAATAATTAAAACCACTACAGATGCTGCAACTCCAAGGTCACAAACTCAGGGAATTACAGTAGTATCAGATCCAGGGAAATCAAATTGTCATCAAGAGATCTACCAGTTAAGCGGGTGAGCTGATTAACAAACTCCTCTACACAAATCTGATCGAGAATCTAATGGGACCACAAGATCTTTAGATCTAATTAAAGCATTAAGAATAACAATTTATTACTTCAATTAAAACAACTTACTGTAACATTGTTCCCAAATCTGTAGTCTGTGCATCGATCCACATTTCTTCAAGCCGAAATTACAATTACAAAACAGATCTAAGCTGCTATCTAGATCTAATTCAACAGGCTGAATTAGAGAGAGAAGGGGGAAGAGAAAAAGGAAAATTAAAACCTAAACTCAACCTAAATGAGCTATGAAGAACTCGGGCTATTCCTTCTTTCCTACTTTCCTTGCTGAAGAAAAATAGCAGAATAGATGGGTATTTATACATATGCATCAATCCATGTGCCTTGAGTTGCAGCCAATCAGAGAGCAGAGGACTAAGTTCTGTTATGCACTGCTGGGGTGTCTTCATTTCGGCCAAGGGAAATCACATGTGGACTGTTCTCCCATGTGCAGAAGTTTGTGCCCAGCTGATGTGTTTTTGCAGCTCTTAAAAATGCCCCTACCGGCCACAGATATTTGCTAATGGAACTCGAGATAAATCCCTGAGATGTGTGGGACATTAGGATGTGTACCCTAGAAGCAATGGAATCCCCAAAATGTGCCTAAAGTGTGAAATAGATGGCTGGAACCCATGCCTCGATAGGTTGGAGCTTCGAAATTTCAATCTCGGCAGGTTCAGGCATCTGTTCGATAGGTTGGAGCTTCAGAACTTCGATCTCGATAGGTTTAGGCCTCTATTCGATAGGTTGGATGGGCTTCAGGTGTGAATTCGACAGGATCTCGATAGGTTCTTTCAACCATTCGACAGGATGCTCGATAGGTTCATTTTCAGCATCAAAACCTCTCAATAGGTTCAAACAGCTATTTGATAGGTTGCGACAGGTTCAAACAGCCATTTGATAGGTTGTAACAGGTTCAAACATCCATTCAATAGGTTGCGATAGGTTCAATTTTAGCCTTTTTTTTAGCACTGTAGCTTGATTTCAGCACATACCAGCTCGTGGGGTTCAAAACAACCCCTCGTGGAGTCTATTTTTAGCACATAACAGCTGTACAATCCACATTCCAGCTTTGACATCTTCTCCAGTCCTTTAAATACAGCAGTTGTGCTACTAATGTGGCTCATTTTCCATCAGTAAAACTGCTTGAAGGTCATGGTTTGCAGCACAAAAACTGCTGAGTGCAGCAGTGACACTTCAGCCAACTGTTCGAGTTCTTCAAGGCAGCTATGCATGTTGGCTTTGCAGTTTTATGGCTTGGTACATCAGCACTAAAATGCTCACATCTTTAATGGTATCAGCTGCTCTTATGCTTCAAAGATTGCTTTAACCAACGCTGCACAAGTGCCACTTGAACTGCTGCAGTGCTGAGTAAATAAATTGCTGAATTGCCGGTTTGCTCAATTCGTTGTAGCAGTAGTCCATAAAACTTGGGCTTCGCCACTGTCTCTCAGCAGGTCTTCAAAGGCCCCTAAAGCATGCTAAAAAGCCCCAATGGTGTGAACCACCATGGTGCCTTTTGAATAAATCCATCAGCTCCACTGCTAAACACAAAATTCCTTCTTCTTAGCTTCAAAAGAATGGATTGCAATATTAAGCTCTTATTTTGCTTTTATCTGTAAAAACACACTTAAAAGATATTATTAACATACTCAAAAGTCCATCATAGGTCAGGTTAAGGGGTAGAAAGGGGTATATTTCAGTGCTCAACACCTATCCCTAGATACTGTCATGATGCATGAGTGAGCGCACAATAAATAATCGATGCAGGTTCGACATAAATTAAAAGGGTTCTCAGATCCTAATAAGTCTATGTCAGTACCTAAATGCCTAGAAAAATAAAGAAACTCTTGCTCATGATTACCTACCTAGCCTCCAGCGAAGAAATCCTCCAGCAAAAAGTGTGTGCGAGCCCGACGCTCCTCACCCTAGTGCTCCTCATCCTCAACTCTCTCAGCCTCATCTTGACGCTCCTCACCCTGATGCTCCTCCCCTTGGCACTCCTCATCCTCACCTCTCTCAGCCTCACCTTCAGGCACGCCCTGATCAATCTCAGGTACCTCCTTCGTGACCATCACCTGGTCACCCTCTGGTACCTCCTCTCTAACCATCGCCTCGATATCCTCTTCCACGAGAATAGTACCGGTCCGAGCCTCGAAAGACTCATCGATCTCTATTGCTAGCATCTGCTCCATCTCTGATATAGACAAATAGAACTGATCACTACCTCTGGACTCCATCCTAGAAGAAATAGCTCAAAAAACTAGAAAGAATGAAAGAAATGGCACCTGAAATGGATGACCGGATTGTAAGATATCGCGAAAACACGAAAACTAGAGCGCAAGGAAACAGGGAAACAAAGAATGGAAGACGAAAATGGATAGCACGAGAAGAATGAAGAATTTTGAAGTATATATAGAGCGTGGCCAAGTCGCGTAATTAAACTAAAGTGCTTAACAAAATTGTGCACTATACTCCCTGCGTTTAATCCGGATTACACGCCCATCCTTGAACGCGTAAACAGATCATCGCCCGCTCAAACTAACCTGACGCCCCGGTTGCGCGCCGCATACCAAACGGTAATTATACCGAGAGCCTGCACCGAGGAGCGTAAATGCCAGAGGTCACCTATACAGTTACTAGGCACCGCCATGATCCCGCGCCCCTTGAAATGCATTTAATTTGGTTAAACAATTGATCAGTGATGCACAATAGCCTTTCGAACCCCTAAAATGCACGCGCCCATTCCGACGCGCAATTTGGTTATGCGCCCGGAGTTAAGTGCGCAATTCCCTAGGTAGAACACAAAAATATATGCCCAGAACAGCAAATTTATAGGCCAACCATTAGGAGATTTTCGACACTAATTGCCCTTGCTAAGACCAATCTAAAAACACTCCTAACTTAGAAAATATACACCCCGAAAGCTAAAAAAAATGCCTCCCATCACTGACGCACTTGAACTTGAACCAAACTAAACGAAACCAAAAAATGCCCCCAACACACCCCAAAATAAACAAAAGCACACTAAATAAACCGAATCAAACCAAACTCAAAGAAATATAGTAAAAAAACATCACACTCAAAATAGGTAAAGTAAGCTACAAAGTAAACCAAACTAAAAATTCACCAAATATAAGTAACCACAAATGAAATTAAAAACATGATAGCTTCATAAATAGGTAAAATAATTACAAAATACACCGAGGGCATACCCTCTGAATATATAACTTAAAATAAGAAATTTTAAATCCGCACGTTCAGGCAATGCCCGAATCCTGATTTATTCAGGAAATAAGAAATCTCGGAGAAGCCCGGAGAAGGAATGCACCCTGAACGAATTCTGACAATGACAACCTTTCCGCACCCCAAGCCAACAGAAAAGAAAGAGTGGCTCACGAAAAGCCACCCAGGACCTGCGGGATCCACCCATGGAAACTCACCTAGGAAAATATAACAAGGAGGAGCAACTAACACTGAATCCGCAGAGCCTACCGAGGAAAAATAGGAGTCCGTCACGAGAACTCCGACCACGCCTTATCCTTGGGTTTCCTTTCTACCTCCTTCTTCTCTTCCATCTCCTCTCCCAATGGGGTGACACTTCGAGTTGGATTATTAGAACCAACCCTAACACCACCATGAATTCCCAATCCCATCCATTCCCAATATCTTGTTCAAAAATCACTGCTTTTCTGGTTCAATACCCAAGATACAAAATAGAAAGGAAGAAAAGACATTAATGAACAAAAAAATTCCCTAGATCAAAAACAAAAAAATATGCCCCAAAAATTTTAATCCTAAGCTTGAAATAAAATTCAAAATAAAACCCAAAGCCTTTGGCTCACATTTATAAAACTATACCTCCTGAGCCATAAAGTGACAAGTGTCACATTTTTAAACCCTTTCAATCTAATTAAATCTAAACTAAACACATACCCCTTGAAAGACCACAATCTATGACAAACCTAGATGAACCAATAATCACATAATACTTACCCCTAGGAAACACAAATTCACCCTAACTCTAGATAAACCAATAGGATTAAGGTACCCAACACCCATCTAGAATCTTTTAAATTAAAGCTTAAATTCACACAGCTGTCACGTCAAATCATACATGAGACCAAAATGAAGTACCTTAAACATGGGACTCATCCTCTCACCATGACAAATAAAATTTAAATCCTAAAGCTTAAAGTAAATAAAAAATAATAATACTAAATGCAGAGGAATACAACAAATATCTTTTAATTCATATAACAAATTCTTTTACAAGTGTCACCGAAGGCATACCTCCTGAATATATAACCCAAAACGAAAACCTAGAACCTAATTTACAACCTAAAATGAAAACTGGAGACCCAAACATCCAGACATAGCCTTGCCACACATTCATATGTCCCCTCACGATGCAACTACAACTCGTTCTCATCACGAACTTGTCCCATCGCGAACATCTCACCAAGCATTGGACTTCCCCCAGCAAAGCCCCAGCATATCCCATCACAACATCACCACCCGAAACATCCAGATGCAACCCCGATACACAGGCACAAATACGCCTCACCAAGCCTGCAATCACTGGGACTCATCCCCAGTACACCCCCATAAAGGAAGGACCTAACCAATGTCCCATCACAAAAATAATCCAAACCTTCCAAATCCCATCACAAATCTCACCCCCTAAGACCTTTCACCAAACTGGCAACTGCTAGGCCTCACTATAGCAGAAATGAAGCAAGAGGAAACCCTTTAACACCCATCACATCACTACACCCAAATCAAGTCCCATCATGACATCACCACCAGAAAAGCTCAGATAACACCTATCATGGCACCGACGAAAAGGGAGAAAGCTCGATCGTGTCCCATCGCTCAAGCAAAGAGCCCTCTTCCCAAATTTCTCGCTACATAATAATTGATAGACACCACTGTAGCAAAATTGCATAAAGATTTGGGACTCCTCCCATGTCCCGTCGCATTCGACCAATGCCAAGTCCCAACGCAAATATCCCGTCAGAATTCCCCATGTCCCACCGAACTCGTCCCCAACACACAACCGAAGAAAGGAAAAATCACCGATGTCCCATCGTGACATCACTCCCCAAGATGTTTCATCACATTGGCAACCACCAAGCCCTGCCACAGCAGACATGAAGAAGAGATAAGAAATCTTCTAAATGGTCCCATCGCGGTATCACTACGGCAACCCGTCACAAGTTATGCGCAATTAAGGTAAGTATCAACCCTCTTTTCTTTGACTCGATATTGCTTCTCATATACATAGTTAGTTATGATTAAGTTAAAATATTTTCAAAACCCATCTCTCTCAACTCGCGAATCACCATAGTCCTCCCATAAGAGACAATCATTAGTATTCGCTGAGAAGGTTAGACGGAGTATTCGGCATGCCAAGTGTCGTCTTGACAACCACATAAATGGTTGGGTCCATAAATCCTGTACTGGTGGATCTGCTTAGCGATGTCTCGAAAGCCACGTTTTCCGAAGAGTTACCACCAAATTGATCTTAAGTTAAAACTCCCGAATTTAAAAACAAAACCTTAACATCCAAAACCAAAAAAAACAACGAAGTAAAAAAAAATAAAAAAACTGAAAAAAAACAGCGAAAAAAGAAACCAAAATAATAATAAATAAAGAGACTTTACCTACCAAAATTTATCTCAATTACCAGCCCAAACCGGCCATTCCCCTGGGAAATCGAGCAATGAGTATATTCAATCTAAGAACTTACAAACACCTATTGGAAAAGGAGTGCCTGACGCGCATTGGTGTGAACAATGATGCGCCCGGTCTGGCATGACTTGCAAAAGCCTTTGATATTACATGATTTTATTAATCGGTCTCTGGACCTTATTTACGGACATTTGTATGATGCCCCCCGATACCTCGACTACTTCATATCCCTCTATTTGACTGCCTCTTGCAGTAAGTCATGCCATGCGACGGGATGCCCCTTTCACCCATAAATTAGGATATGGTGATTCTTGTTAAGTGGTGAAAAATGCCACTTTTCACCCTTTAACCTGACCATTGACAGACCTGTGAGTACACTAATAAGCCTCTGTTCAGTGCCTTTTGTAGAGAGCAGTGAAAGCTAGTAATAATGCAGAAAACCACTTAAGAATGCCCACAAAGAAGCCATCTCTCAACACTATGCAGACCCAACAACAGCACACCAGAGGGCAGCACGTCATTGAGCCCTTGGAATGCGTGGCTGCAGTAGAACAAAGGAAAGGAAGTGAAGACAGGTCTTAAAACAACCTATCGAAAGGGCATCTGGAAGACTTCGATAGGAGCTGAAGGATAAAAGAGAAGAATTCGTGCAGTTGGAGAAGGGCTCGATAGGATCTGAAGGCAGAAAGAGGAAGACATGTGCTGAAGTGAGGGATTCGACAGGATCCCTGAACCTATCGAGCAGATGAATGAAAGAGAAAGCTCATCCATTGAAAGCTTGCCTGAGGGGAAAAAGAGAACCTGTCGAAGGCTTCCTGAACCTATCAAAAATGAAGATGCTGGAATAGAACCTATCAAAGGATGCTTAAGCCTTTTGATAGGAATGAGAGCCAACCTATCGGGATGACGGCATGTAGAGCTGAACCTATTGAAAAGGACCTCTGGACCTATCGAACTACTCAGCCAACCTATCGAATACTCCAGATAATGGGTTGAGGACCCTGAAGCTTCAAGGAGAAAACTCATCCTATCGGTACCTATCGAAGAGACCAGGGAACCTATCGAAAGGGACTACAAGCTTACTTTTAACCTATCGAAAGCTTCTCCAACCTGTCGAAATCATGTGCTAAACTTCTCAGAAACTATGCTATGCACACGCTGAGACTTGGTATCCTGTTGCACGTAAACCAAGGTACTTTAGTGATCGATGAGAGGTTCTAGAAGATGCCCTAGCAAGCCCTAACCGACCCACGTGCTTTAACAGAACTCTAACAAACTCTGACGACCTTCTAGAAGGGATTTTTAGCTAGAAAAATAGAGGAAAAAGCTATATATAGAGATCCCCAATTGCCATTGAGGGGGATCGAGATTTGGGCCAAAATTTTGGAGATTAGCACCTTCAGAGCAATTCCATCTCCCTCCTTTAGCCCAACCATGGTTGGCTAAACCCCTTGGAGTAGCGAGGAGTGAAGTTAGATCTGTAATTGGGTGAGGTTAAGAGTGCTATTGTAGTTTCCTAGCTGCACAGACTACAGATCTGAGTGTATTTCCATTGTAAAGTGACCTTGTTTGCAATGATAATGTTGTTTTTAATGCTTTAATTAGATTTAAACTTACTTTGGTTCTATTTGGTGATCGATCAGATTTGTGTAGAGGAGTTGTAGATCAGCTCACCCACTTAACTAGTAGACCTCTTGGATACCATCTGATCTCCCTGGATCTGATGCTCCTGTGATTCCTTGAGTCTGTGACCTGGGAATTACAGCATCTGTAGTGGTTTTAATTGTTCTAATTGAAGGCTTTGGCTTTGTAGGAGATCTCTAGGATGGTCTGTGACCATTAAAGTGGACAGATCATAACCTTAAGGTAAATCTATGCTCAGGCCTCAATTGGATTCATCTGCTGCAATCCATGGATTCGATAAAGTCTATAGGATGTTCTGTGACCATTAAAGTGGATATATCGTAGCCTTAAGACCAGGTGGATCCTGTGATTTGGAGTGGAATTTTTACCCTGCAGTTGTGCTTATAGCCAGCGAGAGAATTGTGTGCTCTGAACCTCTGTAGCATGAATAATTGAATCTGATTTTAGTGAAAACCAACCTCCAAGCTACTCTTCTCCATTTTCTGTGTTTTTACTCTCTTCCCTTGCAAGATCTAAGCTCCAAAACTCGATCCAAGATAACTTATGTTTAAATTGTAGCTTAGTTTAAGTGACAACCCATTACAAACCTCTCCCCTGTCTTTTAACTAAATTAGTAATTGTTAGGGTGCCAGATCTGACACAGATATGGAGATTTGTCATATTTCTAAACAACCTCCCTATAGACATTCCCTTACTCACCATTCTTTTAAAGCTTCCTATAACAAATCCTGAATACTTGCAGGTTTGTATGAGTGTCTGCCTAGTTTTATTGTTGATTTTAGACCCTCATTTGAGGGAAGGCAAACACAGTCAACAAGTTTTTGGCGTCACTGCCGGGGAGATAATTTAGAAATTGATATATCTATGTTTTGATCATAGATTTATAGTTTTTATTTGATTTTACTAACAGCATTTATAAGTTGTGTTGTTTTTCAGTAGTTTGTGTTCAGTTCATCAGATCTAAGGCTACCAGTGAGAGGAGAATCGTGCTGGAGACTGCTTTGTAGTTTGCATCCCTTTACTCCCCTATTATTTTTTAGATCTGTTGATAATTTTTGTTAGAATAGTTAGAAATTTTGGTTGATTCTATTTGTTGTGTGTCTGGATCTGTTCTGCATTCGGAATCTGAGTGTTGTATGTTTGGTAGGAGAACTCTGCACCCTCAGATTATTCTACTAAATCCAGACGTTGAAAGGCTTCTCAGATCTAGACCAACTACACCCAATTCTTTTACATTTTATTCTGTAGAAATGGGTGAGTAACAGCAGCCGAGAACCCTTAAGACGTTTAATGCACCAGGGATCTACAATTCCCCCTTCTGCATTCAATTCCCAGCTGCTGAGGGAAACTATGAGATAAAATCTTCCATCATTCAAACGCTGCCCTCATTTCATGGCCTGACCAAAGAAGACCCCTATAAGCACATTGATGAGTTTTTAGGACTGTGTACTACATTTAACATCACAGGTTTGGGGGAGGAGGCCACCAGGATGAGACTCTTTCCTTTTTCATTAAAGGATAGAGCCAGGACCTGGTTGTCCCAGCTTCCACCTAACAATATTTAGTCCTGGAGTGATCTCCAATGTCAATTTTTGGCCAAATTCTTTGCTATGTCAAAGACCAGCCAGTTGAGGAAGGGTATCATCTCTTTTACCCAAGATCCAACTGAATACTTTCATCAATCCTCGGAGAGATTTAAGGAACTCCTCAAGAAATGCCCCCACCATCAAATCCCTGAATGGCAATTGGTTCAAAGCTTTTATCAAGGAATTGATGCTAAAAGTAGAGATATGATAGATGCCTCCTGTGGTGGCACCTATCTCCATAAAACTACTGAGGAAGCATGGGAGCTCTTTGACATCATCAGTGAGAACTCTATGCAAAGGAAAACCTTAGCAAGAGATCTAGAGCCTCCTAAATTGATGAAAGAAAACACCTCAAGAGGAAAGATATATGAAGTCAGTGTGCCAAGTGAGTTGAAAAGGAAAGTGGACAGCTTAACTCTGAAATTTGATAGGATGATGGGAGCAATGCACTCACCTGTAGCTGCTAGAGTGGAGGAGGCATGTGCCATATGTCAGTCCCCTGCTCATCTTATGGAAGAATGCCCATCTGCTGACCAATTTCTTGATTTTATAACAGAGCATGTGGCTGCAGCTCAGTTTTGTGGGTAGTAGCCTACTATTGGGTATCAATGGAGGAACCAACCCAATCTGAGGTGGAGACAAGATGGATACCCTAGCCAGCAGTAGCAGCAGCCCCAGCAGCCCATGCCCTACAAAAATGCTCAGCCCTATTGAGAAGGTTATACCCCAAGGCCTCAGTATCAGCAACCCATGACCCAACATGTAGCTCCTCCTGTGCAGCAAGCGGCACCCCCTCCAACTGTGAGAACACCATCCTTTGAGGAACAAGTTCTATCCTCATTACAGAGCTTGAACACCTTGACCCAAACTATGCACTCTCACAACCAAAGCATAAAAAAGTTAGAGGATCAACTTGGTCAGCTGTCTGATGCTCTGACTAGGAGGGAGGGAGGAAGGTTACCTAGCCAACCACAGGACAATCCACGAAGGCAGTTTGTAGTGGGTGAAGTTTCCTCCACTTATGAGGAAGCTAAATCTATTACAACTTTGAGAAGTGGTAAGTTAGCAGACAACCAAGTGGGCTGTGAGCCTGTGAGGCACTTGGAAGAAGAAAATGAGGTAATTTCTACCAGCACACAACAAAGACCACCAATGGTGGACTTGCAGGAATAATCAGCTGTGAATAAAGAGGATAATGAGGATCCTCAAGAAAAGAAAAAACTCAAAAGGAAAGAGACCCCATTGGCTAAGGCTGCAAGTGAGGGAGCAACCCCACACTTGCCATTTCCTAAGGCACTACAGGCACCTTCCCCTTTTGATAAAGGGCAAGGAAAAATTGAGGAAATGATAGAGACTTTCAAGCAAGTAAAGATCAATCTGCCTTTTCTTGATACCATTAAACAAGTCCCAACTTATGCCAAATTCTTAAAATACCTATGCACCCATAAAAGACAATCTAGGATACACCTATCCAAGAAAGTCTTTTCAGCCGAAAAAGTTAAGCATGTCCTGTCCATTACAACTCCCCCCAAACTTCAAGACCCTGGACTCCCCACAATCTCCTGCATCATTGGGGATCATACCATTGACAAAGCCCTATTAGATCTGGGAGCCAGTGTAAATTTACTTCCATATTCAGTATATGAGAAGCTGGGTTTAGGTAAATTAAAGCCCATACATTTTGTTCTACAGCTAGCTGAGAGATCCGAAAGGAAACCTATGGGGATAATCGAGGATGTTTTGGTTGGAGTTAACAAATTCTTTTATCTTGCTGACTTTTTGGTGCTGGATATGGAACCAGGTAGGAATGCCACCTCCATACCTGTGATCCTAGGCAGACCCTTTTTGGCCACAGCTAATGCTTGTATTTAATGCAGGTCTGGAATAATGGAAGTGTCATTTGGAAATATGAAGGTCAAATTGAATGTATACAACGTAGCCAATCAACCTCATCCTCATGAGGATTGTTTTTCTCTAGATGTAATAGATGAGGTTGTGTAAGAAAATGTGAATATGCTGTTGTATGGTAAGGAATGGTCTAATGAGCTAGCTGAAGTATGGAAGGAACCAGAGGTAGAAAAGACTCTCACCTCTGAAATTGAGCATGTGCAACTTGTCTCTTCTAGAGCAAAACCAGCAAAGATCCATCCATGGAAGCCTGCTTTGTTGCCTCTTCCACCCCCCTCCAAAACAATCCTATTGCCCTCCCTCATCAATCCCCCAGAGGTGGAGTTAAAGCAACTCCCGAAAGCTTCGAAATATGCCTTTTTAGGAGACAACAACAAATTACCTGTGATAATTTCTTCTTCCCTCACCATTGAGCAGGAATGAGAACTACTTGGTGTGCTAAAAAGGCATAGGAGGGAAATAGGATGGACCATTGCAAACTTAGGGGGGGTTAATCTTGCTGTGTGCATGCGTAAGATTCATCTTCAGGAAGGTGCCAAACCTTCTCGAGAGATGCAGAGAAAACTCAACCCTCACATGCAGGAAGTTGTGATGAAGGAGGTAGTCAAACTCCTTAATGCTGGCATCATATACCCTATCTCGAATTCCCAATGGATGGTACCTACCCAGGTAGTACCCAAGTGTGCAACCGTGGGATCCGTGGTGGTCCCGTCGCGACAATGCGCTCTCTAACGAAAAATATAGAGTCGCCACCAAATGCTTTCGGTGTCCCGGGATACCAGTTCATTTTTATGAGCACCAAAGTGCTAAAAATATGACTCTGAATTCGGTCCACACCAAAGGTTCTTGGGTAGGGGCTTCGGTTATCGATCGGGAAGGTGTTAGGCACCCGATCAACCCGCTAAATGCGGTCTCTACTTAAGGCCACGTCTATGTGGGGCTGGTTTATATAGTATATATATATATAATTATATATATATATAAGAAAGTAAAATGAGCGGCACTTCCCCTTGCCCGAAGGCACACCGATCCTATTGAGGCCTTCCCACTTGTCGAAATTTGGGCAGCGTAACGGCTCAATTCTAGGATAGAGGAAAAGCAAAGAAGGTAGAGGAATAGAGGGGAGAGCCGGAGCTCTCGGGCCCTTGTAGCACCATTGGGGAGCCTTACGTTGGCTTGCTTCAGTGAGCTTTTTGAAGGCTTGTATGGTATGGAATGGGGTTCTAACTCTAAGGCTTGAAACTAAGAGGTAGAGAAGGAAAGCTAGGGGGTAACACACACCTAACCTAGAGGTTTTTAGTGAAATACTAAGGTCTAAAGGGGCTTTTTCAATTCTGGAATTTGTATGGGGATGGTGCACCAAAGGGAGAAAGATCTTCTCACTTAAGCTCTTTCTCTCTTAGGTAAAAACTCTCAACCCTTAAGCAAGTGGGGTGGCTCTCTATTTATAGAGAAAGGGAGGATTAGTGAGGGTTAAAGTCCTAATTAGATTAGCAATTAGGTAATGGGCAATCTAAGGTTTTTGTGGTTTTCTAGAGATTGGAGAAGAGGGATTTGGGTTTAATGGTAGACGATAGGGTGGTGATTTGAATGGCAAAAGGGTGATAACTTAAGCTAATAGGGTCACTAGGGTCCTAAAGAAACACACCCTAGACTTTGGGATGGTCCACAAGTCAAACCCCCAATGTCAATTTTGGCCAGTTTTTGAAGGAAAACCAGGTCCAAACTATTGGAAGTTGAAGACCCGCAGGGGCCCGGCCCGATTTGCAATTTCCTACACAAATCCGTATTTTTCAAATTGCCATAATGTTTTATGTACAACTCCAAATTAGGCGATTCTTGGCTCGTTGGAAAGCTGGAAAAAGTCTATTTTATAATGGTATAAGCCTTAGGTTGGGCAACTATATATGCTAACTTTGGCACTCCTCTTTTCATCAGCTGTTTTGATTAGTCCGAAATTTACTCTATGGGTCCGGTTTTGTAATATCTTGTACAAATTTACGATCTTCATTCTGCCATATCTTTTGATGTACAACTCCAAATTAGCCGATTCTAAGCTCGTTAGAAAGCTAGGAAAGTCTTCTTTCCAATGATATAGGCCTTAGGTTGGGAAACTATCAACAAAAATTTTAGCACTCCTCTTTCTAATCACTGCTCAGGGGGGTTTGAATCGTGCCCGGGAAGGGTTCTAATAGGTCTTGGAAGGGTATGGTTAATTCCTAAGGGTTCGAGATTGGTTTCTAAAGGTTTAGGGTAGGTTCCTAAGAGATCTAGGGTAATTCTTAAGGGTTTAGGGTGATTCCTAAGGGTTCCATACATGCCATCAAAAGCTCAGAATTACACCTCTCGAAAGGTATTTCGATCGGGCCTTGGGCCAAATTTGGGTGTCTACAGATGCCCCTCTTTGGTATCCGATCACTAATGATCGTATGCCAAAGAAAAGAGACATCCCAAGAGGCCCAAGGCATTATTGATAGGTCCGCTGCATTCAGAACGAACTTCAAACATCAGGTGAGTAACACGGTGAGAAAACAAAAGCCCTGGGGTGCCAGGATAATCATTCGTTTCTTGAGGTAATCGATTCCCAAGCACTTAGCGACATTACTGGGCATAACCGAGGTGGAATGAGTTGCGAAAGCCTAATAGCTGGGAAAAATGTTCGCCTCTTGAGTTGCGAAAGCCCGTTAGTCGGGAAAAACGTCTGCTTCTCGAGGTGATTTGAAGGTGATTGATGTTCGAGATTCATTATGAATGCAACAGCTTCGTAAATAAGAGGGGTGATCGACCCACATTTAAAGATAGGTGCGAAGTAAACATACGCAAGGCTCCACATTTTGCATCCAATCCTACAAGGCATTTGATGACCTCATTGGATTATTCGCGGGTGCCCCTGCAGAAAGCAGGGTTCGAAATCTTTGGGCGAACCCATCGATCCAAAAGTTTATTTAGCATGACCACCTGAGCAAAGTGAATAGATATCACAATGCTTTTTAGGAGTGCGTGCCATTTTTCATAACATGCCCCAGATCCACATAACCCAGAGTATCCAGTTTCGACTTCCTTGAACAGATCCAGCCAAACATTGGGCACCTCCCAAAAGGGGGCATCTAATCCTGGCCTCTGTTGATAATGATCATAATCATCAATTAACTATGCATAATCATGTACCCATCAGGGGCAATAAGCAACAATAAAGGCGATGGAAGCCCCGACTCGGACCCACCTGGGTACAATTTACGGGGACAAACGACCATCATACGGATACCCAGACGCATGGCGTACACTTTATAGGGATACTGCTGCCCATACAGGTTTTAAGCCTGCAGAAAATAAAAAGGGAAATGAACCTTTCTGAATGCATGGTTGCACATAGTTTGATTGACACATAATCTCATTCTCAACAGGTTGGTCTCAACCAACGATTGACCTTTTTCAACGGAGAATCTGAAGCTTAAGACAACTCAAGTTCACACGAATCCAAAGCAGAGCACTCATCGCTCAAAAGATTTAGCAGTGGAGTTGACTCAACCGAAACATTGACTATTTGACCGGGACTTACATCGTTGGTCCTACTTTGAAGTAGGATCCATGGATCCAAGGCGAACCTTTGACCTAGGACATTAATTTTACACATCTGCGTTGTCGATAAAATATTGACATTTTACAGCATCAAAACACGCTTGTGCGTCGCATGAAAACATAGATTTCTTTTTCTTTTCAAAATGATTTTCATCATTTTTTTGTTAGACCTGACGTCGGTGGTGAGATGCTTTATCTGATTTGTCCATCACTGAGAAGTTACCTGCTTCGAGGCTTAGGACCGTGTGATGTTCCTACACATTCTCGAGAAAACGTCAGTCACTTTTTTATTTATACATAAAAAGAAAATGCATCCTACCCGATAAAAGAAAAAGTAGATTTCTACCTATACTTTTTCATTTTCAAGATATTTTTTTAGATTTTTGTTTTTGAAGATTTTTTGTTATTTTTCTTCATTTTTGAGATTGAAATATGATGCTGAAAATATGTACATGAGTAGAAATATATACACAATTTTTTGGTGTTTGGATTTTTCTTGGTTTTTTTGTTTTTGCCTTTTCTTCTTTCTTTTTTTTTGTTTTTGATGCCTTGATAGTGAGACGGAGTAACAGGTCCCCTTTTGAGCATAGTCGAACTCTTTCATGCAGTCGAACCTGAGTGAGTTTCTAGATTTTACCAAAGCCGGAACGTTGATCCCTTTGGATTAAGTTAAACCTTTCTCCTTGCCTCGGGTCATACGTTTGACGGTGCAAGATTCACAAAGACAATTCTGGTCGGGCCCCGATTTGAACTAGCATGAGCGGCCCAGTCAGATAAGAGGGTACAGGAAGAGTAACAAAAGGGTTCCTCAAACATCAATCAATCATTCCAACCCCTATTTTTCAAAAAAAAATTTCTCTTCTCTCTTTTATTTATTTATTTATTTATTTCCCTTTTTTTACCCGTGGCACCCTTTCGGGTTTTAACCACGTCCATGGGTTTAGCTCTCTTACCCCAAGCACCCTTTCGGGTTTTCACCTGGTCCGCACAAGCCCGCTGTTTTTACCTGCAATGCCCTTTCGGGTTTTCACCACGTCCATCTTGCTTTGAGCTTGTATTTTTATTTTATTTTATTTTTTTATTCTTTTTATTTTCTTTTCTTTTTTCAACAGCCACGACATAGACCTTGATTCCGTCATAGCCGGCTGGATGGGGTTCTGGTGTCGTCTCACGACTCGGCTCATGTTGACTTAACAGATATTATGACGGCTTGCGAACCTACAAAGAGGGCTTCCTTCAGGGTGTAGCTTGGCCATGGGTTAGGTTAGGATTTGAAGGTATGCTGGGTTAAAAGGATTTCCTTGATACGGCTTCAGTTTTCTTGACATACTTTCTTCCTTGGGGGCTTTACTGTACATGCCCTGTGATTCTTCTACATTTTTTTATTCTTTTGCTTCATTTCAGGCAATCTCTTTTTGAGGTTTTGCTTTTTCGATTTCTTTGGATTTTGGCAGTAACTTTATACACAGATTATAGCCTTAGGGTGATTTTGATCTACCGATCCAAGATGAATCCTTCTTCTTTGCACCTGAGCTTGTAGAAGCCTGGTGAGAGATTGTACAGAGGCAGACTCCCCCATAGTTGTATAGATCCGCCATGAGATGTTGGATCTGATCTAGTTATAGAGATTGTAGGCTGGTGACTGGACCATTATAGCCTCGCTCAAGCAATGGACAGCTAGATCGAAGGTTGTACTCAATCTCTTACTGGTTCTATGTGTTTGGGCTATCATGGTCCTACAGCCTTAGCCCCACATATAGAGCTTTAGAGGTTGAGGTTCCCTATGGATTCTTGAGCTAGTAGCTTGGATGAAATAGTGCCTGCAATGATTTACTTGTTATGTTCTGACCCATCCCTGGATAGTGGCTCCCCTATGGGATAATTTGTGACCATTCAAGTGGACAGGTTATAACCTTAAGGGTGGAATCATGGCAGAGTGATGGGTTGGATCCTTTCTCCTCAGAGGTGATAATGTAGCCTCTAGACAGGATTTCTATAACATCATATCTAAATCTGAGTTACAAAACTTCTCTGACCTTGGCTCAATAACATACTTCTCACCCTTTTTATACTCGTTTTCCACACTCCATCCATCCTCTCAATAATTTCTGTAGTTTAGTTATTAGAATACTTAGAATAAGTGACCTTAAACTCCCCTCCTTCTAGACTGCGGATCCAGAGCAGATCTGGAGGGACTACTAGAGATGGCTCCCTTGGAGCTTTAGATCACCTTTCCCTGTGGGACAAACTCTTACTTATCAAAACTTGCTACAAAGGACCCTGTATCTTGCAGGTCTAGGACTTCTGAGTTGTGCTGGATTCACCCCCTGTTTTACTCTATCTTTGATTTTTAAATAACTTTCACCACCAACCAATAATCAAAGCACACCAGAAGTAGTCAACAGGATCACCTAGGGGTTTAAAAGGTTTGATGCATATGCTAAATGCATCTATGTTCCCTACAAAAGTGGCATTTTTTTATTTCTATTTTCTCCTTTTCTCAGGGACTAGCAAACCCTAGGTTTGGGGGTGTGTTAAGCAGTAAAAAATACCTTTTTTCACCTCCTAATAATGTTGACTAATAATGTGTCTTAAGTGTATTTTGTAGATAAGCAACAAATTGCAAGCTTAGTACAAATATTCACTTAAAATGACCCAAGAAGCAATTTACTACTCAACATGTCACCTTATAGACCAAAGGCTAGCCAATCAAGCAGTCCACAAGAGCCCCAGAAGTTCCTGAGAGTGTTTAAGCTTAACTGGGAAGGCTTGAGGCTAAGTGCAGTTACAGAGAATGAAGATTGAATCCACCAAGAGGTTGCTGGATGTTGAACAAATGAAGAATAGCATAAGTGAGAGGTGTGCCAGCTATGGAAGCATAAGGATAAACCTGTCGAGAGGTTGGCCTGAGCTGCCGAGAGGATCTAATGCCCAAATAGCTAAGATTTTGAGAAGATCCAGAGGCTGTCGAGAAGTTCTGAAGGTTAATTATAGCCTGCCGAGAGGTTCTAATGGGAATCTGTAAAGCTATTGAGAGGATGTCAGTAGCTGTCGAAAGGATGAACGTGCAGTGTGGATCCTATCAACACCTTGCATTAAGGTGCAGAAGTGTCGCGAGGTTCTAAAATACTTGTCGACAGGTTCCATAAGCAAACCTATTGAGAGGAATGGAGTTGGAAATAGGGACCTGTCAAGAGGTTCCAGATACTTGTCGCGAGGTTCAACTGAACCTGTTGAGCAATCCAATTCAACCTGTCAGCAGCTACCTGGAGCCAAACTCATTCTCCCGAGGATTGAGCCAACCTGTCGAGAGATCAATGTTAAGTTATATAACTAGTCAATAGGATTAGTATAACCTGTTGAGAGGATGAATGAAGAAATGGGCAGAACGATGCAACAAGCTTTCGATCTTGTCGACGAGTCATCAATCCTATCAACTAGTGTAGTTCAACATCTCAAGATGTTTCCAGATCCTGTCGAGAGCTAGCCAATCCTGTCAAAAGCCACAGAGATCCTATTGAAATGAAGAGCAAGTATACTCAGACTCGTTTTGGCAACTTCTCAGGATATTCCTTCAGCAGCTAGAAATTTTAGAAGTTTGTGCACACATCCCAAAGCATGTCAGCGACCCCTGGGGGTAGTCTTGGCATTCAACTGTGCACGATTGGAAACCCTAACAGCCTCACGCGTATTTGCCAGATGTGAGCCAATGAGAGAAGAGCTTCTAGAAGAGAAATTTGCCACATTAGCAGCCCAGAATAACATAATTATTCTCTTGGGCTTTGATTGGCTGAAACAAATCGGAGGATAGAGGAGGAGAGTATAAAAGCTTGAAGAAATTACATTGAAGGAATCAAAACTTTGAGAGAAGCAGAGCTTAGGGCTAGATTCAATTTTCCCTCCAAATTCTCCCTCCTTCTTCCTTCTCCCCTTCTCTCTTTAGCCAATCATGAGTAGATAAACTCTTTTCAGTAGTTAGGGTGACGTCTTGAGCAATAAATTGAGAGATTCAGAGGCTTGTAAGAGATTGTATATTGCACAGATTGCAGATTTGAGCACAATAGTATTGTAAGCTTGTAATATAATTATGGTTTTTAAAGGTAATTCTAATCTATATTTCACTTCTTCATATTTGATTTCCCTAGATTGGATACTCCTGTGGATGCTAGCCAAAAATGGGGAGCTTGATAGCCTAACACCCGCAACATCTATAATAGTTTTCCTGTTCAAATTA
Source organism: Chloranthus sessilifolius (assembly GCA_021018995.1). Taxonomy (NCBI): domain Eukaryota; kingdom Viridiplantae; phylum Streptophyta; class Magnoliopsida; order Chloranthales; family Chloranthaceae; genus Chloranthus; species Chloranthus sessilifolius. The sequence goes on along the minus strand of CM037593.1, from coordinate 57,915,794 downwards.
AGATCAGTAGATTGGAGCAATCTCGAGGATGAACTGTATTCAGTATCAGGGTAGATCCTAACCTAATGGTTGCTTTGATCCATTGGTGGAGATTGGATTCTTATACCTCACCTCTGCTGGGAGAACCTGGGTAGGTTGGAGCCAGAAAAGAGGATTGTTGCAAATCAATTTTATGCACTGCTTTTGATTCGTTTGATTTTTAGTAAGAGACCAAGACCCCTAGCTACTATTCTCACCCTTTTGAATTTTCATGTTCTCTATATCTCCCCTTATCTTTGTGTTTGATTAGATCTAGATCACTTGCATTTATCTTTTGTAATTTTTAGTAAAAGTGACAAAAACCTAGAACCTCTCCTCCTTCCTGCTTTAGTTTTGTTTAAATTAGGATAGAGTGCCAGATGTACCATAAATCTGGAGATTTACTATTGTTGAACCACAACTCCCTGTGGACATACCCTTACTTACCTCTTAAAACTTGCTACAACAGCCCTGGTTCTTCCAGGACTGGCAGCTCACCTTGATCCCATACACTTGTAGTTTGTGCCTTTTAATCTGCTCTTTTAATCATATAATAATTGCAAGGTAGGCAGCGCACAGTAGTGTCCATTGTATATACCAGAGGTATGACCTCGGTGACAGATGTAAACAAGAAAATTCTAATATATACGAAGATTTTTGGTTTAGATGTACCTGATTGGCTCATTTTCTTTTAGTTATCTCTTGTTTCTGCCTTTTCGCTTTTAGTGCTGTCAGTCATTGTTGGAATATTTTTATGTGCTTGCTACTGACTTTCTTGCAGATAATGATAAGAATGGGATGAATAGAAAAAATGGATGAAAGATAGAGTGAGAATTATGGAGCAGCAAGCCTAAAAACACACAAAATACTGCAAGATACAAGGCCTATTGTAGCAAATTTTTATAAGAGTTTGTCCCACAGGGAAGTTGATCTTAAGCTCCAAGGGAGCCATCTTTAGTAGGCCCTCCATATCTGACTACAGATCTAGCAATCCTAAATGGAAGGGGATTTAGGGTCACTAAAATCTAAATTCTAAGGTATCCTAATGTCTAAACTATAGAAAGGGTTAAGAAAGAAGATGGAGTGAGAAAATAAATAAAAAAGGGTGAGAAGTATGCTATTAGGTTCAGATCTGATGGGTTTGATGACTCAAATTCAGATCTGCTGCTATAGAACTCCTGTCCAATGGCTACATTATCACCACTGAGGAGAATGAATCCAACTCATCTTTGTGCCATGATCCAATCCCTTTATGGCTATAACCTGTCCACTTAAATGGTCACAGACTATCCAATTGGAGGACCACATCCCAGAGATGGGTCAGAACAAGTTTATCATTGTAGGCACTACTTCATCCAGGCTACAAGCACAAGAGTCCATAGGGAATCTCAACCTCTAAAGGGAGTATCTGTGGGGCTAGGCCTATATGGGAGTATGTTAGCCCAGACGCATGGAACCAGCAAGAGTTTGAGTGCAGCCTTAGATCAAGCTGTCCACTGCTTTAGAGAGACTGCAGTGATCTAGTCGCAAGCCTACATTCTCTACAACCAAACCAGATTTGCCATCTGATGGCGGGTCTATACACATACAAGGGAGTTTGTCTCAGCACAATCTCTCACAGGGCTACAAGCACAAGTGCAGAGAAGAACAATCCGTCTTAAGTTTGTGGGTTGGCTTTACCCTAAGGCTATAACCTATCCATTTAAATGGTCACAGACTATCCCAGAGGCTATCCTCCTCACAAAGCTCAAGATAGAACAAGAAACATTGCTGCCACCACCATGTTCACAAGGCTATAAAAGCTCATTGCTCCCATAGGGACTTCAGATCTAGTGGGTCCTGTGGTGGGGCTAGGCCTGTATGGGAGCATTTAGCCCAGACACACAAGTCACTTGGATCTGAGTAAACCATAAAATCAGTCCTCCATTGCTTGCAATACATCCTAGCAATGGAGGATTTCGAGGTATCAGCCTTGTACAGAACAACTCACAAACAGAAATCCCATAAATGTAAAACACCCTATCATAAAACTCCATTAATCTATTCCAAATAGTCATACAAAGGCATAGCCAGCAAATGCTGGACTATGGAGAGAAGAAAAAGTAAAAAGAAATCTACCTAAACCTTACTAGAGATCTACAGCTACTGTAAGAAAAAGATAGATAAAATTCTATTCTATCGGAGATCCCCCTAAACCTAAACCAGGCTTAGGTTCATATAGCAGTTAGTTTGGCGGTGCATTAGGGTTAGGAAACCCAAATTTTAATGATGCCACATGGCCTAATACTGTTCCTTGGATGCCTCAGGGCTCGTGCATGAAACTTAGAGCATTGGAGTGCGTGCCCTAGTTGCTGGAAGTTCCCAGAATTTCCTCTACGGAAGTGAGGGAGAGTTAGAGTTCAGAGGCTCACCTGGTAGCACTGGTTTCCAAGACTGTCGCGTGGTAGCACGGTCTTCGTGAGATGGGATTAGCTTGAAATTCTAGCCGTCACAGGGTTGTCTTAGTTGTAGCTGAAGCAGTCGCGCGATAGAGCACTGAATCCTCACTGGATTGCTCTGGTCTTCGCGGGATTGCACTTTCCTTCTTAATGGCACGAGAATCACGCGAGCAGTTTGTTTCTCAATGGATCTTCGCGAGGACGTGATGTGCATTGAAGTTTTACATCTGACAGCAAGCAAAAGATACCTAGAGCCCTCTCTCCTCAGCTGATATGAGTGAACTGTGTGAGGTTTGAGAGTTGCTTTCTTAAGCTGTGTGAGACTGTGCGATCATTTATATTTGAGCTTCGCGAGAGCAGCCTGAACTATGCTGCAGGAGCTCTTCTATCACTAAACTGTGCGAGAACGGCGCGGACAATTAGTATGATTTCACGGGAAACTCGCGAGGATTGCGCGAGGCAGGCTTTCTGAGTCATGCGAACCTTGCGACAGTTGTGTGAGGTTCATTTCTTTCTTTACTGTTGTTGTGCTCTGCCTTCATGCAGTCAGGCTCTCTGTCTTCCATTCTTCTGGGAGACTTCTAGGGCAAAAGTGGGCTCCTCAGCAGGATTAAGGCCTTATTACAGCTGCTGTTTATTACCTGCAGAACAGGCTTAAAATACTTTTATTAAATGATTAAGGGTCTAACAAAGATTAAGTTAAGGGGTGAAAAGTGGTACTTTTCAGGTCTTAGCACACCCCCAAACCTAATCTTTGTTAGTCCCTTAGCAAAGCTACACTAAAAATCTACAAAAATTAAATGCCACTTTCGTAGGGAGCACGGATACATTTTAGCATATGTATCAAGCCTTTTAAACCCCTAGGTCATCCCTAGTGGAGGAGTGAATTCTCCTGGGGGTTTTCAGTGAAGATACCCACAAACTTCTCAATAAAATAGTTAACAGTAGTGCAAGATTGTCAAGTTAGCAGTCAAGAAACAGAGTATCAGTTCACCCTTGAATCGGTAAAAATATAGGAAATTTAAAATACATTGTCTGCACAGATGTTTAAGCAACATAAACTTCACATGATAGCACAGCATTTCCAATCAGTTCACAACAGGGAAACTACGCATGTGTGTTAGCACTGAGCTCACCATTAAATTAAAAATTAGGTTGTAGGTCCTACCCAATACATTCAATATCAGACCCAATACTCTCCAGGGCGTACTCTCACAAAGAACTTTTAAGGGTTTCATTGTCTCTCAAGCTCAAGAGCAGTTACATCCCCCAAATGAGTCTGTAAGCATGAGTGTAGGCATAACATTCAAGTTCTGGCATCATTGGCAGATTTTTACCATAGATTGGACAACTCATTATCTCCACATGACAGCTCATTCAACTTTGGATCATAAGGGCTTTAACTGGGCTGTAATGTGGCTTATGGTATTGAGTTATAAAAATAATTGGAAGGTTGAAATTCAGAAATCAGTAGGTGCAGGAGGTGATTCATGACTTCACCTTCTTTAATTCAGCTCCTTTCATCTTCTTTGAAATCTTCAGATTTGAAGTGATCAGTTTCTCCTCTTGTTTGATTTTTTTTCCAATGAATGTTTCCTCTTGATTCCTCTCTTACTCCTCTTCATTATTGTTTTCTTTTCTTTCTAGTGTAGTTTTTTTTTTTTTTTTTTTTTTTTTTTTTTTTTTTTGCTTTAATGAATTGCCACCTTTTTCCTCAGTTGTTACACTGCTAGAACTTCAGATAATTCTTCTCCACTCATCCAATGTTGATCCTAGCTAGTCCATCTTTAACTCTTTCTCCTTTACCTTCTGACTTCTCGGAGTGAGGGTAAGGTTAAATCAGATCCATAGGTTCAGGTACAAGTACTCAGGTGTGTTTTTGAAGAAAATTGGACTTTGAAGCTCAAAGAGTGTATGAACAAGGGCAGTTGCTTTAGGGTTTGGTCTGTTTAGGCTCAAACTGTCCAAGAGAAGTCCTTGATCCTTTCCTAAGTGTCATGAGTGCTGTCAATTGTTTCAACTTGGAGTTACCTAACTTTTAGTGAACACATTGACTCAGCCAGTCCTTAAAGCTAGAAGAAACTTGCCTCAATCACTCCTCAAATAAAAAAAAAATTGTAGGCCCAATTCTCATTGGTGATGGTCTTCCTTTGAACTTTTAAGTATGTCCTTACCTTTTTCTCTCTTCAATGATTCACTAAGTGCTAATACCAGTGATTTTTCTTGGTGTTCTTATCATGGAAATGTGAAAATTTAGAAATTTATAATGTTTAAAGATCTGCAAAAAGTTTTAAATTTCTTAATTTTCATAATTCTTAAGTGAACACAACTTCATTTCTATGTTACTCACATGATTCTGCTACACTTTAAGTTAACTATGTTATTGGCAGACCTACCTACCACACCCCCAAACCTAGGAGGAGCAGTGTCCTCACTGGTACAGAGGTGAGAATAAACGGTAGAATCCAAGGAAACATACAGAAACAAACACAGAAGAAGCGAGAGAAATAAAAATGCAAAACTGAATAGTATGGAACTAAAAGAAAACTTTCATTGAAATAAAAAGAAAATATGACAAAAAGATGGAAAAAAAAGAAAAGAGAAAATGGAGGGGGTTAATGTGTAGCCGGGGGAGGGTTGGAGGAAGATGGAGGGGGAGATGCAAGTGGTGCCCTCGTCATACTCATCCCAGAGAAATTACAAGGATTCCAGCTCCTTAGGCGGTGGGGGATCTTCCCAGATAGGGTAAAATTTGATTGGGAAGCCAAAGGGGCTGTCATCTGCCATTTGTGTGAGGAGGTATGAACTTCTATGGTTAGAAGAGGAGGGATGAGATGAAAAGGGACTGAGGGCCGGTTTAATAGGGAGGGATGAGGGAACATGAATCGGCGAAATTGAAATTGCGCCCCTTTTCACACTTGGCAATAAATGAGTGTTGTGTGGGGAAAGAAGAAAATACACAACTAGCTCTTTGGAAAAGAGAAGTAGCATTAAATGAATGTCCAAAGAGAGGCATGGTATTTAAAGAGGTGTATCGTGCGGGGATCCTCATGAAGAGCAATAAGTGATGAGGAAAGGACATTTCTCGCGCGGCGGAGCTGGGGATCTTCGCGAGGTATACTTATCATGGCACATCAATTTGAAGAGGATGCCATTGCAATCCCTGAAGCAGGTATTTGCATAAATTTATATAAACACTATCTCTGCGATATGGATTACTGGTTCAAAGGAAAATATCCACTCAAAAACTCTTCTCCATGAATGGCAAAAAGAACAAAATCAAAAGTAACAAACAATCAGAAAGAAACACACAGAAGAGAGTAAGAGACAAAACTAGAGTTTCTATTAACGTGGCATAAAAATAGTTACAAGTGGAATTACAAGAAAAAAAAAAACTAAGATACAATCTAGAAGCTAGGATCTAATCTGAATTCGAATTTGTAAGGAAATCCCAGTCCATCTGTTTAGCCTTTGCCTTAAGGGCAGCTCTGTCCTCTTTCTTCTTCTCCTCCCTTGCCTTTTTCTTCTCGGCTGGTGTTTTTACCGCAGTTGGAGCTTTAGGTGCCCTCACCCTCATTTTTGGTGCTTTGGGAGCTTGTGGTTCCTTGGGTTCTTGAGGGGCTTTGCCTTTATGCTTAGCAGGGGGGGTGGCAGGGGATTTTCCTTTGCCTTTGCTTGTGGCATCAGTGTCGGCAGGGGGGACCACTGGGGATTTTTCTTTTCCTTTAGCCTTGGGTTCCTCAGTGGGGACCACTGGTGACTTTCGTTTTCCAGTGGACTCAGGTTTGGCCTGGGACTGTGCCTCTTCAGACTGGGCAGCAGGCTCTTTGCCAATTTTTGAAGGGACAGCTTTGGGAGCAGACCTCTTGGCTGTGACTTTCCTCCGCTGAGGATAAGTTTGTTCTTGTGGAGGTGCAGTAGAGTCCTTGGAAGGTGGAGGCTGTTCAATAGTTGTAGGCTGCACCGTTGGAGGTGAAGAAGGAGCTTTTCCTTTATCTTGTTGGCGCTTAGGTGGTGCCTCCTCAGACTGGGCAGGTGGAGCTGGAGTAGTAGTTGGCACAGGCTGAGGCATGTGAACAGAGAGTGGGGTTGGGTGGTAAGGTTCATTTCTGGCAGCGGCAAATACGGATTCCAATGAGGCTATCTGGACTTAAAATTTGAGGGCGTCAGTCTCATGGATCTCCTTTTGGATTTTTTGGATTTCCTAGGCATTGTTAAGTCGTTTTTCAAGCATTCTTGCCCGGGCAGTCGCTGCAACAGCATTGGATTTCTCATACTCCCAATTTATCAGATAATAAGTAGATGCAGCTTTCATCTTCGCATATTCCTCCACAATATTTTTCCATCCCAAGGAGATGCCCAGTATTTGCTCTCTATGGGCTTCCATCATCTCATCAATCTTCTCCAGCTGGGGGGTCTCAATTGATTGGCGTAGCTTGGCCATGCCCCTCAGGACATCCTTCCGCAGGTATGTATTATCCTGCATGTGATGTAGGATGGTGAGGTAAGGAGGGCTATAGAAATGACGTTTTGGTGCAATTGGCAGATAGGAGGTGGAAGGAGCGAAGTGTGCTTGGTCCTGGGGGGAAGGGGGAATGATAGTAGGGAAGTCAAGTGGTGGGGGAATGGGGTCTGGTTCTGGGTCTGTTTGGGTAGATTTGGCAGAGAAGGTGGGAGGGGGTAGGATAAGAGGGGGGATGGAGGGTATAGGGGGGAAGGTGAATGGTGTAGGCTCAACAGGAGTTGGGGGTGATGGGGGATGGAAAATTGGAATGGTGAAAGGGGGTAAAGGAAATGGGTGGGGAAGAAGTAATGGTGATGGTGGGAGGGGTAATGATTCAGGAGGGAAGTCTGTTTGGGTGGTCTTGTCAGTGAACAGGACCAGGGGGGTTGGAGTTGATGGGGTAGGGATGGGTGGAGTGGTTAAGGTGTGTAGGGTGGATTGGATGGAGGTGAGTTCAGCCTGCATCTGGTCCTGTTTTTGGGTATTGGTGGATAATTGGGCCTGTATGTCTTGGATAAGGGGTAGGATGAGGGTGAGTGTGTCAAAGTTATGAGGTTGGGTTTGGGAAGAAGAGGGTACTGGTTGGAAAGGGGAGGAGGGAGCATGATGGAATGTGGAGGGAGGGGAAGAGTGGGGTTCTGGGGAATGGTGTTGTGAGGTAGTTAGGGAGTCTAGAAGAGGGGTGTAGTAGGTAGGCATGGTATCAAGGAAGGTGGAGATGAAGGCTTGGAAGCTTATGGATGTGTTGAGGGTTAAGTCAATGTCTGGGAGAGGAGATATAGTAGATATGGCTGGGGTGGTGGTTTCTTCAAGGTGGGGTGGGTCAATGGGGATGGAAGGTATTGAGGGTGGTGTCTGGGAGATGGTTGGGATGGTCTGAGTAGGTTTTCGTTTCTTGTTGGAGATGAGTGGGGGGCTGACAGGCTTAGTTGGAATTGTGGCAGTGTATTGAGGTAAGGTAGGGGATGGGGAGTCCTCCCATGGACCAAGCATAGGTGAAGGGGGAGTGGGCATGGAGAATGGAATCAGAGGGGGGTGAGTGATGGATGCAAGAGGGGTAGAGGATGCATAAATAAAAGGTGGAGGGGGTGTGGCTGCTGCTGCAGGGATGGAAGTGATAATCTCTGGAGGCACCTCCATTGTAGCAGGGTAGACCTGATCCCATCCGCCGCTCTTGCTTGGGCAGTGACTTGAGCTCACTGCCTTCTTTTCCGCCCCCATCAAGCTCCTGCTAATTCTCCATTGCCTCTTGGCAAAGGTAGTAGGGGTAAGGGTGGTGGTTTGCTCGGTCCTTCCTATCTTGTAGCCCCCCTTGATCAGTAGCAAGGTGATGATTCGTGCATAGGGTAGGGTGTGACGCTTCTTGTTTGACCCTAATTTTGCCACTGTGTCTTTCATAGTCTTAAAAATTAGCCAGGCTGCATGGAAGCCATGGCCCATGTGATAGGAGTAGACAGCATTCGCAATGGGGGTTCTCCTCTCCTGCTGATGTCCTGAGCAATAGATGTTCTTTCGCAGGACTTGGTCAATGAACAACAGTTCAGGTTCTAGTTCCCTCCTTCTAATTGAGTCCCCGATGGCTTTTAATCCTCTTGTTAGAGTCCTTGCAATTGTGTCAATTGATGCACGCAGAGGGGGGCCATATCCACAGCTAGGATTGAATGCTGCTGGGATGCCCAATACTTCAACAATCATCTTAGGGCTCACTAACAAATTAAAATTGTCAATCATCACCAGCAAGCACTCTTGTCCATCGTTGTTCTTCTTGACCTTGATGTGCTGGTAAAACAGCTGCACTAGCCTTGGGTAGGCTAGTGCTGGAATTTCTCTCATCAATGGCATCAGGCCCGCTTTGCTTATGAACTATACTGTAGGGGCAGAGAGAGGTTATTTCTCAAAAAAGGGTACATCAAAGGCTGTTTTAGGCTCTAATGGGATTGACTCCATGAGCTCAGAAGCGGTAGAGAACTTAGTGGTAGGTACCGCCGCCTCCTCAACCACTTCCTTTCCTTTTTTGGGGGACTTTGAAGTCTTAGCCTTTTTAGGGGTGGTCTCTGCAGGGTCCTTGTCCTTCCCCTTTCTCTTTTGTGCAATTTTGGGAGCCATTTCTAACTCTGTCCTCTAGTATGAGCAATGGAGACTGAGAGCTAGGATTTGGTTTGATTTGACGCACAGGGCACCTCAAGATCTCAGAGCAGAGGGCAATGGATGGGGGTGATGATAGGAACAACTCTGTAGATTTGTGAAGTGAATGATGAGCTGTAGGAGTGATGCTGAATGGGAGAGGGGAGAGCGACAGAAGCTAGGGTTTCGCAGAGGGAAGAAGGAAGCAGATAATGAAAAAGGGACAAAGTGCGGGGTTGAAATACTTATCGCGAAGCTCGGCGCGCTTTGGAACATCTGGTCGCGGGGTTGGAAATAAACCTAGCGAGGGTATTGATTACATCTGGATTGCGCGACAATCTCTAAAGTCATCCTTGGAGCGCATGACAGAGTGAGATTAATTCATGTGAATTACGCGAGTGGTTCCTAAGGCTCTATTTGGATTGCGCGAAAAGCTCTGAGGTTCATTTTAAATCTCGCGACAGACTTTGAATCTCGCGACAGTAAATGGAATATTTCTATTGAATTGTGCGAGATTCTCCCAATTTATCTTGTGAACCTCGCGACAGCCTGATAATCTCGCGACAGATAATATATGGCTCTATATGAATTGCGCGAGAGGCTCACAGCTACACATGAATCTCGCGACAGCAAATAGAATGTGTCCAGGTGAACAGCGCGAACTTCTCCCAGACTTCCTCCTTTAACCTCGCGATAGGTTTCCAGGCTTCCTCTTTTAACCTCGCGAGAGCATATGAATCTCGCGATAGTCTCCCAGGCTTCCATTTTAAATCTTGGGCATGACCCTCTCCTATGACTGTATTTAGTCATATGTAAACTCAATCATACACTCAAGGACAATGAAAACGACCTCCCACATTAGGCATTCAACAGAAGCTATCAATTCAAAAATAGTAGCAAGCAAGCGAAGCATTAAAAGTTCAAAAATAAATAGGGCAAAAATTCAGATAAGGTCACTAGCAAATCCTAGAGAATAGAAACTAAAGAGAGCAAGATAAATCAACCGAAAACTAAGTACATATGCTGCAGTAATGACACACCTGTGGAATCAGTTTGAAGAAGGATCCCCTTTACAGTGAATGGTGTCCAAAAGGTCGGCATGTTTTTCGAAACAAGACTTAAGCCTTTGACCATTCACCTTCATGAGTCTCCCAGATTTAGGATCCTTGATTTCCACAGCACCAGATGGGGAAACATGCATGACAATGTAAGGACCTTCCCATCTGGATTTCAATTTGCCTGGAAAAAATTTAAGTTTGGAGTTAAACAACCAAACCTTATCACCAGCATTGAAACTCTTTCTCAACAGCCCTCTGTCAATGAAAGCTTTAGACTTTTCCTTATAGATCCTTGCATTGGCATATGCATCCATCCTTAGTTCATTCAATTCCAACAGCTGCAGCAACCTATGATGACCAGCATAAGTTAGATCTAAATTTAAATGTTTGATGGCCCAATAGGCCTTGTGTTCTAACTCCACTGGGATTGGTGCCACCCATTCAGAATCAGAGATGGGGTAAATTACCCCAGCATTCAGCAACTTAATGATTTCTTTCAGAACCACCTCTTACATGTGAGGATTAAGTTTCCTCTGCATTTCCCTGGAGGGTGATGAACCCTCCTCTAGATGAATCCTATGCATACAGATAGATGCATCAATTCCTCCTAGATCAGTAATGGTCCAGCCAATTGCTTTCTTGTGCTTCCTCAAAACTGTTAGCAACTCCTCTTGCTCACTGGTAAGAGAAGAGGAGATGATCACAGGAAGTTTCTCTTCTTTCTCGAGGAAAGCATATTTTAATGTCTCTGGCAGCTTCTTAAGCTCCAGATCAGGGGGTTGTTGTATGGATGGTAGGATTGGTGTATTGTTGGCTGGAGGAAGGGGCATCAATGTAGGTTTCTAATTGGAATGTTGCACTAAGCCCACAGAAGACTTCACTAGGGGTATGTTTTCTGGCATCAAAGCTAGGCTTCTTTCCTCCACCAAGTTCCAAACTTCAGTTAAATCAGTGACAATGTTGCTCCACTCCAGCAGAGTGGGCAGTTCTTCTTCAACAATTTCTTCTAGTACATCCACTACAAAGCATTCCTCATTGTCTAGATGAGGGTACTTAGCATTGTTGTACACATTAAGCTCAACTTTCATATGTCCAGACCTGCATTGAATGCATGCATTGGCAGTGGCTAAAAATGGTCTGCCCAGGATAGCAGGTATCAGAGATGTACTTTTGTTACAACCCATGTCCAAAACAAGGAAGTCTGCAGGATAGAAGAACTTGTCGACCCCCACTAGGACATCCTCAACCACTCCCATGAGTTTCCTCTCAGACCTATCAGCCATCAATAGAACAATGGGGGTGAGCTTCAGCTCCCCCAAACCTAATCGATATACAATCGTATGGCAAAGAGTTAACATCGCTCCAAGGTCCAAAAGGGCCCTCCCAATCGTGTGATCTCCAATTATACAGGGAATAGTGGGTATCCCTGGGTCTTGCAACTTCTCAGGCATTATCATGATTAATACAGAATTCACTATATCAGTCGCAAAGACCTTCTTGGACAAATGGCCTCTGGCCTTCCTTTTCTGAGTACAGAGGTCTTTCAGAAACTTTGCATAGGCTGGGACCTGTTAGATTTCATCAAGCAGGGGTAAATTTATCTTGACCTGCTGTTAAGTAGTGAAAAATACCATTTTTTACCCCTAAACATGAACCTTGAAAGACCCTTGAGAAGACTAAATAAGTGCTTTAGTGTGCATTTTACAGCTAACCAATCAGACAGGTCCAAATCCGAAAAGCATCCCAAAAAGATCAAAAAGCTGACAGCTCATGTCAAGTTTAAAGAAGGAGTGAAGAAACAGCCTCAGCAATGGCTAAAGAGGGTCTAAAAGAGCAGACAAAGACCTGAAGCAAGAGAGAGTTCAATTCGCAAAGAACTTCTACTATTCGCAAAGAAGAATGGGAGCCTAGAGTTCAATTCGCAAAGAACTTCTACTATTCGCAAAGAAGAATGAGAGCCTAGAGTTCAATTCGCAAAGAACTTCTACTATTCGCAAAGAACCTTGAACTTTGCGAAAAGAAGAAAACACTCCTCGAAAAGAAGATTGAACTTTGCGAACAGAGCTTCAGAAGTCATTGAACTTTGTGAAAAGGCCTGAACTCGCGAAATGGCATTCTGGGATTTACCGTCCGAAGGGTATTTCAGAAACTTTGCGCCTAATGCAATCAAAAGACCAGAACATTTCGGAAGGTTCCAATCAAGATCCAAGGCATATTCCAACCCATGTGAGCGCCAAAGTTAAATTACACGGGAACTTTCAAGCTCAAATGCAATTTCAAACCCATAGCAATTGATGCTTCGGCTCACGAGTGGCGAACCAGATCAAGGATTCGATTGGCGAACAGATCGGATCCCGGTGCTCGACTCCTATTGGTTGATACACATTTGAGCTGGCTTAGGAAAACTATAAATAGACGAACCATTTGCCCAATTTGGGTATCCAGATTTTAGAGTTTTCATCTCTGTTTCTCATTCCCCGATAGCTTATCCGAACCCCCCAGTAATCCCTTCTTGTAGTTTACCTTTGAGAGCCATTGTGAGTGATTTGTACTTCCAAGTTCGGATTCAAGATCAGAAGTCCGAGGGCTCTTCGAGAAGCCGATCGTAAGTCCGAGGGCTCTCTAAGAAGCCGTGCTCTGTAATTCTAATTTTGGATTTTAAAAGGTCGCTGTAATTTGTGTCTTCTCCATTGGAGTCATGTCGAGGGTTCTCAATGTTCACCTTAGTGCATTAGACTTCTTTAGATTCACTCATCCGCATGCAACTTCCCTTAATTCATCACTCGCGGAATTAGCGTTGTTAACCTAATTGAAGCAGCATTAACAGTGATGTTCATGTTCAGAACTAAAGAATAGGCCATGACTAGGTAGACGATCTGTGACCATTTAAGTGATGATCAGCCATAAGTCTAAACCTATTCCTTAATTCGATTTATTTCTCTTACATCCGGTGCGGTAGCCGATGAAGATTGAATCTGCTGTTGAACTACTGATTCTCCATTAAAATTGAGAGGCTAAAGTACATGAAGCTATTATTTCTACATTTGTCTTATTTTAAACATCTCCCCAACTCGGATCTGGATCATGTAGTTAGTTCTTTTCTTTATTTGCTTATAGTTAAATGTGACACAATCCAACACTCTCTTTTATCTATTCTTGTATTTAGATAATTACAGAGCCAGATCTCGTAGCACAGATCTGGAGGTTGATCTCTCAGTTTAGACAAACTTCTCTGTGGACGATCTTGTAATACTTACTTTTAAAACTTGCTACAATTGGCCCTGATCTTGCAGGCCAGTGTCAGCCCCAATGTCCTGATATCCCTTTCATAAGTTAACATCCATTTAACTTAGCATTCTTTAATTCTTTAATTTTTGATTCATAATGCACACATTTATGGCACACTTGGAGCAACAACAAGTTTTTGGCGCCGTTGCCGGGGAAGTTTGTTCTAAAATAAGATAGACCTAAGTTTTACTCTTTTGTAGATTTGATATTAATTATAATATTTGCTTTAAACCTCGCACTTTGCATTCCAAGTGCTTGATTAAATGTCTGAGCTTTTGTATAGAAAACTGCTTTTATCGCAGTAATTTTTTTTTTTTATTTTTACGAGTTTTTATTCTTTGCCTTCTAGTTATTCACTGCCACTCTTTTGTCTTTTGTCAAATTTGGGCGTGCTTTGAGTTTTTCATTTATTTTCATTTATTTATCACCATTTATTAATTTTGTTGTTATTTTTATGCTGCATACCGTAAAAGGAAAGGAAACTTCTTAAATAGACAGGTTTTTTGTGCATCAAACTCTCTCGAGTTGTATGTTTGGCAGAGAACCCTCAATCTCGAGATTCTCCTGCTTAAATTCGAAGTTGAAAGACTCCTAAGAAACCGACATACATCATGCACATCTCATCAAATGGGTGAAGAAATGAGAGATTGTTAAGAGACTACTTTGCTCTGGTGCTTATAATTCCCCATTTTGCATTCAATTTCCCAGGAGGGAAATTATGAAATTAAGTCCTCCACCATCCAAATGTTGCCTTCATTCCATGGATTGAGTAAGGAAGACCCTTACAAACACATTGATGAATTTCTCGGCTTTATGCACAACATTTAACATAGCCGGACTGGGTCGGAGGCAACTAAGCTGAGGCTCTTTCCTTGTTAATTAAAGGACAAAGCTAGAGCATGGTTATCTATGTTAGCACCAAACAGCATCACATCATGGAATGATTTGCAATGTCAATTTTTGTCAAAATATTTTCCAATGACTAAAACCAGCCAAGCGAGACAAAGCATCATCTCTTTCTCCCAAAACTCAACTGAAACTTTCCATGAAGCATGGGAAAGGTTTAAAGAATCATAAGGCAATGCCTCACCATCAAATTCCTAAATGGCGGTTCAAAGCTTCTATCAAGGAACCGATCGGAAGGGCAAGAACATGGTGGATGCCTCTTGTGGAGGTACCTACTTGCAGAAAAACAGTTGAAGAGGTTTGGGACCTCTTTGAGGTGATTGGAGAAAATTCAACCCAGCAGGAATCTCTACCAAGGGACACCGAGAATCCAAATAGGATGAATAATCCCCAATTCACAAGAGGGAAAGTTTATGAAGTCAATGAGTGGAAAGGAAAGTGGATAATTTGACCACAAAATTTGATAGACGATGGACTCATTTAAAGCTCCAAATGGGTCAAGAGTAGAGGAGGCATGTCCGATATGCCGGTCCCCCACTCATTCCATTGATCAATGTCCTTCGCATCACAATTTTAACTCATGATGGAACAAGCTCATGATCTTATGGATGATGCAATCGAATGACTACCCATGGAGATCTCATCCTAATCTCGTGGAATCAGGAAATTACCAGCAACGAAGCGGCTCAAAAAATCAATTACCTTTCAAACTTTCGGCCATATCAGAAATTTTTATAATAAATCAAATTTTCAGCACCTAACCAACAACAAGCCATGCAAAGATGCACCACCCCTGCCCTCCTAGATCCCGACCTTTGAAGAGCAGGTCTTGAGTTCACTTCAAAATTCTCTGCATCGTGGAACCTTCACAATGAGAGCATAAAAAAAATTGAAGAAACTCGGGCCAACTCTCAAATTCATTGGCTAAGAGAGAAGAGGGTAACTACTCACCAACCCGTGAACAATCCTAAGGGCAGTTCATGGTTGGTGAATCCTCAAATGGCCATGAGGAAATCAAAGGCATGTGACTACTTTGAGAAGTGGAAGAATAATAAACAACACAAAGGGGTAGTGAAGAGGAAAGATGAAGAACAAGTGCAGGAACAACAATTGGATAGCAATATGGTCGTTGATTTACATCAAAAATTCAAAAAAATGAAAAGCAGAAAAATAACAAAATTGTTGAAAAGATGAGGAGGAGAAATTTGTTCCTCACCTCCCATTTCCCCATGCAATGAAGTCAGTTCTCCTTTTGACAAAGGAAACAAAAAATTGAGGAAATGATGGAGACATTCAAGCAAGTTAAAATTAATCTACCTCGCTTGATGCAATCAAACAGTCCTCGCTATGCAAAATTTCAAAGAGGTGTGCACCCACAAAAGGCAATCTAGGATACATTTATCCAAGAAGGCCTTTTGTGGAGAAAATCAACCAAGTGCTATCAGTAACACCACCTAAGATGCAAGACCGGAATCCCCACAATCCCTCGTGCATCATTGGGGAGCACACCATTGAGAAAGCCTTGCTAGATCTGGGTGCTAGTGTCAACTCGCTTCCTATTCGCCTATGAGAAGCTAGGTTTGGGAGAATTGAAACCCACTCAAGTGGTGTTACCTAGTGATGATCTGAAGGAAACCTATGGGGTTGATTGAAGATGTTTTGGTAGGAGTAGACAAGTTTTTCTACCTACGACTTTTTGGTGTTGGACATGGAACCAACCAAAAGTACCACCGCCATCCCTCGCTATTCGGGAAGACCATTCTGGCTCACTAATGCATGCATTCAATGCAGTGCATCATGGAGGTGTCTTTTGGAAATATGAAAGTTAAATTGAATGTGTATAATATCGTTACTCAACCTCAATTCTCTCACGAGGAATGTTTCCATGTTGACATCATTGATGAGTCGGTGGAGGAGTCTTTACAAACATTTCGCAAGGTAAAGACTCCACCATGTAATTTAAAAATGATTGGGGATCCACCGAGAAAGAAGGAAAGGGAGATCAAATTCAACGGAGTCTGCTTTGTGCAAGGCACTCACCAACTGATCATCAAGTTCTCTCTCTGGAGACCTGCTCCTCTCCCTCTTCCACAAGTTACCAGTACCTTTGCTGCCCTCTTTCTCAAATTTCACAATTGGAACTCAAACACCCCCAAAAATCTGAAATATGTGTTTTTGGGAGATCATCAAACACTACTGTGATTATTTCTTCCTCCCTTACAAAGGAGCAAGAAGAGGAGTCATGGTAGTTCTAAAATAAAGACAAGAAAGCAATTATGGACCATTCTTTGATTTAGGAGGAATAAACCCAGTATGCATGCATAAGATCCACCGGAAGAGGATGCCAAGCCTTCTAGAGAAATGCAAAGAAGGTTGAATCCTCACATGCAAGAAGTGGTAATGAAGGAAGTTGTCAAGTCATAGATGTCAGTCATTTACCCCATTTCAGATTCTGGGTAGCACCCACATGTGGTGCCTAAGAAATCTAGCATCATAGCAAATTGAATCTGGTAAACTTATGTCCACCGACAAACAAGCTGGATGGAGGGTGCATAGACTACAGAAAATTAAATACCATGACAAGGAAAGACCATTTCCTCTCCCTTCATTGACCAAATCCTTGATAAACTTACAGCAAAGCTTACTATCGCTTCCTTGATGGGTACTCGTTACAACCAGATCCTCAGGTACCCAGTGACCAAGAAAAGACCACCTTCACCGCCTTTGGCACTTTTGCCTATAGGAGGATGCCCTTTGGTCTTTGCAATGCCCTCACTACTTTTCAAAGATGCATGTATGCCATCTTTTCGACATGATTGATCAATTCATGGAGATCTTCATGGATGACTTTTCAATTTATGGAGACAACTTTTCCCAATGCTTACACCACCTCAAGTTGGTGTTAAAGATGTGAAGAAACTAATTTGGTTCTAAGTCGAGAAAGAGTCATTTTATGGTCACCCAAGGCATTGTCCTAGGACATGTGGTCTCCCATAAAGGCATAGAGGTGACCAAGCAAAATTGATCTAATTGCACATTTGCCTCCTCCTAATTAAGCAAATCAAGTTTCTTAGGGCATGCTGATTTTATAGGAGGTTCATCAAAGATTTCAAGAAATTTCCAAGCCACTCATCATTTATCGTGTCAAGATGTTCCTTTGTGTTTACTAATGAATGCATGACAGCCTTTGAGGTCCTTAAGAAATGTCGATTTCAGCTCCCATCTTGCATCCCCGACTATTCGGTGCCCTTTGAGCTGATGTGTGATGCATCAGACTATGCCCTAGGGCGAGAGAAAGGATAAGCTTCCCCATGTCATAGCTTATGCCAGATCCATGATAGATGCCCAGCTCAACTACACAACAATCGAGAAAGAGTCGGCCATTGTGTTTGCATTGGAAAAATTCGGGCCTTATGTTTTAGGTTCACAAATTGTGGTGTTTACTTGACCACTGCCCTAAAGTACCTTCCGCTCTAAGAAGGATACCAAGCCAATCTGTGGATCCTCCTATTACAGAGTTTGATCTACGATTAAGGATAAGAAAGGAGGAGAATGTGGTCGATCACTTATCCGAATTCTCTTGAGGATGATAGCTTACCCATTAATGAATCATTTCACGATGAGCAACTTTTGCCATCAATACCCACCTTCTTGGTTTGCAAACATAGTCAACTTCTTGGCTATTGGATGATTCCTCAACATTGGAATAGAATGGATAAAGATCTTTTCTTCTCACAAGTTAAACATTTCATTTGGGAAGATCCTTATCTATTCAAGAATTGTGTAGACCAAGTGATCGTAAAGTGTGTCCGGACCATGAATTCCACGCATATTGTCAATGTGTCATGAACAGTGTGGAGGCCATTTCAAGGTAATAAAACAGTAAAAATTCTGAGCATGGTTTCTATTGGCCCACAATCTTTAAAGATGCCTTACAAAGATCAGAATCTTGCAGAATCGCCAAAAATCAAGCAAGATTTAAAAGAAACTTAATGCCCTCAGCCAATCCTGGTAGTTGAGTTGTTTGATGTTTGGGGCATAGATTTTATGGGCCCTTTCCCCTTCTAATGGAAACAATTTCATCTTGGTAGTGGATTATGTCTCCAAGTGGATTGAGGCCATAGCTACCAAAACCAATGATCACAAAGTGGTTTTAAGATTCCTCAAAGACCACATTTTTTCCAGATTTGAATTCCCCAGTGCCATCTTCAGTGATGGGGGGTGCCACTTTTGCATCACGCAGTTTGACTCTCTATTTAAAAAGTACTCTGTCACTCACAGGGTAGCCACTCCCTATCATCCACAAACGGTGGGATGGTGGAGATTTCAAATAGAGAGATCAAACACATTTTGGAAAAACTGAAGAAGGAGAAAGGACTGGTCCTTTGCTTAATGATGCTTTGTGGGCATACAGAATCGCCTACAAGACTCCTATAGGGATGTCCTTTCGGGGTTTATGGCAAGGCATGCCATCTACCAAGAGAATTAGAATATAAGGCCTTGTGGGCAATCAAAACTTTTAATATGGATCTAATCATTTGGTAACCACGGAAGCTTCAACTCACTTAATGGAAGAACGAGGATGGATGCCTACACTAGCTCCAGATTGTACAAAGAAAAGGTTAAATCATTCCATGATAGGAGCCTCATGAGAAAAGAGTTCATACCGGGGTCCAAGGTATGGTTATTAAACTCTAAACTTAAATTCTTTCCGTAAATTGAGATCCAGATGGGAAGGGCCATACAGTCATCAAGGCCTCCCCTCGGAGCTGTGGGATATTTCAGATCCCAAGGATGGAAGAATACTCAAGGTAAATGGTCAGGCTCAAACCATGCATTGAAAACACCTGTGAGCCCTCTTGCCCACCTATCATCATGAATCTCCAAAAATGCGATGGTAGAAAAGTGTATAATATGTTTGTACAACATTGTTTTTCCGATTTTTCTATTTTTCTCCTACGCATAGTGTAAATATACTTCAAAGTTCAAATCGCAAAGTAAAAGTACTGCTCGAAAAGTTCAAAGTTCTATTCGAACCGATTCGAGTCAGAATGAACTACGAAAAGAACCATGTTCGCTCAATAGTTAAAATTTCCTTTTCGAATAGAAAACTGGGGAAAAGTCCTTCTGAAAAGATCTTTCTGAGCCAAATCCATTTCTAATAGACATATCAAGCATCTTTTGCCTTCTAACTACACTTTCTCAAGATTTTTTACCTTTCGAAAGACACTTTTGCTATTCGAAATAGAGAAAAGGACTCTTTTGGACTAAAGCTGGAGCAGATCTGCTTGAGTTTGCATCCCCTTCTCCTTTGCATTCATTTTCTATTTTTAAATTCTTGAGAACCAGCAGTTCTACTGTGTTTAATGTTTTTTTTTATTATAATTTCATTGCCTTTTAGGCATCTTTTTTTTTTACAAAAACCAAATACAAAATAAAAGAAAATGAAAACACAAATAGAAAATCTCTGAGTTGTTTCTCATTATTTTCAGCAGTAGTAAATAAGGGCTCTTGTTGAGCCCGGGCTGATCCAAAACAAATAAAAAAAAAAAAAAAATTTATAAAAACAAAGAAAATATAGACATATATAGATATCTTTCGGATGGGCTGTTTTTCTCCATTTGCATCCACTTTTCCCATCTGGACCGAGATCATTTTTCTTTTTAGGAATCATGTAGGATAATGAGTAGTGGATCATAGGCTGTTTTGAATATTCAATGGACCCAGATTTTATTTTCCTTGAGATTTCTTCATCATAAATGGGTCTCAGTGTGTGAACCCCTGCTTTTAATATGTGCTCCCATGCTTCATTATTTTTTCATACACATCATCACCAAAGGGGTCAATCTTATGAATCTTGCTTTTCACCTTTGTATTCTGCTAATCATTTTTATAATCACTTAGATTCATAAGTATCTCGCTTTTGGGTTTGTTTCTTTGGGCTTAGGATATATCATTTGGCATTAGATTTTCTGTTTTAGGAATTTTAGTTTCAAATTCTGTTTTTAGATCGCTGATTTTTTTTCTTTCTTAGGTTAATGTGTCCTCGTTTTATTGATTTTCGTCATTTTTCTGTAAATATAGTTAGTTTATAACTTTGTTTTCCTATTTTGCAGTCACAAATTCAGTTTTTGTATCAACACTTTTCTTTTTCTTTTTTTTAACTTTGTATTCAGTCCTTACCTTGTTTTCTTGTTTCTCTGCCATTAGCATTAGTTTCCTTCCATTTGCATAGTAATCCTTCTATTTGTTAGATTTTATTTAGCAGTTCTAGCGTTGTTTTGTTGATTTTTCTTGCATTTGTATATCATGTTTTTCATTTCCTTGCTCATATCTTCAGTTTTACATTTTTATTTTCTGCTGCATATAGTTTAGATTTTTTCTGTTCTTAGTTTTTCTTTCTTCTTTTACCTCCGCTTCCCAGTCTCTCATTGTCTAGAACATTGAGGACAATGTTCATCTTAGGTTTGGGGTATGGCAAATGTGTCTTACCATGGGATAATTAGCATAAGGGCATCACAATCACCAAAGTAATCGTGGAAATGAATCAATTTACTTAAGAATCATGACAATGTGGAAATTTTAAAATTTTCTTTGCAAGAATTTAGACATTCTAAACCCTACAATATTCCACATTTCCATGATGTTAACACCGTGAAAATACACTTGTATTAGCACATAGCAAGTCCACAGGGAAGAGAAAAGGTAAAGATATACTTAAAAGCTCAAGGAAAACCATAACCAAAGTGAGAATTGAGCCTATATGTTTTACATCTCATTGAAGAGTGACCGAGGCAACCTTTTCTCGATTCAAAGGATTTGAGGCATTAGATCCACTAGAAATTAGGAAACTCCAAATCAAAACAAGCAACAACATTCATGAACCGAGGAAAGATCAAGGCCTTCTTTGGACAGCTTGAGCTTAAGAACCAACCAAGAAAGATCTGCCTTGTTTGTACCCCAATTGAGCTATAAATCCTACAATGCTTCATCAAAACACCCATTTTTCTTGCACCAACCAATGGAACCAATTCAGCCTTCCTCACCTTGAGAATTAGGAGTTAAAGGAGAAAGAAGTAAAGATGGAACATTTCGGGCAAATATCAAAATAAATGAAGAAGAAATACCTCAAAAATGGGGTATGGTGGACCGAGAAAGTAAAAGAAAATAATGTGAAAAAGAAGCAAGCAAAAAAAAGGCAAAAAGGGGAACTTTATGTTGAAAATTCAAGATCAAAGGAAGAAGAACTGAGTACTTTGAACACGAGAATCTCAAAAGAAGCTAAACTCAAGAAGGTGGAGTCATGAACCACCTCCTTCAATTCCTGATTTCTCAAAAATCCAAACACCTATTCAACCTTCCTATCCCTGAAACCTCACTCCATGAGCCATACAACAAACCCAGCCTAAAAGTCCTTGTGATCCAAATTTGAGTGAACTGTCATGTGGAGATAAGGCTTCCCAATCTATGGTGAGGAGATGTCAAGGATGCCAAAGACTGAGAATCATGCCTATGCTCATGCTTACAAATCCATTTGGGAGATGTAATCGCTCTTGAGCTTGAGTGAAAATGAACCTTCAACAAAAATCTTGATGAGAGTACACCGTAAGTGTTTGGGTTGGAACTTGAGCACATTAAGTATGACTTATAACCTAATTTTTATTCAAATGATGAACATCGACACATTTGCATGATTTCTATGGCTGCTCACAGATTGGAAAGAGTGAAACATTCATAAGGTTTATAAATGTTGAAATCCCTTGCAAACAATAAACCTAAATTTCTGCTTTAAACATTGATTCAAGAGTAACTAATTTTGATCTTTGATTGCTCATGGGATGACAAAGGCACTAATGCCAACTGTCCCATGGAGAAGTTTGGGTACCTTCATGAAAACCCTCGAGACTTCACCTCCTCTAGGGATCACCTAGGTTTAAAAGGCTTGTTGCATATGCTAAATGCACTGTGCTTCCTACAAAAGTGGCTCTTTATTTTGCTTTTACGTTTCTTTGCTCAAATGACTAGCAAAGCTTAGGTATCGGGGTGTGTTAAGTACTGAAAAATACCATTTTTTCCCCCTACACATGAGTCTTCAAACACTCTTGAGAACACTAAATAAGTGCTTTAGTGTCCATTTCTGACTAACCAATCAGTCCAAATCCGAAAGCATCCCAAAAAGATCAAAAATCGATACTCATGTCAAGTTTAAAGAAGGAGTGAAGAAACTCAAAGAATGGCTAAAGAGGGTCTAAAAGAGCGGAACAAAGACACAAGCAAGAGAGAGTTCAATTCGCAAAGAACTTCTACTATTCGCAAAGAAGAATGGGAGCCTAGAGTTCAATTCGCAAAGAACTTCTCCTATTCGCAAAGAAGAATGGGAGCCTAGAGTTCAATTCGCAAAGAATTTCTACTATTCGCAAAGAACCTTGAACTTTGCGAAAAGAAGAAAACACTCCTCGAAAAGAAGATTGAACTTTGCGAACAGAGCTTCAGAAGTCATTGAACTTTGCGAAAAGGCCCCTGAACTCTGCGAAATGGCATTTTGGGGATTTGCAGCTCGTCCGATGGGTATTTCAGGAGACTTTGCACGCGCCCCATTGCAGTCAAAAGAACGGGAACATTTCAAAAGGTACCAATCAAGATCCGCAGGCATATTCCAACCCATGTGAGCGCCCAAAAGTTAAATTACGGCGGGAACTTTCAAGCTCAAATGTAATTTCAAACCCATAACGAATTGATGCTTCGGCTCTGAGTGGTGAACCAGATCAAGCGAGTTCGATTGGCGGTAACAGATCTGGAACCTCGTGCTCGACTCCTATTGGATGATACACACTTGATCTGGCTTAGGGAAAACTATAAATAGACGAACCTTTTGCCCAATTTGGGTATCCAGATTTTAGAGTTTCCATCTCTGTTTCCCTCATTCCAGGATAGCTTATCCGAACCCCTGTAATCCCTTCTTGTAGTTTACCTTTGAGAGCCATTGTGAGTGATTTGTACTTCCAAGTTCTGATTCAAGATCAGAAGTCCGAGGGCTCTCGAGAAGCTCGATTGTAAGTCCGAGGGCTCTAAGAAGCCGTGCTCTGTAATTGTAATTTTGGATTTTAAAAGGTTGCCGTAATTTGTGTCTTCTCCATTGGAGTCATGTCGAGGGTTCTGCATGATCACCTTAGTGCATTAGACTTCTTTAGATTCACTCATCCGCATGAAACTTCCCTTAATTCATCACCCCAATGTAATTAGCGTTGGTAACCTAATTCTAGCGATTTACATGATGTTCATGTTCGAACTAAAGAATAGGCCACATGATGATCTGTGACCATTTAAGTGGATGATCACAACCCATAAGTCTAAACCTATTCCTTAATTCGGATTTATTTCTCTTACATCTGGTGGTAGCCGATGAAGATTGAATCTGCTGTTGAACTACGATTCTCCATTAAAATTGAGGCTAAAGTACATGAAGCTATTATTTCTACATTTGTCTTATTTTAAACATCTCCCCAACTCGGATCTGGATCATGTAGTTAGTTCTTTTCTTTATTTGCTTATAGTTAAATGTGACACAATCCAACACTCTCTTTTATCTATTCTTGTTTTTAGATAATTATAGAGCCAGATCTGGTAGCACAGATCTGGAGGTTTATCTCTCAGTTTAGACAAAATTCTCTGTGGACGATCTTGAAATACTTACTTTTAAAACTTGCTACAATTGGCCCTGATCTTGCAGGCCAGTGTTAGCCCCAATGTGCTGATATCCCTTTCATAAGTTAACATCCATATAACTTAGCATTCTTTAATTCTTTAATTTTTGATTCATAATGCACACATTTATGGCACACTTGGAGCAACAACACCTGCTTAAAGGTCTCCATCATTTCGTCGATCTGTGCCTAACCCTTATCAAAAGAGGCAGGGCCACTCAAAGCTTGAGAAAATGGCAGCTGAGGTACTGCTGGTTCCTCAGCTACAAGCCCATGGCTGAAGTTTTGTTTTTTTCTTTTTTCTATTTTTATCTCCTACTGAGGCTCAACTACAACCTCTTTATTTTTCCCTTGTTGAAGGGCAGCAAGCAGTTCTTTACTCTATGCCCTAACAAAATCCTTATCACTTTCACATGACATTTCCTTAGGATAGACCTCTCCTTATTCCTTTCCCACCTGGTTGTCTACCATCCTACCAGACCTTAGGGCAATTATGGCATTGGCCCCCTCAAAATTGGAGGAGCCTTCTTCGATGGAATACTGGCCCTTAGAGTTGGCAATTGGTTGGCTTGGCAACCTGCCCTCCTCTCTTCTAGCCAGAGCATTGGCTATTTGGCCAAGCTGCTCTTCTATTTTCTTAATGCTTTGACTGTGAGAAGTTACAGTCTGATTCAAGGGTGCAAGGCTTTGTAATTGGGCTAACACCTGGTCCTCGAAGGAAGCACTCCAGGGCTAGGATGGTGGAACTACCAATTGATTTTGTTGTTGGGGCTGCTGTTGTTGGAAATTCGACCTTTGGGCATAACCCTGGTTAAACTGCTGCTATGGCCTTTGAGGTAAGGCCAACATCTGCTGTGGCTGCATATAATTGTCTTGCCTCCACCTCAAATTTGGGTGGTCTCTCCATTGGTAACCAGCATTTTGGTGCTGGTATCCATATGGTTGTTTATTGTAGCCACCAGATTGTTGTTGTCCAA
Source organism: Chloranthus sessilifolius (assembly GCA_021018995.1). Lineage (NCBI taxonomy): Eukaryota > Viridiplantae > Streptophyta > Magnoliopsida > Chloranthales > Chloranthaceae > Chloranthus > Chloranthus sessilifolius. The sequence goes on along the minus strand of CM037593.1, from coordinate 57,890,777 downwards.
AAGATTGGGCAGCAGCAGCCTGTTCCATTACAAACTCAGGGTATTACCCCGCAAATGGACATTCTTCTACTATGTACTGTGGAGATTGGCATATCAAACATGCCGCCATCACTTGTGCAGCCATTCTGGGCTGCACCACAGTCAAACGTTTATCAAATCTTTCGGTAAGATTGGCCATCTGCATTCTCAGATCATCATTTTCCCTAACTTCATACATTTTTCCTTTAGAAGTCTAGCAAGTCCCAGCTTAAGACAAGGTTCTTGAACAGTTCTAGAAGAGGACATCTTCTGGAAAGCATTTTCACTTATGACCTCGAACAAGTCTCATGCCTCATCAGCTATTTTATGCATGTACGTTCCACCACAAGAGGCATCTACCATGTCTCTGCTCTTCTCATCAAGCCCATTGTAGAAGCTCTGGACAAGCTGCCTGTCAGGGATCTTGTGGTGGGGATATTGTTTGAGCATCTCTTTAAATCTATCCCAGCACTGGTTGAAATCTTCAGTTGGAGACTAGGCAAAAGAAAGTATGCCTTTCCTCAACTGGCTGGCCTTGGTCTCTGGGAAAAATTTAGACAGAAATCTTTTCTGGAGGTCTTTCCAGGAAGTGATGCTGTTGCTTGAGAGAGTAGATAACCGGGTCATGGCCCTGTCCTTTAGGGAGAAAGGAAAGAGCCTTAACCTAGTGGCTTCTGGTCCCAAACCAGCAATGGAGAATGTCGTGCACAGGGCCAAGAACTGGTCAATGTGCTTGTAAGGGTCTTCCTTGCTAAGCCCATGGAAAGAGGGAAGCATTTGGATGATGGAAGTTTTGATTTCGTAGTTTCCTTGAACATCAGGGAATTGGATGCTGAATAGAGAATTGTAATCATCCGGAGCATTCAATTCCTTCAATGTTCAAGGTTGTTCTTCACCTATAACTTCTATCTCAATTTCAATAGGGGGCTCAACTGTGGTGTGTCTATGCCTTCTCGGTCTTCTACCCCTTTCTATCTCAGGGTTAGCAGGCTCTAATGTAGGACTGAGGGATCTCCTTCCTAACATGCACACACACCAACAGTAAGGAAGACTATTTGCAAGCACATTGCACTTAATAAAAATTGCAACGATCCTAATCAACTACTATGGAATCTTCAAATGAGAAATAGACTAAGTTTTAAAGGTTAGAGAAGTGCAAACAGAGGTAGCTAGACTCCCAATGCAATTCTACTCTCCTCTGCTACGGTCCAAATCTGCAAGAAAAATTTCAAATATAAATCAGCAGTATCAATTATTCACAAGTACAGCTACCAAAGAATAAAGAATAAAAAAAAATCTAGAGTCTACTAAAAGATCAATCTCCCCGGCAGCGATGCCAAAAACTTGTTGGAATATTTTTATGTGCTTGCTACTGATTTATTAAAGACAGTGATAAGAATGGGATGAATAGAAAAAATGGATGAAAGATAGAGTGAGAATTATGTAGCAGCAAGCCTAAAAACACACAATCCTGCAAGAAACAGGGCCTGTTGTATCAAGTTTTTACAAGTAAGAGTTTGTCCCACAGGGAAGTTGATCTTAAGCTCCAAGGGAGCCATCTTTAGTAGGCCCTCCAGATCTGACTACAGATCTGGCAATCCTAAATGGAAGGGGATTTAGGGTCACTAAAATCTTAATTCTAAGGTATCCTAATGTCTAAACTATAGAAAGGGTTAAGAAAGAAGATGGAGTGAGAAAATAAATAAAAAAGGGTGAGAAGTATGCTATTAGGTTCAGATCTGATGGGTTTCATGACTCAAATTCAGATCTGCTACTATAGAAGTCCTGTCCAATGGCTACATTATCACCACTGAGGAGAAAGAATCTAACTCATCTCTGTGCCATGATCCAATCCCTTTATTGCTATAACCTGTCCACTTAAATGGTCACAGACTATCCAATTGGGGAACCACAATCCAGAGATGGGTCAGAACAAGTTTATCATTATAGGCACTACTTCATCCAGGCTACAAGCACAAGAGTCCATAGGGAACCTCAACCTCTAAAGTGCTATGTGTGGGGCTAGACCTGTATGGGAGCATGTTAGCCCAGACACATAGAACCAGCAAGAGTTTGAGTACAGCCTTAGATCCAGCTGTCCACTGCTTTAGAGAGATTATAGTGATCCAGTCGCAAGCCTACAATCTCTATAACCAAACCAGATCTGCCATCTGATGGCGGGTCTATACACATATAGGGGAGTTTGTCTCAGCATAATCTCTCACAGGGCTACAAGCACAAGTGCAGAGAAGAACAATTCATCTTGAGTTTGTGGGTTGGCTTCACCCTAAGGCTATAACCTGTCCACTTAAATGGTCACAGACTATCCCAGAGGCTATCCTCCTCACAAAGCTCAAGATAGAACAAGAAACATTGCTGCCACCACCATCTTCACCAGGCTACAAAAGCTCATTGCTCCAATGGGGACTTCAGATCTAGTGGGTCCTGTGGTGGGGCTAGGCCTGTATGGGAGCATGTTAGTCCAGACACACAGGTCACATAGATCTAAGTAAACCATTAAATCAGTCCTCCATTGCTTGCAATACATCCTAGCAATGGAGGATTTCGAGGTAGCAGCCTTGTACAGAACAACTCACAAATAGAAATCCCATAAATGTAAAGCACCTTATCATAAAACTCCATTAATCTATTCCAAATAGTCATACAAAGGCATAGCCAGCAAATGCTGGACTATGGAGACAAGAAAAAGTAAAGAGAAATCTACCTAAACCTTCCTAGAGATCTACAGCTACTGCAAGAAGAAGATAGATAAAATTTTATTCTATCAGAGATCCCCCTAAACCTAAACCTGGCTTAGGTTTATATAGCAGTTAGTTGGGCGGCGCATTAGGGTTAGGAAACCCTAATTTTAATGATGCCACATGGCCTAATATTGTTCCTTGGATGCCTCGGGGTGCATGCACCGAACTTGGAGCGTTGGAGTGCGTGCCCTAATTGCTGGAAGTTCTCATAATGTCCTCTACAGAAGTGAGGGAGAGTTAGAGTTCGGAGCCTTGCCAGGTAGCACTGGTTTCCAAGACTGTCGCATGGTAGCACGGTCTTCGTGAGATTGGATTAGCTTGAAATTCTAGCTGTCGCGAGGTTGTCTTAGTTGCAACTGAAGTAGTTGCACAATAGAGCATTAAATCCTCGTTGGATTGCTCTGCTCTTCTAGGGATTGCACTTTCCTTCTGAATGGCGTGAGAATCGCGCGAGCAGTTTGTTTCTCAATGGATCTTCGTGAGGATCCTCGCAAGGATGTGATGTGCATTGGTCTCTAAACTGCGCGAGAGGTTTTTTTGAAGTTTTGCATCCCACGGCCACTGCGCGACAGCTGTGTGTAGAGATACCTAGAGCCCTCTCTCCTCAGCTGATCTGAGTGAACTGCATAAGGTTTGAGAGCTGCTTTCTTGAGCTGCACGAGACAGCGCGATCATTTATATTTGAGCTTCGCGAGAGCTGCTCGAACTATGCTGCCAGAGCTCTTCTGTCACTAAACTGCGCGAGAACAGTGCAAACAATTGGTATGATGTCATGGGAAACTCGCGAGGATTGCGCGAGGCAGGCTTTCTGAGTCATGTGAACCTTGCGCCAGCTGCGCAAGGTTCATTTCTTTCTTTGCTGCTGTTGTGTTCTGCCTTCATGCAGTCAGGCTCTCTGTCTTCCATTCTTATGGGAGACTTCTAGGGCAAAAGTGGGCTCCTCAGCAAGATTAAGGCCTTATTGTAGCTGCTATTTATTACTTGCAGAACAGGCTTAAAATACTTTTATTAAATGATTAAGGGCCCAACAAAGATTAAGTTAAGGGGTGAAAAGTGGTACTTTTCAGGTCTTAACAGTCATCATCGGGACTTGGATGCTTCCTGAGCTGGCCTAATGGTATTGAAGGTTGCTTTGTATCTGCACATGTAAAGGCAAGGCTCTCAATAATTTTTACTCTCCCCCTTGCTAATTGTTAAGGGGGAAAGTGTCTTAGACCGAGTTCTGGTAGTAAGAGATGGATATATGCTCTTTTTTCTTCTTTCTTTTTTATTATTATTTTTTCTCTTTTTTTTTATCTTTTTTAAGAAAATGTAAATAATGCAACAAGAAAAGCAAATAACAAAAATAAATAAAAATAAAAATACCCCCAATGTAGGAGCGTGGTAGGATCGGCAGTATAGTATCTTCGGTAGCATTCTCTTGATGGCGACTTCGTTATTTTACATTTTCTTTATGGACGAATCGGTGCTTCTAAGGTGATTCTCTTTCTGATAAAAAAAATGCCCCAGTGTCTAGATGCAATGGAGCTTTTCTGGGTTTTAGATGAGCAATTTGGGTCTATAAGAAGCCATGGGTATTTGGTGAGTCAGATTTGAAGAAAAGTTCATTAGTACTGTCATCGAATCAGGGGAGGTTATTTTGATTATGTCAGTTGTATATCGGGGTCTACCTTTGAGTGGTGTTCATCCTATCCCATGGTTATCAGGGAGAAGTATAGTAGGTATAGTAGGTGCTTGCATCAATCGTCATTCATCGATTTTCAGTTTCATTTGTAGGAGTATCCTCTAAGGCTTCCAATTTATCACCCGAAAGAAAAAAAATAGAAGAGGGGTAAGGCTCAATGATGTGGGGAGTAGGTTATATCTAGCACTTTGCAAAAGGGATGAGTAACAATCTTTTTCTCAGAGGGATATAGGGTGCCATGATTGAGCTCTTCGCATGTTTCGGTACCATCAAGATCTCACATTCTATGGTTAGCAGGAATTTGTCCTCCTCCCACCACCTTGCAATGACATCTAGTAATATGGAGATATCAGAGAGCCCTTGCAGCTTTCTTATACATTTCTAGTAAAGTTATTAGAGATGTCCTCACGGTCTGCTTATGCTTCCCTATGCTCATTGACTTATTCATTCGTCGTAATGCGCTCAATTTTTTTTATATATGTATATTTGAAAGCATCCTGCTAGTGCAAGAATAATGAGTTTTGATTAAACCTGACATCTTCATTTTTTTTGCTCTAACGTCCCCTCCAATGGCAGGGGAAGGGAAATGAGGATCAGGTGTTACTTATGCTTTTGAAAGATGTTACGTATGTTGCTTGTCCTTTGATCAATTCACCCGACTGAGAAAGTGAGCGATAAATTGGAGGTCTTAAGGATATTCTAAGAATTGGTGATGTATGACCAATAAATGGGTTATGACAACTACAGGGTTATAAGTATAAGTATTTAACTATGGGATGTGATGATCACGGGGCTAAGGGTAGTAATTTCTAAGGTACATGGCGTTCCAAGGGTTAGGGAGTTCTTCCCCATCTTGGTTTTGCCAGTTTGTATGCATTCTCAGGGTATGCGGCTGTTATAACGTAAGGGGCTTCCTAGTTCAGTTTTAATTTTTCTTTCGGATGGGCGTGCTTGGAAGGCATGATTTTCTTCAAGACTAATGATCCAATATTAAAGGTTTATTCGAGGACTTTCTTATCATAAGCCTTAGCCATTCTCCTCTGATATACCTGAGCGTGATCAACTACCCTTAGACTCATTTCATCGAGTTACTTTAACTGTGCGAGTAGAGCAATTATCCTCTTGTCTAAGGATAGCTCATCATCAAGTTGAATCCATAAGGATGGTACTTATATCTCATAAGGTAGGGCTACCTCCATCCCGTAGGTAAGGAGGTAGGGAGTTTGGCTAGTGGTCATATGAATTGAGGTCCTATAAGCCCAAAGTGCTTCTAGTAGTCATTCAGGCCAGTCAACTTCATTGCTCGTTTCTACTGTGCATTTCAGAATTCAAATTAGCATTTTGTTTATAGCTTTTGCTTATCCATTTCCTTGAGGGTAGAACAGTGATGAATGGCATAGATCGATGTCGAACTTCTTCATCTGTTGTATAATGAACTGCAGTCCGTTGTCAGTGAAAAACATCCTGGGTACTCCAAACCTGGTGATGATATTTCAAACGATAAACATCATGAGTGTCGAAGTGGTGATTCTGACGTAGGATTCAGCTTCTGCCCATTTGGTGTAGTATTTGGTTACCGTCAGTATGAACGTGCGCTTGTGAGTGTTCCCAACTGTGTCTGTGAAAGGTCTGATGACATCGATGACTTACATAAAAAAAAGCCACGATGAGGTCATAGTGTTCAATGCAACTGAGAAGCTTTGATGAGTGCGACGTGTTCTTGGTATTGTTTGTAGAATTGGACGTAGAGCTGAAAATCTCTTATCATTGTCTGCCAGAAGTAGCTCTGTCGTATGATTTGGTCGCTGAGTCTCTGTCTACTTGTGTGAGCACTGTAGGCGCTAGCATGTGCTTCTCGAATGATGTATTATCCTTCGACGGTTGTGACACATCATAGTAGTACTCCTTTAGGGAAGGCTTCTTTATATAATATTTTACCGAGTATGTAGAATCAGGCACATTGGTTTCTTATAGTCTTTTGTTCGATCTTCATGGCGTATGGAGGAACGTGTTGATGCTTAAGCAAGTTTCAAATATTGAAATACCATGGATGTCCATCATCGGTTGGCAATTTTTCAAACCTGAACATAGCGACTTCAGTTTCTGACTTAATGTGATTTTCCAAAGTGATTGCTTCATTTGGTCTCGTGCTTATGGGGAGAACTGGCAATTCTCTCTTAACGGCCCATGCTACCTCATGGGCTGGTACTGTCAGCTTTTCGATGAAGGTCTTGGTACTTTGTCAAATGGGTATTTAGATGATCGAGGCTAACGTAGAAAGAGAATCTGTGAGGTCATTTTCTAATCTAGGGATATATGTGAAAGAGATTCTTTCAAATTTATTTACCAAATATTGAGCAGTTTCTAGATATGCCATCAGTCTCCTTTCCTTGGTTTTCCATTCTCCTATAACTTTTGAGATTATGAGTTTGGAATCACCGATGGTTTTCAACCGTTTAACGCTTAATTTTAGTGTCGCTCATCATCCAGCTATGAAAGTTTCATATTCTGTGACGTTGTTAGCGACAAGGAACTCTAGTTGAAAAGGCTTAGGTATGACAACTCCTTCCGGGGTTAGTAGGACTATTCTGATGCCTTTTCCTTTGTGATTTAGAGCACCATCAAAATAAAGGGTCCATGATGTCTTATCACGCTCTTCGTTATGAATTGTGAGTAGGTCTTCATCAGGAAAATTTGTGTCACTGCTTGGGAGTGGGAGATTTACGAGGTAATCGGTAATTACTTGTCCTTTGATTGACTTCTGCATGACGTAAGTGACATCAAATTCTTGTAATAGCATATGCTAACGAGCGATCTATCCTAATGTTGTGGGCTTTTCAAATACGTACTTTAGAGGATCCATTCAAGTTAGTACTAGTATCTTATCTACTCTGAAGTAGTGCCGTAATTTGGTTGAGGCCCACACCAATGTGAGGCCGGTCTTCTCCATTAAAGTGTATTTTCGTTCATACTCGACCATTGTCCTACTAAGATAGTAGATAGCATTCTCTCCCTTGCCGTCTTCTTCATATTTTCCCAAAATTACTATCACTGCTTTGTCATTTGCTGAGAGGTAGAGGATTAGGGGTCTTCCAAGAATTGGTGGTGATAGTATTGGCGGTTATGGAGTTACTTTTTGATATTGTCGACGGCTTGCTGACACTGGTCATCCCATTTGTACTCAGTTCCTCCTTTAAGTAGTCTATAGAAATGATCGCATATGTCTGAATGCTGGGAGATAAATCTCCTGATGAATTGTAATCTTCCTATCAGGCCTCATAATTCTTTGATATTACTGGGAGGTGGCATCTCAAGGATGGCTCTGACTTTTACAGGATCGACTTCGATCCCTTGCTTGCTGACTATGAAACCGAGTAATTTTTCAGAGGTGATTCCAAAGACACATTTCTTCGGGTTCATTTTTAGTTGATACTTCTTAGCTCTCTGTAGCACCAATCAGAGTGCTTCAATGTGTCCTACCTGCGTTTGGGACATCACTAGTATGCCATCAACATAGACTTCTACATATTTATGCATCATGTGGTAAAAAATAGCCATCATGGCACGTTAATACGTGACTCTTGTGTTCTTAAACCCGAAAGGCATGATGACATAGCAATAATTCTCTCATGGGGTGGTGAAAGAAGTCTTCCCTTGGTCAGACTCCACTAATTTGATCTGATTATACCCAGAGAAACCATCCATAAAGGATAACATCTCATGTCCAGCAGTGTTGTTGACTAGAGTGTCAATGTGCGAAAGTGGGTAGTCATCGTTTGGGCATGACTAGTTGTGGTTTTGAAAGTCAATGCAAACCCATACTCTACCGTCTTTCTTAGCGGCAAGTACTGTGACAGCCCGAATTTTGACACCCTGAAACCCGTGCCATCAGCACGATCATCTTGACCGTGCCCCTTAGCTATGCACGGAACATTGGTATATCAAGCATCAAATAGAATAATAAACGAAATTGCAGAATTTAAATCTATATCAAAGCAGTTCTCCAAAAGACAGTTCTACCCTCATGCCTCTGCATGAATGGAGAACCGATCTGAACCATCGACGATAGCAATCATCACGGATGGTTCGTCCCAAAAGAAAAATCCCAACTCAATATATACATGGTTAAACAAAACAAGGCTTGACATACCAAGCCGTACAAATCTCTCTCAAAAAGCCCTCAATGTGGCACAACGGAGTCCTCTAGAAGAAGACCTCAGGAGGTGGCTCCAACTCTTCGCCGGCCACAAGGTCCGACTCACCGAGGTCAGCGTCTCCTGAAGCCTCGGCAGCTGCTAGTAGTGGACCTGCAACGTATAGTCTATAGGGTGAGCTACATCCTAGCTCAATAGGGAACAAAACACAGTTGAACATATAAATTATTACTTACATATATTCCACGATATGGCATGCATGATGTGTCTATGCAGTTATTGATGAAAACAGTTAAAAGTAATACATTTTTACTGGTAGTTTACTCGTGTCTTTTGTTTACTCATGAATGATGCTGAAAAGGCCTAAAGCAAAACTTAAACTTTCAACTTAAGTAATCCCCGAGCAATATAGCATCGAGCCCCGATGAGATACCCTTCATCGTCATCTATATAGACACTTTTAACGTATTCCCTGGGAATACCATATAGTACCCAAGCCCCTTTCCCCTGGGGATTGGTGGCGGGGTTTCACTTGTCTCAAATCAACACCCCTGGGGTGTGCTTACTGTGTACGGATAAGCTTCCGCACTGGCCTACGATTTCGCCGCCGTATCGGTCACGGATATCCTGCCGTGTCAGTCATGGATATCCCGCCACGTCGGTGGGGTACCCTATCAAACCTCAAATAACAAAAATATCGGTGCCTTACATATAGTTATTCACCATGTAAGTGTGTTATCTTATATCAGTTAGGCCCTATCAAACATGATTCAATCTTGGATACATCCCTGGGATGTATCCATTCACTTGCATCACACCTGATGCTCTTATCTCTTTACTTCTTCATCCCCTGGGGATGGTTCATTATAATTACTCTTATGGATGTCACACACACACCCACTTCTCACAATTCTTAAGCAATAAAACATTTAAATCTGAATTCTATATCACTACATACATGCTCTTGTAAAATAAAGTACATGTTCAAAGTGTTCCCTACCTCAAGTCTTTGTTTGATCAATGCATCAAGGTCCCACGTGGCTCCTTGTGCACTAGCTCACTCGTACCACCTATGGTACCACATAACATGTGAAACACATCACTAAAGATGCAATAAAGGAGGTCCAAGACCTTCCAAGAATCTTAAAGTCAAACTGAAAAGTTAACATAAATGAGCTCAGTCGATTAATCGAACTCCAAAATCGATTAATCGAAACTGATTCGATTAATCGATTAATCGAAAGTCAATATCGATTAATCGATTCTGAAATCGATTAATCGAGATTTTCATTCGATTAATCGAAATTCTCTGTTTAGCCAAGTCGATTCTCAATTCGAGTAATCGAGTTCCTAAAATCGATTAATCGATCCCAAATCGATTAATCAAAAATTGAAATAAGTCATTTCCAAATCCGGGGTCCACTGGAGGTTCCCAGTCGATTAATCGATACCCAAATCGATTAATCGAAATCCAAGGTCGATTAATCGAACTCCAATTCGATTAATCGAAATCGGGGTCCACTGACTTTTCAACTTCTTGGCCAATTTCGATTAATCAAAACCCAATTTCGATTAATCGAAATTGTCAGATTCAGCCTCCTTTGAGCTATTCTTCTCAATCTTTTTCCACACTTTTTCCTCTACTTTTCTAAACCATTTACCTATGATTTACCCCATTTTCAACTACAATCTAACCTCTACAATCTATGCATTTCATTCACAAAAGTTTACCTTGAATCAATCTCAAATTGATTTCAAATAAAGTGGTTGGAAGGCTAGGGTTCCAGCTTTGCTTCTAGCGGATCCCTCGCGTCGAATCCGACGTTTATTGCTCGAATCTCCCTTCCTCAACTAGCATTTACTCCTTGTATTAATCACCCTCTTTACTCCTCTCTCTCTCTTCTTTACTTCTCTCTCAACAACCAAACTATTGATTTTAGGGTTATTAAACTCTTTTATCTCCCCCCCTAGCTTGTGTGTTGAGCACATGCGCCTCAATAGGTGTATGTGACTTTAGATTTTCAACATATACCACATAGCTACTCAAACCATCACTTCACATTCACTCATCACACTCTACGCTAAATATCGAACTCCTAATTGGTCAAACCTGTGACCGATCGGGCACGGATCCTGAGGTCATAGTTTAGCGTGATTTTTCAGGCTATTACATCCTCCCCACCTTGGGAATTTTCGTCCGCGAAAATAACCCAAGGCATGGCTGTCTGGGTCTCTCTCCCCTCCCCCCACTCTCAGGTGAGGTGGTCCCGTTTACTCAGACGCATTTAGGTATTTATCAATACAAGCATGGAAGTACATTAACAAAATGAAACAATTGCTACCAAAAAGTTTGATTTATATTTAAACTTTGGAAATTTACAATGCCAGATAAGTTGGCGTACAAAAATAATCTACAGGTATACAATGACGACTCGAAATATATAGAAGACTCAGGCTGTCCCCTCGCCAGGCTGGTCGGGTGCTGGAGCAGGCTGCTCCCTCTGAGGTGACGGTACTGCAGTGGCTGGCGGGTCTGCTGGAGCTGGCTGCGGCTGCGGTGGTGGCGACTGTGGTGGAAGCGTCTCAGTCGGCGGAGCGGAGGCAGATGTGGAAGGAGCCGCGTCTGCAGTGGTGGGATGGAAGACGGGTCCTCTGTGGAAGGCTGTGCGTCCGGCTGTCCACTCCTCCTCCTGGGCGAGGTAGCGGCGGTAGTCGGTCGGGTAGATGTGGCGGAGGGTGTGAAAGAGAAGGAAGTCCATCCTCCGGTTCATCCTTTCGTTGTTGGCCTCCATACGGGCCAACACCTCCTCGATGGTTGGTCCAGATGATGCGGCGCGCCGGCGGTAGGACGAGGTGGGTGTCGCGGGCGCGGAGGGGTGTGGGCGTGTGAGGCTGCGGTATGAGAGGAACCCTCTCCACCAAGGCTCGGTTGGTGTGCCCCACACATGGGTGGGTCCTGCTGTGGTGGAGGGGGTGGTGGCGGTGCTACTGCTGTCACTGCTGCTACTCGGAGTGGGACCGAGCCTAGGGTCCGCTTTAGTAATTGTAGCTGGGTCCATGAAGACTTCAAAACGCCTTCACGCGATCCGTAGCCCTCACCTCGTGAGGCGAGATGATGTAGGAGGGATCGTTGAGTAACACTCCAACATGCTCGAGATGAGTGAGCATATGGCATCTTCTCCTTGGGCCTCATGTTGCCCTTCATCAACTTTCCCTTGATGTACCTCATCCCTTCTAGGATGACCATGGTAGCATCAAACCATCGGCCATGAAGAGCAAAGTGCCTCACAGCACTTTGTCTATGCTACCGATCGCGTGGCGCATAGGGTAGAGGTTGCACTTGATTATCGAATCAAGCATCCACATGTAGTGGGGAAGGTCAACCCTCTTGATGGAGGATCCCGACCCCTTCTTGCCATTGGTCATGCGGGTCATGACCTCCTCAAAGCGAGGTTCCTCCTCAAAGGGTGGGAATAGGGTGGTCTCTGGGGTAAAATCGAGGTAGCATTCAAGCACCTCGTGTATGTGACGACGAGTGATCGTGTAGTCGCGACCCTCAATAGTGGTCTTGATCACATCGTCGGTCGGGCCATCCACAAGCCCTTGATAGAATAATCTCACCAATCTAGGGTAGTAAGAACCCCGGATTGGTTTGAGAAGGTTGCCGAGACCGGCGTTGTTGAGGTAATTTCGAGCCCATTGGGTCTCGCCCGGTAAATCGGGATTTGTGAATAGGGTAGGGTCGATAATGTATTCGACCTCGAAGGTCTTGGCAACCCACCACTCATTTGGTTGCACCACGTTAGTGGGTGGTGGTGGCATGGGCGTGGACTCACGGGAAGACTCGCGCATAGATGCGCTCGTCGAACCGGAGGTGGTCTCCGATGTCGACGGTGACGGAGTCCTCACCGGCGATGGGGTAGGTGGTGGTGGTGCGGCGTTCTTACGCCTAACCGGCAACTTAGAGGTTGCCTTCTTCGAAGACAACCGGGTTTTGGGCGGCATGGTTGGTGAAATAACAAAAATCTAGGGTTTCCTTTAATTCAAATTGAAAAGACAACACAAATTTAGGGTTTACCGTGGGTTTGAAGGCGATACAACTCGAATACAAGCCGAAAAACCAACGGAGATGCAACCCTAGGGCGTCGGATGGTTGGAGAAGAAGAAGAAGGTCAAACGCCCAAAAATCTCAAGGTGAAATGATTTCGAATGGGGAAAGAAATCCCTAATTTTATATATATAGGCCCCGGCTAGATTAATCGAAATTCAGAATCGATTAATCGAGATTCAAAACTAGGTTAAGCCGCGTAAAATCGATTAATCGATTTCCCAAATCGATCAATCGAAAGTTAAATTCGATTAATCGAAAACATTTCGATTAATCGAAATCGCATCCGATGAAAAATTTAAGTTTTTGAGCTCACTAGCGCGAGCCAGTCGATTAATCGAAATCCATTTCGATTAATCGAAATTCCAAAATCGATTAATCAAATTTCACTTCGATTAATCGAAATCGTGCAGTAACTTCTAAATTTCCAGAATTCCTTAAGTATTTGATTAATCGAAATCCATTTCGATTAATCGAAATTTCAAAATCGATTAATCAAAATTCACTTCAATTAATCGAAATCGTCTATCTGACTTCAATTTCTTCCAAGTCCCTTTAGTAAATCGATTAATCGAGGTCCAGTTCGATTAATCGAAATCCAAAATTGATTAATCGACACTGCTTCGATTAATCGAAATTTCATTAATTTACTCCCAATTCTTCTAACATTCCCAGCTTGTTTGATTAATCGAATTCCCAAAATCGATTAATCGATCCCAAATCGATTAATCGAAATTATAACTCGATCAATCGAAATTGCATTCCATGTATATTCTAACTCTCATTTCAATTTCCAGTCACTGGCACATGCCAGTCAACTAATCGAACAAAATCGATTAATCAAAATTCCAAATCGATTAATCGATTTGAAATTCGATTAATCGATTTTGCCCATTTTCTGCAGATTTTTCAAGTTCTTTGGTTCTTTGATTATTTTTTTTTTTTGACAATTTATGACATCAAGTGATTCGTAGATCCATAAAAACACATTCACTTGGTCATGTATATACAAGAAAAAATTTGTTCCTTTAATCATACTCTTGAGCAAAATTTCCATCGAATTACAAGGATCGTGGAGATTCCACGAACACTTTTGTGGTTTACATTGGATTCTCACGTCGTTGGAAACAAGGCTGGATATTGTTCTTTCACATCGGCCTCTCGTTCCCAAGTAGCCTCTTCTTTTGGATGATTATTCCACCGAACAAGCACTAAGGGAATCACTTTAGTGCGCAGTACTTGTTCCTTTCGATCCAATATTTCCACTGGTTCCTCTATCATGCTCATGTCCTCACACATCTCTGTAGGTTGCTTTCCTCATACATGAGACGGATCATTCACGTACTTCCTGAGCATCGATATGTGGAAAACGTTATGCACTCGATCAAACAGCGGTGGTAAACCAATGCGATACGCAACTTCACCTACGCGTCCCAAAATTTCGAATGGTCCGACATAACATGGACTTAACTTCCCTCTCTTACCAAATCTCATTACACCTTTCATAGGTGACACTTTCACAAACACGTGCTCACCCACTTTATAGTCGACACTATCCGCTTCATGTCGGCGTAACTTTTCTGTCTACTCTGTGTTGACTTCAGCCTTTCTCTGATAATTCGAACAACGGTAGTGTTATCTTCAAGTAGTTTTGGCCCTAACACAAATTTCTCACCTGTTTCCTCCCAATTGAGGGGTGATTTACATCGTCGTCCATACAGAGCTTCATACGGTGCCATGCCAATGCTCGTTTGGAAACTGTTGTTGTATGCGAACTCGAGCATCGGTAGATACTCATCCCAGTATCCTTGCATATCAAGCATGCATGCTCTGAGCATGTCTTCTATCACTTGGTTCACTCGCTCTGTCTGTCCATCAGTTTGAGGATGGAAAGCTGAACTAAAGTCTAGTCGTGTTCCCATTCCTTCTTGAAATTTCTTCCAAAACTTGGATGTATACAGTGGATCACGATCTGAAACTATGCTGCTTGGAATCCCATGTAATTTCACAATCTCCTTCATGTATAAGTCTGCCAGTCTTCCTGCCGTATACGTAGTATTGTACGGCAAAAAGTGCGTTGATTTGGTCAATCGGTCTACGACGACCCAAATGGCATTGTGTCTCTTAGCGACGGGTAATCCAACAATGAAGTCCATTGAGATCGATTCCCACTTCCATTCTGGGATTGGTAAAGGTTGCAATAGTCCAGCAGGATGTCTATGATCAACCTTCACTTGCTGACAAGTCAAACACTGTGACACGTACTCGGCCACGTCTTGCTTCAGTCCTCTCCACCAGTAGTTCTTTTTCAAGTCTTGGTACATTTTGGTGCTACCAGGGTGGATAGCATAATTTGACTTATGGGCTTCATCAAGAATCGTTCGTCTTAGATCGGCATTGTCTGGAATGCATAGACGGCCTTTAAACAATAAAGAACCATCTTCTTTAACCGAGAAGTCCGACCTAATGCCTTCACTCACGTCTTGATGAATCTTTGTTAATGCCGGATCTTTTATCTGTAGATCATGGATATGCTCAAATATCACTGGCTTTACTGATATGTTAACCAAAAAGGATCCGGTGGCTTTTGACTCAATGTTCGCATCGTAGAATGCCAGGTCTTTCAATAATTTCCATCGGTGCATACCCAAAATCAAACAAGTTAACTGAGCTGAACCTTTCCGACTCAATGCGTCGGCTACTACATTCGCCTTGCCAGGATGGTATTGTATGGAGCAATCGTAATCCTTGAGGAATTCCATCCACCTGTGCTGTCTCATGTTGAGCTCTTTCTGTGTAAACAGGTATCGGAGGCTCTTATGATCGGTGAAAATTTCAAAAGTCTCACCATACAAGTAATGTCTCCAAATCTTTAGCGCAAAAATGGCTGCTGCTAGTTCCAAGTCATGAGTCGGGTAATTTTTCTTGTGTTCTTTCAGCTGTCTTGATCCGTAAGCTATCACCTTCTTGTGTTGGTTGAGCACACAACCAAAGCCATTGTATGACGTGTCGCTGTACACGGCGTATCCTCCACTGCCTAAAGGAATCGCTAACACTGGAGCCGAAGTGAGTCTCGTTTTGAGTTCTTGAAAACTCTTCTCGCATGCCTCACTCAACTCAAACCTTGAATCTTTTCGTGTCAGCTTTGTGAGAGGTCCCGATATCTTTGAAAACCCCTCGACGAAACGTCGATAATAGCCTGCTAAGCCCAAAAAACTTCGGACATCGGCCACTGTCTTTGGTTGCTCCCATTTAACCACTGCTTCTATCTTTGCTGGGTCTACAGTGACACCATGCTTTGAGACAACATGTTCCAAGAAGCTAACTTCTTCCAACCAAAACTCACACTTGCTAAGTTTGGCGTACAATTGGTGTTCACGTAGCGTCTGTAGAGCAATCCCCAAATGTTCTTCGTGTTCCGTCTTGGATTTGGAGTATATCAAAATATCATCGACAAACACTACGACGCAAGAGTCCAAGTGTGGTTTAAACACTCGGTTCATCAGATCCATAAACGACGCCGGAGCATTCGTCAATCCAAACGGCATCACAAGGAATTCATAGTGTCCATACCGCGTCCAGAAAGCTGTCTTCTGAATGTCCTCTGCCTTGACTCGCAGCTGATGATACCCAGATCTTAGGTCAATCTTGGAAAAATACCTTGCTCCTTGCAGTTGGTCGAATAGATCATCAATTCTAGGCAAAGGGTAGCGGTTCTTCACAGTGAGTTTGTTCAATTGTCGATAGTCAATGCATAGCCGCATTGACCCATCCTTCTTCTTGAAAAACAAGACCGGTGCTCCCCATGGAGACACGCTCGGTCTAACAAACCCCTTGTCCATAAGTTCTTGTAGTTGTTCCTTCAACTCCTTTAACTCAGCAGGAGCCATTCTATAAGGTTCTTTCGAAATAGGCTCCGTTCCTGGTGCTAAGTCAATCGCGAATTCTACTTCTCTTTCTGGAGGTAATCCAGGCAATTCCTCTGGAAACACGTCAGCGAAGTCTCGCACAACTGCTATCTCAGAAATGACGTTCTTTTCTTCCTTGTCCTCCTTTAAGAAAGCTAAGTATCCACTGCAACCCTTTCTGATCATTTTCGCCCTACGAGATCGGGCACGATGATGACCTCACTCCTTGAAACCGAAATGATCTTCTTGTGTTGGGTCGAAAATGACTACCTTGTTCTTGCAATCGACAGGTTGCACAATGTACGCCAACTACCCATGCCAAGGATCACATCAAACCCTTGCATGTCTAACAGTATCAACTTTGCTTCCAATTCATGCACCTCTAAGTCTCGAACTGCTACAATGATGGATTTGCAAGCTAACTCCGTATCTACTAACTCTCCAAATGGAATAGACACGAGATAGACGAAATCCAACGCCTCTCGAACAATCTTCATCTTCTTGGCGAACGTGAGTGACGAATGAGTGGGTAGACCACGGGTCTATCAACACTCGAGCGTCATATCCACCGAAGCATCCTTTTTCATATATATTTAAAGTACCTATAGCATACATACATACATACAATAATTTACACATCAATTTACACTCTTAATTCACATACAGCTTTTGTATAAAAAAAAAAGTCTGTACAATTTCTAATGCATGCTCCTTCTCTATCTAAAATTTTAATGAAATGAAAATTTTCTTTAATTTTAACGAGTCTCACCTTGGATGACGTCATGCACGTTCCTCGCTCGAGCGTTGCACATAGGCTCTCCCCTGAACGATCGGCTTCCTTGCTTGAATGGGTCGTGGCGCTGCAACTGAAGCCGTCTTTCTTTTATCCGCCTCGGGGCAATCCTTGATCAAGTGGCCCACCTTGCCACATCGGAAACAACCCCTAGTTCCCAATCTACAATCCACCGTCCTATGAGGCTTGCCATACTTCGCGCAAGTCTCCCGAGGTGCGAAAGAAATAGTACGAGAACCCTGTGTGACAGTGGCGCCAGTAGACATGGCAGGGCTCTCATAGCGAAAAGGTCTCCCCGACGTAAGTAATGGAAACCTCTGTTGGTGTTGTTGTTGCGCCGGTCTTCCGAAACCCTCTTGGAACTGTGGTCTCTGATTTTGGGCTATGAACCTCGGCTTTTTGTTCACCGGTTCATAGGTCCCCGTCCTTCCTTATTCATTTCCTCCTTTCTGTTGTTCTCTCTGTCGATATCTATTTGTATTCTCCTCTTCAACCACTAGTGCTTTACTCATGACCTCTTCATAGGTCCTCAGCTGAAATGGAGCTACGCCTCCCCTAACTTCAGGCTTCAAACCTTGCTGAAACCTCTTGGACTTCATCACTTCAGTAGCGACGTAATCCGGAGCAAAACGGGCAAGTCGTAGAAACTCAACCCCATATTCTCTCACTGTCATTCTCCCTTGCATTAACTGTAGAAATTGTATCTCAAGCTGGTTCCTCACCACTTCCGGAAAATATTGTTTGTTGAACTCCTCAACAAACTCCTCCCAAGTCCAAGGCAACTCTGGGGTCTCCTGAGCCCGAGTCCGTATCACGGACTTCCACCAAGGCCCAGCCTCCCCATCCAACATATAAGCTGCCCATCTCACACTCTCATCTTCCGTGCATGTTAGCACGCTAAAGACTTTCTCCATCTCCATCAGCCAGTTCTCAGCGGCCATGGTGTCTGCCTGCCCAAAAAATGAAGGAGGTCTCATCCTCCTAAACTTTGTAAAAGATGAGGGCACAGGCAGCGCAGGTCCTACCGGTGGTGTAGGTGGCTGCTGTTCTCTTGATGCATGAGCTGCAAAGGATGCGGCTTGTTGTGCCATGGCAGCTGCCATAGTCTCCATAGTGTGCATCATCCTTTGTCGCTCTTCTCTGTCTTCTTGTCTTTCTCTCACTCTCTCTTGTTCTCTTAGATCTTGATCCTGCCGATCTCGATCCTCTTCATTATGCTGTCTACTACTACTGCCCCCTGGGACCTCAGTACCTCCTAAAGGCACGCTATTAGTAGGAGAGATGTAATCATCTCCACTACGTAGACTCCTCTACTGGCCTCCCCTTGGTCGGCCTCTTCCTCTAGATGACATTTGCGGCTGCATTTGAAACTAAAGTTTCGTTAGCAGAAGCCCCTATGTTCTGACCAAAAGGACGATTGTCAGAATTTCTAAAAGAAAAGGCTTTGATACCAATTGTGATAGCCCGGATTTCGGCACCTCAAAACCCGTGCCATCATCACGATCATCTTGATCGTGCCCCTTAGCTATGCACGGAACATTGGTATATCAAGCATCAAATAGAATAATAAACAAAATTGCAGAATTTAAATCTATATCAAAGCAGTTCTCCAAAAGATAGTTCTACCCTCATGCCTCTGCATGAATGGAGAACCGATCCGAACCATCGACGATAGCAATCATCACGGATGGTTCGTCCCAAAAGAAAAATCCCAACTCAATATATACATGGTTAAACAAAACAAGGCTTGACATACCAAGCCGTACAAATCTCTCTCAAAAAGCCCTCAAAGTGGCACAACGGAGTCCTCTAGAAGAAGTCCTCAGGAGGTGGCTCCAACTCTTCGCCGGCCGCAAGGTCCGACTCACCGGGGTCAGCGTCTCCTGAAGCCTCGGCAGCTGCTAGTAGTGGACCTGCGACGTATAGTCTATAGGGTGAGCTACATCCTAGCTCAATAGGGAACAAAACACAGTTGAACATATAAATTATTACTCACATATATTCCATGATATGCCATGCATGATGTGTCTATGCAGTTATTGATGAAAACAGTTAAAAGTATTACATTTTACTGGTAGTTTACTCGTGTCTTTTATTTACTCATGAATGATGCTGAAAAGGCCTAAAGCAAAACTTAAACTTTCAACTTAAGTAATCCCCGAGCAATATAGCATCGAGCCCCGATGAGATACCCTTCATCGTCATCTATATAGACACTTTTAACATATTCCCTGGGAATACCATATAGTACCCAAGCCCCTTTCCCCTGGGGATTGGTGGCGGGGTTTCACTTGTCTCAAATCAACACCCCTAGGGTGTGCTTACTGTGTACGGATAAGCCTCCGCACTGGCCTACGGTTTCGTCGCCGTATCGGTCACGGATATCCTACCGTGTCAGTCGTGGATATCCCGCCACGTCGGTGGGGTACCCTATCAAACCTCAAATAATAAAAATATCGGTGCCTTACATATAGTTATTCACCATGTAAGTGTGTTATCTTATATCAGTTAGGCCCTATCAAACATGATTCAATCTTGGATGCATCCCTGGGATGTATCCATTAACTTGCATCACACCTGATGCTCTTATCTCTTTACTTCTTCACCCCCTGGGGATGGTTCATTATAATTACTCTTATGGATGTCACACACACACCCACTTCTCACAATTCTTAAGCAATAAAACATTTAAATCTGAATTCTATATCACTACATACATGCTCTTGTAAAATAAAGTACATGTTCAAGGTGTTCCCTACCTCAAGTCTTTGTTTGATCAATGCATCAAGGTCCCACGTGGCTCCTTGAGCACTAGCTCACTCGTACCACCTATGGTACCACATAACATATGAAACACATCACTAAAGATGCAATAAAGGAGGTCCAAGACCTTCCAAGAATCTTAAAGTCAAACTCAAAAGTTAACATAAATGAGCTCAGTCGATTAATCGAACTCCAAAATCGATTAATCGAAACTGATTCGATTAATTGATTTCCAAAATCGATTAATCGAAAGTCAATATCGATTAATCGATTCTCAAAATCCCATTTCGATTAGTCGATTTTCCCCAAGTCATTTCCTCCAGCCCCTGGGGTCCACTGGAGGTTCCCAGTCGATTAATCGATACCCAAATCGATTAATCGAAATCCAAGGTCCATTAATCGAACTCCAATTCGATTAATCGAAATCGGGGTCCACTGACTTTTCAACTTCTTGGCTAGTTTCGATTAATCGAAACCCAATTTCGATTAATCGAAATTGTCAGATTCAGCCTCCTTTGAGCTGTTCTTCTCAATCTTTTTCCACACTTTTTCCTCTACTTTTCTAAACCATTTACCTATGATTTACCCCATTTTCAACTACAATCTAACCTCTACAATCTATGCATTTCATTCACAAAAGTTTACCTTGAATCAATCTCAAATTGATTTCAAATCAAGTGGTTGGAAGGCTAGGGTTCCAGCTTTGCTTCTAGCGGATCCCTCGCGTCGAATCCGACGTTTATTGCTCGAATCTCCCTTCCTCAACTAGCATTTACTCCTTGTATTAATCACCCTCTTTACTCCTCTCTCTCTCTTCTTTACTTCTCTCTCAACAACCAAACTATTGATTTTAGGGTTATTAAACCCTTTTATCTCCCCCCCTAGCTTGTGTGTTGAGCACATGCGCCTCAATAGGTGTATGTGACTTTAGATTTTCAACATACACCACATAGCTACTCAAACCATCACTTCACATTCACTCATCACACTCTACGCTAACTATCGAACTCCTAATTGGTCAAACCTGTGACCGATCGGGCACGGATCCCAAGGTCATAGTTTAGCATGATTTTTTGGGCTATTACAAGTACTATATTGGCGACCCATTTGGGGTAGAGGACAACTCAGATGAATTTGGCTTTGTGTAACTTGTCAACTTCCTCTTTAACTTGAAGGGTTGTTTATGGATTCATCCTTTGAAGTTTCTGCTTAACAGACTTTGCATCGGGTTCAAAGACAAAATGATGTTATACCAAACTTGCGTCTAAATTAGGCATATCTTCATAGGACCATGCAAAGGAGTCGAGGTGTTCTTATAAGACTTATACGATTTACTGACGTTCCTTGGAGTTGAGCATTGCACTAATTAGTAGCTTCTTTTAGTGCCAAAGTTGATTTCTTCTATAGGTTCCGCGGTGGCTTAGGTTTGCTTATCGAAATGCTTGATGACCCGTTGGAAGTCCTACGCCTCCTCCATGACTGGTGTTCTTTCTTCATCCTCTGTAAGCTCATATACTGTAAAATTGCTATACTGGGGATTCGATTTTGCGAAAGGTAACTCTTCATCCGTATAATTTATGACTGAGTGCTATTGATCCTTTTCTCAAAGTCACGAAGTATCTCATCTGGTATGATCACTGGCTTGTTGTTTAGCTTGGACGCCTTGCGTCTTCATGCTGGAGAGGGGACAGAAGCCTTAGGAGAA
Source organism: Chloranthus sessilifolius (assembly GCA_021018995.1). NCBI lineage: Eukaryota > Viridiplantae > Streptophyta > Magnoliopsida > Chloranthales > Chloranthaceae > Chloranthus > Chloranthus sessilifolius. Next base: position 57,868,882 of record CM037593.1, on the reverse strand, counting down.
AAGTCTCCTTATTGGTCGCAAAATTGATTCGGGATGACGGGCTCCCTTTCTTTTCTGAGGTTTTCTGATTTTTTAGATTTTATATTTATGAATTTTTAAGGTTTTCTACCTTTTCAATTTTTTTATTTTTGATACTAGATATGGTACAAGGTCGGTCGCCTCAAGAGGCGTCAGGAGAGTTGCTTCCTCTAACTGAGGGAGCGAGACGTTTCGGCAATTCTTCGGGAAATGTGGACTTGTTATGAATTTGACATTTTTTTTTGGAGTCCTCATTTGATGAGATCTTTTGGATAAACGATGTCGATGACAATGGCATTGACGTTCTGATTTCCTCTATCACATTGACTGCCTCTCTTCGAAGAAGCTCTAGAGATCGTTATCGGTCAAACTATCATCTTGTGAGTTCTAATGCAATTGCTCCTCCTATCAAGTGTGACCTCCTAAGGGCTAGTGGACTCTTTCCCTTGAACTTCATAGTATGTTAGGATGAGCGCGTATGTTCGACAGCGAGGCTGGTAATAGTGAGATATGCAGGGAGATTCCCAAGGGCATTCCCTTCCTTTTGAGCCAGAGTCAAGGCTAGTATCGAACTCGTCTTCTTGATCTAGCAATGCCTGAAGTGCTTGGTTGGCCTGCTCTGCTAACTCGAGTGGAGGGAGGTTTATCCAGTAGTCTTTGTCACCACTTAGAGGGGGTTGTCACTCTTTCTCGAGAGATTTCAGGAATATTTTGAGTTGTGGTGCGTCTGGGGATGGAGGAGGGTCTAGTTCGAATTCCTCTTCAAACTCAATAAGAGCGATGCGAGTGTTTTCGTCTAGGTCGACCAGATGACTGTTGGAATTCTCTTCTTCTTATGCCAGTAACCAAGCTGGTAGGTCATTACTTGCTTTTGCTGTAACAAGGTCGAAGTCATTCGATCCTACTATTGCGGAATGTTGGATCCAGCTAGAGAAGTGTTCTAATATGTTGGTGCATGCCCTGTAGCGGGGTTGGTATGGGTGAGCGATATAAGGGGAGTCCCACAAGCATTCCCACCCTTCAAGGCTAAGGCCGAGGTGGATGCTATGCGAGCTAAGATCCTCTTGTGGGGTGTCATCCTCTTCCCATGTTGAGTGTAAGTGCTCTTCACCATCTTGCAAAGTTGCTATGTGAAAATCTTCATCATCGGTGGATTCCCAATTTCCTACTCGTGGCTGGAGTTCTAGAGGTTCTTCCCTTTTCCCTTCTGTAAACACCTTTGTGTTAAACAAGGGTTTGATTCCCTCGAGTGGTTTGTCGATATTATCATTTAGATTCGTTAATTATTAAATGCTTTTGCCATTAGTTCGATTTCCGCTTCTTGGGATTTAGTGAAGGGCATTCCTTCTGCCTTGGTACATCTGCTTTCTTGGTGGTCTCGTAGACGTAGTAGTCATATAAAGACTATTTTGGCGAGGTAAGGAACAAGTCGGCTTGTGGGCCGTCCGATTGGCAACTTAACCCTATGTGTTTGCATATTTTTATTGGGACAACATGCCCTACATGACTTTCCTTGTTTTTACCAAGTCCGGTGTGGGGGATGTACCTGAGCTGATACATATCGTCCCAACCTTTTGTCGCAGTTGGGTTAATGTCATAGAGTTTGGCGAGGTCTGGTTCAACCTCTCTTCTCATTAATTTTTGTTGACGCGTTGGGGTAAAACCAAGAGGGGTAGGGGGACGAACTTTTGCAATGATTGTCTCGTCAGTGATTTGAGTCTTTTGAATATGGCCCGTGCTCAATACAAAATCATGGGTTATCAGAATACTTGTCACGTAATCAGTGTCCATCTCCTGGAGGGGTGCATCAGCATATTTACGGATAATGGAGTCCTCGTATGGGAATTTGACGCATTGGTGGTATGTGGATGCGACGACCTTCTTTGACTCTAACCATTTTCTTTCTAGGATAAGATTGTAAGTACTAGAGGAATCAGAAGCATGAAAAATGACATCTTTTGTTACAGGTTCGAGGCGAACCTTTAGTTTGTTAGTTCCTTTGACGAAATGACGCGACCCTATTGGTGCGCACTTTTCTGGGTTCCTCTCAGTCCCCGTTGAATCAGGGACTCCAATTCTTCCAAGTGGACTCTAGGGATGCGGCATCTGGAATAGTGGAGGTAAAAATAAATGTATAAAAAAAAGGGTTTTTTCTATGAAGATTTCTAGTTTGTTGCGATCGCCAGCTGCAGATATTTATCGACGCTGCAACACGTCAATGATCACGCTTGAGAGCGGGTATGGGTTACTTCTATACTGAATCGTCCACCTGCGAACGTCAGCAGCTATGTCTTTTTCTTAATTTAGATAGTTTAATTTCCCTTTTATTTCCCTTTATAGTTATAGTTCTAGTCAGTTTAGACTTCCTTGATTCTATTGTGAGTTTGGTTGGGTGGTAATCTATTGTAGTTTACTTAATTTAATATTCTAGTTCTACCAAGAGTCTAATTAATTTCTACTATTCCTACCCTTATTGAAAATCTAATTAAGTGTCCTGATACTACTAAAAGTCCAATTAATCTTAGTCTCCTAATCCCATTAGAAGTCTGGTTGTGGTCAGGTTTCCTAATTGTACTAGGAGTGCACATGTAGCAGTCTTGATGAAACTCTAATTAAGTCAAGCATGCTAGTTATACTAAGTTTCTAAGCAGAGCAAGTATTCTAATTGTATTGGAATTCTAATTAAGTCAAGCATAACAGCCCTACCAGAATTCTAATCGGAATAGAAAACTAATTTTGCTGAAACTCTAATTTAAGCGAAGGAATTAACTTTATTAAAATCTAAACAGATAAACTGATTTGATTAAAAATCTAATTTAAATAAATAAAATAATTTTATTAAAATTCTAATTAAAGCAATGAATTAACTATACTAAAAATTGAATCAAAGCAATGAATTAATCATACTAAATTCTAATTAAAGCAAGGTATTGACCAATTAAAACCTAATTTAAATAAATTAATCAATGACACTAAAATCTAATTAACTTAATTAATTAATTATGCTGAAATAAAATAAATCTACTAATTAATTATACTAACAAAATAAGAAAAAGTAATTAATTCATTCTAAAATTCTTTAAAAGAAAAAGGGTTTTGGGCCCGCTATACTAAGGAGGATTGGCCTCGTTTCCGAGTACCCTCCGTAAGTTCCCTTAGGCAAATCGGATGGCTGAGATTAAAGACAAATTGAATTTTAGACCGTAAAATAGTATTTTAGGCTTTTTACAGTCGATTTTGGAATAATAATTATGAGTTAAATTATGAACTAGGATTATAGAAACTAAAATTAGTAATTGGGATTTTTGGCGATATTAAAATAAGAAATTTAAATTTAAATTTAAATTTCTAGGACTGAATTCGGGTCCGAAATTAGAAAATCAGACCGTATGATTAAGGATTGGTTATAGAGTCCAAGATCTAGTACCAGAAATTAATGATAGGACTGGAGATTAAGATTTTAGAATGGAATTAAAGCCTAGGGTAGGTAAATTAGACCGTCGGATTAAGGAATGGTTCCGAATTCGGAGAATTAGAACTAGATATAGAATATTTGCGGTCTAAAAAGGGTGCTACGGTCTCGGACTAAAAATAAAAATCTAGTAATTAAAAGTAAGAGAAATCCTAAATCTATAGGTTAGAAGTTATGGTCAAAAACTAAAAAATTAAATTCTTACCTAAGGTCAGGGTTGCAGAGAGAAATCTCGATGATTCGAAGCTTGAATCTCAAAACCATGACTAGGTTGCTCTATAGGTTTATCCTTAGAGTTCTCTGGTTTTAGAATCCAAAAAAAAATCCATTCTCTCTCAAAAATTGGCACCCTCCTCGTGTTGTGTTAAGAAAAAAATCTTTTATAGGTTTTTCTCCAATTACGCACCTTGTTTCAGGCGTTTAACTGAATTATGCGCCAGTTTCTCAACGCTTAATCACCTTGAGTCGGTCACCGACTTAGTGAGTGACCGGCTGACTTGCTCAGTGAATTTCCTAGTCCTAATAACGTTAGAACTAATTGCTCGCCCATTTTAGGGTGCGTAATCCAATTAAGAGCCACTCTCAAAGCGTTTAATCAAGGAAACTTAGGGGTCAAGGATAGTGATGTTTGGTTGGGTGTGGGCCAATTGCATGCTTGTGGTGTGGTGCTCAATCCGATCGCGGGTCTATTGTCAGGCACGTGATCGAGTCTCTAATTGGTCTGGGGAAAGGAAGTTTGGTCTGAATAGGGACTGATTGCGCGCTTGTGATTCTTTGTGCAATTGAATTGAGCGCTTAATTCGAGCTTGTCCGGGGTTGGTCTCTAGTCTGAAATGCAAGACTATTATTTTAGTCTGCATTCTGACTATATACTATTGTTTCAGTATATAGTCTCCCTACATTGGGACCTGAGCCACAAAGCTATAATTTCAGTCTGTGTTCAACCATGTATTATTGTTTCAGTGCATGGTTCCCATATCAGGATTATAAGGTCAAAGGTTGACCAAACAAAATTGTATATTCTGAGAGGGCAAAATAGGGGTGTCTACAGATGCCCCTCTTCGGCACGCTCTTGGAAAGTAAGAACGCATTGAAGAAATAGACACCCCTCATTCGAGGTTTCTTCTCGTTTCTCTTAGGAAATCACAAATGTGAATTGGTGATGCTGACATGGCATACTTGGCTTTTTTATCTATTAGTGCAAGTTAAAATGGAGCATTCGAAGGAAAAATGGTAGTTGTCGAAGGGCACATTTCGGGTCTGTGGGTGCATGGCGCATCTTGTCGCATGGCGCGAGCTAACAGAGGGATTCTACGTAATCGAGGTACCGGGGCATCAATCAAATGTCCAAAACAAGGTCCAGGGATCGATAATAATAAAATGAAGTATCATATAATATCGAAAGCTTTTGCACGTCATGCCAGATCGAGCGCGTCATTGCTTACAGCAATGCGCGCTAGGCGTTCCTTTTCCAATAGGCGTTTGTAAGTTCTTAGATTAAATATACTCATTGTTCAGTTTCCCAAGGGAATGACCGATTTGGGCTGGTAATTGAGGTGGGGTCTCCTGTGTGTGCTCAATTGAATTATGCGCAGTGGCACGTGCACTTGATTCATTTGGAGTCGGCCTCTAAGTTGGGAATTCTAGTCCTAATGCATCTAAACAAATGATTCTACGCAGTGGAGTATGTGCTTGATCCAATTCTGCGCAGTGGGATATGCGCTTGATTGCAAGTTCAAGGGTTTGTAAATTGGGAATTCTAATCCTAATGTGTCTGAATAAATGATTCTGTGCAGTGGGATATGCTCTTGATTGCAAGTTTAGCGGCTTTAGGAGTTAAAGGCCAGGTTTAAGGGTTATTTATCATGTGGGTGATGGGGAACTTAATCAGGTTTTTTTTTTTTTTTTTTAGTATTAAAGAAAGGTGAGTTGGGTCTATTTATCTTGTTGCTTTATTCTTCTTTTCTTTTTTCTTTCCTTTATTTTTTTTTGGTAAGGGGATTTTAAAAATTCAGGAGTTTTGAAAATTTAAAATTTTAGGGATTTTAACCTAAGATCAATTCGGTGGTAAAAGAGCGGAAAACATGGCTTCCGAGACGTCGCTGAGCTGATCCATCAGTATGGGATTTATGTACTCAACCGTTATTGTGGTTGTCAAGATGACACTTGGCATGCTGGATACTCCGTCTAACCTTCTCGGTGAGTATTGATGATCGTCTCTTATGGGAGGACTACAGAGATTCGCGAATCGAGAGAGATGGGTTTTCAAAACATTTGACTTAATCATAGCTAACTATATATATACGAGGAATATCGAGTAATTGAAAAGAGAACGGGTAGTACGTACCTGGGGGTGATTGTTGGCAGATTCTGAGTTTGTGCTTGTTTTATTGGTTGGTGGTAAAAGTGATTTAAAAATAAAAGAAAGAGTAAAACAGGGGATGGAATCAGCACAACTAAGAAATCCTAGACCTGCAAGATACAGGGTCCATTGTGGGAAGTTTTGATAAGTAAGAGTTTGTTCCACAGGGAAAGGTGATCTACAGCTCCAAATGAGCCATCTCTAGTAGTCCCTCCAGATCTGACTACAGATCTGGCAGTCCTAAAAAGGAGAGGAGTTTAAGGTCACTTATTCTAGGTATTCTAAGGTAACCTAATGTCTACACTACAGAAAGGGGTGAGAGGATGGATGGAGTGTGGAAAATAAATATAAAAGGGTGAGAAGTATGATATTGAGCCTAGATCAGAGGATTTTTATAACTCAGATTCATATCTGATGTTATAGAAGTCCTGTCCAATGGCTACATTCTCACCACTAAGGAGAATGGATTCAACCCATCACTTCTGCCATGATTCAATCCCTTAAGGTTATAACCTGTCCACTCAAATGGTCACAGACTATCCCATAGGGGAACCACAATCCAGGGATGGGTCAAAACAAAACAAGTTAATCATTGTAGGCACTATTTCATCCAGGCTACCAGCTCAAGAATCCATAGGGAACCTCAACCTCTAAAGCTCTATGTGTGGGGCTAAGGCTGTATAGGACCATGATAGCCCAGACACATAGAACCAACAAGAGATTGAGTGCAAACTTCGATCTAGCTGTCCATTGCTTGAGTGAGGCTATAATGGTCCAGTCACAAGCCTACAATCTCTATAACCCGATCAGAACCAACATCTGATGGCAAATCTATACAAATATAGGGGAGTTTGCCTCTGTACAATCCCTCACCAGGCTTCTACAAGCTCAGGTGTAAAGAAGAAGGATCCATCTTGGATTGGTGGATTAGAATCACCCTAAGGCTATAACTTATCCACTTGAATGGTCACAGACTATCCCAGAGGCTATCCTCCTCACGGAGCCCAAGACAAAACAAGAATATCGCTGCCACCACCATGGTCACCAGGCTACCAGCTCAAGCTCCCATGGGGATTGCATATCTAGTGGGTCCTATGGTGGGGCTAAGGCTGTATAGGACCATGATAGCCCAGACACACAGGTCACTTGGATCCGAATGGACCTTAGAATCAGTCCTCCATTGCTTTGAAACATAACCAAAGCAATGGCGGATCACAAGGTAGCAGCCTTACACAGAGCATCTCGCATTCAAACATAAATCCCACAAAGTACAAATCCTATTACAGAACTTCCATTAATCTAATTCAAAATGCATACAAAGACATAGCCAGCAAGTGCTGGACTATGGAGAGAAGGAAAAAAGAAAAAGAAAACTACTTACAGCTATAAAAGAAAAGAAAAAAAACTATCTCAGATCTAGTCTCCAAGAAATGAGAGGTGTTCCCAGCTATTCTAGGATTTTTCTCTCTATAAAACCCGCTTCTAAACCTAAGCTAAGTATGGATTTATATAGCAGTGGTGTGGCGGTGCATTAGGGTTAGGAAATCCTAATTTTAATGATGCCACGTGGCCTAATGGTGATCCTTGGATGCCTCAGGGCGCATGCATGAAGATTTGAGTGTGGGAGTGTGTGCCCTAATCGCTAGAAATTCCCAGAAGGTCCGCTGCTGAAGAGAAGGAAGTTGAGGTTCAGAACTTCGCTAGGTAGCCATTGTTTCCCAAACTTGTCGCATGGTAGCTTTTGCTCTTCGCTAGGATGATTTGATATTGAAACTTCAACCATCGTGAGGTTGGCTTGGTTTGCTCTTCAGGCAGTTTCGAGGTTGAGTAGACATCAAACCCTCAGATGTCGCGGGGTTGGAGCTCAAGCAATCGTGAGGTAGCTGTGCGATCGCTGGGTTGATCTTCGCGAGGACAGACTTGAATAGTGCGAGAACTTCATGAGCACTTCTCTTCACTGGACTTCACAAGTTACCTCGCGAGGCTTTAAGGAGTTCTGAACTGCGCGAGGTTCCATGTCTTAATTGATCTTCGCGAGGATGGCTTTGCCTTCACAAGGATGCTTTCTTCTTGAATGGCGCAGGAACTGTGCGAGGAGTTCTCTTCTGATAATTGCATCCCGCGGCGACTGCGACAGCTGTGCGAGGAGTCTTCTGAAGCTCTCTCTTCTCAGTCGTTCTGAGCGAACTGTGCGAGTTTGAGAGAGGTCTGCTTTGAACTGCGCAAGACTGCGCGATGTGTTCTACTCTTGAGCTTCACGAGAGTTGCGTGAGTTTGTGCTTCTGAAGCTCTTCAGTCAATCATCTGCGCGAGAAGTTGTTGTAGAGTCTTGGGATGCTCAGTTGGACTGCGTGAGGCATATTTGTCCTGAATCCTCTAAAGCTTGGGTTAGCTGTGCGAGGCTCATTTCAGGTCTGGATTAAGAGTCCATCCTTCTGAGGGACTTCTGAGGCTAAAACCGGCTCCTTAGCGGGATTCTTGGCCTTATTTCACTGCTGGTTATTACCTACATAAAACACTTTACAAGAACTTATTAGGTGGCTATGGGTCTAATCAAAGGTTAAGTTAAGAGGTGAAAAGTGATACTTTTCAGGTCTTAACACACCCCCAAATCTAATCTTTGCTAGTCCCTTAGCAAAGCTACATTAAACCTACAATAAAAATTAAATGCCACTTTTGTAGGGAGCACAGATACATTTAGCATATGTACCAAGCCTTTTAAACCCCTAGGTGATCCCTAGTGGAGGAGTGAAGTCTCTTGAGGGTTTTCAGTGAAGACACCCACAAACTTCTTCAATGAAACAGTTAATAAAAGTGCAATATCATCCAGTGAGCAGTCAAGGGGCAGACTTAGTTTACTCTTGAATCAGTAATCATAAAAGAGATTTAATCCATTGGTTACACAGAACAGCATAAACTTTTCATGAATGCACAACACTTCCAATCAGTTTACAACCACAGGAAACTGCACAAGTGTGTGCCAGCACTGAGCCCATCCTCAGGTCAAAAATTAGGTTATAGGTCATACATAATGCATTCAAGTTTAGACCCAAAAACTTTTGCAGGCATACTCTCATAAAGGTTTTGTTGAGGGGTTCATTTTCTCACAGCTCAGAAGCGGTTACATCCCCAAATGGGTGCAGTAAGCATGAGCATAGGCGAGTTCTTAAGTCTTGACATCATTGGCGGTTCCTCACCATAGATTGGATAACTCTTTATCTTCACATGACTCACTCAACTTTGGATCACAAGGGCTTTTAAGCGGTGTAATGTGGCTTATGGAGATGGGGTTAAAAAGAATGGAAGGTTGAAAAGGGGTTCCAAATTGAGAAATTAGTAGGTGACAGAGGTGATTCATGACTTCACCTTCTTGAATTCAGCTCCCTTCATCTTCTTTGAGATTTTCAGATTTGAAGTGATCAGTTTCTCTTCTTGATTTTGATTCTCCAATGAAAGTTCCTCTTGACTCCTCCCTTACTCCTCTTCATTATTATTTTTGTTTCCTTTTGATGAAATTTTCTTCTTTTTATTTTTGTTTTTGCTTTTCAGAAATGCCACCATGTCCTCATTTACCATACTGCCAGAATTTTTGAGATGCTTCTTCTCCATTCACTTAATGTTGACCATAGCTAGTCTATTTCCAACCTTTTCTCCTTTACCTTCTGAATTCTCAGAGTGAGGGTAGGCTGAAGTAGGTTCATAGGTTCAGGTTCAAGTACTCAGGTGTATTTTGAAGAAATTTAGGATTTAAAGCTCAAAGGGGGGTATGGACAAGGGCAGTTGCTTTAGGGTTGGTCCTTTTAGGCTCAAACTGTCCAAGAGAAGGCCTTGATTCTTTCCTAAGTCTCATGAGTACTGTCAGTTGTTTCAACTTGGAGTTACCTAACTTCTAGTGAGCACAGTGACTCAGCCAGTCCTTAGAACTAGAAGAGATTACCTTGGTTACTCCTCAAAGGATGGAAAATTTTTTATAGGCCCAATTCTCACTGGTTATGGTCTTCCTTTAAACTTTTAAGTATGTCATCACCTTTTTCTCTCTCTAATGATTCACTAAGTGCAGATACAAGTAAGTTTCCTTGGTGATATTATCATAGAAATGTGAAATATTAAAAGTTTTTAATGTCAAAAGTTTGCAGAAATTTGAAATTTCTTATTTTCATGATTCTTAAGTGAACATAGATCTATTCCCATATTACTCAGATGACTCTGCTGCACTTAGGTTAACTATTTCATTGGCGAGGTGCACACCCCCAAACCTATGAGGAGCAGTGTCCTCACTGGTTCAAAGGTGTCTGTGCAGTAGATTTTAAGAAAGCATAAAAGGTCAGAACAAGAAAGAAAGCAACCAAGAATAGAGAACTGTATAGAATATCAGAAAAAGAAAGTTTCATTAAAACTATATATAAAAAAAAAGAAAATTACAAAAAAGGAGGAAGAAAGGAGGGAGGGATCAGGGGTGAGGGGGTTGAGAAGGTGGGGGAGGGGGTGGAGTGGAGGGGGCAGGGGATGGTTCTATCTTTTGCTTTTTCTTCTGCAGCTGGAGCTTTTCCTCCTCCTCCTTAGCCAGGATTTGTAGAACCTCCTCGTATTCATCCCAGAGGGGTTATAGGGGATCCGGCTCTTTAGGTGGTGGCGGGTCCAACCACATCGGGTAAAACTTGTTAGGGCAAAACATCATTGTCATCTGCCATGGTTAGGATTAGGGAAGGACCGCTAAGGTGAGAGGAGAAAGGATGCGATGAATAGGAAAGGGGCTCCCTGTGTATTTAAAGGCAAGGATGGTGGAAGATGAAACGGTGGAATATCATCTAAGTCGCCGCAATTAATTGAGAGGGAGTTGGGAAACGTCAAGTCCTAGTAATCAGCGTGGAAAATGACAAATGCATTAGACTCGCGCAGCTGGGTAAGGGGATCACGAGATAACTGAATCGCGCGATTATGGAAGTTAGAGTTTGAAGTGCGTGAGAGACTCTGCAGCATTGTAGCTCGCGACAGTGAAAGAAATGTTATATGTGAATTGCGCGAGAGCTTCCCAAATCACAATTTGGAATGCGCGAGGGCTTAATACCAAACAAAATCCAATCAATTCGAAAGTCTGGCAATTCGCAGAAGAAGAAGAATAAATCATACCAATCCCACATAAACTCGATCAAGCTCAACATATTCAGACTCCACATAACCACTAAAATTTCTTAAAACTTATGGAAGAAACAAAAGTAGTATAGTACGACATGGACACAACTGTGGGTCAGGTAGATGTAGGGGTCCCATGAAAATGAATAGTATTCATAGGGTCAGCAGGTTGTTCAATGCAAGGCTTAAGCCTCTGACCATTCACTTTAAAGGTCCTCCCAGATTTGGGATCCTTGACTTCCACAGCACCAGATGGGGAAACATTTAAGACAACATAGGGACCTTCCCATCTGGATTTTAATTTGCCAGGAAAGAATTTTAGTTTGGAGTTGAATAACCAAACCTTACCACTCGGTTCGAGGCTTTTCCTCAGCAAGCCCTTGTCAAAGAAAGCTTTAGACCATTCCTTGTAGATCCTGGCATTAGTATAAGCGTCCATCCTCAGCTCATCCAATTCAGACAGCTACAATGACCTGTGATGACCAGCAGAAGTTAGGTTCATGTTTAAATTCTTAATGGCCCAATAGGCCTTGTGTTCTAACTCTACTGGGAGATGGCAAGCCTTGCCATAGACAAGTCTGAATGGGGACATTCCAATGGGAGTCTTATAGGCAGTCCTATAGGCCCCCAGTGCATCATTCAGTTTATCTGCCCAATCTCTCCTATCAGTCCTTACTGTTTTCTCAAGGATGTGCTTGATCTCCCTATTGGAAATTTTGACCTGCCCACTTGTCTGTGGGTGGTAGGGAGTAGCAATCCTATGGGTCCTGAGAATATTTCTTGAGCAAGCTCTCAAAATTTACATTGCGAGAAATGGCTACCCCATCAGATAATAGCTCTAGGGGTTCCAAATACGGAGAAAATTCTTGCCTTACAAATTTGAGGACCACCTGGTTGTCATTGGTTCTTGTGGCAATGGCTTCTACCCATTTGGAAACATAGTCCACTGCCACTAAGATGAACTGATAACCATTAGAAGTAGGAAAGGGGCCCATGAAGTCTATACCCCATACATCAAACAGTTCTACCACAAGGATGGGCTGTAAAGGCATTGAATTTCTTTTGGACAGCCCTCCTAATTTTTGACATCTCTCACATGCCTTGCAGTGGGTGTATGCATCTTTGAATAAGGAAGGCCAGTAAAAACCACACTGCAGGACCTTGTCAGCTATTTTTCTCCCACTAAAGTGGCCTCCACAGGCATTTTCATGGCACATAGCCAGAATACTGGGGATATCACTTTCGGGAACACATCTGCGGATGATTTGGTCTGCACAGTACTTGTATAGGCAAGGTTCCTCCCAGAAAAAATACTTGGCCTTTGAGAAAAATAGGTCTTTATCCATTTTGGTCCAGTGGGGAGGAATCTTTCCTATAACTAGATAATTGACAATGTGGGCAAACCAAGGGACTAAGGATTGGATGGCAAATAATTGCTCATCTGGGAAGGCATCATTTGTAGGGCCATCCAGGCATTTCTCCAAGATAATTCTGGACAAGTGGTCAGCCACCACATTTTCCACACCCTTTTTGTCCTTGATTTCGATGTCAAACTCCTGTAGCAGGAGTATCCATCTAATCAGCCTAGGCTTAGCATCTTTCTTGGACAATAGGTACTTCAATGTTGAATGGTCACTGAAGATTACAGTTTTAGATCCTAGTAGGTAGGCTATAAATTTGTCAACAGCATAAACCACTGCTAGAAGCTCTTTCTCAGTTGTGGTATAGTTCAGCTGAGCTTCAGCAAGTGATTTGCTGATATAAGCAATGACCACAAGCGGCTTATCTTTTCTTTGGCCCAAAACAGCACCTATTGCCAAGTCTGATGCATCACACATCAGCTCAAAAGGTAGGGTATAGTCTGGTGTTTGGAGTATAGGGGCATAGGTGAGGCATATTTTCAATGTTTCAAAAGCCTTAAGACAGTTAGCAGAAAAGTCAAAGGGCACATCCTGGCAGAGCAGGTGGCACAATGGCTTAGCAATTTTGCTGAAGTCCTTAATGAACCTCCTGTAAAATCCAGCATGCCCCAGGAAAGATCTGATTTGCTTGACTATTTTTGGAGGGGGCAAATTGGCAATGAGGTCCACTTTGGCCTTGTCTACCTCAAGCCCTTCTTTGGAGACTACATGGCCCAACACAATGCCTTGTGTTACCATGAAGTGGCTCTTTTCCCAGCTTAAGACCAAATTGGTCTCCTCACATCTTTGCAAAACTAGGGTGAGGTGTGAGACATGGCCAAAAGCATCCCCATAGGCGGAAAAAATCATCCATAAAATCTCCAAAACTTGTCAATCATATCGAGAGAATATGGCATACATACACCTCTCGAAAAGTGGTCATTACAAAGTCCAAAAGGCATCCTTCTATAAGCAAAGGTGCCAAAAGGACAGGTAAAGGTGGTTTTCTCTTGGTCTTGAGGATGCACAGGGATTTGGTTATACCCTGAGTACCCATCAAGAAAACAGTAAAAAGCTTTTCCGGCCAATTTGTCCAAAATTTGATCAATGAATGGGAGAGGGAAATGGTCCTTTCTGGTTTTAGAGTTGAGCTTCCTATAATCAATGCACACTCTCGAGCCAGTGGTCTCCCTGGCTGGCCTCAACTCTCCAGTTTCAGTCTTAATCACTATTATGCTAGATTTCTTGGGCACCGCTTGGATAGGTGCCACCCAGTGAGAATCAGAGATGGGGTAAATCACCCCTGCATCTAGCAATTTAATGATCTCCTTGAGGACCACTTCCTGCATATGAGGATTTAACTTCCTCTGCATTTCCCTGGAGGGTAGTGCTCCCTCCTCAAGATGAATCCTGTGCATGCAAATTGATGATCTATGCCTCCCAGATCGGCAATGGTCCAATCAATTGCCTTCTTGTGCTTCCTTAAAACTGTTAGTAATTCCTCTTCCTGCTCATTGGTAAGGGAGGAAGAGATAATCACAGGAAGCTTATCACCTTTCTCAAGGAAGGCATATTTTAATGTTTTTGAAAGCTTCTTGAGTTCCAGATCAGGGGCCTGTTGGGTGGATGGCAGAATAGGTGTAGTGGAGGTTGGGGGATGAGGCAGCAATGTAGGTTTCCAACTGGAGTGCTGCACTGAGCCCACAGAAGACTTCAATGAGGTCATGGTTTTTTATACCACATCTGGGCTCTCTTCCTCCACCATGTCCCAAATTTTAACTAAATTCCTGACAATGTTGCCCCACTCTAGCAGAGTGGGCAATTCCTTCTACAATTTCCTCTAGTACATTCACTGCAAAGCTCTCCTCATTGTCCATCTGAGGGTACTTTGCATTGTTGTACACATTCAGCTCAGTTTTCATGTCTAAAAGTTACCTCCATTACTCCAGACCTGCATTGAATGCATGCATTGGCAGTGGCCAAGAAAGGCCTGCCCAATATAACAGGTATGGGATTTGGGCTATTGCTACAACCCATGTCCAAAACTAAGAAGTTAGCAGGGTAGAAAAACTTATCCACTCCCACTAAGACATCCTCAACCATTCCCAGAGGTCTCCTCTCAGACCTATCAGCCATCATTAGCACAATGGGGGTAGCTTTCAGCTCCCCCAAACCTAGTTACAAATATACATTGTATGTCAACAGGTTAACACTGGCTCCAAGGTCTAAAAGGGCTTTTCCAATTGTATGGTCACCAATTACGCAGGGAATAGTGGGTATCCCTGGATCTTGCAACTTCTCAGGCATTGATATGTTAAATACAGAATTCATTGTATCAGTTGCAAAGACCTTTTTGGACACATGGCCTCTAGCTTTTCTCTTTTGGGTGCAGAGGTCTTTCAGGAACTTTGCATAGGCTGGGACCTGTTTAATTGCCTCAAGCAGGGGCAAATTGATTTTCACCTGCCTGAAGGTCTCCATCATTTCCTCCATCTGGGCATTCCCTTTATCAAAAGGGACTGGGCTATCCAAAGCTTGAGGAAATGGCAGTTGAGGTTCTGCTGGTTCCTCAGCTGCTAGCCCATGACTAAACTTCTGTTTCTTTCTTTTTTCATGTTTTTCTTCCTGCTGAGGCTCAATGACAACCTCTTTATTTTTCTCTTGCTGCAGGGTGGCAGGCAATTCTTGGCTTTGTGGTCTAACAACATCTTTATCATGATCATTTGCATCATCAGTGGAAATGACATCTGCTGGTCTGTTACCCACCTGATTGTCTACCAGCCTGCCAGACCTTAGGGTAGTGACAACATTGGTGTCCTCAAACTTTGAGGAAGCTTCCTCAATTAAAAACTAACCCTTGGGGTTAGCAATTGGCTGGCAGGGCAACCTCCCTTTATCTCTCCTAGCCAAGGCATTTGAAATTTGGCTTATCTATTCCTCCATTTTCTGGAGGCTCTGACCATGAGAGTCCACAGTCTGAGCCAAGGATCCCAGGTTTTGTAATAAAGTCAAGACCTAGTCCTCAAAGGAAGCATTTCTTGGCTGAGAGTGGGGTAAGATAAACTAATTTTGTTGCTGATGGGGCTGCTGATGGTGCTAGAAGTCAGACCTAGGGGCATTCCCTTGATTGAACTACTGTTGTGGTCTTTGTGGTAAGGCCAACATCTGCTGGGGCTGCATGTAGTTGTCTTGCCTCCACCTCAGATTTGGGTGGTCTCTCCATTGGTAACCAGCATTTTGGTGCTAGTATCCATATGGCTGTCAATTGTAGCCCCCAGATTGTTGCTGGCCATAAGATTGAGCAGTTTCAGCATGTTCCAAAACCAATTCAGGGAATTAACCTGCAAATGGACATTCCTCCACTATGTGCTGTGGGGACTGGCATATCAAACATGCCACCGCCACATGAGCAGCCCTTCTGGGTTGCATCACAGTTAGTAATTTGTCAAACTTCATTGAGAGGTTTGCCATCTGTAGTTGCAGGTCATTATTTCCAGACACCTCAAAAACTTTTCCTCTTGATCCAGCAGCAGGCCCCACCTTTGACTCAGTTTCCTGACTAGTTCTTGCCAGGGATGGCTTTTGAAAAGCATTCTCATTGATCACCTCAAACAATTCCCATGCCTCCTCAGCAGTCTTGTGCATGTAGGATCCACCAAAAGAGGCATCAACCATATCTCTATTTTTCTCATCAATCCCATTGTAGAAGCTTTGGACAAGCTACCACTCTGGGATCTTGTGGTGGGGGCATTGTTTGAGCATTTCTTTAAACCTATCCTAGGATTGGTTAAAATCCTCAGTTGGGGATTGAGCAAAAGCAAGAATCTCTTTCCTCCACTGGCTAGTTTTGGTCTCAGGGAAGAACTTGGTCTGTAGGTCTTTCCATGAAGCAATGCTATTGTTGGGAAGAGTGGTCAACCAGGTACTGGCCCTATCCTTCAGAGAGAAGGGAAAGAGTCTGAGCCTAGTAGCCTCAGGTCCCAAACCAGTGATATTAAAAGTGGTGCACAAGGTCAAGAACTGGTCAATATGCTTGTAAGGGTCCTCCTTGCTACGCCCATGGAAAGAGGGCAGCATCTGGATGATTGAAGTTTTTATTTCATAATTCCCCTGAACATCAGGGAATTGAATGCTAAAAGGGGAGTTATAGTCATCTGGAGCATTCAACTCCTTGAGAGTTCTGGGTTGTTCTTCACCCATAATTGCTGTCACAGATTCACTTGGGGGCTCTCCTGTGGTGTGCCTGTCTCTTCTAAGTCTCCTTCCCCTTTCTAACTCAGGGTTAAGAGGCTCTAAAGTAGGGCTGAGAGATCTCCTCCCTAGCATACAAGCACACCAACAGCAAGGAGAGCTTCTTGCAAGCACATTGCAAAAGAATAACTTTACAATTTAACAAATTTATCTAACTAATTTACAGCTATTCAAAGAATACATTTACAACTATTCTAAATACTGCTAGAGAATTTTCAAGAAAGATAGACAGAGTTTTTAAAAGTTAGAGAGTTTGCAAATAGAGGTAGCTAAGCTCCAATTGCAGTCCAACTGTCCTTCACAGCTGCTGTCTAGCTCTGCAAGAAGGATTCAAAATTATATCAGCAGTATCAATTATTCACATTTGCAAAGAATACTAAAATACAAAAACTAAGGGTCTACTAATAGATCATCTTTCCCCAGCAACGGCGCCAAAAACTTGTTGGCGGATTCTGAGTTTATGCTTGCTTTATTGGTTGGTGGTAAAAGTGATTTAAAAATCAAAGAAAGAGTAAAACAGGGGATGGAATCAGCACAACTAAGAAATCCTAGACCTACAAGATACAGGGTCCATTGTGGCAAGTTTTGATAAGTAAGAGTTTGTCCCACAGGGAAAGGTGATCTACAGCTCCAAAGGAGCCATCTCTAGTAGTCCCTCCAGATCTGACTACAGATCTGGCAATCCTAAAAAGGAGGGGAGTTTAAGGTCACTTATTCTAAGTATTCTAAGGTAACCTAATGTCTACACTACAGAAAGGGGTGAGAGGATGGATGGAGTGTGGAAAATAAATATAAAAGGGTGAGAAGTATGATATTGAGCCTAGATCAGAGGAGTTTTGTAACTCAGATTCAGATCTGATGTTATAGAAGTCCTGTCCAATGGCTACATTATCACCACTGAGGAGAATGGATTCAACCCATCACTTCTGCCATGATTCAATCCCTTAAGGTTATAACCTGTCCACTCAAATGGTCACAGACTATCCCATAGGGGAACCACAATCTAGGGATGGGTCAAAATAAAACAAGTTAATCATTGTAGGCACTATTTCATCCAGGCTACCAGCTCAAGAATTCATAGGGAACCTCAACCTCTAAAGCTCTATGTGTGGGGCTAAGGCTGCATAAGACCATGATAGCCCAGACACATAGAACCAACAAGAGATTGAGTGCAAACTTCGATCTAGTTGTCCATAGCTTGAGTGAGGCTACAATGGTCCAATCACAAGCCTACAATCTCTATAACCAGATCAGATCCAACATCTGATGGTTAATCTATACAAATATAGGGGAGTCTACCTCTGTACAATCCCCCACCAGGCTTCTACAAGCTTAGGTGTAAAGAAGAAGGATCCATCTTGGATCGGTGGATTAGAATCACCCTAAGGCTATAACCTGTCCACTTGAATGGTCACAGACTATCTCAGAGGCTATCCTCCTCACAGAGCCCAAGACAAAACAAAAATATCGCTGCCACCACCGTGGTCACCAGGCTACCAGCTCAAGCTCCCATGAGGATTTCAGATCTAGTGGGTCCTGTGGTGGGGCTAAGGCTGTATAGGACCATGATAGCCCAGACACACAGGTCACTTGGATCTGAATGGCCCTTAGAATCAGTCCTCCATTGCTTTAAAACACAGCCAAAGCAATGGCGGATCACAAGGCACCAGCCTTGCACAGAGCATCTCACATTCAAACACAAATCCCACAAAGTACAGATCCTATTACAGAACTTCCATTAATCTAATTCAAAATGCATACAAAGACATAGCCAGCAAGTGCTGGACTATGGAGAGAAGGAAAAAAGAAAAAGAAAACTACTTACAGCTACAAAAGAAAAGAAAAAAAACTATCTCAGATCCAGTCTCCAAGAAATGAGAGGTGTTCCCAGCTATTCCAGAATTTTTCTCTCTATAAAACCCGCTTCTAAACCTAAGCTAAGTATGGGTTTATATAGCAGTGGTGTGGCGGCGCATTAGGGTTAGAAAACCCTAATTTTAATGATGCCATGCGGCCTAATGGTGATCCTTGGGTGCGTCGGGGTGCATGCACAGAGATTTGAGCATGGGAGTGCATGCCCTAATCGCTGGAAATTCCCAGAAGGTCCTCTGCTGAAGAGATGGAAGTTGAGGTTCAGAGCTTTGCTAGGTAGCCATTGTTTCCTAGACTTGTCGCACGGTAGCTTTTACTCTTCGCTAGAATGATTTGATATTGAAACTTCAACCATCGCGACGTTGGCTTGGTTTGCTCTTCAGACAGTCGCGAGGTTGAGTAGACATCAAACCCTCAGATGTCGCAGGGTTGGAGCTCAAGCAGTCGTAAGATAGCTGTGCGATCGCTGGGTTGATCTTCACAAGGATAGACTTGAATAGCGAGGCTTTAAGGAGTTTTGAACTGCGTGAGGTTCCATGTCTTAATTGATCTTCGTGAGGATGGCTTTGCCTTCGCAAGGATGCTTTCTTCTTGAATGGCATGAGAACTGTGCGAGGAGTTCTCTTCTGATAATTGCATCCTGCGACGACTGCGCAACAGCTGTGCGAGGAGTCTTCTGAAGCTCTCTCTTCTCAGCCGTTCTGAGCGAACTACACAAGGTTGAGAGAGGTCTGCTTTGAACTACGCGAGACTGCGTGATGTGTTCTACTGTTGAGCTTCCTGAGTGCTGCGCGAGTTTGTGCTTCTGAAGCTCTTTAGTCAATCATCTGCGCGAGAAGTTGTTGTAGAGTCTTAGGATGCTCAGTTAGACCGTGCAAGGCATATTTCTCCTGAATCCTCTGAAGCTTGGGTCAGCTGTGCGAGGCTCATTTTTGGTCTGGATTCATAGTTCATCCTTCTGAGGGACTTCTGGTGCTAAAATTGGCTCCTTAGCAGGATTCCTGGCCTTATTTTACTGTTGGTTATTACCTACATAAAACTCTTTAAAAGAACTTATTAGGTGGCTATGGGTCTAATCAAAGGTTAAGTTAAGGGGTGAAAAGTGGTACTTTTCAGGTCTTAACAGTGATACTTATTTGGATTACGCATAGTTTGTACCATCCGGTGGTGCTGTAGTGTCGCGATGGGACATTCGAGATTTCTTCTCTTCAGGTCTGTTGTCTCAGGGCTTGGCGGTTGTGATGTCTTGGTGGAATGTGGGGATCAATTAGGGAGAGAGAGACAGTCCTTTGCTTTAGCGACGGCACATGATCAATCATTCCTAATTTTTATCATACAGCGTGACATGTGCTGTTAGAGTTTTTTTTTTTTTAGGTAATGACATTTGCGATGGGATGTCGACTGAGTGTAATTGGCAGTTGCATGCTGGTGGGATATTTACACGATGGGATGTTGGTGTCTTTCTTTGGCAGATCTTGGGTTATAAAAGAAATCACATTATGGTTGAATCGTGATTGGCTTCATCTTTGGGCAGCTTACTTTTGGCTTTTCGCGATGGGTATGCGATAAGATGGGTGAGTAGGTCTTTCTTTTCTACCGGAATAGCCTGTGAGGCTAGGCGATGGGACAAAATAATTTTGGTTGCGAGGCGATAAAAGGTATGAGGGCATAGATTTCATCTAAAGTCAGGTATTGCGCGCCTATTTTAGGTCACCCAATTCAATTACGCATCTATTTTAGGGAAAGGAATCTCGGCGATTTGAGTGGTTGTTTATGTGTGGGAGAGTGCGTGTGATTGTATTACACGATATAATACAAGCGCGTGATCGAGGCATCACCAGGTCAGTGTACGGGTGACCTTTCATAGTGTGCAGACGGGGTTGGCCATTTGATCGAGTTGCATGGTTTATAGACTACGCGTGATCGAAGCATCGCGTCATTGGCGCGGGCGATGGTTTCATTGGGCGCTTGGGCCATAGCACGTGTTTTGGATTATGCGCAGCGTGCGTAGCGCGTGATCGAGTTAAGCGCACGTGCTCTGGCCATGATTAAGTTTTTACTCTATATAAGTGAGAGAGCTTTTATTTGTTTCTCATTCTCTAGTTTAGTCTCTAGTTTTTACCTTTTTCTGGATGTCTCATCTTTTAGTGGTATCGGGTGATCTGACCGTCAGATTGTGATGTCGTTTCATCATTACTCATTATTTTGCGTGATCTTCATCCAGAGGTGATGCTCATGAATGACATTATTCTGGCAATGGGCAGTATTGGGAATAAAGGCGCTTGTCTTCACATCGGCCCTTTTTAGGGGGCAGTGAAGGCAGAGTTGAGGAGGTGGCGGTGGAGGAGGTGAAGATAGCGGAAGAGGAGTAAAAAGTGGGGGGGGGTGTTTCCCAACTAATGCTCCCTCAGTTTTGAACCCAATTTTCATTTTGGGTTGTAGGTTAAAGTTTTAGGATTTCATTTTAGGTTGTAAATTCATGAGGTATGCCTCCAGTGATACTTGGAAAACTTTTAAGTTATGAATAAAGAGGCATTTCTTTTGTTTATTTTTTATCGTGCTTGTTTATTCGTTTAAGCTTAATAATGGATTAATTGGATTTATCTGATTTATTTGATTAATTTTAGGATTTAATTTAGCTTGGAGTTCAGTTTTTTTTTATGGGGTTTGTTTTAGCGGGTTTACTTGGTTCTGTTTGGTTAGGTTGGGGCATTTTTTGGTCCAAAACAAGCTAGGGTCTCACTTGAGAGAGTTTTTTTTTCAGTTTTGCATGGTTTAAGGTTTGATTTAAATTGAGCTTTTGTCTTTTATTTGATTCAACATGAGACTTAAAAGGCATGAGTTTCCAAAGGTTCTAGATGGGTGTTAGGTGTTTTAATTCTATTGGTTTATCTAGGCTTGGGGGGATTAGTGTTTCTTAGGGGGTTAAGTGTTGTGTGATTATTGGTCCATCTAGGTTTGTCATGGATTGTAGTCTTTCGAAGGGGTTATGTGTTTGGTTTAGATTTAATTCGATTGAAATGGTTTAAAGGTGTGACACTTGTCATTTGGTAATTTAAGAGGTATAATTTATAAATGTGTAAGCTAAAAGTTTTGGTTTCTTGTTGTTTTAAATTTTATTTAAAATTTGGGATTAAAAGTTTTGGGGCATTTTTATATTTATTAATGTCTTTTCTTCCTTTCTCTTTTGTTTGCCGAGTATTGAACCTGAAGAGTTGAATTTATTGAGCGGATTCTTGAGAATGGACGGGATTTGGAATGCAAGGTAGCAGTCGAATTGCTGCCATGCTAAGGGAAGAGATGGAGATGGGATTTTTATTTTCCTGAATAAATCCGGATTTGTGCACTGCTGGAACGTATGGATTTTAAGTTTCTTGTTTTAAGTTGTATATTTAGAGGGTATGCCCTCGGTATATTTTGTAATTATTTTATTTATTTATGAAGAGATTATGATTTTAATTTCTTTTCTAAATTCAGATTTAGTTTGTTTTGTAGCTTATTTTATTTATTTTAAGTGTGAGGTTTACTTGTTTAATTTATTTATTTTGGATCGGGGCATGTTAGGAGCATTTTTTGGTTTGGACTTAGTTTGGGCTTAGTTGGAGTGTATGAACGATGGAGATATTTTTCTTGTTTAGTTTCGCCTTAGTTGGGAGAAGTTTTTTTTTGTTTGTTTAGTTTTGCTTCAAATGAATGGATGATGGGCATTTTGTTTGGTTTTTTTGGTTTGGTATTAGTTCGAGTGTATAGGTGATGTTGGGGCATCTTTTTTTTTCATTTTTTGTTTGGTTTGGTGCATTTTCTTTTAGATATCGGGGTGGATATTTCTTTAGGTCTGGAATGTTTTGGATCAGGCTTAACAAGGGCATGGTTTAGGCTAGTAATTAGTGTCGGAGATCACCCAATTTATGCCCGTGAATGTACTATTTTGGGCATTTTTTTTTTATTTCGGGGGAATTGCACGCTTCACTCTGAGCGCATAAATTAATTGCGCGCCAGAGGGTGAACGCGCGTTCAGAGCATTAGGACATAATTAAGCGCCAATTTTCGGTCGTTTGATCGATTTAAATGCTGGTTATCGGGCTCATGATTAGGGTGGTGGTTGGTTACTGTACGGGTGACCAATGGCATTCACACGCCATTGTGTGGATTCTTGAAGAGATTACGTGCTCAGTAGGTTGCGCGCAACCAAATGGTCGGGTTGGTTTGAGCGAGCGAAGATTAGGTTACGCGCTCAAGACCGGTCGTGTAATCCAGATTAAACGCTGTTGGAGTGGTGCGTGATTGATTTAAGCGCCTGGATTTAAGCGTGCGATTCAGAGGTGTCCTAGAAATAGTTCAAAATTTTTCATTTTCGTCGCGTGATTTGTGTTAGTCTTCAATTTTCTGTTTCCTTATTTGTCTATGCTCTAATTTTCGTGTTTTCTTGATATCTCCCAATTCGGTCGTCCGTTTCAAGCGCTGGTTCTTTTGTTCTCCTCAGTTTTTTGAGCTCTTTGTTTTAGGATGAAGTCTAAGGGTGGTGGTAGGCACGATATTACCATTTCTGAGTTGGAGAGGATGTTAGGGGCGGAGATGGGTGAGACTTCTGAGGCTCGGACTGACATTGTCTGGGAGGTGATTAGAGAGGAGGTACTGGAGGTTAAGCAGTCGAGGGTTAGGGAGGTGGTGCTCGAGATTGAGCTGGGAGTCACTGAGGATGAGGGTGAGAGGGTTGAGGGTGAGATACCTGAGGGTGCGGCTGCGAAGCACCAGGGTGCGACTGAGGAGCATCGGGATCACAGACACTTCCCACTAGAGGATTTCTTCGCTCGAGGCCGGGTAAGCACTCATGAACAAGAGTTCTTCAATTTTTGTAGCCACTTAGGTGATGACATAGGCTTATTAGGATCTAGAAATCCTTCTAATTTATGCGAACCTGCATTAATGATTGATTGTGTGCTCACTCACGCATCATGACAACATTTAGAGATAGGTCATGTTTCTATTCAGTCATTCTTATAATTGTTTTATGTGCTTGTTATAACTTGTTATTATATTTGGGGCATATTTGACTTGCTTTTAGTTTTAAACTCGTTTGTCTTTCATCATAGGTGTGTATTAGTCTTATTGGTATTATTTGTGTTTCGTTCAATAGGAGCCCCTGCAATTGGTGATCAGCTCGGTATGGATCGAGTCTCATACTTGGTATCATGCCTTCCCAAAGTTTTAGTGAGTGCGGCTGGTGTCTTTCGATTTTGGATCGATTCTAGAGCTGGAGCCCTTTTAGGTCGATCATGGCCTGATCACAGCGATCTTGGAGAGGTGGAGGGAGGAGCATCAGGCGCTTCTCTTTCCAGTAGGCATGATGTCGCCGACGCCAAAGGACTAGGTATGCATCACCAATCTTTATTTTGAGGGCGAGCCGATCACAAGGCAGAGGCAGGATATTATTTAGAGGTGTGTGAGGATATTTTCGGTGTGCCGTATAGGTCAAGCGGCTCGGGGCCAGGTGTAGTTCAAGTCACTTAGTTTTTTGATACGTTTGCGAGTGACTTCGTTCCCGCGAGCAGCCATTCAGAGGCAAAGGCAACGTATGAGGCACGTTGTGCGATAGTGGCGGGCTAGGAGCTCGTGGTGGAGATGGGGTTCACTGCGAATAGGGTGCTTCGAGCATTCTTGATGCACTTCCTTGGTGCGGGACTTTTCTCTTCTTCGACTCAGGGATGTGTCATCGGGTTATTTTTTATGGTTCTCGGGGACTTAGATCGAGTCCCTTCTTACGCATGGGGCGCGGCCGCATTGGCGCACCTCTATGAGTAGCTTTACCATCGGGGACAGGGTGTCGCGTCGATCAGAGGTTTCCTTCCCTTCCTCCAGGTGAGTTTTAGTTAACCGGTGTCATAGTGTTTCTACCTTTTTTTTGTCTTTTAATGGTAACATCTATTCAACGTTTCTTCTTGTGTGTCGTTGTTGTTGTTGTTATTTTTTTCTTTTCAGTTTTGGGCGTATGATCATTTCGGTTTTCTTCATTCGGGAGTTCCATTGGAGGTGACATTCACATTTCTGCAGATGAATATATGGAGGGAGGTGTTGAGGGGTCGCCGTTCGTCTTCGGATCTTCAGACTGCGCGCGGTCACTTTGAGGATGTGCATGAGGGGCAGGTATAGATCGCCTATTAGGATATTTTAAGTCCTTGCTACTGACTTTATTGGAGACAGTGATAAGAATGGGGTTAGTGAAAATAAATCAAAGGTGAATTGAAAACTACAGAGCAGCAAGCCTAAAAAATACACAGTCCTGCAAGATACAGGGCCTATTGTACCAAGTTTTAATAAGAGTTTGTCCCACAGGGAAAGTTGATCTAAATCTCTAAGGGAGCTATCTTTAGTAGGCCCTCCAGATCTGGCTACAGCTCTGGCAATCCTAAATGGAAGGGGATTTAAGGTCACTATTATCTAAATCCTAAGGTAACCTAATGCCTAAACTGCAAAAATGGCTGGGAAGAATGATGGAGTTCGAGAAAATAAATATAAAAGGGTGAGAAGTAAGCTATTAGGTACAGATCTGATGGGTCTTATAACTCAGACTCAGATCTGCTGCTATAGAAATCCTGTCTAATGGCTACATTATCACCAAAGAGGAGAAAGGATCCAACTCACCCCTGTGCCACGATCCAATCCCTTATGGCTATAACCTGTCCACTTGAATGGTCACAGGCTATCCAATAGGGGAACCACAATCCAGATATGGGTCAGAACAAGTTTATCATTGTAGGCACTACTTATTTCAGGCTACTGTTGAAACTGAGCCAGCTAACATGGTTGAGAGGCAAAGAACCCTAAAGGAATATAATACACCAAGGGATGACACATCTCCCTTTTGCATACAATTCCCTTCAGTGGAAGGAAACTATGAAATCAAGTCCTCCACCATCAATATGCTGCCATATTTTTATGGGCTTAGTAAGGAAGATCCTTACAGGCACATTGACCAATTTTTGGCACTTTGCACCACTTTCAATATTGCTAGCCTGGGACCTGAAGCCACCAAACTGAGGCTTTTTCCTTTTTTCTTAAAGGACAAAGCCAGCACCGAGCTCTCTAAGCTCCCAGCCAATAGCATTCAAACATGGAGTGACCTCCAAAGCCAATTCCTGGCTAAATTCTTTCCCATGAATAAAACCAGCCAAATGAGGACAAGTATTTTGTCATTTACTCAGTGCTCAACTGAGGATTTTTATGAAGCATGGGAGAGATTGCTATTCACTAAAAAGTACCACTTTTCACCTCTTAACCTAGCCTTTGCTGGACCTTGAAGCTCACTAATAATCATTTGTTAAGTGTATTTTGTAGTTAGTAATAAACTATGCAGCTAAATACAAAATCTCTGCTTATTGGTCCAAAGAAGAGGAAGAAAATATGCAAAGATGACAAGTGAGCCAAAGCCAATGGAACACCCTGGTAGTGCTCACCATGGTGACTCATTTGCTGGTCATCATTGACCAAAAGTCTAGCAGATGAAACAAAGTTAGATGAGAAGGGAGGAAGCTGCAACAGCAGCAAGTGAAATGCATCAGAGAATCAAAAGACTCACCTCACAAAGTTGAGGAGCTCCCTCGCGAAGCTAAGGATGCAGTGAAAGCTTCCCTCGCGCAGATAGGAATGCAGTCAAGAGGAGAGTAGTAAAGGCATCGCAAAAGATCTTACGTCTTAAAATCCTCAGAATTTGTGCTCGCGAAGCTTTCGCGGAGATCAAGCCTTAAAGTAGCCGCGCGCAGAACATAGCAATTCCATATGCATTAAGAAAAATTTGTCACCTCGCGAAGTTCTTACGAAGCCCTGGAAGAGAGAGATGCCTAGAAGTTTCCTCGCACAACTCTCATGCATTCTAAAGCCTAGCCAGTTACTATGCGAGTGTAGGAGCCTACCTGCACGAGTATCCTGTGAGAGAGAACTTTTAAAGCTCTACTGTGTGAGAAATCTAGGCGTTCCCAAATCTCCTCTGCGACAGCATTACAGCGCAAAGCAACTATGCGATCAACTGAGAACCTACTGCATGAGTAAATAAACCTCCTAAGCCAAACACTCCTCCACAAAGGCAAAGCAACTGTGCGAGTGCATTAATGCAGATGCTAGCCCCGCAAAGCTCGGGCTCTCCACTTCTTAGTTTTAAATCAAGGACCTTTTAGGAATTTCTCAAGGCTAGGGCACACTTCTCGAGGTGAGGATTTTAAGGTGCACATCTCAATGAATTCAATGATTATAATAGTGCCACATCTGCTAAAAAAATTAGGGTTACTCTCTTTTGAGCCAAGGCCTTATGGACAAAGTATATAAGTTATACTTAGAGCTTAGTATTTTCATCTTTCCTTCATCTTCTGTCAGCTGAGAAACAGGCTAGGGTTAGGATTTGATCATCTCTTTTTTTTATTTTTCTTCTCTCTTAGCCTAGCATGGGCTGGCTAATCCTTTTGTAAGTAGCTAGGTTTAGTTTTATTTTAGTTTTATAATAGATTTTATATACATTGGGATCTTTAAGATGAGCAGTTGTGTACAGGCTGTAGCCTTGAGACAGTTCATTGTAAGTTTTGCTTTGATCAATGGATTGTTATTTTAATGACTAATTGAATTTATAGATCTTATGGTTTTCTTAGATGTCTATAGGATCCATGCTTTGAGACTAGTCTATTAAATTTTTAGTAGATCTATTGTTTACCATCTGATTTCCCTTGGTTTAATAGACCCATGGATAACAAGCCAGATCTGGAGAGCTTGTAGCCCTTGGACTCTATGGTGGCAATAGCAGTTTACATGTTCTTTCTCAGATCTCTATGGTATGGACAAACCAATCGGATACCCTATGACCATTTGAGTGGATAAAGTATAACCCAAAGGTGGTGTCCAGCCACACACCTGAGAAGAATTCTTCTTCTCTACATATGAGCTTCTAGAGCCTTGTGAGGAGGTTTGTGCAGAAACTGGCTCCCCTCTATTTTACTTGACCGATATCAAATGTCATATCTGATTTCTCTGTAGTAATTGCAGCTTGAGGCTGAGTCATTGCAGGCCTTTTATAGCAATGACCAGCTGAATTTAAATGCTTATTCAACCTATTGATCGTCCTTTGTGTGGGCACAGTGAGCCGTTGGCCTTGGCAAGTCACTCAATACTATATTGGTTGAAATATCTATGGATGTCAGCCAAATCTGTGCACAGATCTGGGAAGCTTGTAGCACAGGCATTACATAGTGTCTGCAATAATATTCATGGCCTTATCTGGTCCATTGGTTGGAGAAATGATCAGTCCACTCCTTTGGATTAGGTTAGCATTTCTGGTTTAATCAATGGGATTTGACAGACTCTATCGGATACTTTGTGATCATTTGAGTGGACAGAGTATAGCCCTAAGAGCACCCCAAATGGCATGGGTTATATTGGATTCTTCTACCTTGTTGAGGTTATTAATAGCGTCTCAGCAATGACCATGGCAGAGACAACCTAAATCTAAGTTACATTATTGCATTAACTCTAGCTTAACCTGCTTACTTCCCATCTTTTATATATTTTATTTTGGTACACACCACCACCATCTTCTTCTTAATCGTTTCTTTAGGATAGGACTGCACTTTATTTTTCTTTTATTAGAGTTAATTTAGTGTAGTCGTGACACCCAACTCCCTTTCTTTAGGATTGTCAGATCTGTAGCTAGATCTGGAGGCCTACTATTACAACCCATTTTGGGTTCTAAATCAGTTTCTCTATGGAATAAACTCTTACTTATCAAAACTAGCTATAATAGGCCCTGTATCTTGCAGGTCTAGGATATTTTAGGAATGTTGTTTTCACCATATCTTTATCCTCTGCTTCACTTTGATTTAATTCTCTTCCAACACCACATAATAAATCAGCACATCTGGAACGGCAACAAGTTTTTAGCGCCGCTGTCGAGGAACACTGATCTTTTTAGTAGACCTGAGTTGTACTATAATTTAGACTTCCAAATTCTTTGTAGTTGTGCCTAATCTAGAATAAAGTACTACTGATATTTTTTAGAGTTTTCAAGAAATGGACAGCAGAAGAAAGGAAAAGCTAGAGTTACAGCTTGAGTGTAGCTAGCTCTGTTTACATTTCCTTTCCCCTAAATCTCAGTTCATTTATGTTTAATTCCCTGTTATTTGTTTAGTATAAATCTATGTAGTTGTTAATTTTTGTGTGCTTGTGAGCATTCTCTTTACTTACTGTGGGTGTGAGTATATGCATGGTAGAAGGTCCTTAAACCCTGAGTCAGAACCTCCAAATCTAGAGGTTGAAAGGATCCTTAGACCTAGACGCACCACACAAGACCCTGCTATTGAAACTGAACCAGTTATCATGGCTGAGAGGCAGAGAACATTAAAGAAGCACAATGCACCTGGGGAGTACACCTCTCCCTTCTGCATTCAACATCAGCCAGATGAGGACAAGTATTCTATCATTTACTCAGTCCTCAACTAAGGATTTTTATGAAGCTTGAAAAAGATTCCAAGAGATGTTAAAACAATGCCTCCACCACTAAATTCCAATGTGGCAAATAGTGCATGTATTCTACTAAGGAATTAATCCCAAGAGCAGGGATATGGTGGATGCTTTCTGTGGTGGTAGCTACCTCCACAAGACAGCTAAGAAAGCTTGGGAGCTGTTTGACATAATAGGGGAAAATTCCATACAGCAGGAGTCCCTGTCGCGCAATGACAGCCAGACCCCAGCTAAGATGGTGAAAGAGGCCACCCCTAGAGGTGGAATACATGAAGTTAAGGTGCCAGGAGATTTGGAGAGAAAAGTGAACAATTTGTCCTTAAAATTTGACAAATTAATGAATGTGATGCAGCCCTGGATGGTTGCACAGGTGGAGGAAGCATGTCTGATATGCTACTCTCCCACACATTCTATTCATGATTGTCTATCTACTAACCAGTTTCCTGATTTTGTTATGGAGCATGCCAATGCTGCTAAAACGTTTGTGCAGCAGCCTCCTAGGTATTCTTGGAGGAACCACCCAAACCTGAGGTGGAGATAAGATTCATATCCTCAACCCCAGCAGCAGCAAGCGGTAACTCCTTACAGACCCCAACACTAGTTTAACCAAGGGTACCCACCAAGGCAAAATTTTATGCTACCTACCCCCCAGTCTAACCAGTTGACCATGCCCCTACAACAGCCCAGATCCTCTTCATTTTAAGAGTAGATGCTGGCTTCAATGTAAAATTTGGGGAACCTGGTACAGACTGTTAATTCTCATAGGCAGAGCATTATGATGATTGAGGACCAGTTAGGTCAAATTTATAGTACATTGAATAGAAGGGAGGAAGAAAAATTGCCTAGTCAGCCCCTGACAAATCTAAAATGTCAGTATATGATTGCTGATGCATCCTCTACTTAGGAGGAGGCTGGTGTTCAGTGATCCAAAAATTGGTAATAAATGTACCATATGTATGAAAATTCTATTTTGATTTGTATTCTTTAGAAATCTATCAGTTGTGCTTTTAGTGTGATGTTGAGTTGCTTATATTGCTTTGTCTGTGTTTGAATTTTGTGATTGAATACATGTGCATATTTGTCATCTAAATTTGTTGCTTGTTTGTTGATAAATGGTTGATGTTCCCTTATCATAATTTGCATGAAGTTGAGCTGAAAAACTATTTTTAGGATTCTGTAATATTGATGAACTGATGTTAAAAATGGGCATATATTTCTCATGATTGAAATGAAGTACCTGTCTGAGGGTTGGTGCTCATGCACAGTGGTTGGGTGCACAACAACATGGATGCACTAACCAATGTGTTACACTGAGCTAACAGAGTAAAGGTTGAGAAGAAACGTTGCCTCGTAGAGCTAGATGGCTTAAATCGGTTGTGCGAGCCATCTCTTGGCTTTCTCGCGTGCTAAAACGCTTGAGCACTGGCTATAAAAATGCATCGCGGAGCTACCTTTCTGCTCCGCGAGCCCAATCTGTGCATGAAGTATGTCTTTTGTGTTGTTCTGCGTGGGTACCGCGCAAGGTAAATTTTTGAAGCAGCACAAAATCTCAGCTCTGCTAAATACATTGTGAGGCAGTTTGTTCTTCAGCATGACAAACCTTCTCACCGGATTATAAGCCAACTACGCGAGAAATCTACCCCGCGAGCACTTATTTCCAAGTGCGCGAACCGCGGGATTAGCTCTTAAACTCTATGAAACCCCTCATTTTCTTTATTTCATCTTTCTACCTTAGCTTCCCTGCAACAAAACTAAAATCCCCTTTCTCTTCTTTCTTCTCTATTTTTTTAAGCCACTCCACCTCAGGCATTTTCCTCCGACCATTTTATTCCCCAGCTACTCTTGGTCACTTTGAACAAGGTTTAGGGGGGTTTGAACCGCTGTGCACATTTTTAGGTGGAACCCTATCTCTCAACTGGTAAGATCTCTATTTCTCTCTCTATGCTGTGATTGATTTATTAATTAGAGAGAAGAAGGGCAGAAATTTGGTGCTTCTTTACTTACTTAGTGTGTTCTATATTTTTTTTAAGAGTTGTGAGCCCTAATTTTGATAAGTTGAGCACTCATGGCCACGAGTTCAAAATTCATAGATATCTTAGCGGCTATGCTAAACCCGTCTGCCAGTGGTAGCCCTGTGGCCACAAGAAAATTTGTAAGGATTGCAGAGGCCTCCACATTGGAGACCTTTGAGGTGTCTCCACCTATTGTTAAGCCCCAAGTTCCACAAGCCAAGAAGAAATCAGCCCCAAAGAAGAGGGCCAGAGAGGACCCACCTGCTAAGAGCCCTGAAAAATCAAAGAAGAAATAGAAAAAGGGAAAAGATGTGATCCCTGAGGCTAAGGAGGAAGAGACTATTGAATACCTCAGGGTCCCTTCTGAATTTGTGCAGGCAATCCAGCTGGAGGCTAAAACTATTTTTAACAGTCTATTTTGAGGAGCTACCAGAGACCTCTACCTCCATTGAATATCTGATCAAGGCATCTCTATTACCCTTATTGAGGCCCCCAATGCAGTTGGTTTTCCCAAGACTAGTAAGACTGTTTTATCAGAATATGAGGTTAAAAACTGGTGATGATGGGAACCCAGCAGTGCTGGTTTTAATTGATGACTTTGAGATACTGTTCAACTCATCTGACATTGCAAGAATATTAGGAATACCAGTCAGGTATAGCCCTGAATGGGACTTGGGTCCTCCTTTGGCTGCCACCATCACTGAGATAGTAAGGGAGTTAACTGGAGGAATCACTACCTCAAGAGACTCAATCAGGAATAGAGACCTGCACCACAACCTCAGATTCATAGATGGGGTGTTAAAAAAAAATGTTTATTGCTCTGATCATGAGCAAGAGAGGAGGTACCCCATAGCTGATGCCCTCTTCTCATTTCACAGGAATCATTACTTGGGTGCAGCCAAGTGGATTTTTGAGGGGATTAACGACCTATGTGAGAAGGTAAAAATTAAGAAGAAATCTCATGCCCTTCCCTACTGTAGGTTTATTACTGCTTTGCTGATGTTTGGGAAATACCCCTTTCAAAGGGAGGAGGAGACAGTGACCCTGAACCCCAAAAAGAGTGGAAAGAAACAGTGAGAAATTAGTGGCATAATGATGTAGTAAAAGAAAAAGCAGCGGGAGGAGTTACTGATAGAAGCAACCCCCACCATTCATGAAGCAGCTGCTGCTGCTGTTATTGCTGATACTCTTGCATCCTCCCCCTCACATGTGCCAGCCAGCACAACCATCACCTCCCCAGCCATTCCCTATACCTCCATGCCATCCCTAACTCTTTTACCACCACCTCCACCCTCAACCCAGACCACACAGCCCAACACAGGTCTAATACCCTTACCTGAGTCTATATCACCAATCACCACAGCCATAGGCACCTCAATCTCACCACCAACCACCATAACCACTAACACCCTACCCATTTCTACACCCTTACCTATTTTTCTAGCTCATACTAGTCCACCTGTCAAGACCCCATACCAGAAGAGAAGAAAAGTTGCCAAAACCCCCACTGGACCTCATCCCACCTATATCTCCCAAACAATTCCAATCCCTGAAACCACAACCATTCCAGACCCCATACCCATACCCTATGAACCTGAAACCCATAACTTTGAAACCCCACCCTTTGTATCTATCACATGTGAACCCCTAGACCAATCCATTCCATTATCCCATGACTATGCCCCATTTACATGAGAGGAATTTTCCACTATGATGTCCACTATCCTAGGAGACATCAACCTGGAGTATACCCCTCTCCCAAACTCACCTCACCCTCCACACTTTACCCCTCGACATCAGACATCACCACAGGCCACTACCTTCACTCATAGCCCCACTTCCCTCTTTCAACCAGTCTTTTCTATCCAACCCACGGCCATTACCATACCTGACCTATTATCCCAAATCCTGCACCTCCTACTCTCCCTTTATTCTCAAATGTTGGTCAATACCCAAACCCAAGTCTCTATTAAGACATACATTCATTCCATAACCTCCACCCTCCAAAATCAGGCCTACCTAGAGACCAGCCTACAGGACATTCAATCAACCTTGTCCACTTTACCCCAACCATCGCATTCATCAACTATCCATACCTCCCCAACTTTACCTACTCCACTTCTTTTCCCCTAATCTTTATCTTCAATTGTACCCACACCCTTCCCTACCTTCACTGAAGCCTTTACACTAACTAACCCTGAACCTATCCCAGAACTCCTACCAGTTGTAGCTACCTCTGATGCTACCAAAGATGTGGATGACTTAATAACCAACTCATCTAGGTCGATCCAAATAGAACCTGAACTGGAGCCCCAACCTGAGCCTCCATTTGCAATTTCTTACCCCACCCCCTATTCATTACTGGCTGACCCTTCTTCAAGTGAGGAACAACTCTTGATTCATGCCTCTTCTTTTTTCCATCCCCCCATACTCTACCCTCCTTCATGTAATGAAATCCAATCTTTACCTCAAAAGGTTATCATTCGAGAGATGGTTGCAATTAGAACATCACTCAAGATACCCTATGAAGAAAGGATCCATCTCATGAAATTGGATACCGAAATGCAGCCGAAGAACATAGCTAAGGGTTGGAAACGAATGTTGCATTTATATGAAGCCCAAGAGCGTATGACTGTCCAAGTAAAGTTGAATGTTGAACAAGAGAAAATGGCTGCTGCAACAGAAAAGCTGAGGGATGATGGATTGGAGAAACAGTTAGCTGCTTCAAAGGAGATCAGGGAGCTCTTTACAGCCAGAACTGAATTGACTGAACAAAAGGCTGCAATCTTGAAAAGGCAACTTGCTCTATTAACTAGTTGAGTACCTTCCACTACAACTGGACCTGCTAAAGAAGTTGCTGCTGTGAAGAAAGATAAGACAAAGGAATAAAATTTAAGAAGGAACCAGCAAATGATTAGATGATTAATTTTTGCACATGTATTTAGTTAGGAAGTAGTGTGTAATTTTGCAGTTTACTTTCCCTTACTTTATACATAATTATGTTGTTATAATAGACTTTCATTTTGTTATAAGTTGTTTCCTGCACTGTCTTTCTTTATTTTTGTTTGTTTTTTTGTTGTTTGTTGTGTGTTGTCTGTTTTTCTTTATTGATGTTTCTTTTCTTTTAATAACTCTGTTTTGAGCCTGCTGTACATCCATATCTACCGTTGAATCAGTGAGGACACTGCTCCTCATAGGTTTGGGGGTGTGGTAGGACCTGCCAATGAAATAGTTAACCTAAGTGCAGCAAAATCAAGTGAGTAAGATAGAAATGGAGCCATGTTCACTTAAGAATCATAAAAAAAAAATGAGAAATTTAATTAAAAATTTTGCAGACTTTTTTTTTAGGCATTACAAGTTTTTAAATTTTAGCATTTCCATTATATGAACACCAAGAAAACTCACTTGTATCAGTACTTAGTGTTAAAGAGAGAAAAAGGTAAGGACATGCCTAAGAGTTCAATAGAAGACCATAAATAGTGAGATTTGAGCCTACAAAATATTTTCCTTCCTTTGAAGAGTGACTGAGACAATTCTTTTAGCTCTAAGGACTGGCTGAGTCAATGCCCTCACTAGAAGTTAGGCACCTCCAAGTTGAAACAACTGACGGCATTCATGACACCTAGGAAAGGATCAGGGCCTTCTCTTGGATAGTTTGTGCTTAAACAGACTAAACCCTAATCAGCTACCCTTGTGCACACACTTTTTGAGCCTTAATTTCTAATTTTCTTCAAAATACACCTGAGTACTTGTACCTGAACCTATGGACCCGATTCAAACCTACCCTCACTTTGAGAATTCAGAAGGTAAAGGAGAATGAGCCAAAAATGGATAAGATAGGGTCAACATTAGGTGAATGGAGAAGAGATACCTAAAGCTTAGTAGTGTAGTAGCTGAGGAAAGCAGTAGCAATTCAGAAAAACCAAAAGAAAAATAAAAAGAAAAATGCATCCAAAAGAAAGAAAAACAATAATGAAGAGGAATAAGAAAGGAGTCAAGAGGAAAAGTTTATTGGAAAAAGAAAAAATAAGAGGAGAAGCTGCCACTTCAAGTCTTAAGAATTTTAAAGAAAATGAAAGGTGTTGAACTAAAGAAGGTGAAGTCAGGAATCACCTCCTTCACCTACTGATTTCTCAATTTTGAATCTCTTTTTAACCTTCCATTCCTTATAACCTATCCCATTAGCCACATTACAACCCAGTCAAAAGACCCTGTGATTGAAAGCTGAATGAGTTGTCATGTAGAGAGAAAGAGTTGTCCAATCTATAGTGAGGATTAGCCAATGATGCCAAAACTTAGATGCTTTGCCTACAGACCCATTTGCGGCCTGTAACTGCTCTTGAGCTTGAGAGAAAATGAAAACCCTCAGAGTTACTTGTGAGAGCCTGCTATTGTGGCTACCCAGCATGCTTTAGTTTATTATGTGGTGGAAACCAATTAAAAATAAAATGAAATAAAAGAATGGATTCAGCACAACTAGATTACTCCTAGACCTACAAGTTACAGGTCCTATTGTAGCAAGTTTTGATAAGTAAGAGTTTGTCCCATAGAGAAATTGATCTAGAACTCAAAAATGGGCTATAATAGTAGGCCTCCAGATCTGGCTCCAGATCTGACAATCCTAAAGAAAGGGAGTTGGGTGTCATGACTACACTAAATTAATCATAAAAACAGAGAAATAAAATATAGCCCTATCCTAAAGAATGGGTTAAGAAGAAGATGACGATGGTGTGTACCAAAATAAAATATAAAAATTGGTGAGAAGTAAACAGGTTAAGTTTAGAGTTAAAACACTAATGTAACTCAGATTTAGTCCATCTCTACAGTACTCCTTGTTGAGAAGCTATCAAGAGCCTCAACAAGGTAGAAATATCTAGTTTAACCCATGCCATTTAGGGTGCTCTTAAGGCTATAGGCTATCCACTCTAATGGTCACAGCCTATCCTATAGAGTCTGTCCAATCCCATTAGTTAAACCAAAAGTTACCCATCTAGTCCAGAGGAGTGGACTGATCATTTCCCCAGCCACTGGACTAGATCAAGCTATGAATACTATTGCAGCACTATGTAATGTCAGTGCTATAAGCTCTCCAGATCTGCGCACAGATCTGACTGGCGTCCATAGTTATTCTAACTCATAAGATCCTAAGTGCTTTACTAAGGCCAACGGCTCACTAGTGCCCATAAAAAGGACCATACAACAGGTTGAATAGGGCTTTAAATTCAGCTGGGAATTACTACAAATGGCCTGCAATGACTCAGCCTCAAGCTACAATTATTACAGAGAGATCAGATCTAACATTTGATGTCGGCTAGGTAAAATAGAGGGGAGCCAGTTCCTGTACAAACCCCCTCACAAGGCTCTAGAAGCTCATACGTAGGAGAGAAGAATCCTTCTCAAACATGTGAATGGACACAACCTTAGGGCTATACTCTATCTACTCGAATGGTCACAGGGTATCTCATTGGTCTGTCCATAGCACAGAGGCCTGAGAAAGAACATGAAAACTGCTGCATCCACCATGTTCGCAGGCCTCCGAGCTCCCCAGATCTCACTACAGATCCAACATTACTTTCCATGGGGCTATCAAACCAAGGAAAATCAGATGATAAACAATAGATCTACTAAAAACTGAATGGGTTAGTCTCAAATAAATGGATCCTATAGACATCTAAAGAAACTATAAGATCTTTAGATTTGATTACACATTAAAACAGTAATCCATTAATAAACCCAAAACTTACAATGAACTGCCTCCAGGTTGCAGCCTGTATACAACTGCTCATCCACAATCCTAATGTATACAAAACCTATTACAAACTGAAATAAAACTAAACCTAGCTACTTATAGGAGGATTAGCCAGTAAGTGTTGGACTAAGAGAGAAGAAAAAGGAGAAAAAGAGGTGATCAAACCCTAACCCTAGCCTGCTGGAGCTCACAGCCGGCAGAGGATGAAAAGAAGGGTTGATAATAAAACTAGACTCTAAGTGTAGCTTATATACTCTATCCATATAGCCACAAAATTCATGCCTCGAGATGTGTGCCCTAGCCTTGGGAAATTCCCAAAAGGTCCTTGAGTTAAAACTGAGAAGTGGGGAGCTTGTGCTTTGCAGGGCTGGCATATGCATTAACTTATTCGCATAGTTGCAGGGCCTTCGCAGTTAATCTTCAGTCAATCGCGCAGTTCCTTTACGCTGTAATTTTTTTGTGGAGA
The DNA here is from genome assembly GCA_021018995.1 of Chloranthus sessilifolius. Lineage (NCBI taxonomy): Eukaryota > Viridiplantae > Streptophyta > Magnoliopsida > Chloranthales > Chloranthaceae > Chloranthus > Chloranthus sessilifolius. Next base: position 57,831,650 of record CM037593.1, on the reverse strand, counting down.
TGATCTGGAGTGCCTATACTTCTCGCTCAATAGAGCTTCAGAAGCTCTCTCTCTTGCTAGGTACTCGTGTAGTTATGCTCCTGTGCTCGCGTAGTAATTAGTAAGACTTCAGAGTGCATGAGATCTATGCAAGGAGAATTCTGGGCGTCTCTCTCTTCCAGGGCCACGCACGAACTCCGCGAGGTAAATTTTAGTTCAGTTCACACATGGACTCGTTATGTTCTTCGCGCAACTACTTTAAGGCCTGATCTCCGTGAGAGCTTCGCGACCACAAATTCTAAGGATTTTAATCCGCAAGATCTTCACAGCTCTCCTCTTAACTGCGCGTCCTATCTACGCGGGGGCATCTTCCACTGCATCCTTAGCTTCACGAAGGAGCTTCTCAACTCTGCGAGATCTGTCTTTCTATACTCTGACGCATTGCACTTACTGCTTTTACAGTTTCTCCATTCTCAGCCAACTTCATTCATCTGCTAGGCTTTTGGTCAATGATGATCAGCACCTGGTCACCATGGGGAGCACTACCAGGGTGTTCCATTAAGCTTTGGTTCAGCTGTCATCTTTGCATGTCTTCTTCGTCTTCTTTGGGCCAATAAGAATAGATTTTGTGTTAAGCTGTACAAATTATTGCTAACTACAAAACACACTTAACAAATGATTATTAGACTACTTCAAGGTCTATCAATGGCTAGGTTAAAAGGTGAAAAGTGGTACTTTTCAGTGAATAACATACCCCCAAACCTAATCTTTGGTAGTCCCTGAGCAAAGGAAAACTTAAAACAACTATTCTAAGAATTTAAATGCCACTTTTGTAGGGAGCACGGATACATTTAGCATATGTACCAAGCCTTTTAAACCCCTAGGTGATCCCTAGTGGAGGAGTGAAGTCTCCTGAGGGTTTTCAGTGAAGGTACCCACAAACTTTACCATTAAAATAGTTAAAAGTAGTGCAGTCAATGACAACAAATTTTAATGAATAGAGTCTCAGTCCACACCTATCCTTTTAAAATTCGAGGAAATTACAGCAGTAATGCAGCCATTTAAAACTCAAAATCAACATGCATGTGCATCACCACCAATTAGTTCAAATCAGGGATGCAATGTGCATATAATCCGTACAAAGTTTGCCTTAAATTTAAAAATCAGGTTGGATACAACTCCAAAGAAGTTAAAATTCAAACCCAATTCTCACCAGGGCTATCTCTCAACAATGAAAATCAAAAGGTTGTTTACATTCTCATAAGCTCAAGAGCAGTTATAGACCCGAAATGGGCCTGCAAGGATGAGCATAGGCAAAGCTTCTGATTTCTGATATCCTCATGACTTTTTACCATAGATTAGACAACTCCTCATCTCCACATGACAGCTAATTTCACTTTGGATCTACAAGGTCTTTTTGAATGGGTTGTAATGTGGCTTATGGGTGAGGGATATAAAGAATGAAGGGGTAAAAAGGAATTCGAAATTGAGAAATCAGCAAGGCAAGGAGTGATTAATGACTTCACTACCTTCATTTCAACACATCTTCATCTTATTTGATATATTTCATAATCAAAGTGGCCAGCTTCTCTTCTTTTCAAATGATGTTCTTCTCTAGACTTCTCTTTCTTTTTCTCTTTTTTTTCATTTATATATATATATATATATATATATATATTTTATGATGAACTGCCACACAAAAAACACTGATACACTGTTATTCATATGTTGCTTTTCTTCTTCTCCCCCCAAATGTTGGACCACTCTCACTATCTTCAACTCCTTCCCCTTTACCTTTCAAATTCTCATAATAAGGGTACAGTTGAATCAGGTCAAGAGGTTAAGGTGCAAGTACTCCAGTGTTTGTCAAAGAAAAGTAGTATTTTTAAGGCTCAATGAGTGTATGCAAAAGGGCAGTTTTAAAAGGTTGGATTTTCAGGCTCAAACTGTACAAATGAAGGCCTTGGTTCATTTCCTTAATGTCATGAGTGCTGTTAATTAGTTTTGATTTGGAGGTGCTTAACTTCTAGTGAAATGGTCTCGACCCAATCAGTCCTTAGAGCATAAATAATGCCAAAAACACTCTTCAAAAGAAAATGATGGGCCCAAATCTCACTAGGTATGGTCCTCGAATTAACCCATGGAATGTATTTTCACCTTTTTCTCTCCTCTTAGGTTCACTAAGTACTAACTGAAAAAATTTCTGATGTTAGCTTCATGGTGGTGCAAAGATTTTGAAATTTTTAGTTTCAACATGTCCGCAAAAATTTTTAATTTTCCATAAATTTTCTCATTCTAACAAGTTAGGTGGGAATTGACTTTATTCATCTCAATTAAACCAACACTACTGCACTAAAGTTAACTGCTTCATTGGCAGAGCCTGCCATACCCCCAAACCTATAAGGAGCAGTGTCCTCACTAATTCAAAGTTATAAGTGGATGTGCAAGAAGCTCAAGACATAGACATTAACAAAACAGGAACTACAAGAAAGAAAAACACATAACAAACAACCAAAAAAAATAAAATAAATAAAATAGACAAACACACAGAAATAAAGAAAGAATATCTGGAAAAGACATTTCATTATAAGTATAAAATAAAAAGATTACAAAGAGATAGAAAATTATAAACCTAAGGACAATCTAGACATAGCAACAAGACATCTAATCGAAAACAAAATGGTTCTTCCTCCTGGCTCAGGGATATCCTCAACCTGCTACATGTGGAAGAGGAATTGCATGCCAGGAGAGGGGGAAAGAATGGGGATCAGGGAGAAGGATGCTGAGCAGGTGGTGGGGGGATTGAAGAGGATGGGGGGAGAAGCATGTGGTTCGGTCTTTTGCTTCTTCTTCTTCTATTTATTCTTCTTCTTCTCCTCCTTGGCCAGGATCCACTGCACCTCCTCGTACTCATCCCAGAGGAATTGTAGTGGGTCAGGCTCCTTAGGCCGTGGCGGGTCCAACCACATCGAGTAGAATTTGTTTGGCAGATCAGTGGGTTTGTCATCCACAATAGTTGAGAGTAGGGAAGGACTGTAGAGGTTAGAGGAGAATGAATGAGATGAAGACGAACTACCCTTGTATTTAAAGTACTTGGGCGATGGAATATGAATCGGCATATTAAATCTCACCTCCTTCAAAGCTCAATTGCCATAAAGAAATTAAAGGAAGTTAGTTGGCAATGAATTGTGATTATTATCGGGAATGGTAAGTCGCACAATTCATTATGGGGAATGAAGTCGCACAGTAAATGTTGGTCTATTTTTAGCAATGGGATTTAAAGCAATCCCACATTTCGCGCAGCTTTTCACAGGTTTTCTCGGATTAGAATTCTCGTGTAGAACAAATGTACAGTAATAAGAAGGAAAATCACACAGAAGAGCATAGCTCCTGGAGTACAAAATCAGAACTATGTGTGCCTCACCAAGCTACTTCGTGGAGTAGACGTTGGGACTGAGCACGTGAAGCAGTTTCTCATTTCTCGCACAGCTTAACCAGTGATCTCCTTGAAGAACAACCATTTTGAGTTTTAGAGGTCTCGCGTAATAGAATATTTTGAAATCTTCTTTTCGCGCCCTCATGACTTCGCGAGAAAGCTTTGAAATGGCTCGTGATTATGAAAATTAGGCCATAATCGCGAGAGACCAACACTCCACCTCTTTTCACAATTTATGCCCTGGCCTGCACTTGTACAGTGTCAAGCACCCATTATGTGGCCATCAACATCTATCTCTGTATATGTATCCCCTTTCCAAATGATCATGATCTCCCTCATACCAACACATGCATATCAAAGATTCAAAATGATAAAATTCCTTCATGCAAACAAATTCTTATACAGTTACAGTGCTAGTACCTCAATCACCCAGCAGCAATAAGCATTCATCTCTCATGTTACCGACAGAAATGAACAAGCACTCAAAGTAGAATAAACAAAGCAGATGAAAAGAATAAATCTCCATGATAAAAAAAAGTAAATGACAGGTTCCTAATCAAACAAATATAAATAGCAATTCAAAAGAGATATGGCACACATAATACAAAGTTGTAGATCACTGAACAGTGGGAGGTTCATGTAGGTGAATGGTCTGATGAAGCTCCACTGTTTGTTCTATACAAATCTTGAGCCTCTGACCATTTACGTTCATGATTTGCCCTGATAATGGATCAAGGATATCCACAACACCAGATGGGGAAGCTTTGATGACAGTGTAAGGTCCATCCCATCTGGATTTCAATTTCTCTGGAAAAAATTCAAGTCTAGAGTTGAAAAGCCAAACCTTAGTGCCAACATTGAATTCCTTTCTTAGCAGCTTCTTGTCAAAGAATGCCTTTAACCTCTCTTTATACATTCCAGCATTTGTATAGGCTTCTAACCTCATTTCATCAAGTTCTTCCATTTGCAACTTCCTGAGAGAAGAACAGGCATTTGTCCATCTTAAACCAGTGTGGAGGGATCCTACTAGCAGCAAGGAAATTGACAATGTGTGCAAACCAGGGCACACTAGATTGCAAAGCAAAAAGCTGCTTATTAGGGAACAACTCATAAATAGGTGTTGCTGCACATTCATCCAGAATAATCCTAGAGAGGTGGTCAGCCACCACATTCTCAACTCCCTTCTTGTCTTTTATCTCCATATCAAACTCCTGCAAGAGGAGGATCCATCTGATTAATCTAGGCTTTGCATCCTTCTTAGCCAGGAGGTATTTCAAGGCTAAGTGCTCTATAAAAACCAGAATCTTAGATCCCAACAAATAGGGTCTAAACTTGTCCACGACAAACACTACTGCTAATAGCTCCTTCTCTGTCGTGGTGTAGTTCAGCTGAGCATTAGCTAGTGTTTTGCTGGCATAGTATATCACTACAGGCAGCTTATCTCTCCTCTATCCTAAGACAGCACCTATGGCCAAGTCTGATGCATCACACATCAGTTAAAGGGGAGTGAGTAATCTAGGGCCTGGATTACAGGGGCAGTAGTAAGACACTTCTTCAAAGCCTCAAAGGCATCAAGGCATTCAGCAGTAAATAAAATGGCACATCCTGGCAAAGCAGGTGGCACAATGGTTTGGCAATCTTGCTGAAGTCCTTGATGAACCTCCTGTAAAATCTAGCATGTCCAACAAATAATCTGATTTGCCTGACAGTCCTGGGTGAGGGCAGATGTGAGATCAAGTCTACTTTAGCTTTGTCAACTTTAATTCCTTTGTGAGAGACCACATGGTCTAGTACAATACCTTGTGTCACCATAAAGTGACTCTTTTTCCAACTTAGGACCAAGTTGGTCTCCTCACATCTTTATAAAACTCTTTCAAGGTGACTTAGACACTAGCTAAAGCTATCCCCATACACAGAGAAATCATCCATGAAGATTTCTAAGAATTTGTCAATCATATTAGAAAAAATTACATACATGCACCTCTAAAAAGTGGTTGGGGCATTGCACAGTCCAAAAGGCATCCTTCTGTAAGTAAAGGTGCCAAAGGGACATGTGAAAGTAGTTTTCTCCTGATCTTAAGGATCCACAGGGATTTGGTTATACCCTGAGTATCCATCAAGAAAATAGTAATAAGCCTTCCTAGCCAGCTTTTCTAGAATTTGGTCAATAAAAGGAAGAGGGAAATGATCCTTTCTGGTCCTGGAGTTGAGCTTCCTATAATCAATGCACACTCTCCAGCCAGTGGTCTCTCTGGCTGACATCAACTCCCCAGAATCAGAAGCAACAACTGTGATGCCTGACTTTTTAGGTACCACCTGGATAGGTGACATCCATTCAGAATCTAAAATGGGGTAAATCACCCATGCATACAATAGTTTCACTATTTCTTTTAGGTCCACCTCCTGCATGTGAGGATTTTATTTCCTCTGCATCTCCCTTGAGGGTTTTGCACCCTCATCCAGGTGAATCTTGTGCATGCAAATTGAGGCATCAATGCCTCCAAGGTCAGCTATTGTCCACCCAATTGCTTTCTTGTGCTTCTTAAGAACATTCAGTAGTTCCTCTTCCTGCTCATTAGTGAGAGAGGAGGAGACAATCACGGGAAGCTTGTTGTCTTGCCCCAATAAGGCATATTTCAATGTGGCTGGGAGCTATTTCAGCTCCAGCTCAGGGGGACTTTCAGTTGAGGGCAACAAAGGTGCCTTAGTGGTTTGAGGAAAGGGCAGCAATGTGTGCTGCACTAGGCCCACAGAAGGCTCAGTATTTGTGTTGTCTTTTATCATGAGAATTTGGGCCCTTTCACAACCAGACTCCAAACACTTTCCAGGCTTTCAGTCATATTATCCCAATCCAGCAGATTGGATAATTCTCCTTCTATCAGGCCATCTAGTATATCTATTGCACAGCAGTCCTCAACGTCAATCGGAGGTTCTGTAGCAGCATGGTACACATTTAAATGGGCCTTTATGTTCCCAAAGGTGACCTCCATTACCCCTGACCTGCATTATATGCAAGCATTTGCAGTAGCCAAGAATGGCCTGCCAAGAATAACAGGAATTGGGGTTTTACTTTTGTAAGGGCCTATGTCTAAAATAAGAAAATCAATTGGATAATAGAATTTGCCCACCCCCACCAAGACATCCTCACCACACCCACTGGCCTCCTCTCAGACCTGTCAGCCAGTTGGAGCACAATTGAGGTAGGTTTAAGCTCGCCCAAACCTAGCTCCTCATACATTGAAAAAGGGAGTAAGTTCACACTGGCCCCCAAGTCCAAAAGGGTTTTACCAATGGTGTGGTTTCTGATTATGCAGGGGATAGCAGGTACCCCTGGGTCTTGTAATTTTTTTGGTGTGGTAATGGACAGGAATGACTCAGCATGCTCAATAGTAAAAACTCTTTTGGATAACTGCACCCTTGCTTTCCTCTTTTGGGTGCAGAGGTCCTTTAAAAACTTAGCATAGGCAAGGACTTGTTTTATGGCATCAAGCAAAAGCAAATTGATTCTAACCTGCTTGAAAGTCTCCAACATTTCCTCCATTTGAGCATTACTTTTATCAGGAGGGGATGGGTCAGCTAGAGCTTAGAGAAATGGCAGTTGTGGCACTGCTGGTGCCGCTGCTGCATGCCCATTGACCTCATGGTCATATTTTTGTCTTTCTCTTTTATCTTCATTTATTTCTTTATGTTGGGGCTTAACATCAGCCCCCTTATTCTGCCCTTGTTGATCCACAGCAGGGGGTACAATCCTTGGCTCTTTAATACTGACACTTCTTTCATTTTTATTTTCATTTTCCACGACCTATTCTGTTACCTTGCCCACAAGATTATCAACCACTCTCCCACTCCTAAGGGTAGTGATAGCATTGGCATCCTTATTGGTAGAGGGTGCTTCTTCAATCATACACTGCCCTTTCGAATTTGTCAGGGCTGACCAAGCAATTTTCCTTCTTCCCTCCAATCCAGAGCATTAGAAATCTGGCCCAGCTGGTCCTCAATCTTCTTGATGCTCTGTCCATGAGAATTGACAGTTTGCACCAAGCTCCCCAACTTCTACATTGAAGCCAGCATCTGCTCTTCAAATGAATAGGATATGGGCTATTGTGGGGGCAGGGCCAACTGGTTAGACTGTGGGGCAGGTAATAGAAAATTTTGCCTTGGTGGGTAACCTTGATTAAACTGGTGTTGAGGTCTATAAGGAGCTACCATTTACTACTTCTGGGGTTGAGGATAAGAATCTTGTCTCTGCCTCAGATTTGGATGGTTCCTTCAAGAATACCCAGCAGACTATTGCCCAAAAGTTTGAACAGCAATGGCTTGCTCCATAATAAAACCTAGCAACTGGGTGGCAGATGGACAATCATGAATAAAATGTGTGGGAGACTGGCATATAATACATGCTTCCTCCACCTGTGCAACCACCCGGGGCTATATCACATTATGAGTTTGTCAAATTTCAAGCTCAGGTTGTCTAACTTCCTCTCCAGATCACCTTACACTTTTACTTTATATATTCCACCTCTAGACGTGACCTCTTTTACCATCTTAGCTGGAGTTTGGATATCATTCCGTGATAGAGACTCCTGCTGTATGGAATTTTCCCCTATTATGTCAAACAGCTCCCAAGCTTCCTCAACTGTCTTGTGGAGGTAACTACCACCACAGGAAGCATCCACCATATCCCTGCTCTTGGAATTAATTCCTTGATAAAATACTTGGATAAGCTGCCACATTGGGATTTGGTGGTGGGGGCATTGTTTTAACATCTCCTGAAATCTTTCCCAAGCTTCATAAAAATCCTCAGTTGAGGACTGAGTGAATGACAAAATATTTATCCTCATCTAGTTGGTTTTATTCATGAGAAAGAATTTGGCCAAGAATTTAGTTTGAAGGTCACTCAATGACTGTATGTTGTTGGCTGGGAGCTCTGATAGTCATGCGCTGGCTTTGTCCTTTAGTGAGAAAGGAAAAAGCCTTAGTTTGGTGGCCTCAGGTCCCAAGCCAGCAATATTGAAGGTAGTGAAAAGTGCTAAAAATTGGTCTATATGCTTGTAGCGATCTTCTTTACTAAACCCATAAAACGAAGGCAGCATATTGATAGTTGAGGATTTAATCTCATAATTCCCTTCAACAGAGGGGAATTGACGGCAGAAGGGAGAGGTGTACTCCCCAGGTGCATTATACTCTTTTAATGTTCTTTGCCTCTCAGCCATGATAGCTAGTTCAGTTTCAATAGCAGGGCCCTATGGGATGCGTCTAGGTCTAAGGATCCTTTCAACCTTTAGATTTGGAAGTTCTCGCTCAAGGTTTAAAGACCTTCTACCATGCATATACTCACACCCACAGTAAGTACAGAAAATGCTCACAAGCACACACAAAGAATAGTTCAAACAAAAATTAACAACTACACAGATTTACACTAAACAAACACAGGGAAGTAAACATAAATGGACTGAGATTTTAGGGGAAACTAAGTGCAAACAGAGCTAGCTTCACTCCAAATGCAGCTCTATCTTTTGCATTCTTTTGTTGTCCATTTCTGTAAATTTTCACAAAGAATCAGTAATACTTTTATTCTAGTTTAGGTACAGCTACAAAGAATTTGGAAATCTAAATTATAGTACAACTCAGGTCTACTAAAAAGATCAACATCTCCGGCAGTGGCACCAAAAACTTATTGTGGCTACCCAACGTGCTTTAGTTTATTGTGTGGTGGAAACTAATTAAAAATAAAATGAAATAAAAGAATGGATTCAGCACAACTAGAGTGCTCCGAGACCTGCAAGATACATGGTCTATTGTAGCAAGTTTTGATGAGTAGGAATTTGTCTCACAGAGAAATTGTTCTAGAACCCAAAAATGGGCTATAATAGTAGGCCTCCAGATCTGGCTACAGATCTGATAATCCTAAAGAAAGGGAGTTGGGTGTCACGACTACACTAAATTAATTCTAAAAGTAGATACATAAAATGTAGCCCTATCCTAAAGAAAGGGTTAAGAAGAAGATGGTGATGGTGTGTACCAAAATAAAATATAAAAATTGGTGAGAAGTAAGGAGGTTAAGTTCAGAGTTAAAACAGTAATGTAACTCAAATTTAGTCTGTCTCTGTAGTGCTCCTTGCTGAGACGCTATCAAAAGCCTCAACAATGTAGAAATATCTAGTTTAACCCATGCCATTTGGGGTGCTCTTAAGGCTATAGGCTGTCCACTCGAATGGTGACAGCCTATCCTATAAAGTCTGTCAAATCCCATTTGTTAAACCAGAAGTTGCCCATCTAGTCCAGAGGAGTGGACTGATCATTTCCCCAGCCATTGGACCAGATCAAGTCGTGAATACTATTGTAGCACTATATAATGTCAATGCTACAAGCTCCGCATATCTATGCACAGATCTAGCTGACATCCATAGGTATTATAACCCATAAGATCCTAAGTGCCTTGCTAAGGCCAACGGCTCACTAGTGCCCACAAAAAGGACCATGCAATAGGTTAAATAGGGCTTTAGATTCAGCTGGGCATTACTATAAATGGCCTGTAATGACTCAGCCTCAAGCTACAATTACTACAGAGAGATTAGATCTATCATCTGATGTCGGCTAGGTAAAACAGAGGGGAGCCTATTCTTATACAAACCTCCTTACAAGGCTCTAGAAGCTCATACGTAAGGGAGAAGAATCCTTCTCAAACATATGAATGGACACAACCTTAGGGCTATACTCTATTCACTCGAATGGTCACAGGGTATCCCATTGGTCTTTCTATACCACAGAGGCCTGAGAAAGAACATGAAAACTGTTGCAACCACCATGGTCCACAAGCCTCCGAGCTCCCCAGATCTCACTACAGATCCAGCATTGCTTTCCATGGGGCTATCAAACCAAGGGAAATCCGATGGTAAACAATAGATCTACTAGAAACTAAATAGGCTAGTCCCAAATACATGGATCCTATAGACATCTAAAGAAACCATAAGATCTTTAGATTCGATTAGACATTAAAACAGCAATCCATTGATAAACACAAAACTTACATTGAACTACCTCCAGGCTGCAGCCTGTACACAACTGCTCATCCATAATCCCAATATATATAAAACCTATTACAAACTAAAATTAAACTAAACCTATCTACTTACAGGGAGATTAGCTAGCAAGTGCTAGACTAAGAGAGAAGAAAAAGAGGAAAAAGAGGTGATCAAACCCTAATCCTAGCCTGCTGGAGCTCGCAGTCGGTAGAGGATGAAAAGAAGGGTTGATGATAAAACTAGACTCCAAGTGTAGCTTATATACTCTGTCCATACTGCCTTGGCTCTGATGGGATTAACCCTAATGTTTCTAGCAAACATGAAACTGTTACATCCCTTGAATGCCTTGAGTCATGCACCTC